>CM041777.1:358603626-359242850 GCA_023374045.1 Limonium bicolor | reverse complement strand
CTCTAGGTTATCGAACCAAAGGAGGCTGTGTCTATTTTGAGTCTTTAATCTACTAACTAATAACTGAAGGAAAATAACAATAATAATTGGGGGTTTTTTGCAAAAATTAAATAGACAATTTAATTAAAACAAAAACAATTAAAAGTGATTGTCTGACAAATCTAAAGGGTGAATCCTGGTTTACTATTTCTTCCTAGTTTATCAATTCCCTTCCTGAGTGTTTTCTAAATTCTAGATTGTAACCTCAGATCTAAATTAATCTAAAACCGGTCTCCCGCAAGATAGATTCTTACTAGCAATTTCCAAATTCTAACTCTCATTATGAATTTACAAATTAACTAGTAGCGTTAATGATTCATCTGGTTTCTAGTCAGCTAATCCCCAGGAATTGCCATCTGTAGTTTCACTGGTAATATTCCTAAGGTCTAATGAACGCCGCAATTCTCACTTATAAGCAATTCATACCAAATAAACTCAAGCAATAATTAATCACAAGAGAATTCAATAACAAGCAAGGAATAAAACTACAATCTGAATAGAATTTATATTTAACAACTCAGGAAGTAAAATAATAAACTAGTTGTCTATAATAAAACCAGAATTCTAAACGACTACTCAGACATCGGAGACAAAGAAATAATAACAATATAAAGAGATTAGAAAACGTCATCTAATTGGAGAATGGTGACGAATCCGGTCTCTGCTTTCTGCTCCGGTCTGTCAGAACTGACTAATAATCCCCCTCTTCTGTCTTCCTTTTCTGCTCGCGGCGACTGTGGTCTTTTGAATTGTTCTATGTCGACTTCGGTATTGGCCTCTCCTAATGTGTCGATTAATTCTCTTTCGTATATTCCGGTCGTAGCCGTCGCTAGGTTTGGAAATTGTATATGTGTCGTGGCTGTCTTTTTCTCCGACGGCGCTAGGCTACTAGGGTTGCAGAATTGTGTTTCGTCTGTCTCGTGTCTCATACCGAAGATGTCTCCCCTCTATCTCTAATGTTTGCTCCGACTTTGTACCCTTGTTCTCGTCTGCGCCTATGCCAGGCATTGGTCCTTATGAATTATCTTCATGCAGCCCAATATCCTCATGCAGCCCACGTTAAGAGTCAGCGCCTGAAGATTTGTTGGCCCAGTAAGGGGAGTGCATGGCTCCTCTCCATCGAACGCAGCCCATCAAATGAAGATGTCCTTCACGTGCATGGCCCATGCACTCCAAGTAATAGTTTACAACATAAATGTATATATGATGGATCGACTGCACCAATCTTCAAATGTCTGCGCCTCTAAATTGGTCCAGTGATATGCCGTGAGTGCATGGCCCATGAAGAGAAACCCAACTCTTCGTGCATTGTCCTTCCGCGTATCACTTTGTTTGTCTGCATGCGTGCATGGCCCATGCATTTGTATTTCCAAAACATGGGTCTGATGATAAGTCGACGTTAAGAGAATAGTCCACGTGCATGTTGTATCCATGCGACCAAAAATTCATCGTGGAAGTCTTCATTTGATCCGCGTATATTTCTTAAAATCGGACCAACAATGCAGCCAGCAGAAATCGAGTCTGGTCCGGTTTGATATATGTTTTTAGACATTTTCTTCAGTGTTTTTAATCTGTTTTAGTATAAAACCACATGTGAGGAATAATCTAAACATTTAACATAATTAAGCATATAAATAAGGAATTTATCAAATAAACTAATAAAATATTAGTCATTTTAAGCATAGAAACATTGATAAATTCCGCACTTATCAACTACCCCACACTTAGCTTTTGCTTGTCCTCAAGCAAATAAAGAATATAACTGCTCCAAACCGAAACATTAAACTCTAGGATTAAACATAAGCAGAAGGAAAACAAGCAAAATGACAATCAGAAAAATCAATCTGCTCTAAACTGTCAGTTTTCGCAAACAGTGAATAAGGAATAATTTTAATAAAAGCATGAATAAACTAAACTGTAGAAATTGAAACACAGATTAGCTTAGGATCATCAACCAATTTCATTCCATTACCCTTTGGATGACAAGGGGTGTGAAGTAATGCCTTATTCCGTAATACCTTTCAACACCACACACTCATGATCAAAAACTAAAAAAAAGCAATTAAATATTTCATATGCAAAAACTTTTCTTCGTCAAGAAATAAAAACAAACGATTTATTTAATTAATTGCATAGTTGCTCCTTCACCCAGACTTTTCTCTTTATCCATGTAACGGCTTTGTGCCAACTATCCCAGATCACAAAACCTTAGGTAGATAGGTGATAAAGCACCCCGAGGACTTAATAACCAGATAAAAGAGGCCTGATTCGGTTTAGGAAATTTTTGATCAGAGGAGTACCTTGTCTTTATCCTTTCATTCCAAACATTAATATCATTCCCAAGATCCAAAGCTAAACGTATTTAGTCTCCACAATCAGCCAATCCATCAAATTTCAGTGAAAATAGAGTAAATTTAAGAAAAACAATTCTGGACTGACAACTTTTAAGCAGAAAGATTTTTAAGGTCGTCATCAGGCTCAATTTCAAACTTCCACAGATATTTTCACCCAAAATTCAACATTTATTGGCATTAGAGAAGCTGAAAACAATCAGAAACTAGTGGTCTAAAGTGATAACTGAAGATCACTCCCTACCCCACACTTAAAATTAAACAATGTCCTCATTGTGTGACAAGGCAAGAGTGAAAAAACTCAAAGCTCGCAGAAAAACAGTTATGTCCAAAGGAAACACAGCAGAGCAGTCATTAACAACAAACGAAAATTAAAAGAAAAGAACTAGAACTCCCCTGGATTTTGTTGTTGCAATGTGTAGAGTGACTCCACCCCACACTTGAGCTTTGCTCAAGTGTTGCAGCCTGGTTGCAGTATCATCATGAAGAATTCATCTGAAAGAAAGACACTAAAAACAACCAAAAACTACAAATAGAGTTAAGAGTTAATAAACAACAAAACCAAGAAAATAATTACAACAAGAAATTAAAACCAAAATTTAAAACTAACAAATAAAAATATAACGCTGGGTTGCCTCCCAGCCAGCTGCCCTTCTTTAATGTCTTTGGCTAGACCATACCTCCCTAAGGTCAACCAGGATCGAAAATGAATGTCGACGTTGGTGCCAAAGGGTGGGTGGGGCGAGCATCACATATCTTCATAAAACATCCCCGATCAAATGGAAAATTAACCTCAACACTCCATATGTAAAAGTGTAAACTCCACTGATCATGCATCAGGTGGTAGTGTTGAGGTGGGTGATCCTTGATGTGAGGATCTAAATTATGCGGGTCCCCCTTCTCAAATTCAAGGATGTAAACATCCTTGTCATCTGGTGAAAGCTCAAAGAAAGAACCAATAGGAACATCAACTTCAACAGGAATCTCAATTTCAACAGGAATCAAGGGCTCCTTGAAGTCGATGAGATAACTCTGCTCTGCTGGCTCAACAGCAGGAGAAGGAAGGAAGTGAACTGAAAGACTCTCTAGCTCAGGTACAGGTGGAGAAGGAATAGAATGGATAGCTTCATGAATTATATTATTCTCTAACTCTGTAGATTCATCAAATTGCTCAATCTCTAGCTCTGGTCTCTCCATGATCTCCACCTCAGGTGTGTCTGCAACTTCAGGGATCGAATGATCAAGTTGCGTATCACTCCACTCAGCTACTGCAGTAGGTTGTTCGATCTCAGGAACCGGTTCACATCCAAGCTTTTGTGATATTTCATCTAGATGGGCTAAAATTCTTGCATGACTCTCCGCATTACTTTCCCGCAGCTCCTTCATATCCATCATGAAGGCCTCATGCCTAGCGGAGTTTGATTCGCCATGTTTTTTGTTGAAATCTGCAAGAACGGCTTCCAAACAAGATAGATTACCTTGACATTGTGAACTCTCATGACCCCCTCCACATGTCTGGCAGATAACCCACTGTTTGTAACTTTGTGCAGGATAATAGTGTTCAGAAGACGGTCGTGCTTCAGGAGGGCTAGACGATATAAAACTTCTTAGAGCATCCTCCAAACTAGAAGAAACAACTGGGCAATAAGCACGCTCGTGGTCTCCTCCACACCTTTCGCATACAACCCATTGGTTGTAATATCCAGGCCAACCTCCTGGCGGATTGTATGATCCAGCCATCAAATCAAAGTACCTCGAAAGAAAAAGAAAAATTAATTATATACATAAAGAAGAAAATAAAAATAAATATGTACATAACAATAAAATAAATAAAGACAACAATAAACAAAAAGGTAAATAAAATTAAACTAAACAAATTTCTATAAATCAAAATCAAAGAAATAGAAATAACAAAAATAAACAAATAAAAGAAAAACTATAATAAAACAAAATCAAAATAAAAAGAACGGAAACAAATAAAAAAAACTAAACTAAACTAAAAAGAAAATTAAACTAATCTAACAAAGTTAAATCTCATAAAAAAAATAATAAACTAAGATAAGCCTAAACAAATACTAATCCTAAAACAAAACGACTAAAAAAATCAATCAAACGTACAAAATTAAATATCAACTAATTAAAAACAAATGAACAAACTAATAGAAAATAAACTAAACTAAAAATAAATTAAACAAACAAAACAAAACAAAATAAAATAAAAGGGAGAATACGAACCAAACTAAACTAAAAATAATTAAACAAAACAAAAATAAACAAAAAGAAACTAAACAAAACAAAATAAATAAAACAAAAATAGAATAAAGACTAAACTAAATAACCGTGCCTCCCCGGCAACGGCGCCAAAAACTTGTTCGGGTAAAAGCGTATTACAGCAAGTGTACTGGTCTATCGTAGCAAGTTTTCCTAGGTAGTATTCTCTAGGTTATCGAACCAAAGGAGGCTGTGTCTATTTTGAGTCTTTAATCTACTAACTAATAAACTGAAGGAAAATAACAATAATAATTGGGGGTTTGTTTGCAAAAATTAAATAGACAATTTAATTAAAACAAAAACAATTAAAAGTGATTGTCTGACAAATCTAAAGGGTGAATCCTGGTTTACTATTTCTTCCTAGTTTATCAATTCCCTTCCTGAGTGTTTTCTAAATTCTAGATTGTAACCTCAGATCTAAATTAATCTAAAACCGGTCTCCCGCAAGATAGATTCTTACTAGCAATTTCCAAATTCTAACTCTCATTATGAATTTACAAATTAACTAGTAGCGTTAATGATTCATCTGGTTTCTAGTCAGCTAATCCCCAGGAATTGCCATCTGTAGTTTCACTGGTAATATTCCTAAGGTCTAATGAACGCCGCAATTCTCACTTATAAGCAATTCATACCAAATAAACTCAAGCAATAATTAATCACAAGAGAATTCAATAACAAGCAAGGAATAAAACTACAATCTGAATAGAATTTATATTTAACAACTCAGGAAGTAAAATAATAAACTAGTTGTCTATAATAAAACCAGAATTCTAAACGACTACTCAGACATCGGAGACAAAGAAATAATAACAATATTAAAGAGATTAGAAAACGTCATCTAATTGGAGAATGGTGACGAATCCGGTCTCTGCTTTCTGCTCCGGTCTGTCAGAACTGACTAATAATCCCCCTCTTCTGTCTTCCTTTTCTGCTCGTGGCGACTGTGGTCTTTTGAATTGTTCTATGTCGACTTCGGTATTGGCCTCTCCTAATGTGTCGATTAATTCTCTTTCGTATATTCCGGTCGTAGCCGTCGCTAGGTTTGGAAATTGTATATGTGTCGTGGCTGTCTTTTTCTCCGACGGCGCTAGGCTACTAGGGTTGCAGAATTGTGTTTCGTCTGTCGTGTCTCATACCGAAGATGTCTCCCCTCTATCTCTAATGTTTGCTCCGACTTTGTACCCTTGTTCTCGTCTGCGCCTATGCCAGGCATTGGTCCTTATGAATTATCTTCATGCAGCCCAATATCCTCATGCAGCCCACGTTAAGAGTCAGCGCCTGAAGATTTGTTGGCCCAGTAAGGGGAGTGCATGGCTCCTCTCCATCGAACGCAGCCCATCAAATGAAGATGTCCTTCACGTGCATGGCCCATGCACTCCAAGTAATAGTTTACAACATAAATGTATATATGATGGATCGACTGCACCAATCTTCAAATGTCTGCGCCTCTAAATTGGTCCAGTGATATGCCGTGAGTGCATGGCCCATGAAGAGAAACCCAACTCTTCGTGCATTGTCCTTCCGCGTATCACTTTGTTTGTCTGCATGCGTGCATGGCCCATGCATTTGTATTTCCAAAACATGGGTCTGATGATAAGTCGACGTTAAGAGAATAGTCCACGTGCATGTTGTATCCATGCGACCAAAAATTCATCGTGGAAGTCTTCATTTGATCCGCGTATATTTCTTAAAATCGGACCAACAATGCAGCCAGCAGAAATCGAGTCTGGTCCGGTTTGATATATGTTTTTAGACATTTTCTTCAGTGTTTTTAATCTGTTTTAGTATAAAACCACATGTGAGGAATAATCTAAACATTTAACATAATTAAGCATATAAATAAGGAATTTATCAAATAAACTAATAAAATATTAGTCATTTTAAGCATAGAAACATTGATAAATTCCGTACTTATCACTCCTCCTTTCCCTCTTGCTCTACTGGGTTATTGCACTTTCTTCGAGGCTTCTGGACATATTTTCCCCTCTTCATCAGTCCCACAGGTTTTACTTTTTGCATGCTTGGACGAAGAAAGTAGAACTTAGAACCTGCCTCTTCTGGTCTGGCTTGGAGAAATGATAAAATTTTGCTTTTACGTTGGGTTTTGTCTTCTTGTTCTTTATCTCCTAGTCCCACAAGTTCCACCTTTTTCTATCGGAAAAAGGGTGGGACTTCTTACAGCCCGTGCGATGCACGTGCCACACTCGTGTCTGTGTTTGTACGTAGTAGCCGTTGCAGAATTTCTATCGCCTCGCTCGTGCCAGCTGTTGCTGTGGAATGCGCAGAGTCCCTGTACTTTTCCTGCAAAAAGTGTTTTTTTGTTTGTTTTTTATATTTTAAATATTTCTAAAATTGTTTTACCTCTTTTAAAAGGTTTCAGGAGGATAACGCCTTCTCTCTCCTCCTGTATTTTGCGCTTCGCAGATTTTCGTGCCTTCCTTGCTCTCCTTCTCTCTTTCGTCTTCTTCGATTGTTCTGTTTCTACGCTTCCTCTACACTAATGGCGTCGTCCAGCTTTAAGATGGCTTGCTCTTCTGCTCTTGAGGCCATCGAGGGTTTGAAATCAGGGGGTAAGTTCTGCCCAACCTACTTAAAACCTAAATCTCCCTACTCCAAAAATTGGGAGCCGCTACCAAGCATCTTGGATGTTAAGGCTCGCGATTATCTTCTTGTGAAAGTGAAGTCCCTGTTGGGACTCAAATTTTCCTTTTGTCTGACGATTCGCACCCCCTTGACGATTTCGGCCGTGGCTACGCCGTGTACGCCGATTTTTTCCTGCGGGGAATGACGATTCCTCACCATCCGTTTGTGCTGGCTTTCTGATTCGACGGTGCTGCACGCTTGCCCAGCTCCATCCGAAGGCCGTGTACCAACTCCACGCCTACATTGCCCTTTACGTTGAGGCCAAGTTTACGCTTTCCACTACAGAGATCATCCAATTCTTTACCAGTAGAGTTGACACTGGTAGCTTGACTATAACCAGCCGGACTGGGTATTCACTCTTCGAGTACAAGAAGCTTGCTCAGCGGTGGAATGCCCGGTGGTTTGTTATCGTTCCTCCCCCTGGGCGATATCTCGGGGTAGCCTACTGCCCTTCAATTATCAAGGGCTCCCTCTACTGCCTTGCGTCGCCTAAATCGGAGCTCCCAATGTCATGGGTTCTGAAGACGGAGAGCGATCGTCACCCGAGTGTGGAGGAGTTCTTCACTAACGCGCGTCTGGCCGCGCTTGCACACTCCGAAAGTAAGAGTTTCATCTTCTGTTTCTCAATCATTTTGTCTCCGCCTTGGCCTCTCATGTCACTCATGCTCCTTTTCCGGTCGCAGATTTTCCACAGCTTGGGGCAAAGGTGGGTCCCTTCCACAGTTGGCAGCTGGTTTCTTTCAAGATGGGGGACGGAAAGGTGGATTACTATGCCACCTTGGATGTTGCAGAGAAAGCGGCCCAGCGCGAAGAGGAGGTAGTACCTCCTAGCAAAAAGAGGCCTGGGAAAGAGGCTGAACACTCATTGAACAAACAAAAGCAAGAAAAGTTCAGAGAGGAGGGGTCTCCGAGGACACCGGAGACCCGGTCACCTGATATTGCTAATCAGCCAGGTACTTGGTATACTAGTCCGGGTTCCGGCCGCCGGGTGTTTCTCCCTCTTACGCCTGGGTCAGATCTCAATCTTAGTCTGTGGGGAGAGAGAGCTTGTGTGTGCGGTCTCAACCTTTGTATTTTTGTTGTTCTGGTCCTGTCATTTTTGTTTTCCCGTTCCTTTCGGTCGCCGCTTTTGGTTAGTTGTCTTCTCTTGGTGCCTTTCTTTGTCTTGTGGTTATTTTCTTATGCTTGCGTTCTGCTGTCTTGCAGCTCCTGAGGCCGGGTATCCTGGGGCCAAGTAGAGGATGGGTGTAGGCCAGCCTGCCGTGGGCGTGGCGCCCGGCCAGCCAACCTTTACCCAGAATCACCGGAAGGCCCTTGCTTCGAAGGCTACCGGGAGGGTGAAGCATGTCGCTAAAAGGGTGAGGGCCTCCGATATTATACACATCAAGAGCTCGGCCACTACGGATACTACTGCTGAACAGGATCCCCCGAAGGAGACTATCCCTTCCGGGCCCAGGGCTTCACTACCTGAGGGAAGCGGTTGTGGGGCAGGCGCCGCGCCGGGCGCTGCTGATGGTGTGAAGTACCAGGCTGTGCCTGATTACCCGGAGCTGCGTACGAAGACGAAGGAGGATACTAATGCCACCTCGTCGTCCTCACCTCCTCCGCCGGCCAGCGGTTCTTTCTGTGGGCCGTCTGAAAAGGATGGGTGGTTCTATCACCCGGCCTGCCTCTTCCTTTGCTGCCCGTGACGGAGTCGTCTTCCTAGTTCGAGTTGTGGAAGGAGGCTATCCGTAGATCCGGCATCCCTGACGGCCTCTTCGCGCCTATGAAGACCGTGACCGCTGCTAAGGAGAGGCTAAGGATTGGGGAAGGTGGAGCTGACGCCATCATGCGCCATTCTTTCCCGCTGGATAATTTGCTCGATCTCATGTGGCATGGGATCTACCAGGTAAGCGACTTGCCTTGGTCCAATCCCAGTGTTATCTTCCTTTCACTCTTCTTATATTAGTCGTTTCGCTCTGCGCAGACGGTGGCTTTCGCTCAAAGTGTAGATGTGCACACACGGGCTCTCCGATCGAAGCTTCATCTCGAGGAATGCCGGGCCCGTAACGCCCAAGAGGAACTGAGGATAGAGCGGTCCTCTCACAACACTTTTCTCAACACCGTTCAGGACGAGATCTCCCGGAGGGTGCGTGAGCAAACTGTGACTATAAAGAAGGAGCTGGATGACTCTCGCCGAATGTGCACGAGGCGAAGCGATGAATACGAGGAGCAGTTGAAGACCTCAAGGGTCGGATCCAGCCGCTGGAGGCGGAGGTTGCTTCCCTAAAAAAGATACGAAGTGAGTTTGGTGACGCCCGGTTGCGTGCTTTTTCTAACTTGGAGTCCTTGGTGGGGCAGGCCTAGGCTGCTCATGATCAAGAAATTAAGAGTCTGCACGCCGGGAGGCTACCTTAGCGCAGGAGAAGGCATCGCTTGTTGAGGACAAGGCCAAGCTTGCGCAAGAGCTCAGGGCCGCTTCCGAGGCGAGAGCTATTCTTGAAAAGGAGCGGTCGTCTTCTGAGGTGAAGGCGGCGGAGGTGCCGAGAGGGAGAGGCTGTCTGAGGAGCTTTACAAGCTATCCAGTGAGCTCGCGGTCTCTGTGGAGTAGCGGCTTTCCTCTGAAGAGAAGGTGAAAACGCTGGAAGAGGAATTGCGGCTTGAAAACTCTGAGCTGGCCATGAGAGGTAATTTGTGCTTTCCCAATTGTCCTCGGTGGCTCCCTCATTCTCTCTAATAAGGATTTCTTCCCTATTTTTTACATAGGCTCGAGGCCTGGGAATTCTAAAGAGGGGCTGGAGAAGTTAAACCTGCGGATCAATGACCTTGAAGAGGAGTTGATTACCGCGAACACCAATCGTGACCGGTACAGAGCTTACGCTCAAACCTTGGAGCAGCAGGTTGCTGGCCTTGAGGCTTATTCTCGGAAGGTGCGAGAAGACTTGCAGCAGCAGAGTACGAAGCTCGTCCACATGAAGGAATCCTTCACCTCTCAATGCAGGAGAATGGTTAAGTCGTGCCGCCAGATCGTCTCGAAGTTCTTCACGAGCAAGCGCGAGGTCATGGACGACGGCCTTTACCGGGATTTGGATTTCAAGGAAGTTGCGCAGAAAACTTCCTTCCACGAGGTGCTCGAGAGGTTTGGGCGCCTTCCCGGGGAGACGTGCTTTGCTCTTGGCCAGGCATCCTTTCTTCCTCCCGGGAGCATCATGCCTCAGGGTGGTGTGGGCCTTCGGTCCCCTGCTGGGAAGTTCAGGTCCTCAGAGAGTGTTTTCCAGCCTGGCGAGCAGCAAACTGCACAAGGGGCCGGTGCTATGAATTTGGATTCTGCAAGGGAGTCTTAGACAGGCCTTAGTTTCCTTCTTTTTTTTGGTCACAGATGTAAATATTCTTTAATGATTAATGAAGTACTTCTTTATTGACAGTTATTGCCTCTATTTTGAGAACATGACTGGTCGGACTTATCGGCCAGTCATTTTTATTTTGTGAATGTGACCGGTCGTGCTTAGCGACCGGTCGTTTCTATTTTAAGGATGCGACCGGTCGTGCTCAGTGACCGGTCGTTTCTATTTTGAGGACGCGACTGGTCATGCTCAGTGACCGGTCGTTTCCATTTTAAGGATGCGACCAGTCGTGCTTAGCGACCGGTAGCTCCTATTTGTCCTTTCCCTATCCTTGCTTTTGATAGCCAAGCGATGGTACTTGCGGTCATTCCCCCTTTTTTCTCTTTTTCTCCTAAAAGAGAGAAAGAGTTTCGAGGGGAATCCGACCAAGGTACGGTGTGGTGTCCTACACCTAATGATTCACCCATTACAGGCGACCAGAGCTCCTCGTGTTTTTGGAGGTGGGTTTTTCGTTTTTGTTCTTGTTCAAGTGCGACAACTCGTGACAAGGTTTTCAGGGCATTGCATCCTGTAAGGCGTGGCCGGGGTGTTTCTTTTTTAGGCTCTCATTGTAACACCCCCAATTTCCAACCATTTTCATTACTTAGATTACACTTAACTGTTACAGCAGAAGACTACTTATCTCAGGGGTGTTACCGCCACATCCACACCTAAAGTGGATGCTAAGGCTACTCACTTGATTACTACACTACTTACAAGATTAAGTAACTTAAGGAAGTCATTAAACATAATTTACAATATATTACATAGAGTCCTTCCAAAGATGGCACTCCATCTTTTACAAAAGTTCCTCCACTACTACATCACCTTCTCCATCTATCTTACACACTTACTCCATCTTCCCCAAAATGTCTTACACCACTTTCACCTTCCAAAAGCCAAAAGCCAAAAGTTGTTAGAGTTAACATATAAGACATCACGTGGAGGAGGTTTAAAGAAATTCCTAACATACTCCACTGGTAAAACCCTCATCCATGCTTGCCTACTCAGCTTTTGATATTCAAGGCTTTCACCTGAGGTTTAGTTACAACAACTACTTCTACTCCTTCTTTCAATTCTAGTGAGTTTACTTAGTAAGTAGCTAGATAGTGACCAGTATTGTAATCGTCCCTCTCCAGAGGTGCCATCCATTTGTCATTACTCTGCAACCAGAAATCACATACAAACACAGAAAGGGGTTGCAATCAAAGTCAGAGAAACTGAGTAAATCCCACTTCAACTTGTAAAATTCATTTTAGTGAATAAAACCTTTGATATAATAAAAGAACACACAACAACTCATACACACAATATTCCTTCCAGAACCACCATAATTGATTCGTCAGAATCACCATAACTAACTCATCAATACAAACACAATTTACCTTTTTCCATCCACCTGTTACAAGAACAATGATATAATTATAATCACAGTAATTTCACCACAGTAATAATTCCACTTGTTCCACCAAATTTATAGTTCCATTAGTTCCACCTTGAACCATGGATTATATACATAATAGTTTCCACCAAAATAGTTCCACTAATCCTCAAGTACCAGTCTTTTGACAAAGAGTTCCAAACTCTCTGTCCCTTGGAAAAATACCACCACACCTTATGTCCTTAAGTGTGTACACCCCCTAGGGTAGAGAACTCCTCGATTAGATCATAAAGCTTAGCCCACAGTTCATTGGTAGTGGGAAAATAACTAGTAATCGGCCAAATTGGCTCACCGGTATCCATGATCACATGTTCCATAATCATCACAAGTTTCTAAGTAAATTAGTCACCTTTACAATGATATTCAAACACCAAATTACACACCAAAACATCAGTAACATTAGTTCACCACCACAAGAGCAATAAACAAGATCATTTCCATACTTAACGTACTTATATTTCACGCTTGAAACAATACAAACCTTAGGTCAAACCAAGTTGACTTTGAACCCCACCTTCATATAAGTTCAATAATATTATCTTAGGGTTAATTACCCACGAAATAATAAGTTCATACACTCAGTTTCATACACAAAGTCTCAGTAGACACAAATAAGCCTTAAATCACCTTTTCACTTATAACTTGTCAAATATTGCACTAAAGGCCTACCCACGAGCTTTGGATAGCTCTTAAAAATGTTTATTCACCATTTTAAGCACAAATATACGTTCCCCACTCAAGAAGAACTTTCATAACAATTTCTTCCAAGAAAAATTACCAGAAAAGCCCTAAAATCATCTTTAGCCATTTTTCTTGTTTAAGGAGTTCTATAAATTCTTTTCCAATGATTCCTTCACCAAAAAGTCTTAAAAGATCTTAGTTATCACCTATAAAACTTTTATGGAAAAACTCCAAACCGTTTGAACACTAAGGCCTTAAAATACCTTTTTTAGCAAAATTCAGCACTTACAACAAACAAGTGTTGAACATAGGATTTACCTGGTTTCCTCTAGCCATTTTCCCTTAACTTTACTTCACTAACACCTTGGCAATTAGGGACCATGAGCTCCTTCAGTAGAACCCATCACCTTGGTCACTTTCCTTCACTTTTCTTCACTTTCCTTCAAGTTTTCTCTTCTCCCTTTGCTCTCTTTTTAGCTACTTAAGTGTTTTTACATTTTTGATCTTATTACCCACGTGTTAAGGGGTTAAAATAAGGCTAGAGACACAGCCAAAGTTGGTTGCCCCTTATCCCTTAAAGTTACTTTTCTAACTTAACTTAATTATTACTTTACACCACTTTTCTACTTCTAATTGGTCTAGCTTCTAAGGCAATCATATTAGGACAAATAAGGGGTTATGTGGCACTAAGAAACCGGCCAAGAACGTTCTAGAATAGGCTGGTTAATTGTTGAGAGAAAAAGTAACTTTTAAGGATTTTGTGGGTCTCACCAACTAATGCCTTGTTTAGTCACTCAGTAATTTGATTCCAAAGTGTAACTTAGGGCTAAAATGAAGTATTTTAATCCCTTGATTTTTGCCACCCCTAGCCATGATCATAAGGTCATTTTTCTTTATGTTAAAGGTACCTAAATTGCCTTATACTTGTACATATAATACCTATTAATAATTCCAAAGTTTAATTGCCTAAAGTTAATGTAAATTATGTACTAAAGTGTTAGACATGTGTAACTCTTACTAAATAACCATTTCTACAATTTACAAGTTACAAACTATACACCCTCAGAAGGAAAATCACCTAAAATACCTTAAAGCATATTTTTGGGTTCTCTGAGGATCTCTAGGGTTCTCTACCAATTCCGATAGATTCTAATGTCTTAAGATAAGTTTCCATCCTTAACAATACTTTCTAGGGATTTCCAGAACCATTCCTGGCACTTTCGGGGCTTTCAGTGCTTTCTTTACTCCTAAGGTTTCTCACATTTCAAGACTTAGGGTTTTTCTCATTCTTGGGTATTTCATTCTCCCCTCCTTAAATAAAAGCTTCATCCCCGAAGCTGGACTTACTACAATACTTAACCACATAATACCACCAAATATCACATGCCAAAGCATAGCAATATACACCAATGCATTTACTCTAATGTAATTCCACCAATTATCACAATGAGTGAGTATCCACCATCAACAGGTTTATATCAAACCACATTACCACATTAGATAGTAGTTCAACCAAAATACCAAGCAACCATAACACCATATCAGGTATAATCCAACCAAATTATTAACACAATGCACAGATTCACTCATGCCATGGCATAATTTCGCAAACAAGTCATTAACCAGCACATAATTCAAGCACACCATCATCTCATAATATCACTCCACCATTGAATCATACTTCTCATGAATATATGTTTCCTCCCCTCCTTAAATAACATTACCCCTGAACTTATTTACTAACCTCCACCAAAAATTCTGGGTTAATGCAAAGGTGCAGAAAATTAAAGTGCGCACAAAAGTAAACAAGCAACATAGTAATAAAGCCATAAATAAACATTTTTGAGTTAAACCCTCTTTCTTAAAATTAAACAAGTTAAAATTAAGAAGTTTGTCCCCAGCAGAGTCGCCAGTCTGTGAGCCTCGATTTTAAACCCTTATCCTATGTGGATTAAGTTGATTAGGATCTAATCGGGTTTTAGGTCCACTTATAACCTAAGATTAATAACTATGTCATATAACAATAATTATTAAAACCTAAGCTAGCTCACTGGAACCTATTATGAGTCGCCACCTAATTTTAACCTAGATCAAATTAGGAAAGGAGAGTTCGGGTTCGGGGGCTTGATATTCGACTTATTTAGGGTTCAATTACTTTCATTACCCTTCCTAGGTCGTTTTTCCTCTACTTGGTTCGTTTACGGCTTTCTACAAAGTTGTTTTAACCTAGGTGTGTGCTTCTGTTTTTTTATTTTTTAACGTTTTTTGACAGAAAATTAAAGTGACATTGAAAGTTACCTAAGCTAGGGTTTCTGAGGCAGAATTAAGTCAAATATTTATTCCGTCTGTGGCCACGGACCTAATGTCCGAACCCACGGACCCCAGTTAACCTAATTACACAAAAAAGTCAAATTTAAACAGAAACGAGATTTTGAAAAGTCCGGGGCCACGGACAGGACGTCCGTGGGCCCGGACACGTTTTATAAAACCCTAACTTTTGAAAATAAAATATCCCACCACCGTCCGGGGGCGTCCGGCTTTCGGACAGAGCGTCCGGGACCCCGGACATAGCGTCCGTGGGTGCGGACCGACCTCGGACGGCGGCGTTAAGGCTGTTCCCGGTGGTGTTTTTGGCTCAAAATTTATGGGTACGTAGCCTGAAAGATTCTAAACATGTTAGTGATCAAAAGTTTTCAATTTGACTACGAATTAAGGATGAAACTTATTAAACAAGTTAGTGGACAGAAACGCAAACAAACCGTAATCAGAAGCAAAGAAAAGTCAATTCGGTTAGCAATTTCAACTAGAAGTGTATTTAGACCAGAAGGGTTAGAGAATTTGGTTTTTACCCTGTTTTCATTTCGAAAACTTGTTGTTCCTTCACGTCGGGAATCTCTGAAAGCCTCGTTGGTGGCCGATCCGGTTCGACTTTGACCCGAGCTTCTGACCTCTTCTTCTTTGTGTTGTTAAGCACGTTTTGGTTCTGTATTTGTGGTGTTTTGATGCTTGGAAGTTCAATGAGAGAAGAACGAATGTGTTTTTGGTAATTTTGGGATGATTTTGGCAGAGTTTCGGTGTTGGGAGTGTTGAAAACGTGGGAGGCAAGTAGACGGCTGTGTTTTCTGACTATGAGGATGATCTCCTCTGCCCTAGTTCGTTCTTGGGGGGTCCTTTTATAGAAAGAGCATGGTCAAATTGATAGAGCAAGATCTTTATCTAAAAGACTGATTTTGTGCTCTAAGAGAATCTGATTTTTTAGAATATGTTGCAAGCCGATAAAAATTATGAAAATTTAACTGAAGGTAAAGAATGATTTTTAGGAATTTTGAGAGTTGGAATCGGGTTAGTTTGATAAATAATCGATTAGATAAAAATCTCACAATATGGAATCTCCCATAATTCATAACTAATTATTGGAAAGTCGAAATAACGAAATTCCAACGGCATTAGTCTCTAAAAATCATCCTCTATCTTGTGTTAAAATTTCATGACATTTTGTTTTGATTTCGGTATTTTCCAGAGGAGAGAGAAAATTGCAAAAATGATTGAATTTCTCTTTTAAATTTTGGGATAAGGTTCCCAATAAAATAATTTCAGGTTTATGACTGTATGTAGTCATGGTAACCATGTGACAATTTTATTTCAATTTTGGAAACCTTTTAATTTCTATTTTGAGGCTATTTCATATGTTAATTATTAAAGAAATTAGCTTATAATATGAATTAAAAGCTAAATTTCCAGAATAAATATTATCAGAGAATCATGAAATACCTTTCATAATAACCATGATATTTGGAAGTGTTTGGAGATAATGAACAAGTCATATGAAAAATAGAAAATCCCGAGAATGTCCTTGGAAAATCCTGCATTGGTGCATTTTGACCACTTTGCCGTATGCCTTAGAGACCACTCCGGGGGGGTTGAAATTTTGGGTATAACAGATTGCCCCCCGTCAACTAGGCTTTGTAATGAAGATGAAAAGACTAGTTGATGCCTGAGTGATACCCCAAAATTTTGGATCTTAAATGGCCCTATATGCAGATTGCGTCGAGCTATTCTAAGGCGCCGACTACCTATGAGTGAGAATGAGAAGATGTCAAGCGATTCTAAGGCGTTGACTACCTATAAGATGAAGTAATGTCAAGCGATTCTAAGGCGTTGACTACCTAAATGATGAAAGTGATGTCAAGCTATTCTAAGGCGCAGACTACCTATAATGAGTGAAATGTGCTTAATGTGATGATGACTTGTATGACCTAGGTGCATCTAGGGACCGGAACCTATTCCGAAGTGTGTGTAAAAGGTTAAGGACTGAGAGTGCCAAGTGGCAGGTGCTAAGGAAGTGGGTAAGACTTATGACAAGCTTGAGGGTGAGTTCTTCTACTCAGGTGAGAATTTGTATCTGTAAAGAAGCTGCATCTTTGTGGTGAGAATCTGTATCTGAATCTACGGGTGAGAATCTGTATCTCTGAAGAGTCTATATCTATGGATGAGAATCTGTATCTCTAAAGAATCTGTATCTTCGTGGAGAATCTGTATCTCTGAAGAATCTGTATCTTCAGGGCGAGAATCTGTATCTCTGAAGAATCTGTATCTTCGGGGTGAGAATCTGTATCTCTGAAGAATCTGTATCTTCGGGGCGAGAATCTGTATCTCTGAAGAATCTGTGTCTTCGGGGTGAGAATCTGTATCTCTGAAGAATCTGTATCTCCGGGGCGAGAATCTGTATCTCTGAAGAATCTGTATCTCCGGGGCGAGAATCTGTATCTCTGAAGAATCTGTATCTTCGGGGTGAGAATCTGTATCTCTGAAGAATCTGTATCTTCGGGGTGAGAATCTGTATCTCTGAAGAATCTGTATCTTCGGGGTGAGAATCTGTATCTCTGAAGAATCTGTATCTCCGGGGCGAGAATCTGTATCTCTGAAGAATCTGTATCTTCGGGGTGAGAATCTGTATCTCTGAAGAATCTGTATCTTCGGGGTGAGAATCTGTATCTCTAGGCTATGATGAGGAATTTCGTGCAGACGGATGCAAGGTAAACTTTATGCAAATGATCATGATGAAAGTTGATTATGAAAGTGCCAAACGTGGCTATGATGATGTGCATGTCAAAATACAATCAAAGTGTATGTAGGAAACTTGTACAAAACAAGAAATCGTTGGAAAATGTGCCAAACATGGCAATGTTAAGGATCAAAAATTGTCCAAAGCAAGACATTGCTAGAGAGTGTGCCAAATGTGGCCATGATGAGGTTTATGAAACCGAAGTGTTTAAAGGAAAGTTGTTCAAGACAAGAAATCGTTGAAAGAGGTGCCAAACGTGGTAGTGTTTGAAGAAAATTCTGTTTAGTGAAAAGGAAAGTGAAATTATCATCTCCTAACTATAGACTTCGGACTTGTAATTTATCCCCTACGAGATGAACATGCCGCCGGTGGGGTATGGTGTATGATGTGAAGGTAAGGGCTTATGTGGGCCTGTGGTGTTTGATGTGCAGGTAAGGGCTTATGTGGGCCTGTGTAGTGGAGGTGAGGAGGTAAGGGCTTATGTGGGCCTGTGTGGTGTATGAAGTGAAGGTAAGGGCTTATGTGGGCCTGTGGTGTTTGATGGGGTGGTAAGGGCTTATGCCTGTGGTGGGATGGTGGTGCTCAAGCTTTAGGTTTCAATTGATGTTGTCATGGCAATTGTTGGAACCAACAATTGCCCCTAGTATTTTTCCTTAGGACAATCTGAGCTAGAGTTCATGGCAATTGATCGGAACGATCAATTGCCCCCAGTATTTTCTTTGATTAAACGTGCGAACAAGTCTCATCCTCACAGGGTCGAGGCTTATGCTTTGATGTGGTGCTTCCTATCCTACACTCAACGTGGTTGGTGTTTGCACTCATTTCTCGCTCATGGTCATAACCTCTAGACCATTGAATTCGATATTTGATGGATTTACACATTTGATCTGTTACTTTCACGTGATTGGACACACAACTATCAAGTCGGAAGTCTTCAGAGCTTATAACGTGGCCATAGGGTGTGATGAAAGACGACGGGATCATGGAGGGATATTTGAGGTATGTGGAGCCTAAATGGGTGACCAAAGCTGCAACTTGCGTCTTCTCTCGGATTCATCTTCCTTGTCTTGAAGTTGTCTGGCTGCTTCATGTTGACGTTGTTTTCGAGCTTCTGGACTTGGACTTTTGAAGTTGTCCTTTACACCATTTCTCTTTTCGCTATTTGGATTTCTTCGAGGCACTTCGGGTTTGCCTTTTTGTTTAATCCTTTCTTGACTTTGCCTTCGGGGTTCTTGTGTTTCCCGGCTTTGGGCTTCTAGAGCTATTTTGATGTGAGCTCTTTAGATCCTGTGTCACTCTGGGACCATTTGCGGATCACTTCGTCATGCTGATAGTGGCGTTGCTTCTTTGGATTAATGAGAATGTTATCTGAGAGTCAGGCTCCTCGCTTCCTTTGGTCACCGGGTCGAACATTCATCATTGGCTAGGTTATTTTGTGGAGCTCATAATATCAAAAGGGATATATGAAAGGCTCAGTGGGGGTGCCTAGGGTTTAATGACAGGGTTTACAAGCTTTTGGCTATGTGGTGCTGTACCTAGGTGCTTCGTCATTCCTGATAGTTGTGTATCCATTCTTTGTTACTTTTCACAGATCTAAGAGTAAATTTACAAATTATCTCCTTCGGTCGAAGTTATGCCGTTTACCTTACCTTTGAATGTGGTCTCACCGGAGTCATGTAAAAATGACACGCTCGTTCACCCATGGTTTTTCCGCTCAAGACACTCTCGTGAATTTCACTCAGAGACTAGTTCACACGCTTAAACAAAAGATTCGAAGACAATGATTCTAAACTCGGATTGCCCCGGGTATTGATTTGGGGTTTGTGACAACAGTTTGATAGATGTGGGCCTTGAACCTCATTGTGGGTTGTTTGGATATTATGGGGTGAGTTGTGGTGTTTGGTTAGGCATGTTCAAATTTTTAGAGACAAATCGTTCCATTGCATAGTAAGAAAATGATTACTTCGTGATCCTTGAAAGACATGAGTGCTCTTTTTTTTTTAAGTTTTTCCGGATTAATGAATGATGCTTTGTACAAAAATTATGAAAATGGAACTATATTTTATTCAACGAAAAATAAAGTTGGAAATTACAAACTCGGGAAAACTACCAAAAATGATCAGGGAAACTAACTACTACAAAAGTTGAAAGACGACTAATCAAAGAAAAGAAACACATTTAATGAGAAAAAACAACATTTCTGATGATGCTTGGGCACGCGTGCTCTGCGCTCTCCACCACGTTCTTATAATTGGAGCCCTTGGTCGATCAGGTCCTGGATTCTGTGTTGTAGGGCCCTGCAGTGGTCAGTGTCGTGACCGGGCAGCTGATGGAAGTGACAAAATTGATTAAGATCCTTCCCCAAATGAGTAGTTCCTGGCCTCAGGGCGAGCGGTTGCATCGGACATCTTCCTCGAAGCTCCTCAAGTGCTTGTCTTGGTGTTCGGCCGATGTCTGTAAACTCTCTCTGTCGAGAACTCCGTCGGGATGGTTCTACTGTCCCAACGCTCCAACTAGGTCCTCTTGACTGTCGATCACTGCCCCCCTCATGTTGCCTGGTTCTCTTACGGGTGCAGCTTTGGATGCAAGTTGCTGCTCCTGGTTTTCTGTGTAGCGAGGGTTCCCAATTCGATCGGCACATTTCAGAATACTAGGGACAGCTTAGTCATCTCCAGGGGCATTTTCGTAATTTTTCAAGGCTCCTAAGCCCCCTATAGGCTTTCTCTCTCCTCCAAATAAGGGTCAAATCAATTCAAAATGCTTTGAAATTTTAACCCATGATAGAGGATGACATCTGAAGCATAATGGCGTTGGAATTTTGATTTTTTGAATTTCCAATAATTTTCTAGCAATTTCTGATTGAATCTGACAAGAAATTGAATTTAAAAATATTCCAATGTCCAAAAAAATCGATTCCACTTTAGAAAATTCAGAAATATCATCCTTTACCCCTGTGTAAAATTTCATAATCAAATTCCTTTTGGAAGCCCTTGAGCTAAAACATCGGTAAATCTCGGTTTTTACCGGATTTTTCTATCTTTAAAGAGGCCTATATAAGGAACCTTATCCCATGATCAAAGAGGAAGCTCAAGAACCCTAGACTCTCAAAGAAGGCAGCCGTCTCTCTTTCTCCACGTTTTTGAACTCCAGAGCCACAATCAAACACCGAAATCTCACCAAAATCAACACCAAAACATATTTTTCAACTCCCACAACATCATCAATCATCAAAACCCCACAAAAACACCACCAAAACGTGAAGAACAGCAAGAACAACCAACAACTAGAAGCTTGGTTCGAAATCCTCTCGGGTCTGCCATCAACGGAGCACTCGACGAATCCCGGTGTGAAGAATCACCGTGAATCCGAAGGTAAAACAGGTAGAAATCCCACTTTCCTAACTCTCCACGGTATTATCTGTCTAGCCTCAAAATTTGGGCTCAAACTAACCCCTCTACGCTTCTGTATTGCTGTTTGTTTAAGCTTCTGTCCAATAACTTGCTTACCAAGTTTCATGCTTAATTCGAATTCAAATTGAGAACTTTCAATCACTAACGTCTTATAAATCTTTCAGGCTACACACCCATAAAATTTGAGCTCAAAACACCCTCGGGAACCTTCGGAAAACCCCCGTCCGTGGGTGGTCCGTGACCTCGGACCTGTGGTCCGGGACCACGGACGGGTTGTCCGTGGCCACGGACACCCACGGACGGCGGCGGGATTTTAAAAATTCAAAATTTAGGTTTTTCTAATGGTGTCCGGGCCCACGGACAGCCTGTCCGTGGCCCCGGACTTTGCAAATTTTTGTTTTCCTTCAATTTCGACTTTTCTGTATATTTAGGTTAACTGGGGTCCGTGGGTTCGGACATTAGGTCCGTGGCTACGGACGGAAATGAAATTTGACCTAATTCTGCCTCCGAAACCCTAGTTTAGGTAATTTTAATTTCCACTTTAATTTTCTGTCAAAAAATGCTAAAAAACACAAAAAAACAGTAGCTCGCGCACTTAGGTTAAAACGACTCGTAATAAGCCGTAAATAAACTAAGTAGAGGAAAAACGACCTAGGAGGGGTAATGAAAGTAATTGAACCCTAATTAAGTCGAATATCAAGCCCCCGAACCCGAACTCTACCTTTCCTAATTTACTCTAGGTAAAAATTAGGTGGCGACTCGCAATAGGTTCCAGTGAGCTAGCATAGGATTTAATAATTATTGTTATATGACATAGTTATTAACCTTAGGTTATAAGTGGACCTAAAACCCGACTAGATCCTAATCAACTTTAATCAACATAGGATAGGGTTTAAAATCGAGGCTCACAGACTGGCGACTCTGCTGGGGACAAACTTCTTAATTTTAACTTGTTTAATTTTAAGAAAGAGGGCTTAACTCAAAAAATGTTTATTTATGGCTTTATTACTTTGTTTGTTTACTTTTGTGCGCACTTTAATTTTCTGCACCTTTGCATCATATGAGAGCGAGGGTCCACCTAAACCGATTTCATCCCGGGACCCGTTTGAGGGTCCCCTGTCAGGGACTCACACCTTTTAGGTGATGTGAATAAGTGGGGGAAAAGAGGAGGGTGTCGTCTAACCACACCCCCTTAATACCTGGGCTTTAGCCCCAAGCATTTTCCTGACAGTATCCTTACCTAGCCCATTGTTTGGTCAGTCAAAGACCCGACCGTAGACGCACACCTTCAGGTGATGTGAAAAAAGTGGGGAAGCCCAAAGAGAATAGCGTGCAAGCCCTATTCCTTTGTGGCGACCTGGGCCTAAGCCCCAAGCACCTCTCCGGATCGATCCATACCCAAATTGATTTAACCGTCAAGTGAGGACATGTTGAATTTGTGTGGGCCTTGTATGATCGGCCCATTACCCAGCCTAGAGATTGATAGGAACTTCTCCTACATTAACCTAGCCCAACCGAATTGGCGGCTCTACTTGTTTGTGGCCCAGAGGTCCTGTTTGGTTTAATATGTGAGTCATTCGGGCTTCGCCCCAAAAGCTTAGACTTAGGTGATTTCTCTTCTGGCCCAATTTGAATTATCCAATTAGTTCTAGGCCCAAAAAAAAGAAATCCACCTGAACTTGAAATAACCCACAAGTTCTGAAAATAAAATCTTTTTCTGCTTAGCAACCATCTTCTCTGGCCCAAAGAAAGTTAGGCCCATTTGTGATTTAGGGACCATTCCAGCCCATGTGCTTTACTCCAGGCCCAAACACATTCCGGCCCAAGGGCTCATTCTAGTCTAGGTAGACTTCTTATTCGGGCCCTGGTCCAAAACCCTAGATCTAGGTGTTACCTCTCAGGCCCAATCAAAGCCATCTGTTTACATTTCAGTCCAAATTCCAGTTCATAGTCTGAGAGATAGTCCAGCCAAACACCTCATTCTCTGGGTATCCTGGCCCACTTGCTTTCAGCCTAAGTCTGTTTTGATCTATCTTGTGAAGCGTCATTCTCACCTTAGTATCTTTCAGCCCACTTCCTTTTGTTAGCTAATAATGGACACCTTGGACACAGGTAGACTCAAGTCCTAAGTGCGGTCCAATCAACATGGAAGCCCAGCTCGCAATTTTGGAACAAAAGCACATGGCCACCATTGAAGCCATGGAGCAGAGGCATAGTGCTGCCATGGACGCCGTGGAATCTAACTACGTTGCTGTTATCGAAGAGTTGAAAGCAAAGGCTCTTTCCCTCGAGTCCGAACGTCAAGCTCGGGATGAGTTAGTGGACAGGCTTCTCAACACCCTTTATGACTGCATTGAAGTTGGCTCCATTAGGGTCCGAGGATCGGAGGAGAATGTCAAAGAAATTGCTACAGAACTCAGGAAAGTGATCAGAAAACCAGGAGCAGCAACTTGCATCCAAAGCTGCACCCGTAAGAGAACCAGGCAACATGATGAGGGGGGCAGTGATCGACAGTCAAGAGGACCTAGTTGGAGCGTTGGGACAGTAGAACCATCCCGACGGAGTTCTCGACAGAGAGAGTTTACAGACATCGGCCGAACACCAAGACAAGCACTTGAGGAGCTTCGAGGAAGATGTCCGATGCAACCGCTCGCCCTGAGGCCAGGAACTACTCATTTGGGGAAGGATCTTAATCAATTTTGTCACTTCCATCAGCTGCCCGGTCACGACACTGACCACTGCAGGGCCCTACAACACAGAATCCAGGACCTGATCGACCAAGGGCTCCAATTATAAGAACGTGGCGGAGAGCGCAGAGCACGCGTGCCCAAGCATCATCAGAAATGTTGTTTTTTTTCTCATTAAATGTGTTTCTTTTCTTTGATTAGTCGTCTTTCAACTTTTGTAGTAGTTAGTTTCCCTGATCATTTTTGGTAGTTTTCCCGAGTTTGTAATTTCCAACTTTATTTTTCGTTGAATAAAATATAGTTCCATTTTCATAATTTTTGTACAAAGCATCATTCATTAATCCGGAAAAACTTAAAAAAAAAAGAGCACTCATGAAGGATAATCATTTTCTGACTATGCAATGGAACGATTTGTCTCTAAAAATTTGAACATGCCTAACCAAACACCACAACTCACCCCATAATATCCAAACAACCCACAATGAGGTTCAAGGCCCACATCTATCAAACTGTTGTCACAAACCCCAAATCAATACCCGGGGCAATCCGAGTTTAGAATCATTGTCTTCGAATCTTTTGTTTAAGCGTGTGAACTAGTCTCTGAGTGAAATTCACGAGAGTGTCTTGAGCGGAAAAACCATGGGTGAACGAGCGTGTCATTTTTACACGACTCCGGTGAGACCACATTCAAAGGTAAGGTAAACGGCATAACTTCGACCGAAGGAGATAATTTGTAAATTTACTCTTAGATCTGCGAAAAGTAACAAAGAATGGATACACAACTATCAGGAATGACGAAGCACCTAGGTACAGCACCACATAGCCAAAAGCTTGTAAACCCTGTCATTAAACCCTAGGCACCCCCACTGAGCCTTTCATATATCCCTTTTGATATTATGAGCTCCACAAAATAACCTAGCCAATGATGAATGTTCGACCCGGTGACCAAAGGAAGCGAGGAGCCTGACTCTCAGATAACATTCTCATTAATCCAAAGAAGCAACGCCGCTATCAGCATGACGAAGTGATCCGCAAATGGTCCCAGAGTGACACAGGATCTAAAGAGCTCACATCAAAATAGCTCTCGAAGCCCAAAGCCGGGAAACACAAGAACCCCGAAGGCAAAGTCAAGAAAGGATAAAACAAAAGGCAAACCCGAAGTGCCTCGAAGAAATCCAAATGGCAAAAAGAGAAATGGTGTAAAGGACAACTCCAGAAGACTCGAAAACAACGTCAGCACAAGGTGGCTAGACGACTTCAAGACAAGGAAGATGAATCCGAGAGAAGACGCAAGTTGCAGCTTTGGTCACCCACTTAAGCTCCACATACCTCAAATATCCATCCATGGTCCCGTTGTCCTTCATCACACCCCATGGCCACGTTATAAGCTTTAAAGACTTCCGACTTGATAGTTGTGTGTCTAATCACGTGAAAGTAACAGATCAAATGCGTAAATCCATCAAATATCGAATTCAATGGTCTAGAAGTTGTGACCGTGTGCAGAAAACAAGTACAAGCATCAAACACGCTGAGTGTAGATTAGGAAGCACCACATCGAAACATAAGCCGTGACCCTGTGAGGACGAGACTCGTTCGCACGTTTAATAAAAGAAAATACTGGGGGCAATCGATCGTTCCGATCGATTGCCATGAACTCTAGCTCAGTTTGTCTTAAAGGAAAAGTACTGGGGGCAATTGTTGGTTCCAACAATTGCTATGACAACACCAATTCAAACCCAGAGCTCAAACATCACCACCACCATTCCACCTCAAGCCTGTTATTGGCCTTACCTCCACAAAAACATCAGGCCCGTCATAACCCAGACCACCATCCAAAATCATAGCCTGATCCCAGGTCTATCGCAAATCCTGAACACCGGAAAAACCTTTAACACCACAACAAACACCACACACTTCCACCAGCGGCATGTTCATTTTCTTAAGAAACAAATTGTAGATATGAAATTTTTAGTCAGGAAATGATCATTTCACTTTCCTTTTCAGCAGAGTTTTCTCAAGCATTGCCATGTTTGGCACATTTTTCAACAGTTCCGTGTTTTGGCAAGCTTCCAACAAACACTTTAGTTGCATTTTACAACTTTTGCATAACACCTCAACATCGCCAAGTTTGGCACCTTTTCCAACAGTTTCCTGTTTTGAACGAGTATCCTTCATATATTTTGATTGCATACATCTTATCATCATTGCCGTGTTTGGCACTCCAGTAATCACTTTTCATCATTTGCACGAGACCATTATCTTTCCGATTCATTCTTAGTTCGAGACCCATCATTTTCAAGACTTTAGTACGAGACCCGGCATCTTCATTCAGCGCGAGACCCAGAATCAATGCGAAATCCGACTTTTTCTTCATCCATTTAGTATGAGACTTCAGTGCGAGACCATGCATCTTCATCAGTGCGAGACCATCATATTCGTCAGTGCGAGACCATGCATCTCATCAGTGCGAGACCATCATATTCGTCAGTGCGAGAGACCATGCATCCTCATCAGTGCGAGACCATCATATTCGTCAGTGCGAGACCCATCACCTTCGTCAGTGCAAGACCGAGCGTCATCATCTAGTGCGAGACCAGTACGAGACCTAGTATCATCTTCAGTGCGAGACAGGTACGAGACAGAGCGCGATCTAAGTTGGAGGGGCAGAGGCAATAAGTCCCCATCTTCATGTCAACTTCTTGGGAGAAACAACTAGTGGGCAGTGGCAATAAGTCCCCTTGGTAATCTAGAAGTTATCCCAGCACCCCAGTTGGTGGGCAGAGGCAATAAGTCCCCATAGTATACCAACAAGGAGCATTGGAACGGGTTTCGGTCCCCAGAAGCATCCGAATGTCATTTTCATATCATCCATATCATTTGCATCACTTTCAACATGATCATTTGCATAAAGTTTACCTTGAAATGTCCGTACGAAACTCCTCATCATAGACCAGAGATATAGATTCTCACCCGAAGATCAGATTCTTCAGAGATAGAGATTCTCACCCCGAAGATACAGATTCTTCAGAGATACAGATTCTCACCCCGAAGATACAGATTCTTCAGAGATACAGATTCTCACCCCGAAGATACAGATTCTTCAGAGATACAGATTCTCAGCCGAAGATACAGATTCTTCAGAGATACAGATTCTCACCCGATCAGAGATACAGATTCTCAGTTGAAGATTAGATTCTTCAAGATACAGATTCTTAGCCAAGGTACAGACTCTTCAGAGATACAGATTCTTACGCCGAAGATACAGATTCTTCAGAGATACAGATTCTCAGCCGAAGATACAGATTCTTCAGAGATACAGATTCTCACCCGATCAGAGATACAGATTCTCAGTTGAAGATATAGATTCTTCAAAGATACAGATTCTTAGCCGAAGGTACAGACTCTTCAGAGATACAGATTCTCAGCCAAGATTCAGATTCACCAGAGCAGCAGAACTCACTAGAGCAGCAGAACTCACCCGAATAGAAGAACTCGACCCAACACCAATTTCAATCACTGATAGGTAGTCAACGCCTCAGAATAGCTTGACATCATCTCATTCATTATAGGTAGTCAACGCCTCAGAATAGCTTGGCATCATCTCATTCATTATAGGTAGTCAACGCCTAAGAATAGCTTGACATCATCTCATTCATTATAGGTAGTCAACGCCTTAGAATAGCTTGACGTCATATCATCCTTATAGGTAGTCGGCGCCTTAGAACAGTCTGACATTACTTCATTATCACCTTTAGGTGGTCGACGCCTTAGAACCGCTCGACACCCTTCCGCTTTACTCATAGGTAGTCAGCGCCTTAGAATAGCTCGACGCAACTTGTCGGATTGCACGTGTGGTCTTTTAAGATCCATAATTTTGGGGTATCACTCAAGCATCAACTAGCCTTTTCATTTCCATTACAAAGTCTAGTTGACGGGGGGCAATCTGTTATACCCAAAATTTCAACCCCCCGGAAGAGAGTCTCTACTAATAGGCTAGTAGCGAGGGTTCCCAATTCGATCGGCACATTTCAGAATACTAGGGACAGCTTAGTCATCCCAGGGGCATTTTCGTAATTTTTCAAGGCTCCTAAGCCCCCTATAGGCTTTCTCTCTCCTCCAAATAAGGTCAAATCAATTCAAAATGCTTTGAAATTTTAACCCATGATAGAGGATGACATCTGAAGCATAATGGCGTTGGAATTTTGATTTTTTGAATTTCCAATAATTTTCTAGCAATTTCTGATTGAATCTGACGAGAAATTGAATTTAAAAATATTCCAATGTCCAAAAAAATCGATTCCACTTTAGAAAATTCAGAAATATCATCCTTTACCCCTGTGTAAAATTTCATAATCAAATTCCTTTTGGAAGCCCTTGAGCTAAAACATCGGTAAAATCTCGGTTTTTACCGGATTTTTCTATCTTTAAAGAGGCCTATATAAGGAACCTTATCCCATGATCAAAGAGGAAGCAAAAGAACCCTAGACTCTCAAAGAAGGCAGCCATCTCTCTTTCTCCACGTTTTTGAACTCCAGAGCCACAATCAAACACCGAAATCTCACCAAAATCAACACCAAAACATATTTTTCAACTCCCACAACATCATCAATCATCAAACCCACAAAAACACCACCAAAACGTGAAGAACAGCAAGAACAACCAACAACTAGAAGCTTGGTTCGAAATCCTCTCGGGTCTGCCATCAACGGAGCACTCGACGAATCCCGGTGTGAAGATCACCGTGAATCCGAAGGTAAAACAGGTAGAAATCCCACTTTCCTAACTCTCCACGGTATTATCTGTCTAGCCTCAAAATTGGGCTCAAACTAACCCCTCTACGCTTCTGTATTGCTGTTTGTTTAAGCTTCTGTCCAATAACTTGTTTACCAAGTTTCGCGCTTAATTCGAATTCAAATTGAGAACTTTCAATCACTAACGTCTTATAAATCTTTCAGGCTACACACCCATAAAATTTGAGCTCAAAACACCCTCGGGAACCTTCAGAAAACCCCCGTCCGTGGGTGTCCGTGACCTCGGACCTGTGGTCCGGGACCACGGACGGGTTGTCCGTGGCCACGGACACCCACGGACGGCGGCGGGATTTTAAAAATTCAAAATTTAGGTTTTTCTAATGGTGTCCGGGCCCACGGACAGCCTGTCCGTGGCCCCGGACTTTGCAAATTTTTGTTTTCCTTCAATTTCGACTTTTCTGTATATTTAGGTTAACTGGGGTCCGTGGGTTCGGACATTAGGTCCGTGGCTACGGACGGAAATGAAATTTGACCTAATTCTGCCTCCGAAACCCTAGTTTAGGTAATTTTAATTTCCACTTTAATTTTCTGTCAAAAAATGCTAAAAAACACAAAAAAACAGTAGCTCGCGCACTTAGGTTAAAACGACTCGTAATAAGCCGTAAATAAACTAAGTAGAGGAAAAACGACCTAGGAGGGGTAATGAAAGTAATTGAACCCTAATTAAGTCGAATATCAAGCCCCCGAACCCGAACTCTACCTTTCCTAATTTACTCTAGGTAAAAATTAGGTGGCGACTCGCAATAGGTTCCAGTGAGCTAGCATAGGATTAATAATTATTGTTATATGACATAGTTATTAACCTTAGGTATAAGTGGACCTAAAACCCGACTAGATCCTAATCAACTTTAATCAACATAGGATAGGGTTTAAAATCGAGGCTCACACCTATCTTTCTATCTTTTCGAATCTTTCAAAGCTCAAGTTTGGTGTCATGAGAAACTCCATTGATGGAGGAAAATCAAGTTTGAAGAGCTCATTAGCTTCTCCATTCTCTTAAGGTAAAAAAAATGTAAGAAAAACCATGTTTCCATCATTCCTTCCACATGGCCGAAAATTACTACTCATGGGGCCTTGTTTTTATGCCTTGTTCTAGCTTGATTTATTCACCAAGGACTAGTGGAGGTCCTATTTCATTCAATGCCCAAGTCTACTTTGAGACTTCAAAGGTAATCATCCACTTTTATGCCTTAGATCACATTTCTAACCTAGGTTTTCATTCCTAGAGGTTAGTGTATTGTTTAGTACTCATGTGAGTCATTGAATATTGGTTAGAACATTGGCAAAGGAAGTTTAAGTGGTGGCCGATATTCATTCAAGAAGAAGGTCTAAGGAGGAAGATAAGATAAGCTTGAGAAAACAAGGTAAATTACTTACCTAATGGTGGTTTAAGGTTAAGGAATGAGTTTTAGATGATTACCAATGTAACCTAAGGCTTACATTAGGTAATGGGTTATGTAACCTAAGAAAAAGAATTTAAACAAGCTTATGAACTTGTGACTAAGGAGCCAATGGGAATGAGTTAGAAATATAAGTTTAAGAGGGATTTTAAGAGCATTAAAACTACTATGAGATTGATGGGTGTATTTGCAGGTTGAAAGCTTTATATGTGGGAAATTCAGTGTTTAAGTTTAAGTTATTTAAGGGCCTAAGAGCCATGTCATTTAAGAGCCTTAGTGCTATGCAATTTAAGATTATTGCAATATATTGAGTTTGTTGTGAATGAGTTGGTTTGAGTGCTAAAATATGATGAGAAAGAACTTGATGTGTGTGAGATGGTTGAGTGAGGAAAACAATGTATTTGGGCATGATAATATACTAGAGAAGCTATGGCGAAATTTGAGTAGAAAACAAAGTGTTTAAGTGGTAGTGGTGAGCTAATATGCCCTAGGATTTATTAGGGATCATTAAGAGGAATTTGAGTGGAAATGAGTTAACTAAGGAGTTCTTGAGGCTTAGAATGGCCTGGAGTTGTCTAGGAGGAATTAGAGGTTAGGTGGGGTGTATTAAACACACCAAAATCATGTGATGAGGAATGCTAAGACTTGAGCAAAGATTTGGATGGAAAGGTGTATAATGCTTTAAGGTGATTTAGATATGAACTAGGGAATAAACAATGAGGAGTTTGGATAGCTTGTGTAAGTGTGATGATGCTAGTAGTGGACTAATGAGGTTTAGTTTAGATGTTAATGAGTGGAATTAGGTGATGGAAGAGAAAGGTGTGGGAGAATGTTGTCAAATGTCAAGGAAAATGACTAGGAATGTAAAAGAGCGTATGATCATGAGGGTGGTGAATAAGATGCATAAAAGAGGTGGAAATGTCTAAGGAGGGTGTTACATGGTCAAGGTAAATGGAGAACAATGTCAAGGTATTAAGGTAATGGAAAGAAATGTATAAGCAAGCTTAAGAGTTTAAGAGTGATGAGTAACCAAAGGAAAGGAGAGGAATTTGTGTATGGATATGCAAGGTGACTTGAGGAAGTTTTAGTAAGTGAACTGGGGATGGAAAATGATGTTTATGAAGTGCTCAAACTGTTAAGGAGAGAACACTTGGCTTGTAGAAGTTTTGGTAAGGTTACAAGTTGGAAATGTAAGGAATTATATGATAAGTGTTAGGAGTGTTGTAAGAATTTAGTAAATGTTTAAGACGATCTTTGGAAGTTGTTTTGGAGAGTTTGGTGGAAGTTCTAAGGTGAGTTTCAGTGCCTAAATGGTATTAGGACACATGGGGAAACATGTGGAGAAGTTTGGAGTCAAATGGGAATTTAGAAACATGGTTCTGGAGCCGACCGACCATAGGGACCAGACCTGCAAGGTCGGTCGAGCTCAGTTTACACTACCGGAAAGAGTTTCTGGAATCGACCGAACTTGGGGACCGGACTTGCAAGTTCGGTCGGGCTTGTATTTTGTGTGCGAATTGAGTCTCTGGAATCGACCGAACTTGAGACCGAACTTGGGACCGAACTTGGCAAGTTCGGTTGGGCTTAAATGTCCCACGGGGAAAACTCACGGGAATGGACCGACCTTGGGGACCGGACTTGCAAGATCGGTCGTGGTAAAATTTTCAAACGGTAATAAGTTCTTGAATGGACCGACCTTGGGTAAGGTCGGTCGGTAAGGTCGGTCGACCCTAAAAATGAAAAAAAAAGAGAAAGAAACCCTAAGAAAGTTTAATGGTGATAATGGTACCCCATTAAGAGGGCAATGATGAATAGAGGTATAAAGACCTAGGAGATTAAGGTAAGTATAAACTTAAAAGTTTAAGGTTAAGTTGTAAAATTAAGTTGTAAACTTAAGTGGTGTTAGGTGGGGATCGTTATGGGTTAAGTAAGTTAAATGAGTTTAATTAAGTTAAGTGATTAACAACCTAAAACTGAATGAATGTTTTAGGGCTTGAGTATTCGGACTCCGGAAGAGAGTAAGCAACCAAACGACCAACGGTGAACGGTACAATCTTTCTTGTGACCTGCTTGCTAACGAGGTGTCCCTCAGCTTGTGTGCTATCTGTTTACTTGCTATGACTAAGACAAGATAAAGCATGCAACCGGTTATATCTGTCTCGTTGTGTATGTGTTCTCTTTACACTAACCCGCGAGACTTGAGATTGTTACTAACCAAGTTTAGTACTTACTGAGTTAAGAATAAGAGTTAAGTTTTGGTGGTTGTTGGTTAATGCCCGTTAAGGCTTAGCTAGTACATGGTGATTAAGATTTCTACTAACTAGAACTTGAGTGAGGAAACCCGGGACCGAACTCCGGTCATGCATGCTAAGGAAAGGGGGACGGTATCTGAATCAGATCCGCCCTCCGCTTAATGACTTTTCTTCGGACTTGTAGCCTAGGGCCGGTTGCCGGCTCAGCTACGCTGGACTCCCGTCCAGGGTAGGTGGCATTAAGATGGTGCGGTATGGAATCAGCCCCTGCTGAGTATGTCATCACATGCCCCGTCATGCCCCCAAAGACCCCTCAATTATTTGGTCGAGAGCATGAGGTTCGTTACATGCAATACCGTTTTAATATTAAAACTGTAACACAATTAACAGTAATATCCATACAATAACACAACCATCAACACCTAAATATAATCATAAGTATAACCAATGAACAATAAAGCGAAACAACGAGAATAACAAACAAGTATTAATTGTCGTCCATGGTGTAGAAACCAATAATGTTCGCCACTGTACAAGTCTCAATTATTTTAATTGTTCAGTTATACCTAGTGACAATGTCTCGTTAAAACGACATGTCTCTAGTTTACCCATATATTATGGTGGGTCACCCACGGCAGTAGCCACTCCAACGGTAGAGTCTCCGACCAACGAGCCATTCTAGCTCATGGGAAATTTTCTTGATACTTGCGGACCCGTACGCGGACATCCTGGTATCGTTTTTGTGATCACAGCGCGCACCAAGAGCCACATCCTCTTGGCTTTACTTTCCTTCATTAATTAATTAATTATTCCATCGCATCACATTACCAAATTTTCCTAACACAGCAGACTAAGGTCATTAGTCCAATCTGGAGTCTGTAAACTCGGGATCCAGTGTTAGATACGAGAGCGGCGTATAGAAAGGCCGATGCTCCGTATAAAAGTCTCGGATAATATGTATATCTTATTATCCTAGTGCTACAACGTTTTTCTGACGATCCTTATATTTCATATAAGATAGCACCATAGCCGCTAGTTCGTTTTATATATATTGGTCCATATATACGAACCGGTACTGTTAACTCAAAAACAGTAATAATAAGCAGCTATAAATATACAATTCATGCATATTAATTATCACATTCAGACAAACAATCTTATCACAGATCACACAGAAGTCTGAACTGAGGAAGCCCTTAGAGACAATCAGAGACACATAACAACATACCGTTCACCCTGATGTATTACAGTGGAGTATGAATCAGCAAGATCCTATGCTCCGTGTGTCGTCTCTATTAGTCTAAACAATACATAATGCTACTGATTAGCATACTGTATAACAACACAATCCTACGGTACCCCGTACCGTCACTAACAACTCCCGGTTAACCCCCCGTTATAAACTGTCAATGTTTGTCGGGTTTTCTGTTTAACTCGAGATTAGAAAAGTGTTATATTACATGCGTAGTCTTGTCTTGTATATTAATACACTTATTGTTGAACTTATTATCGCATGTGACTTTAATGTATGTTTGTACAACATGTAGTTTGTTTCATTATTGCATGTGTGATTCCTTGTCATGCACTACGCATCTCGCCTTAGTATTTATTTTTCTAAGGTTGTCTCTCTTTTTTTTTTAATTCAATGTGGTATAGTTCATATGTAAACAATACTTCCAATTACATGAATCCTTATTATCACATGTACGCTCTCTTAACTTTAGAATCCCATATCCAATGTTTGTAATTCTTTTTCCTTTTATCATATGTCATTTTAATTATAAAATTATATGGTCATTAAACCACATTATATCTTTCCATCATAACATATATTTATTTATGTGTATGCATTGTGGAACTATTTACTATATGGTAATTCTTATAATATATATTCATTCTTTTTAATGAATACCTCTTATATTATAAATGTTATAATTCTTATAATATCAAAACCATATTATAAATCCCATTTAAAAATGTTAATATTTCCGAGCAGCACCTATGTTCTTAAATATTTACAAAATCCACCACATAATTAATATAATGTTACATTATAGTTATATAACATATATTATGACATTTAAGTCATTAAAACAATTATAACCTATAGTTATGTTTTGTTTATAAAATACCAAATAGCCCCTTATATTTTCGGCTTCCATTATACACCACTAAACTTCTATAAATCACAATTCCATCCCAATTCATAATACATAGTTTTCTAATTCCATCAAAACTATATATTATACATATTTCTTTATAAAACCTTATATATAACTCCAAAAATTACCAAACTATACCAAAAGGTTATAAATATTATTCCTAACCTTATTCTTCCACTAAATCTCGGTTTCTACACATTTGTCACCTATTTGTAACAATGTTATAAAATACCATATATTATACTTACAAAATTCATATAAACTCCAAATTTAACCAAATAAACTTCTAAAAATTCCTAACAACTTAAGGACTTTTGTAAATTCTATTTAGTACCCCCAAGTCTCGGAAATTACATTACTACCCCAAGTCTTATAAATCTTTTACAATTTAATAAGTATCTTTTTATAAGGTAATATTTTAATTTCTTAAATTCTCCAAAATTGGTCAAAGTCTCCTATATAGTCCTTTGACTTCTAATACCAAATGGGAACCAACTTTCGGTAATCACTAATAATAACCTATACTTTTCTATTTTTACAATTTTGACCCAAAACTTTATAAAATGCTATAATTTTTATTAAATTCATTTAAAAACCCTAAATTGCTCTAAATTAAGCCCACGGCTTTCTAATTTCCTAGTAATTACGATTTGGCCCCAATTTAATTATATAAGCATAAATTTAACTAAATAAGCTTATAACTTAAATTAAAATGGCCTAATGACATGGCCTTATTACAACCTTGAACTTGCAAAATAAATTACACAATAAATGTCTCAAAATATAGCATATATTCTCGGCCTCACTTTGATTTGATTATTTTTCCACATAATGTCATAATTTGACCATTATGTTCATTAAATCTCTTAAATGACTAGCTTAATTTATCTTAGTCATTTTTTCCCATTTTTAGGTCAATATGACCCATACTTATAATTTCACTCTCGGCCATATATATATATATATATATATTATATATATATATATATATATAGCTTAGAAATTATAAAAAATCATAAGTTTAAGGTGTTTATACCTTGATTAATCAATGTATAAGCTCGGTCACTTGTAGGAAAATTCACCACACTATTTAGACATGTTTAATACACCAAAATAAGATATGGTTATACTCCAAGCTTGAGCTTAACCATAAAGAATAATTAATGTAAGATTTAAGGCAAAAATCACCTTAAAAATGCAAGGAAACTTCTAGGTGGATTCGGCCTGAATCAAACACACCACAAGGTGTTAGATCCACCATATTGACATAGGAAATAGCTAGATCACAACAAGCTGCCTTGTTATTAGGTTTTACCTTGGAAAATTGCCTTAAAAGAGGGTATTTCCTTTGGATCTCGGTCACCCTTGCTCCAAATGGCTAACCAACTGAATGAACATGTAAATATGAAGATTATGAGTGTATAAACTCATAAAAATTCAAGGAAGAAACCGCTTGAAGGATTGAGAGGCTTAAGGTATGTTTTTACCTTAAAATGCAATTTTGAGCAACCTTGGCCCTTAGACTTGCCTCAACCTTTGGAAGTTTTTAACCTTAGAACACTGAGAATGAGCCATAGGAACAGATGAGCCACGAAATCTAAGTGTAGGTAGTGAAGAGATGAAGAAAAGAGCTAAAAATGACCTTAAAACCTTACCTTAAGAGCTTAGGAGTTAGATCTGCCTTCCATGCTCAAGAAAGGCTTGAGAGCTTCTAGGAGGAGAGGAGCTCAGCTGGGCAGGCTGGAATCGGACAAGGGGGAGTGAATGAGTGGAAAGGCTTGAAATAATTGAAAAAGGTAAGTTAATTTTCAAAAGCAAATGGTATTAGGTAGAAGTTGTCTAACAATGATTGTGAGCTGTCTCCTCTCCTCTTGCCAGCCGATTTCCATGGGGTCAAATGGGTCATTAATTGACCATTGGCCATACTTGGTCAATTTGACTCAAACGGGCCCCCTTGTGGGGTTTTATTAATTTTTAATATTAAATTTGTAAAAATTTGTAAATTTCTGGAATTAAATTCCTAATATGATATAATGTGATATATTATCATATTTAAAGGTAATTATAACCTTTAAGCCCATTAAAAATCAATTTAGAAGGCAATCTCACAACAACGTGCTTTAAGGTGTTTTAGTGCACATTTTTGTGTCACAGGGTGTTCCTGAGCTTAGTTCTCCTTGAGAACGGTTTTGTTGTGTTCCTTACTTCATTATAATACTTAGGAATCCACTTTGGATCCTATTTGAGGTCATACAATCTTTATGGTGTCTTAAAGCACATTTTTGGCTTTACCGATCTTAAGGCGTGTTTTGCCTTGTTGAGATCTTTTAGATTGTTCCCCAATAATATTTAGATGTTTATTAATCATCTTATATCATTAATAGATATCTAATTATATTTTAAAGGTTAGGGGTATTTCAGTCTACCCCCCTTAAAAACTTCGTCCCGAAGTCCTTAACCCTCTACAGTTCACCTAAGGAATCAAGTTCCACTAAGTAACCAAACAGTCCATTGCTAGGGAGTAACTCCCACTAGGTTCAGACCTAGTCTATACATACAACATATATTAAATAACCAAACTCATGGTATAAACTCATTCACATCACAACACTAAACAAGGTGCACATCCAACTCATCAACCAAAAGTACTCAGCGGTACTATATATATATTCAACCAGGTGCACTAAGGCACATACATAAAATGTATCATACATACAATCATCCAAACAACACGTATGATATAGCATACTACCAAAACACACCACAAAATAACAAGACCTAATGCACCACATGTGCGCAAGCCAAGTGGTGTCTACCCCCCTTAAAAGGGTTTGACCACGAACCCGTACAAGTATCACAGCTACTACTCGAAGAGTGCTGGGTACTTCGCTCTCATGGAGTCCTCTAACTCCCATGTAGCCTCCTCCACCTCATGGTTCGACCAGAGAACCTTGACCATGCTAACGGTCTTGTTCCTAGTCTGCCTCGTCTTCGTATCGAGAATGCGGAATGGTACTTCCTCATATCGTAGAGCGGGTCCAACTCTAAAGTCTCTGGCTGCAAAACGTGCGATGGATGGGGCACATACCTCTTCAACTGTGAAACGTGAAAGATGTCATGCACCCTCCCGAGCTCTGCTGGTAAATCCAGTCTGTAGGCTAACAGGCCCACTCGCTCCCTAATCGCATAAGGTCCAACATACTTTGGGCTCAACTTGCCCTTCTGCCCATACCGAAATATCCCCTTCATGGGTGACACTCTAAGGAATACCATATCGTCGGTAGTGAACTCAATGTCCCTCCTTCTGGTGTCTGCATATGATTTCTGCCGGTCCTGAGCTGCCCTCATATTCTTGCGAATCTGTAGGACATCCTCCTTAATCTGCTCTAGGTACTCCGGTCCTAGAAGCGTAGTCTCGCTGGCCTCATCCCAGCATAAAGGAGTCCTACACGGTCGACCATAAAGTGCCTGGAATGGTGGCATCTGTATCGAGGAGTGGTAGCTGTTGTTGTAGGTGAACTCTATCAAGTGTAGACGCTCTAACCAACTCCCCTGAAAGTCTAAGGCACATGCTCTCAGCATGTCCTCCAGTGTCTGGATGGTCCTCTCACTCTGACCGTCGGTCTGTGGATGGAACGCCGTACTAAGCTTCAACTCGTACCAAGGCTTCCTGAACCTGTCCCTAGAATCTGGACAAAATCGAGGGTCCCTATCAGAAACAATAGTCTTTGGCACACCATGGTGCCGGATCACCTCCTTCTGGAACAAGTCCGCTAACTTCGGAACGTTCCAGGTATCCTTCATAGCAACAAACTTTGCCACCTTCGTCAGACGGTCCACATGACCCAAATCGTGTTCAGTCCTCCCTTAGTCGGTGGGAGACCGACAACGAAATCCATCGAGATGTCCTCGAACTTCCAACAAGGAATAGGCATAGACTGCACTAAACCTCCGGGTCTCCTATGCTCAAACTTAACCTTCTGACAGGTCAAGCATCTAGCCACGTACTCAGCTACATCCTTCTTCATCCCGCTCCACCAGAAATGAACCTTCAAATCCTTATACATCTTCTGAAATACCCCAAACCTTGATATGTGGTTTAAATATTAAATATGGTATGTAAAGGCTAAAAGCCTTAGAAACATTAGTGAACAATTTAAACCATAGTAAAATGCAATAAAGCACTAAGACACAGTTTGAACAAAAACATGCTTTAAGCTTGGAGTGAACTTGGTTAGGACCCAAAGAACCTACCAAGACTAAATAATAGTCAATTATGATTTAACAAGGCAAATTAAGTCCTTAGGAAACTTTGGTAGACAGTTAAACCAAATAAAACACAAGAATGTACCTTAAAGCCAATAAGAGCAAAAAGGTGCTCTAAGCTTGGGATAAATTTGTATAAGACCTAATGGTCATACCTATGCCTTATAAATATGTTAATGAACATATTAAATCAATTACCAAAGAAAACCAAGCTTGAAAACAAGTTAAAACACAAAAAGTGCTTTAAGGAGTCTTAAAGCACGTTTTTGAAAAATGTCTTGTAAATGAGTTTTGAATGGCTAAATGTCCATCATTACTCTTTAATTAACATGTGTACTATATAGTGTCACATTTGGAAGTCTATATCAATGGGAAATCAAAAATTTCACTTCTATGTGCCTTGTTTTATGAATAGTAACTTCTATAAGCTAGTTTGTAACATATGTTATTATAAGTAAGTTAATTGGTCAACAAAGATCAAAACACCCTTCTTATTAAATGGGGGCCGGTTTTCATGGGTGAGTCACCACCCTTGCTAGCACTTATCAAATAAATACATAAAGGATAAAGCAAGTTACTATTTGCTTTTAACAAATAAATATCTTAAGATACTTACCTTCTCATTCTTTCTTCCTTCTCATTTCACACGGTCTTCATTCTCTCTTCTCTTCTTCAAAACCGATGGGCTATAGTAGCCTCTCCTCCATCTTCATTTCCTTGCCAAATCCAACTCCATGCTCCAAATCAAATTCTAAGACCATATTTGTCTTAGTTAGACCAAGCTCTACACTTCTACCTTTTCAAATCTTCAAGAACTCAATTTTGGTGCCATGGAGATTCACCATTGAAGGAGCTTGAGCTATTTTCACACCTTGTTGTTCTCCTTTGCTTCAAGGTAAGGAAACTTAAAGAAAATCCATGTTTCCTCCATGTTTATATGATGTCTAAAAATTCACCTCACAATGGTGTCTTTACCTTGCTTGTTTTAGCTTCATTTGAACCTTCCAAGGGCTTGGTGGAGTCCTCTCTTGATATATATCCAAGCTCTCTTTCCATTCCAAGGTAAAACAATCATTTTAATACCTTAAGATAATATATGTAACTAGGGTTTACAATGAGATGAAGCTTAAAGCTTGTATATATTATTATTTGTATAATGTTTAGAAGTTGACAAGCAACTAAAAGCCTTGCCAATTTAGTCAAGGAACAAGAAAGAAGTTTGTGAGGAAACAGAGGTAATATGCTATCTCAATGTCGTATAAATGCCTTAGGAAAATGAGTTTGATTTGCTTAATAAAATACCTAAGGAGCCAATGGTAATGAGCTAGTGAAATGCTCTCAAGGAGTTTATTAAGGGCGTATGTATTGTTGGTTGTATTTGCAGGTCAAAGGCAATATATATGTGGGAGATTCAGTGTTTAAGTTTAATGTATTTAAGGGCCTAAGAGCCATGTTATTTAAGGGCCTAAGAGCCATGTTATTTAAGGGCCTAAGTGCCAAGCAATTTAAGCTTATGCACTATATTGTGATGTAGTGTAGTTTAAGGATTTAGATGTGTGTAAAGAACATTCTTGTGAAGATGAGTGTCTTGGATGGTTAATGAACGAAAAACAATATGTTTGTGTGTAAGAATGTGCATTAAGCGATTTGGTGTTCTTGAATGTTTAATGGTGAGAACCATGAGTTTTGATATGATGATGTGCTAAGAGAACCCATGGCAAAATTTGGAAATGTATAAGGAGTTCTAAGTGTTTTAAATGAGTTTTGGTGAACTGGAAGTGTTGGAAATGCCTAAGCATTTTAAATGAGGAGAAATAATGTCTTAAGATGTTCTAGGTAAACAAAAGGACTTAGACATCAACTAGGGTTTAGGTTGGTAAGAAATGATGCTTGGGAGATGATTTAAAATGAAGAGAAAGCATTATTGGCATAGTGGTTATCATAGGTATGAAACACCACTAGGAAAACTAAGGAGGAAATAACATAAGTGTTAGGAATTTCGGTATGAAATGAGTAAGTGTTTAAGGTGATAGATAATGAGTTTCATGGATGTTGTATGTGGATATAAGTGTACCAAATGATGTTAGAAAACATTAGGAGGCCTGAGGAGAAGTTTGGAGTTGAATAGGCAATGGAAAAATAAGGGTCTGGAGCAGACCGACCTTGCGACCGAACTTGCCAAGGTCGGTCGAGCCCAGATTACCCTGTGAGAATTAGTTTCTGGAACGGACCGACCTTGGGGACCGGACTTGCAAGGTCGTCGGGCTTGTATTTTGTGTACGAATTAAGTTTCTGGAATCGACCGAACATGGGACCGGACTTGGCAAGTTCGGTCGGGCCTGAATTTTCAAAGGGAAGAAACTCTCGGAATGGACCGAACATGCGACCGAACTTACAAGGTCGGTCGGAGTAGAATTTCTGACGGTAATGTGTTCTGGAATGGACCGACCTTGTGTAAGGTCGGTCGGACCAAAAACATTGTTTAAGGTTATAAAATGATATGTAATGATGGGGATTGATTAGTAATGATGTTATAAGGTTGTTTAAGACATGTTAGGTGAGTTATAATGACAATTTAGTGGGGGAAAAGATGTATTAAAATGTAAAAGTAAAACAAGTTAAAAAGTGAAGTTATGTAACTAAGTTAATTAACGGGGAAAAGTTATAAGCATTAGACTTTAAACAATCATGATACCCCGATGTTAATAAAATACATGTAATGTTATCAGTTGTTCGAGGATTGCTCGAGGAACATAAGTGGACACGATAAAGTGGACTCCGGTGACAGGTATGGTTTTCTTGCAACCTGTGTCCTACCGGATTACACCGACTTGTATGCCAATTGTTTTTTCTGTATGTTTGCCACGTTGTAAGATAAAACATGTAATGAGTTTATAGTAATTCATTTATGTGGCGTGTTCAACTCCGATACCATTTAACCTCGGAAGTGTTAACCTTAGTTAACTGAGTCTAGGATCACATGAGAGTTCGGTATTCGGATTAAACGACCCGAACCATGGGACGTTCTAACCACGGCTATGCGTGTGTTAATTGTGTGATGTGTGTATGTGAATGTAGGGATCTCCCTTGTATGTTTAACACAGTTGTAATACGGTATGGTGTGTAGATGTGATAGACTCCATAGTGGGGTTCTAACTAATATCTAAAGTAAGTATGTACTAATAGTGGTGAGGAATCCGGTTAGGCCGGTCGCGCGTTGTTTGGGAGTGGGTATCCTTCTTAGCCTTACCCTTCTCTCTGTTATGGTTGTTTCCCTCACAAGTTATGATCTCCCATTAGCTTATTCCAAAGCTTAGCTATTCTGACTTATGATCGGTTTAGGGGGAACATGTGTTTGTGTGGTGTGTTCGGGCCACAAAACCGAACCATCTTAACTTAAGTTACTCGTCCGACTATTAGGACGGTAATGAGTGTTGTTGTTGTATAACGAGCTTACCATGGGGGTGACATCATTCTCTAGGCTCACCTGTGATTAACTATGTTTGGGTCGGTTCCTAAGAGAACCGTTCCCATTATGTTATGTAATGTTGTTATACTGCAATTCCCATTGCGATGTTATTATGTGCACGTTGAAACGTGAAAGGTGTTGTTATGTGATGTATGTTATATGTTGTAAAATGTGGAGTATGTGGATCATGGATATGAATCCCAGTTTGTGATAAGAGGCGTTTAAGGATAACCCGAATAACGGGTAAGTGTCGTCTATTAAGGAAGTAGCTCCATTAGAGGAGAAACACTCTAGGGACAATGAATACCATGAGTGAATTATCAAGTAGGGATGTACAATCCATTTGTTGAGCCCATTGAGGCGAAATGTTATGTGTTGTGTGTTTACAGTTGCATGCATGATTTAAATATAATCAACCGCATGCTAAGACGACAATTAGTTGTGCGTGGCCCGGTAGCATGGCTGCGGGATTACCATACCAGCAAAGGTGCTGAGCCCCTTGGGGCCACCCTTTCTCTCCTTTTTCCTATTCCACGTACAAGGAGCTGGAAGCCGTTCGAGAGTAGGACGGGGTAGTCGTTGTACATGGGTAATCACTTAAGTTGTATATATACAGTAGGTGTAGTAAGACCGAAATTGTTATCGGCATCAGTTTGTAAACTCGGTACAGTTGGAAGGTACGTGTATGTTTTGTTGTTAATAGAAAGGGATAATAATGTGTAGTCGCTCGGGAATCTAGTCCATCAGACCGGTACAATGTTTATGTAATAGCCTTGTTAGCCACGTGGGTGGTTAACGGCGTGTAACACCAACGAGTTAAGTAATGTGAAGTAGTATATTTTCCGCTGCAGAATGTTGTTATGTGTATGTTGTTGGATGGGGTGTTACATCTTCGAAGAACCAGGGTGGACGGATAAGGACGAGTAATGAGCCTCCTGGAGTATCTTCTCCTTCAGATCAGGAGAAGACTCCGGAATACACAAACGGCCATTCAGTCGTAACATGCCATCATTACACAGTTCGAAATCATATTTCAGCCTCTCAAAACAACCATCTATCATTTTCTGCCTGATACCCTGCATATAGTGATCACTCTCCTGTGCAGCTCGTATCTCATCAATCATACTGCTGTTTGCTAGTAGTGTAAACAATGAATGAGCTCTGCGGCTCAGGGCATCAGCTACCACATTCGCCTTGCCCTCTTTGTACCTCAGATCTATATCGTAGTCCTTCAAGAACTCGACCCACCTTCTCTGTCGCATGTTCAGCTCCTTCTGAGAGAAGAGATGCTGTAAACTCTTGTGATCAGAGTAGATAGTGACTGTCACACCATACAAATAATGTCGCCAGATCTTCAAAGCGAAGACTACTGCGCCTAACTCAAGGTCGTGTGTGGGGTAATTCACCTCATGCTTCTTCAGCTGTCGGGATGCGTAAGCAACTACCTTCCCGTGCTGCATAAGCACACAGCCTAGACCGGTTCCAGAGGCATCACAGTATACCTCGAACCCATCAGTGCCCTCAGGGATAGTAAGAACGGGCGCCGATGTCAGGAGATCCTCAGCGTCTGAAAGGACTGCTCACACTCTACAGACCATAAGAACTGGGATTCCTTCTTCATTAAATTTGTCATTGGTTTAGCCTCTTTGGAGAAGTCCTTCACGAACCTTCGATAATAGCCGGCCAAACCCAGAAAACTACGGACGTCTGTGACTGTCTTCGGCCTTGGCCAACTCTTCACTGCCTCAATCTTAGCAGGATCTACAGATATGCCGCTAGCTGATATAATGTGTCCTAGAAATGACACGCTGTCCAACCAAAACTCACACTTAGAGAGTTTGGCATACAGCTGGTTCTCTCTCATAATATTCAACACCTGCCTCAAATGTAACTCATGATCTTCCTGGTCTTTGAATAGATCAGAATATCGTCGATGAAGACTACAACTGAACTATCAAGATGCTCTCTAAAAAGATGGTTCATCAAGTCCATGAATATGGCTGGCGCATTCGTCAATCCGAATGGCATAACGGTGAACTCGTAGTGTCCATACCGTGTCCTAAAAGCTGTCTTCTCTATATCACCCTCTGCAATCCTAATCTGATGGTAGCCAGATCTGAGGTCTATCTTCGAGAACACACTGGCCCCTCTCAGCTAATCAAATAAATCATCTATCTGTGGTAATGGGTACTTGTTCTTGACTGTAACCGCATTAAGCTCGCGGTAGTCGATGCTGAGTCGCATACTGCCGTCCTTTTTCTTGACGAACAGCACTGGAGCACCCCAAGGAGAAACACTAGGTCGAATGAATCCCTTGTCGAGGAGGTCCTCCAGCTGTAGCTTCAGCTCCCTCATCTCAGCCGGTGCCATACGGTAGGGTGCCTTAGCAATAGGGCCCGTACCTGGCAACAAGTCGACGGCGAACTCAACCTCGCGCACAGGCAGCATGCCTGGCAGCTCATCAGGAAATAAGTCGGGAAAATCTACCACGACTGGAATGTCTACGTCCGTCACGTCGCTCTGTCTCGTGTCCTGTACATAACAGAGGAAGGCTTGTCGGCCCTTCCTAACATCCTTCATCAGGGACAATGCTGACACGATCTTCACAGTCAGCTCTCTCCTCACACTGCGGTATGACACTATCCTGCCGCTCGGCCCCTTCAGTAGTAGTCGATGCTCTGCACAATGAAGGCGGCCCCTATGCTTCTGCAGCCAATCCATGCCCACTATGATGTCAAACCCAAGTTCTTGAACTCAATCAGATCGATGGAAAAGGTCTCAGTCATAATGCTGATCTCTAACCCTGTATACTGTCTGGTGCAACCTACTTTCTCCTTCGAAGGAAGGGTGACTGAAAAGTCTGAAAGCTGTTCAGGGGTGGCCCCCAGCTTCTTAGCAAATGCCGAGGAAATAAAAGAATGCGAAGCCCCTGAGTCGAACAATACGGAAGCACTAACACCATCAACAGGAAAGGTACCTGAGATCACCTCTCGTATTAGCATCGAGTCCCAATAAATCACTAATTTACTGTTGTTTGTAATTGTCATACCTGTGATGACATTACTGGACTCCTTGGCTTGCGCCATATCTAAGATGCAGATGGTACCCTCCTTTCCATTTTCGTAGCCTGAAGTTATGAATTATCGGTATCAACAACTGAACATATATGTTTGAAGGTACAAAACTCTTATTTTATTCATCCAACTGTATTATACAACATTACACACTTAGTTACTATTATTACATCAGTACTGTCTGAGAGTCAAATTTAAACGGCCAGGTCGGATGTGGGTATCATTCACTAGGGCTGGTGGTGCGGTATTGAGTTTAATGCTCTTAATACCATGATATATAAGTCTTGACTCTCCACCAAATACCAACACATCCCCAGACTTGAGGATGATCTTGCTTGGTAGATCCATCCTCTTCTGGTCTCCATAGATAAACTCAGCATCATCGCCGATGGAGAATGACACAACCAGAATTCCTCTAGTGATGGACTCGGTCGTCTCATCACGGTCCTGGTGCATTCCAAGCTTTCCTCCCTGCTCATAGTAGTTGATGATGCAAACGTCAGGTGTCATGTCGGGTAATGGATAAGTCTCACAGTCCTGAGCAATATCCATTGCGTTTCTCACCAAGGTAAGGAAACTCTCAGGTATCCTAGGTATAGATACGCCACCTACCATTCTCACCTCTCGATAAACCCTAGCTTGTGGATCCCAATCTTTCCCTAAGCACATCATGTGCAGTTTCATTCTGGAGCCACTATTAAATACAGGGGTATAAAAACCTCCTATGCCCTTACCCAAAGCTCTACACTCATTCACTATGGTGATTTGCTCGTCTAGGGTTAGGAATTTTCTGAGAAGTATCATGCCCGGTCTGACCACATGACACAACTCACTAGGGTACTCCCGTCTTTCTTCCACGGGTCTAGGTGATCTCTGTCTTGTAAGTGTGGGATAGCAGATGTCGAAATCTCCTAAGAGGTAACAGGTTTCCTAGGTAAGTTGTTTATCTACAGATAATTAAAACACACGTCCATGCTAAGGTAAAGCGTTTACACTTAGTCATGCTTTCATACAATGGTTAAGGTTTCAAATGCTAACCTTCACCGCGCTGGGTACATAAGAGCAAGCGCTGAAGCTCCGCGCTGCATCCCTCGGCCCGGCTTCCTCTGCCCTGGCTTGTCTCTCTGTCTCTGTCGCTGCTGCTCTCCTCCTCGCTCTCGCCCCTGCCCCCTCTGGCCACCTCAGCCTCCAGGTGCATCCCCCTTCTACGGGGGTACGCTCGGCTGTCTGGATTAGCAAAGCACTCAAACGACCTGTGGCCCTTCTTTCCACAATGGTGGCAGTCCACCGCTTGCCCGGTGCAGTCGACACCCGGGTGGTCTTTACCACAGCGCTTGCAGTGAAAGTGGCGCTGGGTGCAGAACCTATTATCATATCACACTCAGTTTAGTATAAGGATGGTAATGGGTAGTGTAGTACTCAATTTATTCACAAGGTTAGATCGCTTACCCTTAGGGGGTGCAGATCTAAGAGGCTGCACATCGTAGGTAGGCCCGGTCAGCATCGGGACCTTGTCCTTACTCTTTTGGCTGGCCTGCTCCTTCTTCTTCTCCCTCCAGGAGAACTTTTTCTTCCTGTGATCGTCAAAGTGTCAGGAATAGCAGGTATAAAAGCAGGCAGTAAGTAAGTAATTTAAATGGATTAAATAACTTAAGGTGGTTCTTACTTCCAGCCCTTACTGCCTCCGCTTCCAGCCTCAGTCTCCGCCTCCTTCTCTGGGGCCTTACGCTTCTGCCCCTGGCCGTCTTCCCGGCTGTTCACCATCATCTTAGTCCGAGAAGCAGCGTCGTAACACTCCTGTAATGCATCAATAAGTTCCCCGAACTTGTAATAAATCAAACTAAGTTATAAGGTATAACTGTCAATTAATTTTACCTGGACCGTAGGGTACAAGGTAGCACCCATGGCGGCTTAATAGCATATCTCAACCCGCCTCTAAATTTTTCCACCTTCACAGCATCAGAATAAACAACTCCTGGGACGAAGTCCAAAAGCCCAATAAACAAGGAGTAGTACTGATCTACTGTCATACTACCCTGCCTCAGGGCCTCAAACTCCTCCCTCTTCCTCTGCTTCAAATGAGCAGGATAGTACTTCTCTCTCAACAATTCCACAAAACCAGTCCATCCAAAACCCTCTATAGCAAGATAATGTGCCTTCACGGACCTCCACCACGTGCTGGCAGCGTCCTTTAGGTGAAAGGCTGCTATATCGACTCGGTGCTCAGCAGGCACGTGTATGGCATCGAACGCCTTCTCGTGCTCAACAATGTATCTCTCGAGGACAGTGGGGTCAGCAACACCATCATAGGTAGGTACTCGCGTGTCAGCTACGCTCTTCAGCCAATTCGGCTCTCTAGGTGCGGGTACGGGTGGGACTACAGGTGGTGCAGGTGGGGCTCCTATCTGGATGCCTCCCATCTGGGCTATCTGAGCGAAGACGGCGGCTACCGTCTCAGCCACGCCCACGGCTGGGGCCTCCGGAGGACCTCCTCCAGGCCCGCCGCCTCTTCCACCACCTCCTCTGCCTCTGCCAGCTGATCGTCTTCCAGAAGACATCTGAAGAATTCAGAACCAAAGTCAGCTCTTAGTATAAATACTGTACTTTTCCCTACCGTAACTTAACTCAAATCATTTACAACTATCTTCTTGGTACTGATGTGTGAATAACCTAAGCTCACGGTACTTAAACTACCATCTCTTGTAATCAGAGCGGTACTCCGCTCTGATACCACTTTTTGTAACACCCCTACTAATTCGGCCCCTAAATATCCTACAACTGTCGCACATAATAAATATATCGCAGCGGTAAATAAAAGACTGTCGCCCTACTGGTGTCACTGTTATCACTCGCCCATGCGGGTGATTACGAATTACCTGATAATCAACTTGCGAAACGTATTCCCGTAGTGACCACAAGAGATAGATAGCAGTACTTAAACAATTTAAAACGAATCTAACATCAACCAATTATTGCAGACCGTACTCGTGAGCATCTAAAACAAATCCACCTCGGTTTACACAACCCGAGTCCAAACGTCATCAGTATTAAACCGTACCAAGTCTTAAACAACTGAAATATTACAACCGTCGCGCCTCGCGTCGACCACCAGCTACTCTCCTGAAATAAAAATGGTTTGTGGTATGGAATCAGCCCCTGCTGAGTATGTCATCACATGCCCCGTCATGCCCCCAAAGACCCCTCAATTATTTGGTCGAGAGCATGAGGTTCGTTACATGCAATACCGTTTTAATATTAAAACTGTAACACAATTAACAGTAATATCCATACAATAACATAACCATCAACACATAAATATAATCACAAGTATAACCAATGAACAACAAAGCGAAACAACGAGAATAACAAACAAGTATTAATTCTCGTCCATGGTGTAGAAACCAATAATGTTCGCCACTGTACAAGTCTCAATTATTTTAATTGTTCAGTTATACCTAGTGACAATGTCTCGTTAAAACGACATGTCTCTAGTTTACCCCCATATATTATGGCGGGTCACCCACGGTAGTAGCCACTCCAACGGTAGAGTCTCCGACCAACGAGCCATTCTAGCTCACGGGAAATTTTCTTGATACTTGCGGACCCGTACGCGGACATCCTGGTATCGTTTTTGTGATCACAGCGCGCACCAAGAGCCACATCCTCTTGGCTTTACTTTCCTTCATTAATTAATTAATTATTCCATCGCTGTAACCCCAACCACCCGAAATCCAATAACCTGAACGGCGATCACTCCCAAATAAAATACAACTGCAGCGGAAATAAATACAACAACCGGGCGGTATTACAATGCCGTTGGCCACCCTTGTGACCAACAAGGCTAACTCCAAATACAGTCTCTAAAAGTCACGGTCTGAATACGAATACAATCCGAGATACTAGGAACCAAACTCAAATGTAAAATACTTAAGTAAAACAAATATCTAGAAGAAGACTCCCATAGCTTGAATCTACCCCACCTACACTCGGTGTGGTAATCTTCTCAACTTCAGGTACCTGAAAAATGGGGGTGCCCCCAAAGGGGCTCAGCAAACAATGCTGGTATGGAAAACGTGCAGCCCATCGTCTACCGGGCCACACCAACTACTTTGTGGAATACATGCAGTTCATTTTTTTGTAAAGCTGTGAACAAGCATAGTATGATAATAACAAGCATCCATACAAGGACAACAATGTTACATAAAACAAGACTTCAGAAGGTCAAGTTAGATGAACTATAATCATTTGATAGTTGTCGGGTCCACACAGTGGGACTGACATGGTATATAAGAGTGTGTCAATATAATGAAGGTATAGTGACCTTGTTATAAGAGGTGGGTACCAGTTCCCTCAGAAGATAACGTAGGTTCACTCCTGTACTTCAAATGGTGGGTATCAACCCTCGAGAGAAATAGAGTCTTCCTCTCAACTTAAAATGTTCCGGTACAGTCCCGGTGAGTGACATAGTGCACCCAGAACTCCCGTCGCGACGTAAATTGAATAGGAGACGACCTGAGACAGGTACAACTCCTGTAGCATGCAAGGCCAGATCCAACTGGGCTCCTCGTTCTCGTAGTATAAATTTGTTAGGTGTCAACCAAGTATGTTAAACAAGAACTCAATGTGCATTGCCTGTTGTCACGTTTAGGACAACGACGTTTGTTATAAAGTGAAGTTAGTGAGAGACTTGTGTACAAGTTCTCGGTATAATAAAGCGCATGTATTTAGTCCACTGGTATAGTAGTGTTTGTATGCGTGGGACATACACGTTGTAGTTAGCATCATTCACGCACATAAATAATACAACAGTGCACAAGAGTAACAACATTTTACATTAATTATCTTGGTCATTATTTCAAACAACAGATAGCACACAAGCCGGTGTAATCCGGTAGAAAACAGGTTGCAAGAATCTCATACCGTTCACCGTAGATTGTACTTGTTTTAATTCCCGGTCAACGTCTGGTCAAACAAAGTCCTAGAATAGGATTAACTGAGAGGGTTAATTTATGTTACCCTTATATAATAATTTTATTGGATCATTCAACAAATTTCGTATTTGTTATTTCATGTGAGGTTTTTTTTTCCTTTTAATTACCTCATGATTTCATGTACAACTTATTTGTTATTCCTTTGATTTTTATAAATCCTTTAATGTACATAAGTATTTATTTATTCATGTACTATATTTGTTGTTTATTTTGATTGTCTAGGTGACATAACAACTTAGAATTTCTTAACTATATTTCTATGTCATACATGGACATATTATCCTTATAGTTTTTTATTCCTCTTTTAACCATAAATTATAATTATTGGTTACCTTTAATTTCCTTATAACTATATAAGTCATAGTTTCGTCTTCATAATTCCTTTAATCAAAATTCTTTCTTTCTAATCCCTCCAAAATCCACATAGGACCTATATTTATTTAAATCTAAATTATTACCCTTATATTTCGGTTATTTACAAAACAACCACATTAATTCATAAACTTTACATTTAAATTCTAATCTCTTTATATAACATAGTTTTAATTCCTTATTTAATTAAATCACGAAACTACCATTAATATTTTGGTATATACTTTTAAATATTGTAACTCTTGAAAATTACAACTTAGCCCCTCCAATTCTCGGCCTATAAATATATATTTCTTATAATTGCAATTTAGCCACAAAATCTTATAATCTTTACATAATGCCTTATAAACTATAGTTTTAATTTTAATTCTCCATAAATGCCGAATATATATATATAAATTCTTAAATTACCAAACTAACCCCAAAGTAATTCGGCTTTGTCATTTATTTTTCCTTAATTACATTTTTATCCAAAAACTTTATAATAGTTTCTTAATAACTTATAAACTATAGTCTAAATATTTAATTCCTCAAAATTTCGAAGGTGAACCTAATAAATCTCTTAATTATGAATTCACCCACTAATAAGTTCCAAACTTTCATAACAACTTTTATAAATTACATAATAGCCCAAAACTTTATAAAATGTTATTTTAACACTTGTTTAAATTATCTAAAATTCATAAACTTAATTCCTAACCTTATATTATATTATAATTACACCAAACAGACCCTTAACTCTCGGTTTTCACATTAAACTCACCAAACTTTGTAAAAATTACATTTAAGCCACATAACTTACTTAATTAGCCATTTAAGCTCTAATAAAATATTTTTAACTCACCAAACTTTATAGTATAAGTTTATACACATAAGTAGCTCATAAAAATCTATTTTTCACTTAGATAATTCGGCCATAATTAAATAGCTACTTTATAGTATATAAAAGTGGATTTATATGTCATAATAAATATACATAAATTCATATGAGTCATATAACTCATGTAAAAATTATTGTAATGTCTTATATTGATTCTTAGCTCAAAATAAAGTATTTTTGCTCTTGACATTTCGGCTTGAATTTATATGTAACATAAATAAATTTTGTGACACAAAAATGTGTCTTAAGGTAAATATTTTCCATATATGTTATAGATTATATTTTTGGCATATAATACCATATAGTTTCGGTTTTAATTAACCTAGGATGTACATAATTTTTGTATAATTTTTAGAAGCTTAACAAAGCTTAAAACATAAATATTAGCTTAGTAAACTTACTTCTTAACAAAGGTGGTTAAGTGCTTGAACTCTTCTTGAATCTCCAAGCTTTCTCCAAGGTAATATTGATGCTCCACTTCGGTTATATGCAAGTGGTGAAGGAGTTTAGGAGTTAGATCTTCAAATAAGATCTTAAGTAGTTTTGTAAGTAGTTTTCCAAGAGTTTACCTTAGGCTTTTTCTCCTTATAAATTCGGCACTCCTAAGGTGGTTGAAGAACAAATTTTCCTTCATGAAAATGAAGAAGAAAAGAACCTTAGAAGAGATAGAAATCGGTTACACAATAAAATGTGCTTTAAGGATTTTCAAGCTTGAAAACTACCTTAAGATAACCTTGAGATGCTCCTTGGTTTAATGTTGGTTTGGACAACCTCCTTGGAACAATAGTTGATGTTGAATGCTTATTGATGTGCTAGGAAGAGTTTTGCTTCAAGGTTTGACAAGAAATGCTAGGAAATTACCTTAAGGATGAAGATAGAAGTTAAAACTCCATTAATGGACTTAAGAGCTTCAAAGGAAGAAGATGAAGCAAGAAGAGAGAGGAGAGAGCCTTACCAATTCGTGAGTGAAGTGTGCAAGGAGGAGAAATGAGGCTAAGCTCACGTAAATGCAAGAATGCACTTGGAATTTGATTTTTGTTTTGTTAATTTTTAATGTCAAATGACTATTCTTTTTCCTTAGTTTATTACATGAGTTATTGGCTCAATAAATGCCCTTCTTTCCAGCATGTGTTCGGTCATAATGCAAGACAAGGCAATGTGGAGGGAAATAATGGTGAGCTAAACGACAAGGTAAGAAAAGTAAGGTTTATTCTTTTGTTTTTCTAAGTTGTGCTTGTCTTCTTCCTCTCTTGTAGGTGGCCGAACTCCAAGCTCAAATGGAGGGTCTCAATCGGTAATGAAGAGCCAAGGAAGAAGCATGGAATGTCTCTTGAAGTTTAAGAAATGAAAAAGGTGGAATCTAGATCTACTTTTCACTTTTAGCATTTTGTTTGTATCTAGCTCACATGGCCTTATTCCTATGCATTATTTCGACAGCTTGGTGGTCAAATGAGACCTACATACTTTTACATTAAGTATTATAACACATGGGAAGGTGAGTCACCATGTTTTATGCCTTTATAAATTTTTAATGTAAGTTTTATACTAGTTTTTGAGCATAAAATCGGCCCCTATAGAGCACCTTGTTGGGTAGTGCCTCCAACTGATTTAGAGGGTCATTTTAACCCTATTTAAGATTCTTAATTCGTGGCATGTCAAAAACTACAAGGCATTGCGTAAAACGCGTTTTCGTGACACCCGAAGGTGTGTTTTTGTGCTCTAAGGAAATTTTGGGAAACCAATTGTTTTTATGAGTTCCAAGTGTTTTTAAACACTTATTATGGTAAATAAACATATATTAAGATGTTACATTGAGTTATATGGGGTTACATCAACCCATGACATAATTTACGGGCCATCGGGACACACCCGGCAAAAAGGAGCGCTAAGAAATCCTCCTGTGATTTTTGTTGAATTTTGAGAAAACCTTCTTGGGTTCTCTTTATAATGGTTAATAATGATGTTAGGAACTCTAGGAATTAATTTTATAGGAGTTCGTGCCACCTCGGCACTCCTCCGGACTTTTCGTGCTTTAAGGGGCGTGCGTGAGCACTCCCGAGCGTTTTGCGTTTTTGACTAAATATAGCTTAGGGAATATGTTTATATATTCATATAATAATTGTATGACCATTTGGTTTGAATATTAGAGGGTCATACAAGGTCATGTTTGACCATATGCTTCTAAGGCGTTTTAGCGTTTATGGAGAAACGACTATTTTTACGTACATTCTCATGCATGGGTTTGCATGCGTACGTGAAATGATTTATATTTGGATTTTTTCCATTAATAATGGTTTTATAATGTTAATTAGATTTGGGGTATTTCAATCGCATCGCATTACCAAATTTTCCTAACATAGCAACTAAGGTCATTAGTCCAATCTGGAGTCTGTAAACTCGGGATCCAGTGTTAGATACGAGAGCGGCGATATAGAAAGGCCGATGCTCCGTATAAAAGTCTCGGATAATATGTATATCTTATTATCCTAGTGCTACAACATTTTTTCTGACGATCCTTATATTTCATATAAGATAGCACCATAGCCGCTAGTTCGTTTTATATATATTGGTCCATATATACGAACCGGTACTGTTAACTCAACGACAGTAATAATAAGCAGCTATAATATACAATTCATGCATATTAATTATCACATTCAGACAAACAATCTTATCACAGATCACACAGAAGTCTGAACTGAGGAAGCCCTCAGAGACACATAACAACATACCGTTCACCCTGATGTATTACGGTGGAGTATGAATCAGCAAGATCCTATGCTCCGTGTGTCGTCTCTATTAGTCTAAACAATACATAATGCTACTGATTAGCATACTGTATAACAACACAATCCTACGGTACCCCGTACCGTCACTAACAACTCCCGGTTAACCCCCCGTTATAAACTGTCAATGTTTGTCGGGCTTTCGGTTTAACTCGAGATTGGAAAAGTGTTATATTACATGCGTAGTCTTGTCTTGTATATTAATACACTTATTGTTGAACTTATTATCGCATGTGACTTTAATGTATGTTTGTACAACATGTAGTTTGTTTCATTATTGCATGTGTGATTCCTTGTCATGCACTACGCATCTCGCCTTAGTATTTATTTTTCTAAGGTTGTCTCTTTTTTTTTAATTCAATGTGGTATAGTTCATATGTAAACAATACTTCCAATTACATGAATCCTTATTATCACATGTACGCTCTCTTAACTTTAGAATCCTATATCCAATGTTTGTAATTCTTTTTCCTTTTATCATATGTCATTTTAATTATGAAAGTACATGGTCATTAAACCACATTATATCTTTCCATCATAACATATATTTATTTATGTGCATGTATTGTGGAACTATTTACTATATGGTAATTCTTATAATATATATTCATTCTTTAATGAATACCTCTTATATTATAAATGTTATAATTCTTATAACATCAAAACCATATTATAAATCCCATTTAAAAATGTTAATATTTCCGAACAGCACCTATGTTCTTAAATATTTACAAAATCCACCACATAATTAATATAAGGTTACATTATAGTTATATAACATACATTTAAGTCATTAAAACAATTATAACCTATAGTTATGTTTTGTTTATGAAATACCAAATAGCCCCTTATATTTTCGGCTTCCATTATACACCACTAAACTTCTATAAATCACAATTCCATCCCATTCATAATACATAGTTTTCTAATTCCATCAAAACTATATATTATACATATTTCTTTATAAAACCTTATATATAACTCCAAAAATTACCAAACTATACCAAAAGGTTATAAATATTATTCCTAACCTTATTCTTCCACTAAATCTCGGTTTCTACACATTTGTCCCCTATTTGTAACAATGTTATAAAATACCATATATTATACTTACAAAATTCATATAAACTCCAAATTTAACCAAATAAACTTCTAAAATTCCTAACAACTTAAGGACTTTTGTAAATTCTATTTAGTACCCCCAAGTCTCGGAAATTACATTACTACCCCAAAGTCTTATAAATCTTTTACAATTTAATAAGTATCTTTTTATAAGGTAATATTTTAATTTCTTAAATTCTCCAAAATTGGTCAAAGTCTCCTATATAGTCAACTTTGACTTCTAATACCAAATGGGAACCAACTTTTCGGTAATCACTGATAATAACCTATACTTTTCTATTTTTACAATTTGACCCAAAATTTTATAAAATGTTATAATTTTATTAAATTCATTTAAAAACCCTAAATTGCTCTAAATTAAGCCCACAGCTTTCTAATTTCCTAGTAATTACGATTTGGCCCCAATTTAATTATATAAGCATAAATTTAACTAAATAAGCTTATAAACTTAAATTAAAATGGCCTAATGACATGGCCTTATTACAACCTTGAACTTGCAAAATAAATTACACAATAAATGTCTCAAAATATAGCATATATTCTCGGCCTCACTTGATTGATTATTTTTATTTTCCACATAATGTCATAATTTGACCATTATGTTCATTAAATCTCTTAAATGACTAGCTTAATTTATCTTAGTCATTTTTTCCCATTTTTAGGTCAATATGACCCATACTTATAATTTCACTCTCGGCCATATATATATATATGCTTAGAAATTATAAAAAATCATAAGTTTAAGGTGTTTATACCTTGATTAATCCTTGTATGAGCTCGGTCACTTGTAGGAAAATTCACCCACACTATTTAGACATGTTTAATACACCAAAATAAGATATGGTTATACTCCAAGCTTGAGCTTAACCATAAAGAATAATAATGTAAGATTTAAGGCAAAAATCACCTTAAAAATGCAAGGAAACTTCTAGGTGGATTCGGCCAGAATCAACACACCACAAGGTGTTAGATCCACCATATTGACATAGGAAATAGCTAGATCACAACAAGCTGCCTTGTTATTAGGTTTTTTCTTGGAAAAATGCCTTAAAAGAGGGTATTTCCTTTGGATCTCGGTCACCCTTGCTCCAAATGGCTAACCAACTGAATGAACATGTAAATATGAAGATTATGAGTGTATAAACTCATAAAAATTCAAGGAAGAAAACCGCTTGAAGGATTGAGACGCTTAAGGTATGTTTTTACCTTACCTTAAAATGCAATTTTGAGCAACCTTGGCCCTTAGACTTGCCTCAACCAAGTTTGGAAGTTGTTCTAACCTTAGAACACTGAGAATGAGCCATAGGAACAGATGAGCACGAAATCTAAGTGTAGGTAGTGAAGAGATGAAGAAAAAGAGCTAAAAATGACCTTAAAACCTTACCTTAAGAGCTTAGGAGTTAGATCTGCCTTCCATGCTCAAGAAAAAGGCTTGAGAGCTTCTAGGAAGGAGAGGAGCTCGGCTGGGCAGGCTGAAATCAGACAAGGAGGGAGTGAATGAGTGGAAAGGCTTGAAATAATTGAAAAAGGTAAGTTAATTTTCAAAAGCAAATGGTATTAGGTAGAAGTTGTCTAACAATGATTGTGAGCTGTCTCCTCTCCTCTTTCCAGCCAATTTCCATGGGGTCAAATGGGTCATTAATTGTACATTGACCATACTTGGTCAATTTGACTCAAACGGGCCCCCTTGTGGGGTTTTATTAATATTTTAATATAAATTTGTAAAAATTTGTAAATTTCTGGAATTAAATTCCTAATATGATATAATGTGATATATTATATATTTTAAGGTAATTATAACCTTTAATCCCATAAAAATCAATTTAGAAGGCAATCTCACAAAAACGTGCTTTAAGGTGTTTTAGTGCACATTTTTGTGTCACAGGGTGTTCCTGAGCTTAGTTCTCCTTGAGAACGGTTTTGTTGTGTTCCTTACTTCATTATAATACTTAGGAATCCACTTTGGATCCTATTTGAGGTCATACAATCTTTATGGTGTCTTAAAGCACATTTTTGGCTTTACCGATCTTAAGGCGTGTTTTGCCTTGTTGAGATCTTTTAGATTGTTCCCCAATAATATTTAGATGTTTATTAATCATCTTAGATCATTAATAGATCATTTAATTATATTTTAAAGGTTAGGGGTATTTCAAGAAAGCCTTCTCTTACTCGGGGGAAAACCCGATCTGGTAGTTAGTTAACAGTAAGCAATACGAGAAACATCGTGTTGCACAACAGTTACGGAGAACTTGGAGGTTTTTAATGGAGCACAGTAGAGAGAACAGGCGCTACCTATGAAATTCTATCAATAAGGGAACGGTAATTACCGGCAACATGGGTCGACATGCTACGCAGTCGAAATAACCCGCCATACCAATGGTAAGGAAAGCACTACGAGTGCAATGGATAAGGAAATGGTAAGAGACATGAGTACCGGACAGTGGTCCGAATGAGCATAGCAATGGGTAATACAAAGCTTAAGGGATAAGATTACTGGAAAGTCCAGTTAAGAACCGGGAACTCCAAACCCCATACAATGAGAAGGCTACAAACCAGGCCGACGTAACGTGGTCGACGGTAGGAACTCATACAAATTGTATACCGGAGTAGGACTACGATGTAGTGCCTAAAGAAGAATCATTACTTAGTAACCACAACAAGTGTGTGGAGACAGGAGCGAGGACTAAGACAGGAGTAAATAACAAGGGGTTCCCTCAGAAAGAGGAATACCCTGATAAGTGACAGTACTGTCAAACAACAAGGAAACTGTCGGATGGTCAGTTACCCAAAATAAGAGATTATCGAAGGAGTCCTGAGGACTACCAATTACATGGAAATAGAAGGAAGTATCACTACCAATGTACCTTGTACCAATAGCCCATCCTGTATGGCGCACTTGCCATAGCAAGTGCTACCACGGTTAAGCTACACGGAAAGCCATCATGGCAAGATAGGAGAACGCTACAGTTGTAACACATATTAATACCGGATTGTAAATCCATAGGAATGGAAAAATAAGACCTTGGAAAGGCCCGACGGCCTGACCATAATGAGATAAGGTGACACACCAGTCAGCCGGTAGCGGAACTTGGACATAATATTAGACCATATGGATGTTAGCAACAGTACAACGTACTACGACAACAACAACTGACAGTGCGGTAAGAACACCACCCGGATCTCAAAGAGGAACCTAAGAGATCGCTCAATGATCCGAGCAAATACACTACGTAAGTAACAACATTCATGGAATGTATCAAGAGATACAATAAAGACAATCGACTGAACGACTTCCAACAAGGATGGGATAAGACTCCTAGATTGATCACTAAGAATACCAGTAATAAGCATTCTTCAATGAAGATGTTGGAAAACCCAGAAACAAGGGTAAAAGAAATGAACATAAGCTATAACCCACTAAGGATTAAAGATATACAATCCCGACAGAGGGAAGCTCAGAAGATTACCCACACAGAGCAGGCATAGTCGAGCCAAATAACTGATGAATGACAGCTAATACTGTTCGTCTAACTCATTAACACCCGAGTATGATTGATCATCAACGGGTGGCGTAGTCAACGGAAGTTGAACGAAGCATTGAGATGGAAGTATAAGATGACAGGATGATATCCAACTTGGACACCTGTAACGCCCCTATTAACCATAAATACAGCGGAAATAAAACTCTAAGGCGATTACAGACCATCGGGTTCCAAACACCCGGCACCAAACCTCACCAATTACAACTTACAATCTACAAAAGCTACGGTCTGAACTCAGAAAAACTTAACACAAACATAATAGAAATTAACACATTAACTCTCCACAAAACCTAGTCCCATCCCAAACGCTCATTCTCTTCGTGGCCACCTGTAAATCAATTCGTACCTGCAAGATGAAACCAAGCAGCCCACCCCGAAAGGGGCGGGTCAGTTCCCTGGAACGGAACTGGTACAATTCTCCAAAAACAAACTTATAAAACATAACTCTTCAAAATAAACAGTAACATGAAAACAAACTCTTAAAAGTAAAGCAGAGATAAAGCACATCAAAACAATCAAGTTAAAGAGAAAAGAAAACAAGACAAAGATAGAGATAGAGAACTTCCAAACAAAGTCGTCCACTTAAGTAGTCACACCACATAGTTAGTAAGCATCCATTGTTGATGTTAGAACCAATTCTGGTTAAGAAGAGACAGACTCAAGTAGTCACAAGGGACTAGGAATGATATGAATACCCATAACCCGTGGTAGACAGTTTATGTCCCCACCATTTCAGAAAGCTGAATCCCATAGACAAGATATACTCAAGAATGGAATAATTTTAACTGGGAGAGATGGCCCCCACCGCCAATCACGTACACTAAGGACAGGGGATATACAGCCCCTCACTGTTTATCACGTCCACTAAGGACAGGGGATATACAGCCCCTCACAGTCTATCACGTCCACTAAGGACAGGGGATATACAGCCCCTCACTGTCTATCACGTCCACTAAGGACAGGGGATATACAGCCCCTCACTGTCTATCACGTCCCTTTTTGGGACAGGGGATATACAGCCCCTCACTATTACCACTGAAGACGCGCGCACGTCGAAACCTCAAGAACCAGCTCATGGATGAAACAATATCCAGAGTCAAAAGAAAGATTTCCAAGATTGTCCTTTTTCCCAATTCCCACTAGATCACCAACTACCCAGAGCAATACCAAAACACTCAGTTCTACAGAGTGCAGAAGCGTAAACCCTAGGCAGTCAATGTCTAACGGGGCACCAAATAGAAGGAACCAATACCCGTGTAAGTTTCGCATCCAAGGCTCAGTTAGTCACACAAGCTGAGTTAGTCACACAACCATTTCCTTTTAGAAATTCCTCTTAAAGTCAGTTAGCGTTTTCCAAAACATTCCACAAGTCAATCAGCAAAAATATCGTAGTACGAGAAATCGTACAAAACATTCCATAGAGTCCAAAACACAACAGCTGAGTACGAGAAATCGTACTCGGGTAACGCTGTAGCAGTTCTAATCAACTTGCGCAAACAATCAACAGTACTCTGAAGAATATTAAAGGTAATCTATCATCAATCACTTGTAGCCTATGTTACGCTTAAATAAACTCCTTACTCTTATTTCAAAGTCTCAATTATCTTTTAAGCCCTCACTTAAATGTTATGTATAATCTTTGTGTTATCTGAGAACGTTATATAGCCCAAGGTGGTAAGATCAAGGAATGTATTCGATCAACATTTGCTAATTGTCCACTCCTATCCACTTTATTCATACTTAACCACAATCCTCACATTCAAGACTTTTGAGACCTCTATATCATAAATGTGTTTTTGTTATATAATTAATCTAAGAATTTCGATAATAATCTTAAGCTCAATACCTTTATTCTTAATTTAGAATAAACATTGTATTATGACCTATGATGGACTCATCTCAGAATACTATACTATTATCTCACAATGTAAAGATTATGTATTTAAACAATATCTACTAGACAACCCATTATGATTAAGTCTTTCCCTTAACTTAATTAAGATCTACATCTTGTATATTGGAATCATAATGTTGTAGATACAATTTATTATAACTTAATTGAGCCACTAAACTCAATTATCATATCCTTAGTTCAGAATGACTTCCTATTATAACCGTCTAATAATCTTGCCATAAGATGTTGAATTACCTCTCATATTGAAACAACTATATTATAGTTACTTAGACTTATCGAACCCTTACATTTAGTATTCACAAGGTACATTATTTGCTTAATTATTACCTATATAATAAGGTTTTAAATATAACCTTTTATGTATCCTTACTTACCTTTAATCTCCTAAATGTTTTTATTTTACACACATACACTCTATAGACTATGTATAATCCTTTTGTACTACCTTCAATAAACTTAAGCCTTAAATACGTTTTAAATTGTTTTACTAAACCTAAGGTTTCAAAAGAATAACTTAATAAATTACTTTCCTTTATTGTATTAGGATGGACAATATATCTACATAGAGTAGAATCTATCAAAGAATTAAATTCTGGTTCGTAAGCGAAATTGTTAATTATATGAAAATTCTCATATTTTATATTCAAATAACCTATCATTATTTCCCATTACCGTAAAGTATATCAATATAATATCTTATGTAACTTAGATTTATCTAAATAAAAGGTTCAAAGGTTTTAAGTATCAAATTCCTATTTATAAACCTTCTATAAATTCTAACTACTAAATACCTCACTTAATTGTGAACTCACTTCCTAAGTATTGATAATAAATGTATTTTATATGGCTTATCTAATTCTAAGAACCTTAAGGATAATTATTTAGATAAATTGCCAAATCATCGTTTAATATAGATTATATCATAATCCTTTTAATGATTCTATCTTAAAACATTAAGTTATATTTCAATACCACCTCATATAATATTCTCCCATTAGTATTATGTAGAGGTTTAGTTTAACTTATTAATTCCTTCGTATTATATTTCCTATAAGATATTTAATTCTATTATGTTTAATGTGTATATATTTATATATACTAGGATTTGTTCAAAACATTATTTATGTAGTTCTATTGTATTTAATTATGTTTAATAACTTTTAGGCATAACTACAACCGATATACGGTTTATAAAATAAAGTGTTTCCCTTTACTATTTAATACATATATACGTATACCTGTATTGACATTTAATTAAAACATCCCCTATTAACCCATTATATTTAAACTATCTTATTACTACAACCTTTAACTGTATTCCGAGTATAGTTCATAAAGTATTTCTTTTACTATATCTTAGGATTCTAGCTCTTATAATATTTAGTTATTAAGTAAGTGTTAATTTATTAGTTCCTTTTTTTACTCCTAAGTTACTACTTTATTCCTTTTTTATAAATGCGTAAAAATATATTTATTTTATTCCTTAAGTTTTAATTAAAGAAAATATTAACTCCCATATAATATAATAAATAAAATGTAGAATAATTAAATTCCTTGATTTACATAAGTTTCTACTTAAATAGGTATATATACATATATGTAAATAATTTCACTTCTCATAAAAACTAATACCCAAACATTTATAAACTTACTGTTATAAAATGTTAATTTAGTGTTCCATATTTTTCCCAACTTAAAAAGTTTATTAACAAACCATACTTTAATTTTTGGTTACATAAAAACCATATATTATAAGTTATTCTTATGAAAAACTCATAAACACAATTTTTAAAACCTTTTACATTTTGCCCAAAAATTCCCAAATTTAATATACAGTAACTATAACATTTTAGACATATTATAAAATTTTTATTTCATAAAAATATCTTTTTAATTTAGCCAAATAATTCCAGAAAACCCGTAACTTTCAAAAATCATAACTTATGTTTAAAAACTCCAAAACCTTATTAATTTACATCAAAATAAACTAGATTTAATAAGGAATCTATGGTTAAAATTTCAAGTCAAATACCTTCGGGAAGGTATTTAAATTAATTCAACAAGTTAGAGTTAAATTCTGAAACATTATAAACTTAAAACATCTTTATTATCCACGATCTAATCTTGGCCGTCCATTTCCTTAAGTCCAGATCGGACGGATGCTGAAGCCCCAGTTCTTCATCAAATCCAAAATCGAAGTCGAGTACTAAATCGACAATATCTCCCAATCTACAGAACGAAATCGAGTGATTCTTGTTTCTATGGTTTCGAAATCAAATTTCAGTTCTAATGATACCAATTTCCCCAATTATAATGCAGTATTCATCGGGTTTCGATTTCTGTTTCGAAGTTAGGTTTTCTTTTCCGGTTTCGAATTCGATTTGCCAAATTCTCTCAATTTATTGCGTAATTGGTTAAATTGATAGAGGGTTATGAATAGGAATGCAAACACAAGTAGCATTATAGGTATAATTTGGTCGGAATCGTACCGGAGATGCGCCGGCAAGGCGATTCAAACTCGTTTTTCTGGAAAACTAGTATTTTATGTGTTGTTCAGGTAGGCAACTTCGCGGATCAACTCGGGATAACTGAGATGGATTCAATCCATGACACCTACGTCATTTTAAAGAAGACATGTAACTCTAAACATTGGTGAAAGAATCATGGAAAAAGAATAACTAGGGAGAGAGAAAGTTATAGATCCACAAAGATCTGAGTTTACCATGTCGTTTCTGGAAATATTCTGGGCAAAAACCGACGTGATCGAGTAGGTAACTTTAGACGACTCGCTCTCCCTACTGGTTACGAATCAGCCTTGGTCATTAACATGAAAGTTGTAGAGGGATTTGAGATCTTCAAAACAAGCTAAAGAACACGAAATTTAGATGAGACGAAGAAGAAGAAGTTATGACGAGACGAAGTTTACCTGATTTCAGTAAAAACTGGAATTCTGGGTTACGAATTCGCAAGGAGGCAACTTTAGATCGATTTTCCCGTCGATGTAGAATGATGTAGGTTATGTATGAGTTATGGTTGGAAAGAGGAATTGTAGAAGAGAGAAGAGAATGGAGAAACGGCATTGAAAAATATGAGAGATGAGTGAGATATAGCCGTATAAAGTTAGGGTAAAATCACTGCTGGAAGTTCCGATTTTTAAGCTAAGTGTGGGCGGTCTGTGACTGATTGACACGTGGCAGGTTTCAAAATTTTGACTCTAAACTTCAATCTAGCATAACTTTGGCTAGGATGATCCGTTTTTGATGTTCTTTTTATCGATCTTCATGGTTTTCCATAACCTTTTTATTGGTATAGGTTTCATGTGCTAGTTTGACCATTCTCAAAAAGTCAATCCTAGCAAGGCTTAATAAGCTTTAAGGTTTCTAGGATTTTATATTGACTTTTATGTTCCAAATCAATGCTCCCAATATTTCTAAAATCTTTATAATATAATTGGAGTATCTAGGAATTTTTCCAAGATTTATTGACTTATAAATCTTGTTATTAAATTCATAATACTATAAAATAATTAAATAGTTAATTGTATTCTTTAGAGTTAAATAGGAGGAATCCCCTAAAATAATTTCCATAATTCCATATAATATTAATACTCATAATTCCATACAATAATTTAATATTCATAATTCCTTATACTAATTTAACATTCATAATTCCATATAATAATTTAATACTTAATAGTATTATAAAGGTTTAATAAAAGAAATCCCCTAAATTAATTTAAATTAATTTAGGGGTATTTCAGTATATCCCCCTTAAAAGAAACTTCGCCTCGAAGTTTAAAAATCAACTAATAAGCACTCACACCGCTTCGGGTGTGCTGAGACAATAATAATTCCAATGAAATTCCATACCAATCCAATCCTTTATTTCCATCCATTTCCATAACAACATTCCACTCGAGATTACTCAAAATCAAAACGAACCAAGATATACCAAAACATAGCATGATGAAAATCGACAATCACACACTGTGTCATAATGTAAAAACCAAGCACATACAAACACCTCTCATTCTGCTAATAAGGCAACATGGCATAATCTGAATGAGGTGACGAAGGAAGAGTATGCCAGTATATCCCCCTTAAAAGAGCTAAGGTACGCCCTCGTACCGCTACTAATGACACACTCAAAGAATTCAACACCTTATTAACCAGCTTTGTTGTACATTTTATTGCGCTGTTGATTTTATCTGCGCTCGATATATATATCTGTATCTCTTGATTGTTTCGTATTTGTATTTTCTTAACTGTTGTAAAATTTCATTTTATGATCCTTATCCCTTCATTTTATGACCGGTACGAATTATACGTCAATATATGATCATTTATCATATCAATTATATTACCAAGCTATAAACCAGGTGTAACGTACTTGAGTAGTTTAACATAATATTCCCGATCATTTAATAATCCTCAATAATTTTCCAAAATTATCTTCAAAGGTTTATTAGCCAACCATATGTTAAAACTCTATAAGATAAATATTTTCTGTGACTTTTCAAGTTTCAATTGTTTTTATAATTAACTATAGTATTCTAGACGAACCATTAGGTATTTACTTCATAAAATTTACTATTATATATATACATAATTTCACCCAAGGCAGAATTTTAGGAAGTTCTTATAATGTAGCTCCAAAATCTGATTTCTTTATCTAAAAATTTATTTTTCAAGGTAGGGACTCTATATATAAATTTTAAGTCAAATGAATTAGTCTAGTGGAAGTTCACTCACTCTTGATAACTATTTTCTTAGGGTTTGTTCTATGTAAGTATTCTTCTGATTATTAAATCTTAGTACTCCCTTAGACAATGGTGGCTTTTGTAAATATCACTCTTTAAACTTCTAAATAAACATGAGGATTTCCAAATCTTTAAGTAACACCCAATTTTTCACTAGACGCTCAATACTCCAAGTATTTAAGGCTCAATAATATTTAGTTTATTATTACTCATGTGTTTTCACTCCATAGGTAAGTATTTTTCACCAAGGATTTAACTCGGTAAACTCTTTACATGTATGAGTTTAGTACTGGATCTTAATATATAAGTTTTGAATTGTTCATTGTGGCTAGTAATGAAATATGCCTAGCTCAAGATTTCATGATGGTAACGTCTTACTACCACTTCCCCTCAAGTTCAACACAATCCATCACCTACGTAGAAGATTATTTACGGTTAGACGACAAGGCTTGTCTAGCCCCTAAACTTCTAGAAGTGGGTGTGCACCCCCACTACTTTCAGCCTAGGAGTTCGTCGCACCAGGCACTTTCCGTAGGGTGTTAGGTTTAGGTGGTGTCTTCTTTAAAGTTAGCATAGAGTTTTAGTGTGGTTTATGGGTTCGGGTGTATGCTACTAGTGTTTGTTACTTAATAATTTTCTAGACTTAAGATTTATCCAAGCATTACCTTTAGGCAACAATTTGTACCAAGTAATTCTTGAGATTTATTTTCAAACTTTAAAGGAGTTGAAGTACTTCCACATAATATCAATACTAATTTAGTTATTTAAAGTTCTATGTGTATACTGTTTTCAACAAAAAAGTTCTTTAAAATTTCTAGGAGCATGTGTACTTGCTCTTAAGGAATTGTATTCTTAGCCATGTATTCTCCCTAAGTATGCTTTTGAAAATAGCTTAATATATGATTTATCCCAACCAAAATCTTAACATACTCAATAGCTGATATTCAACCTATATTCCTACTGTAGTTTAATGTTCGAACAGAACAACAGCACACCATTCTCCACAGACATTCATAAAAGGAAAAGTGTATAAAGAAATCATTCCCTAATCTAAGAAGGGTTAGGAGTCGTGCCTTACTGGAATCCTCACTTCCCAATTCTACCCCATTTCCCCAGTTTTAAGTGCACCTATACTCTAAGTATTTCACTCGGCGCTTGTTTTCTCGGGTTCAGAGCGTAATATGCTCTGATACCACTTTCTGTAACGCCCCTATTAACCATAAATACAGCGGAAATAAAACTCTAAGGCGATTACAGACCATCGGGTTCCAAACACCCGACACCAAACCTCACCAATTACAACTTACAATCTACAAAAGCTACGGTCTGAACTCGAGAAAAACTTAACACAAACATAATAGAAATTAAACACATTAACTCTCCACAAAACCTAGTCCCATCCCAAACGCTCATTCTCTTCGTGGCCACCTGTAAATCAATTCGTACCTGCAAGATGAAACCAAGCAGCCCACCCCGAAAGGGGCGGGTCAGTTCCCTGGAATGGAACTGGTACAATTCTCCAAAAACAAAGTTATAAAACATAACTCTTCAAAATAAACAGTAACATGAAAACAAACTCTTAAAAGTAAAACAGAGATAAAGCACTTCAAAACAATCAAGTTAAAGAGAAAGAAAACAAGACAAAGATAGAGATAGAGAACTTCCAAACCAAGTCGTCCACTTAAGTAGTCACACCACATAGTTAGTAAGCATCCATTGTTGATGTTAGAACCAATTCTGGTTAAGAAGAGACAGACTCAAGTAGTCACAAGGGACTAGGAATGATATGAATACCCATAACCCGTGGTAGACAGTTTATGTCCCCACCATTTCAGAAAGCTGAATCCCATAGACAAGATATACTCAAGAATGGAATAATTTTAACTGGGAGAGATGGCCCCCACCGCCAATCACGTCCACTAAGGACAGGGGATATACAGCCCCTCACTGTTTATCACGTCCACTAAGGACAGGGGATATACAGCCCCTCACTGTCTATCACGTCCACTAAGGACAGGGGATATACAGCCCCTCACTGTCTATCACGTCCCTTTTTGGGACAGGGGATATACAGCCCCTCACTGTTACCACTGAAGACGTGCGCACGTCGAAACCTCAAGAACCAGCTCATGGATGAAACAATATCCAGAGTCAAAAGAAAGATTCCAAGATTGTCCTTTTCCAAATTCCCACTAGATCACCAACTACCCAGAGCAATACAAAACACTCAGTCCTACAGAGTGCAGAGAAGCGTAAAACCTAGGCAGTCAATGTCTAACGGGGCACCAAATAGAAGGAACCAATACCCGTGTAAGTTTCACATCCAAGGCTCAGTTAGTCACACAAGCTGAGTTAGTCACACAACCATTTCCTTTTATAAATTCCTCTTAAAGTCAGTTAGCGTTTTCCAAAACATTCCACAAGTCAATCAGCAAAAATATCGTAGTACGAGAAATCGTACAAAACATTCCATAGAGTCCAAAACACAACAAGCTGAGTACGAGAAATCGTACTCTGGGTAACGCTGTAGCAGTTCTAATCAACTTGCGCAAACAATCAACAGTACTCTGAAGAATATTAAAGGTAATCTATCATCAATCACTTGTAGCCTATGTTACGCTAAATAAACTCCTTACTCTTATTTCAAAGTCTCAATTATCTTTTAAGCCCTCACTTAAATGTTATGTATAATCTTTGTGTTATCTGAGAACGTTGTATAGCCCAAGGTGGTAAGATCAAGGAATGTATTCGATCAACATTTGCTAATTTCCACTCCTATCCACTTTATTCATACTTAACCACAATCCTCACATTCAAGACTTTTGAGACCTCTATATCATAAATGTGTTTTGTTATATAATTAAATCTAAGAATTTCGATAATAATCTTAAGCTCAATACCTTTATTCTTAATTTAGAATAAACATTGTATTATGACCTATGATGGACTCATCTCAGAATACTATACTATTATCTCACAATGTAAAGATTATGTATTTAAACAATATCTACTAGACAACCCATTATGATTAAGTCTTTCCCTTAACTTAATTAAGATCTACATCTTGTATATTGGAATCATAATGTTGTAGATACAATTTATTATAACTTAATTGAGCCACTAAACTCAATTATCATATCCTTAGTTCAGAATGACTTCCTATATAACCGTCTAATAATCTTGCCATAAGATGTTGAATTACCTCTCATATTGAAACAACTATATTATAGTTAACTTAGACTTATCGAACCCTTACATTTAGTATTCACAAGGTACATTATTTGCTTAATTATTACCTATATAATAAGGTGTTTAAATATAACCTTTTATGTCCTTACTTACCTTTAATCTCCTAAATGTTTTATTTTTACACACATACACTCTATAGACTATGTATAATCCCTTTGTACTAACCTTCAATAAACTTAAGCCTTAAATACGTTTTAAATTGTTTTACTAAACCTAAGGTTTCAAAAGAATAACTTAATAAATTACTTTCCTTTATTGTATTTAGGATGGACAATATATCTACATAGAGTAGAATCTATCAAAGAATTAAATTCTGGTTCGTAAGCGAAATTGTTAATTATATGAAAATTCTCATATTTTATATTCAAATAACCTATCATTATTTCCCATTACCGTAAAGTATATCAATATAATATCTTATGTAACTTAGTTTTATCTAATAAAAGGTTCAAAGGTTTCAAGTATCAAATTCCTATTTATAAACCTTCTATAAATTCTAACTACTAAATACCTCACTTAATTGTGAACTCACATCCTAAGTATTGGTAATAAATGTATTTTATATGGCTTATCTAATTCTAAGAACCTTAAGGATAATTATTTAGATAAATTGCCAAATCATCGTTTAATATATATTATATCATAATCCTTTTAATGATTCTATCTTAAACATTAAGTTATATTTCAATACCACCTCATATAATATTCTCCCATTAGTTATGTAGAGGTTTAGTTTAACTTATTAATTCCTTCGTATTATATTTCCTATAAGGTATTTAATTCTATTATGTTTAATGTGTATATTTTATATATACTAGGATTTGTTCAAAACATTATTATGTAGTTCTATTGTATTATTTAATTATGTTTAATAACTTTAAGGCATAACTACAACCGATATACGGTTTATAAATAAAGTGTTTCCCTTTACTTATTTAAACATATATACGTATACCTGTATTGACATTTAATTAAAACATCCCCTATGTAACCATTATATTTAAACTATCTTATTACTACAACCTTTAACTGTATTCCAAGTATAGTTCATAAAATATTTCTTTTACTATATCTTAGGATTCTAGCTCTTATAATATTTAGTTATTATAAGTGTTAATTTATTAGTTCCTTGTTTTACTCTAAGTTACTACTTTATTCCCTTTTTTATAAATGCGTAAAATATATATATTTATTCCTTAGTTTAATTAAAATATTAACTCCCATATAATATAATAAATAAAATGTAGAATAATTAAATTCCTTGATTTACATAAGTTTCTACTTAAATAGGTATATATACATATATGTAAATAATTTCACTTCTCATAAAAACTAATACCCAAACATTTATAAACTTACTGTTATAAAATGTTAATTTATGTGTTCCATATTTTTCCCAACTTAAAAAGTTTATTAACAAACCATACTTTAATTTTTGGTTACATTAAAAACCATATATTATAAGTTATTCTTATGAAAAACTCATAAACACAATTTTAAAACCTTTTACCATTGCCCAAAAATTCCCAAATTTAATATACAGTAACTATAACATTTTAGACATATTATAAAAATTTTATTTCATAAAAATATCTTTTAATTTAGCCAAATAATTCCAGAAAACCCGTAACTTGCAAAAATCATAACTTATGTTTAAAAACTCCAAAACCTTATTAATTTACATCAAAAAAACTAGATTTAATAAGGAATCTATGGTTAAAAGTTCAAGTCAAAATACCTTCGGGAAGGTATTTAAATTAATTCAACAAGTTAGAGTTAAATTCTGAAACATTATAAACTTAAAACATCCTTATTATCCACGATCTAATCTTGGCCGTCCATTTCCTTAAGTCAAGATCGGACGGATGCTGAAGCCCCAGTTCTTCATCAAATCCAAATCGAAGTCGAGTACTAAATCGACAATATCTCCCAATCTACAGAACGAAATCGAGTGATTCTTGTTTCTATGGTTTCGATCAAATTTCGGTTCTAATGATACCAATTTTCCCAATTATAATGCAGTATTCATCGGGTTTCGATTTCTGTTTCGAAGTTAGGTTTTCTTTTCCGGTTTCGAATTCGATTTGCCAAATTCTCTCAATTTATTGCGTAATTGGTTAAATTGATAGAGGGTTATGAATAGGAATGCAAAAACAAGTAGCATTATAGGTATAATTTGGTCGGAATCGTACCGGAGATGCGCCGGCAAGGCGATTCAAACTCGTTTTTCTAGAAAACTAGTATTTTATGTGTTGTTCAGGTAGGCAACTTCGCGGATCAACTCGGGATAACTGAGATGGATTTAATCCATGACACCTACGTCATTTTAAAGAAGACATGTAACTCTAAACATTGGTGAAAGAATCATGGAAAAAGAATAACTAGGGAGAAAGTTATAGATCCACAAAGATCTGAGTTTACCATGTCGTTTCTGGAAATATTCTGGGCAAAAACCGACGTGATCGAGTAGGTAACTTTAGACGACTCGCTCTCCCTACTGGTTACGAATCAGCCTTAGTCATTAACATGAAAGTTGTAGAGCGATTTGAGATCTTCAAAACAAGCTAAAGAACACGAAATTTGGATGAGAAAACAAGAAGTTATGACGAGACGAAGTTTACCTGATTTCAGTAAAAACTGGAATTCTGGGTTACGAATTCGCAAGGAGGCAACTTTAGATCGATTTTCCCGTCGATGTAGTAGAATGATGTAGGTATGTATGAGTTATGGTTGGAAAGAGGAATTGTAGGAGAAGAGAATGGAGAATAGACAGCATTGAAAAAAATTGAGAGATGAGTGAGATATAGCCGTATAAAGTTAGGGTAAAATCACTGCTGGAAGTTCCGATTTTTAAGCTAAGTGTGGGCGGTCTGTGACTGATTGACACGTGGCAGGTTTCAAAATTTTGACTCTAAACTTCAATCTAGCATAACTTTGGCTAGGATGATCCGTTTTTGATGTTCTTTTTATCGATCTTCATGGTTTTCCATAACCTTTTTATTGGTATAGGTTTCATGTGCTAGTTTGACCATTCTCAAAAAGTCAATCCTAGCAAGGCTTATAAGCTTTAAGGTTTCTAGGATTTTATATTGACTTTTATGTTCCAAATCAATGCTCCCATATTCTAAAATCTTTATAATATAATTGGAGTATCTAGGAATTTTTCCAAGATTTATTGACTTATAAATCTTGTTATTAAATTCATAATACTATATATTATATATAATAATTAAATAGTTAATTGTATTCTTTAGAGTTAAATAGGAGGAATCCCCTAAAATAATTTCCATAATTCCATATAATATTAATACTCATAATCCATACAATAATTAATATTCATAATTCCTTATACTAATTTAACTGTAACACCCATCCAACATTAATACACTTACAATAAACTGCAGCGAAAATAAAAGAAAAACAAACTCATCACATTACTTAACTCGTTGGGTTATTCACGCGTTAGCCAACCAGTGGCTAACAAGGCTAATACATACACATTGTACCGTCTGATGGGCTTAAATTCCCGAGCGTCTACACATTACTATCCCTTTCCATTAACACAACAACAAACATACACCTCCAACTATACCGAGTATTATAATATACTGATGCGACAACAATTTCGGTCTTACTACACCTACTGTATGCATACACTTAAATGATTACCCATGTACAACGACTACCATCCTACTCTCGAACGGCTTCCAGCTCCTTGTACCTGAAATAGGAAAAGAAGAGAAAGGGTGGCCCCAAGGGGCTCAGCACCTTTGCTGGTATGGTAATCCCGCAGCCCACATGCTACCGGGCCACGCACAACTAATTGTCGTCTTAGCATGCGGTTGATTATTTTTAAATCATGCATGCAACTGTAAACACCACAACACATAATCATTTCGCCTCAACGGGCTCAACAAGCGGATAATATATCCTTACTAATAAGTCACTCAAGGTATTCAATATCCCTAGAGTGTTCCTCCTCTAATGGAGCTACTTCCTTAACAGACGACACTTACCCTTAAATCGGGGTTATCCTTTAAACGCCTCTTTTCTCAAACTGGGACTCATATCCATGATCCACATACTCCACATTAACAACATGTAACATACACTACATAACAACACTTAAACAACACTTTGCACGTTTCCATGTGCACAACTAAACACGCAATAAATATTGCATTCACAACAAAGATACATACATAACGGGTATGGTCCTCTTAGGAACCGACCCAAACATTGCTTATACACTGGTGAGCCTAGAGAATGTTGCCAGTCTCATGATAAGCTCGTTACATAACTCGTTACCGTCTCGTTAAATGAACGGTTAACTTAACACAAGGTGTCTCGGATATAGTGATCCAAGCACACCGAAACAAACATAACATAGTATGCCCTGTGGCCCGACGTGAGTCAGTAATAGCCTGGTTAAGCTAAAGGGAAGGTTGGGAACCAAATTGGAAAACAACCATAACATACGGAGAGGATCGAACCTGCTATGACAACGACCCCCATACTCACACGCGTGGCCGGAACAGACCGGACTCCTCACTCCCCGTTAGCACTTGTTAGAAGTTCAACTTTGAACTTTATTAAACAATCACAAACATTGGGTTAAGTCTTGTTAGACATACACAAGGAAGAGAGAGTCATACATTCACATACAAACATCACAACACAACATCACATAACCAACTCACGCATAGCCGTGGTTAGAACATTCCTTAAGTCGGAAACGTGTTACCGGATACCGTTCTCCTACGTTTACCTAATAGTGGTTAACTAGCCCTTCAAGCGCATTCGAGGTTGCCGGTATCGGCACGAAAACGTACAATAACAATAACGACTGTAAACTCGTTTCATGATTTATCTCATAACGTGGCAAACATACAGAAAAACACATGGCATACAAGCCGGTGTAATCCGGTAGGACACAGGTTGCAAGAAAACCATACCTGTCACCGGAGTCCACTTTACCCACGTCCACTTATGTTCCTCGAGCAATTCTCGAACAACTGTTAACATCACATGTGTTTTTATTAACATCGGGTTGCTTGGTTATTTAATGTCTAATGCTTATAATTTCCCCGTTAACTTAATTACATAACTTTACATTTTAACTTGTTTTACTTTTACATTTGATACAACTTCTCACCCACTTAATTGCCATTTGAAACTCACCTAACATGTCCTTAACAACCTTATAACATCATTACCTATCAATCCCCATCATTAGACATCATTTCCAACCTTAAACACCATTTTTAGAGTGGTCCGGTGACTTGGTCCTTACCTTAAGTCCCGGACCAACACATTAGAAAACTCTCGGGCGATTTTAATAGGGTGGTCCGGGACCTTGTACTCACCCCAAGTCCCGGACAAAACCTTGTTCAGCTCTCGGCCCTTTTTAATGCCTGGTCCGGGACATTACCCATGACCTAGGTCCCGGACCAAAGCTACAGAATTGTCAAAATTGCATTTCATGTCTTGTTGCATTAGTTCTCCACCTCCTTTAATTGTATAAACTTCCCAAATGATCTTAGGTATATTCTAATGCCAAAATATCATCTCAAACACACCTAGTTCCATGTTTGACTTGTTACTCAATTTCCACCCAAAATCTCATAACACTTGTAACATTTACATTTGGTTTCCTATGTGGTGTTTCACCCATAATAACCTCTATACCAAAGTGTTTCCTCACCATCATAACATCACCTCCCAAGCATCTTCTCTTACTACCAAACCTTCTTTTTCACAACTCCTCAAAGTTCCTTTCTCAAAACCTTACCTAAACATTATTCCCACCTTGCACATTATCATAACCTAAACCTTAAACAAACTCCTCCAAGACTTAAATACATCCTCAAAACACACATTGAATTCCTAGAACTTCCAAGATAACACCTAAGTCCTTGCATCACTCTAAATCACCTTAACACATGTTTTCCTTCTCAAGTAAACCTTTATTCACCTTTAACACTTCCTAGTTCACCAAACTTTTCTTAAACACTTAGATCTTCTCACACATTCCCCAAATTTGGCCATAGCTTCTCTTGTATTTACTCACATCCAAACACTTAGGTTTTTACCTTATTTCATTCAAGAACACCTAAAATCCATCAAACACATTTTTATACACAAGACTTCACACATTTAGCACTACATCACAATATAGTGCATAACTTAAATTGCTTGGCACTTAGGCCCTTAAACAACATGGCTCTTAGGCCCTTAAATTGCATAAACCTTAAACACTGAATTTCCCACATAAGTAATGCCTTTGACCTGCAAATACATACACCATACATATGTTCTTTTACTAGTCTCCTTGAGAACACTTTACTAGGTCATTCACCATTTGCTCTTTAGGTAGTTTTAACAAGCATTATAAGCTTATTTCTCCTAAGGCATTAAACCACATTGAGATAGCATATTTACCTCTTTTCCACCCAAACTTCTTTCTTGTTTCCTTATAAAACCGATAAGGTATTTGATTCCTTGTCAACTACTAAACATTATACAAACAACATAATGAGTATTCAAGCTTTAAGCTCCATCTCATTGTAAACCTTAGGTTTACATTATTTCAAAACATTAATGTAGTTGTTTTACCTTAATCTTTGAAGGGTGTTTGAATATCTATGAAGAGAGGACTCCACCTAGTCCTTGAAAGATTCAAATGGAGCTAGAACAAAGTAACACAAGGAGCTCCATCAATGAATATTTTCGGTCACACACAAAACATGGAGGAAACTTGATTTTTCTTTGAGATTCCTTACCTAGGAGCAAAGGAGATCAATAATATGTGGAAAGACAAGCTTAAGCCCCTTCAATGGTGGAACTCCATGGCACCGAAATGGGGCTTTTGAAGTTTTGAGAAGATAGGAATGAAGAGCTTGATGAGAGGAAGAGAATGGTGGTGGTTTTTGATTTGGTTAAGTGAGTCATGAGATATTGACAATGGAAGATGGGTGAAATGGTGCTGGTGCTGTAGCTTCACCGTGAGAACAGAAGGAAGAGAGGTAGGAGAAGAAGGGCACCGTGTGAAATGAAGAAAGAATGAGAGAAGTGAGTTGTTTTGTTTTTTTTGAAGATATTTATGACTTAAAGCAAATAGTAACTTATGAGTCATCTTTATTTACTTAATAAGTTAACATGTTTGGTGACTCATTACTACAAAAACCGGCCCCCTTTTTAGTCTAGGGGTATTATAGTCTTTATGACTCATTTAATTACTATAACATCATATGTTACAAACTAGCTTATAAAAAATCACTATTCACAAAAACAAGGCACATAGAAGTGAAATTTTTGATTTCCCATTGTTATAGACTTCCAAATGTGATACTATATAGTACACATGTAATTAAAGAGTAATGATGGACATTTAGCCATTCAAAACTCATTTACAAGACAATTTTTCAAAAACGTGCTTTAAGACTCCTTAAAGCACATTTTGTGTTTAACTTGTTTTCAAGCTTGGTTTTCTTTGGTAATTGATTTAATATGTTCATTAACATATTTATAAAGTATAGGTATGACCATTAGGTCTTATACACATTTATCCCAAGCTTAGAGCACATTTTCGCTCATATTGACTTTAAGGTATTTTCTTGTGTTTTATTTGGTTTAACTGTCCACCAAAGTTTCCTAAGGACTTATTTAGCCCTATCAAATCATAATTAAATGTTATCAAGTCTTGGTAGGCTCTTTGGGTCCTAACCAAGTTCACTCATAGCTTAGAGCATGTTTTTGCTCAAACTGTGTCTTAGTGCTTTATTGTGTTTTACTATGGTTTAAGTTGTACACTAACGTTTCTAAGGCACTTTAGCCTTTATATAACATAGTTTGATATTTAAACCACATATCAAGGTTTGGGGTATTTCATTAACATTCATAATTCCATATAATAATTTAATACTTAATAGTATTATTAAAGGTTTAATAAAAGAAATCCCCTAAATTAATTTAAATTAATTTAGGGGTATTTCAACACCGTAAGGCAAACGCCTAATACGAACCTAACCTTGACTACTAAAAGACATAAGTCTAGTAAAATGACAGTATTGTCAAAGACATTAAGTAACCTCAGATCACCTGAATAACTTCCATAGCAGGAAGCAGGATGCAGCAACTTACCATGAAACCCGATACTACATTTAGTATGTAACCTAACGGTGGATAGTGTTCAAAGAACCAGAATCTTATAAGGATGACCTACAGATGAGTAAGAGTACAAATAATGAACTGAGGCATTAAGCACTAAGAGCCTACGAGCCGAGGATGTTAACCACATCAGAGCCCGAGACACAGTAAGTTGTAAGAGAGCTTATTTAAGCCATGAGGAACTACAATTCGTAGATATGAACGGTTACCAAACCTATAACTTAGATTGTGGAAAATATTGCCAGGAAAAGGGCACCAATGAGAATAATGAGATGGTACATTGGCAGGGGCGGAGAATGAACCATGCCTTTTAGGATGGGGAAACCTCTCCGTGTTGTGAAGCCATGAGTGGGAATAAACCCCTCAAAAGGGCTTTCACCTGTTAGAAATATAATATGATTTTATTAGAGAATGGAAACCGTAACTTTGAGATTACCTTAGAACATACCGAATACACTTGAGTAATAAGAAAGGCTGCAGAGACAGACCTCATATCCAATACCTAGGATTTAAGAATCAGTAATCGTCAGAGATAAACGTTGTGAGTGCACAACATGGCACGTCAAATGACCAATGCTCCGAAGAGCTTGTGATTCAGTGGATGACTTCTTCAGTAACCGGTAGAATTACATGGTAGATAACGTCATATGGATGAAAGAATGCGAGGGAAATCAGCCTACTTACGAATCTGAGATTGGAGCAGCACACCTTCGTATTAAGAGTCAACTATTTTATAACACGGTACGGCAACCGCCATACACCGGAATGAGAGGACTCCCAATGTGTTTACACCAAGAAGGGATTGAGTATAAGGTAAGACATTAGAATACGTGAGTAAGAGGTTGCACCATCAATAGGCAACATGGTAAAGGCCAACTACCACGGAAGTACTGGTCGTGAGTGCAATATTTAGATAAGAGGATTAAGTCATGGTTCGCGGTAAAGCGACTGTGGTATATGAGCCGTCAATATTGACACGGAGGCGATTAAATTTATAAGCTAAGACTGATATAAGTAAGGGAATAAGATGGTAGACGAACTGCGCATTGATGCCAGTAGTCTGGACCTGGTTTGGTAAGATTACACAGGAAGCACACAACCCATTCCTTAAGGAACTGGAAGTGCATTCCGAATAGAATGAATATGAGAAAGAAGGTAAGAGGCTCTATGGAAAGAGACCTCAGTCACTAAGAGACCGAATCAGTACGGGATACAGGAAGAACTAGAGCATACAATACCCAAGAACATAGTAAATGGATTTTCCTTGATTAAATCAAGAAGAACAATAAGTGTTATTATGGAATGATGAAAGAGGAGATCGACAATAGAATACTTCACGACTAGCAATAGCTAAACGTGTGACGGACACTATGAGTTTACTAAAACGAGACGTGGGACGACTGCACCCCACAGGGGCTTGCAGGCCTGACACGCTCATTTATGAGTCAGTTGGGTAAGTAGTAATGTACCAGTAAGGTATTCCATGCATGTAGACGAGTAGTGTAAGGGACACGGGAAGTAGTCGACTCCGTACCACGGACAATGACACAAGATCAGACAAGGGCAGCCATTACCACAAACAGTCGAAGAGAAGAATTCAGTTAGACCAACGACACAAAGAATCACAGAACAAATAATTAAGGACTATGAAGTGCGAAGAGCACGGAACGGATTATTAAGTACAGACATTGAACATGTCTTAAGATGTAAGAAATTAAACTGTAAAGCGCAATAAGCACTAAACAGTAGTTTCAGACTAAGAATCATCCTCAGACCAAAGGTCAGATGGAAAGAACGATTTAGACACTTGAGGAAACACTAAGAATACAAACATTAGATCTCCAGGAAAACTGGATAGACGAGCTACAACTCATCAAGGCCGTGTATATATAAAGATAACATGTGACCATTGGGGACCTTTAGTGCTAAACCATAAGCACGCAGGAGAAAGATATACAATACTGTAAAAGGATAAGTGAGACAGTTAAGCCTAAGATCATCAGAGTTGTGCAGCGGAAGCTAGCAGATCAGTACCTTTGAGGTTAGACCAAACTAAGTTAAGAATATGGTATAGGTACCGTTAAGAATCCTTGATTCAGAGACTAAGTCATTAGCATAGTTATGACCCTCTGATCGAATTATAAGTAAGAAAGATGACATGGAAGCTAGAATGCTTGGTGAGAATTAGACATCTTGAACTTATGTTCAAGGATGATATAATGTTGATTACGTGGGCGTAATCCATTTTAGGGGGGGGGATAGAGCGAAACCGCTTAGCATATGTTTGTGTACTGAGTACATAAACTACGGTGTCCATAGCACAAAAAGAATTTGAGGATATGTTTTACATAAACATTTTGAGATAAATTATGGTTAGTGCGCACAGAAGATGTGACTACCATACATATTGAGTACCTATCTTGTTAACTCCGGTGTGAGTACAAGTTAAGAGAATTAAGGAAGAGGATTAAGGAGATTTAAGGAATAAGGAATATATGAGGTATGAGTCGATATGAGACTATGTGTGAGGTAAGAATAAGATAACATTATGAGATACTATTTGACATGAGTATGAGTTAGGGAATAGTAATGCTATGTGGTATGAGACGGTGGAAGTTGGTATGAGACTGATATAGAATTTAGTACGAATTTAAGTCTTGAGGTAATTACTAAGAGATGAATTGGGAATGTTTGATGGACTGAGTCTACACTTTGGAGATGTATTGATTATGATTAGAAGAACTAAAAAGATAGAAAATTGGACATGAGTGAATTATTTGGATGTTTGAAAATGATGTGGGAGGTGGAACTTGATTTTCTAGGGATCAAGGGAAACCAAACACAAATTGGAGTGGAAGGATGGTTCTACACTGATGCTGATCACATCAGGGTAGGATGACTCCTGAAACTCCCTACCAGTGGTCACAATTAAATCACACTATGGATAAAGGCCTTAGGATAAAATTAATTGGAGTTGATTGTATTTTAATTAGAGGAATTATTCCTCACATGACCTCGTAAAAAGGATTACCTTTTTACTGAGTCTCGCCCATGAAGTCGAGGACGCACGAGCCTTTGTCTTCGGACCGGTGACATGGGGAGAGCAGAGTGTTTTATATTCTGGCCCATGGTGACGAGGACGAATGAGCCATTATCTACGGACCGGTGACATGGGAGAATACGTTGGAAATTATGTGAATGTTTTAATCATCAAAATGAACAAAGGGAATTTTGAGTGCTATACATGCGTAAGCATGTTGTGTGATATTTAAGAATAAGCATATGGTGGACCTAAGGATTCAATGAGTTTGAGTATACATAAGTATGATCTGTATGATCTATGGAATGAGGTAAGACATGTATTTTAATAAGATAAGATGCATGGGAACTTTGGGGACAAAGTTCTTTTAAGGGGGGTAGAGATGAAATACCCCAAACCTAAGTATGCTAAGTAAACATCAAATTATGATGTAGTAAGGCTAGAATATGCCTTAGAAAGATTGGTAGACAATTTAAACCAAGGAAAACACAAGAAAATGCCTTAAGGGCAATTAGGGCAAAAATGTGCTCTAAGCTTGGAGAGACTTGGGTGAGTACCCAAATATCATGATAAGACCTTAGTAATATTCTAATGGTCATTTTAAACCAATTACCAAAGAAAACCAAGCTTGAAAACAAGTTAAAACACAAAATATGCTTTAAGAAGTCTTAAAGCACATTTTGAGAAATTGTCTTAGAATTGAGTTTTGAGTGGCTAAATGCCCATCATTACTCTTTAATCAACATGTGTACTAATTAGTATCACATTAGGAAGCCTAAATCAATGGGAAATCAAAAATTTCAGAAATATGTGCACTGATTTGTGAATAATGCCAAATAGTGACTAGTTTAATCTTTAATCAACTTAGTTTAGTTAATTGGTCAATAAAGGCCAAACATGCCCTTATTTAACAAGGGGGCCGATTTTGAGAGTGGTGAGTCACCACATGAGTCATTCAATTAAAGAAAAGAAGAGGGAAATAAGTAAAGTTACTATTTGCTTTATAAAAGCAAAATATCTCTTAATAAGCTACCTTTCTCCTTTTCTCTCTTCATTTCTATTCTTCCCACGGTTTCTTCTTCTCTTCTCTTGCTCCAAAACCGAGAGAGCTCCATCCATGGGTGCTTCACCTTCAATTGCTCACCAAGTGTTCATCTTTGCTCCAAATCAAAAACTAAGTATAGATTTCTCTTAGTTAGGCCAAGACCTATCTTTCTATCTTTTCAAATCTTTCAAAGCTCAAGTTTGGTGTCATGAGAAACTCCATTGATGGAGGAAAATCAAGTTTGAAGAGCTCATTAGCTTCTCCATTCTCTTAAGGTAAAGAAAATGTAAGAAAAAACCATGTTTCCATCATTCCTTCCACATGGCCGAAAATTACTACTCATGGGGCCTTGTTTTTATGCCTTGTTCTAGCTTGATTTATTCACCAAGGACTAGTGGAGGTCCTATTTCATTCAATGTCCAAGTCTACTTTGAGACTTCAAAGGTAATCATCCACTTTTATGCCTTAGAACACATTTCTAACCTAGGTTTTCATTCCTAGAGGTTAGTGTATTGTTTAGTACTCATGTGAGTCATTGAATATTGGTTAGAACATTGGCAAAGGAAGTTTAAGTGGTGGCCGATATTCATTCAAGAAGAAGGTCTAAGGAGGAAGATAAGATAAGCTTGAGAAAACAAGGTAAATTACTTACCTAATGGTGGTTTAAGGTTTAAGGAATGAGTTTTAGATGAGTACCAATGTAGCCTAAGGCTTACATTAGGTAATGGGTTATGTAACCTAAGAAAAAGAATTTAAACAAGCTTATGAACTTGTGACTAAGGAGCCAATGGGAATGAGTTAGAAATATAACTTTAAGAGGGATTTTAAGAGCATTAAAACTATTATGAGATTGATGGGTGTATTTGCAGGTTGAAAGCTTTTATATATGGGAAATTCAGTGTTGTTTAAGTTAAGTTATTTAAGGGCCTAAGAGCCATGTCATTTAAGAGCCTTGGTGCTATGCAATTTAAGACTATTGCAATATATTGAGTTTGTTGTGAATGAGTGGTTTGAGTGCTAAAATATGATGAGAAAGAACTTGATGTGTGTGAGATGGTTGAGTGAGGAAAACAATGCATTTGGCATGATAATATACTAGAGAAGCTATGGCGAAATTTGAGTAGAAAACAAAGTGTTTCAGTGGTAGTGGTGAGCTAATATGCCCTAGGATTTATTAGGGATCATTAAGAGGAATTTGAGTGGAAATGAGTTAACTAAGGAGTTCTTGAGGCTTAGAATGGCCTAGAGTTGTCTAGGAGGAATTAGAGGTTAGGTGGGTGTATTAAACACACCAAAATCATGTGATGAAGAATGCTAAGACTTGAGCAAAGATTTGGATGGAAAGGTGTATAATGCTTTAAGGTGATTTAGATATGAACTAGGGAATAAACAATGAGGAGTTTGGATAGCTTGTGTAAGTGTGATGATGCTAGTAGTGGACTAATGAGGTTTAGTTTAGATGTTAATGAGTGGACTTAGGTGATGGAAGAGAAAGGTGTGGGAGAATGTTGTCAAATGTCAAGGAAAATGACTAGGAATGTAAAAGAGCGTATGATCATGAGGGTGGTGAATAAGATGCATAAAAGAGGTGGAAATGTCTAAGGAGGGTGTTACATGGTCAAGGTAAATGGAGAACAATGTCAAGGTATTAAGGTAATGGAAAGAAATGTATAAGCAAGCTTAAGAGTTTAAGAGTGATGAGTAACCAAAGGAAAGGAGAGGAATTTGTGTATGGATATGCAAGGTGACTTGAGGAAGTTTTAGTAAGTGAACTGGGGATGGAAAATGATGTTTATGAAGTGCTCAAACTGTTAAGGAGAGAACACTTGGGTTGGAAGAAGTTTTGGTAAGGTTACAAGTTGGTAATGTAAGGAATTATATGATAAGTGTTAGAAGTGTTTGTAAGAATTTAGTAAATGTTTAAGAAGATCTTTGGAAGTTGTTTTGGAGAGTTTGGTGGAAGTTCTAAGGTGAGTTTCAGTGCCTAAATGGTATTAGGACACATGGGGAAACATGTGGAGAAGTTTGGAGTCAAATGGGAATTTAGAAACATGGTTCTGGAGCCGACCGACCTTAGGGACCGGACCTGCAAGGTCGGTCGAGCTCAGTTTACACTACCGGAAAGAGTTTCTGGAATCGACCGAACTTGGGGACCGGACTTGCAAGTTCGGTCGGGCTTGTATTTTGTGTACGAATTGAGTCTCTGGAATCGACCGAACTTGGGACCGAACTTGGCAAGTTCGGTCGGGCTTAAATGTCCCACGGGAAACTCACGGGAATGGACCGACCTTGGGGATCGGACTTGCAAGATCGGTCGTGGTAAAATTTTCAAACGGTAATAAGTTCTGGAATGGACCGACCTTGGGTAAGGTCGGTCGGTAAGGTCGGTCGACCCTAAAAATGAAAAAAAAGAGAAAGAAACCCTAAGAAAGTTTAATGGTGATAATGGTACCCCATTAAGAGGGCAATGATGAATAGAGGTATAAAGACCTAGGAGATTAAGGTAAGTATAAAATTAAAAGTTTAAGGTTAAGTTGTAAAATTAAGTTGTAAACTTAAGTGGTGTTAGGTGGGGATCGTTATGGGTTAAGTAAGTTAATAAGTTTAATTAAGTTAAGTGATTAACAACCTAAAACTGAATGAATGTTTTAGGGCTTGAGTATTCGGACTCCAGAAGAGAGTAAGCAACCAAACGACCAACGGTGAATGGTACAATCTTTCTTGTGACCTGCTTGCTAACGAGGTGTCCCTCGGCTTGTGTGCTATTTGTTTACTTGCTATGACTAAGACAAGATAAAGCATGCAACCGGTTATATTTGTCTCGTTGGTATGTGTTCTCTTTACACTAACCCGCGAGACTTGAGATTGTTACTAACCAAGTTTAGTACTTACTAAGTTAAGAATAAGAGTTAAGTTTTGGTGGTTGTTGGTTAATGCCCGTTAAGGCTTAGCTAGCACATGGTGATTAAGATTTCTACTAACTGGAACTTGAGTGAGGAAACCCGGGACCGAACTCCGGTCATGCATGCTAAGGAAAGGGGGACGGTATCTGAATCAGATCCGCCCTCCGCTTAAGGACTTGTCTTCGGACTTGTAGCCTAGGGCCGGTTGCCGGCTCAGCTACGCTGGACTCCCGTCCAGGGTAGGTGGCATTAAGATGGTGCGGTGGGATCACCTAAATCCCAGGTTTAATTAAGCTACAACCATTCCCTTCCAGGAACGGTTTGTATACTGAGATTAAGTTGAGGTTAAGATTAAGGTAAGGTTAAGATAAGTTATAACCATTCCTTTTTAAAGGATGGTTTGTATTATTAAGACTAAGATAAGCTACATCCATTCCTTTTTAAAGGATGGTTGTTTTAAGATTAAGATAAGTCTAAGATTGAGGTGAGATAAGGATGGACTAAGATTAAGAGGAAATATAACTTAAAGAGTTCAATAATCAACTCTCTAACTAAGGGAACGCATTTAAGTCGTTCATTGTGTGTGAACTTGATTGTTCATATTTGGTTTGTTGTTTACTGCACTTTCTATTATGTTGTGCATCTAATCAACCTCCATGCTATCGACAATTAGTCGTCGTAGCCACGTTAGCTTTGGGGCCATGAGAGGATCGTACCAGCATTCGTACTGACCCCCTTTGGGGGCTATTTTTACTACACAGGTGAACATCAGGAGGCAGCCGTCGCGAGAGTAAGAAGGGGTACAAGTGCTGCAGTTTAAGTGTGGCCTACGAGTTGTGTATGTACACTCGTATGGCAATTGAGTGAGTAAGATGTATAGGTTGTGAGGGGATTGTAAGAAGGAAATGTATTTGGTTAAGGTTGTTATGTACTAATGTTCGGTATATTCTGTAGTCAGACCGTGGCGAGGTGCTGGAGTGTAAAGAATTCCGCTGTGATATGTATATATATATATGCTGTTAAGTTGCGAGACCACATTTGGATTGAGTTGGGGTGTTACATATTCCTTTGAAACTTGGGTTTTGTAAAACAATTTAAAACGTATTTAAGGCTTAAGTTTATTGAAGTTTAGTACAAAAGGATTATACATAGTCTATAGAGAGAATGTGTGTAAAAAATAAAATTTAGGAGATTAAAGTAAGTAAGGATACATAAAAGGTTATATTTAAACACCTTATTATATAGGTAATAATTAAGCAAATAATGTACCTTGTGAATACTAAATGTAAGAGTTCGATAAGTCTAAGTAACTATAAATAGTTGTTTTCAAGATGAAAAGTAATTAACATCTTATGACAAAATTATTAGATGGTTGTAAATAAAGGTCTTTCTGAACTAAAGATAAGATAAATGAGTTAGTAACTCAATTAGGTTATAATAAAATGCGTCTACAACACTATGGTTCCAATGTACAAGATGTAGATCTTAATTAAGTTAGGGGGAAGACTTAATCACAATTGATTATCTAGTAGATATTGATAAAATACATAATCCTTACATTGTGAAATAATAGTATAGTATTATGAGATGAGTCCATCATAGGTCATAATACAATGTTTATTCTAAATTAAGAATAAAGGTATTGAGCTTAAGATTATTATTGAAATTCTTAGATTTAATATATAATATAAACACATTTATGTTATAAAGGTCTCAAAAGTCTTGAATGTGAGGATTGTGGTTAAATATGAATAAAGTGGATAGGAGTGGACAGTTAGCAGGTGTTAATAAAATACATTCCTTGATCCTACAACCTTGGGCTATACAACCTTCTAAGTAAGTCAAAGGTTATACATAACATTTAAGCGAGGGCTTATAAGATAATTGAGATTTGGAAATAAGAGAGAGGAATTTATTTAAGTTTAACATAGGGTGCAGGTTATTGATAGTAAATTATCTTCAATGTTCCTTAGAGAATTTTTGAATGTTTGCACGAGTTTACTAGAACTGCTACAACGTTGACCAGGTACGATTTCTCGTACTCCGATACTTTTGCTGATTGACTTGTGGAAGTTTTGGAAAACGCTAACTGAGTTTAAGAGGAATTTCTAAAAGGAAATGGTTGTGTGACTAACTCAGCTTGTGTGACTAACTGAGCCTTGGATGTGAAACTCACTTGGGTATTGGTTCCTTCTCTTTGGTTGTTCCATTAGACATTGACTGCTTAGGGTTTACGCTTCTGCACTCTGTAGGACTGAGTGTTTTGGTATTGCTCTGGGTAGTTAGTGATCTGGTGGGAATTTGGACAAGATCAACTTTGGTAAATTCTTCTTTTGACTCTGGATATCGTTTCATCCATGAGCTGGTTCTTGAGGTTTCGACATGTGCGCATCTTCAGTGGTAACAGCAGGGGCTGTATATCCCTCGCCCATAGGGGCATTTATATTTGACAGCAGGGGGTTGTATATCCCTCGTCCATACGGACATTAATATTTGACAGCAGGGGGCTGTATATCCCTCGTCCATACGGACATTTATATTAACAGTAAAGGGTTGTATATCCCTTGTCCTAAGAGGACGTTGTAGACAGTGAGGGGCTGTATATCCCCTGTCCTAAAAGGACGTACTTGGCGGTGGGGGCCATCTCTCCCAGTTGAATTATTCCACTCTTGAGTTATTGGTTCTTGGATCTATCTTATCATTCCTAGTCCTTTGTGACTATCTGAGTCTTTCTTCTCCTAACGGGAATTGGGTTTAACTAAGGCAATGGATGTTCACTAACACATGATGTGGTTTTGTTTCACTAACTTTACTTTTCTATTATTTATCTCTATTTTAATTTGTTATCTTGGTGTAAAGATTTGTGAAATGCTTTGTTCCTCTGAGTGGTTCAAGTGATTGCTTTCAAGCTAATATTTATTTAAGAGTTGTTTTATAAGTTTGTTTTGGAGATTAGTACCAGTTCCATTCCAGGGAACTGACTCACCCCTCCAGGGGGGGCTGCTTGCTTTCATCTTGCAGGTACAATTGATTTACAGGTGGCCACGAAGAGCATGAGTGATTGGGATGGGATTAGGTTTATGGAGAGTGAATGTATTTTATTATTGTTATGTTTATGTTAAGTTTTCTCGAAGTTCAGACCGTAACTTAGTTAATTGTAATGGTTGTAATTGGTGAGGTTGGTACCGGGTGTTTGGAGCCCGATGGTCTGTAGCACCTTTAGTTTATTTTCCGCTGTTGTTTTATTATTATAGGGGTGTTACATTACCCAAGTCTCTCCAAGCTTAAAGCACATTTTTGCCTTAATTACCCTTAAGACATTTTCTTTGTTTTCCTTGGTTTAAATTGTCTACCAATCTCTCTAAGGCATATTTTAGCTTACTACATCATATATTGATATTTACTTAAAATACTTAGGTTTGAGGTATTTCAATCTACCCCCCTTAAAAGAACTTTGTCCCCAAAGTTCTCATGCACTTATCTTATTAGAATGCATGTCTTATCTCATTCCACAGATCATATAGATCATACTTATGTATACTTAAACTCATTGGATCATTAGATCTGCCATATGCTTATACTTAAAATATCACACAACATGCTTAAGCATGTATAGCACTCAAAATTCTCTTTGTTTCTTTTGATGATTAAAGCAATCACATAATTCTCCAACGTATTCTCCCATGTCACCGGTCCATAGACAATGGCTCGTTCGTCCTCGTCACCATGGGCCAGAATATAAAACACTCTGCTCTCCCCATGTCACCGGTCCGAAGACAAAGGCTCGTGCGTCCTCGACTTCATGGGCGAGACTCAGTAAAAAGGTAATCCTTTTACGAGGTCATGTGAGGAATAATTCCTCTAATTAAATACAATCAACTCCAATTTCATTTTATACTAACGCCTCTATCCTTAGCGTGAATTAATTGTGACCACTGGTAGGGAGTTTCAGAAAATCTAACCCTGATGTGATCAGCATCAGTGTAGAACTATCCTTCACCCCAATTTGTGTTCGGTTTCCTTGATCCCTAGAAATCAAGTTCCACCTCCCACGTCATTTCAAACATCAAATAATTCACTCATGTCCAATTTTCTATCTTTTTAGTCTTTCTAATCGTAATCATAACATCTCCAAGGGTGGATCAGTCCATCAATCATTCCCAGTTCATCTCTTAGTAATACCTCAAGGCACTCATTCTTACTAAGTTCTATAGCAGTCTCATACCTTTCTCACCATCTTATATATCATAGCATTATCTATCTTCTTCCTCATATTCATATCGAACAGTATCCCATAGTGTTATCTTATTCTTATCTCACACATAGTCTCATATCGACTCATATCTCATATGTTCTTTATTCCTTAAGTCTCTTTAATCCTCTTCCTTAATTCTCTTAACTTGTACTCACACCGGAGTTAACAAGGTAGGTACTTAATATGTATGGTATTCACATCTTCTGTGTGCAATAACCATGATTTATCTCAAAATGTTTATGTAAAACAAATTCTCAAATTATTTGTGCTATGCACACCGTAGTTTATGTACTAAGTACATAAGCATGCGCTAAGCGATTTTCGCTCTACCCCCCTTAAAATCGATTACGCCCACGTAATCAACACCATATCATTCTTGAACATAGGTTCAAGATGTCTAATTCTCACCAAGCATTCTAGCTTCCATGTCATTTATCTCCCTATAATTCGATCAGAGGGTCATAACTATGCTAATGACTTAGTCTCTGTATCGAGGATTCTTAACGGTACTTATACCATATTCTTAACTTAGTTTGGTCTAATCCCAAAGGTACTGATCTGCTAGCTTCCGCTGCGCGACTCTGATAATCTTAGGCTAACTGCCTTTCTTATCCTTCATAGTATTGTATATCCTCATCCTGTATGCTTATGATTTAGCACTAAGGATCTCTTAATGGACACGTGTTATCTTTATATATACACGGCCTTGATTAGTTGTAGCTTGTCTATCCAGTCTCTCTGGAGATCTAATGTTCATATTCTTAGTGTTCTCTCAAAAAATTCTTAATCTGAAACTACTGTTTAGTGTTTATTGCACTTTACAGTTCAATCTCCAACGTCTTAAGACATGTCCAATGTCTGTACTTAACACTCCGTGCTCTTCGTACTTCATAGTCCTTAATTATTGTTCTCTGATTCATTTGTGTTGTTGGTTCAACTGAATTCTTCTCTTCAACTGTTTGTGGTAGTAGCTGCTCTTGTCTGATCTTGCGTCGTTGTCCGTGGTACGGAGTCGACTACTTCCCGTGTTCATTACACCACTCGTCTACACGCATGGGGTACCTTACTGGTACATTACTACTTACCCGACTAACTCATAAATGAGTCCGTCAGGCCTGCAAGCCCCTGTGGGGTGCAGTCGTCCCACATCCCGTTTTAGTAAACTCATAGTGTCCGTCACACGTTTAGCTATTGCTAACTATGAAGTATTCTGTTGTCGATCTCCTCTTTCATCGTTCCATAATAACACTTATTGTTCTTCTTAAATTTAATCAAGGGAAATCCATTTACTACGTTCTTGGGTATTGTATGCTATAATTCTTTCTGTATCCCGTACTGATTCAGTCTCTTAGTAACTGAGGTCGCTCTCCATCGAGCCTTTTATCGTGTTTCTCATATTTTCTCAACTAGGAATGCACTTCCAGTTCCTTAAGGAATGGGTAGTGTGCTTCCTGTGAAATCTTACCTAACCAGGTCTAGACTACTGGCATCAATGCACAGTTCATCTATCATCTTATTTCCTTACTTATATTGGTCTTAACTCATAAATCTAATTGCCTCAGTGTCTATATTTGACGGCTCATACCTAACGGTCGCTTTACTGCGCACCATGACTTAATCCCCTTATATAAATATTGTACTCACGACCACTACTACAGTGGTAGCTGGCCTTTACCATGTTGCCCATTGATAGCGCAACTACTTACTCATTTACTCTAACATCTTATCTCATACTCCATTCCTTCCCGGTGTAAACACACTGGGGTTTCTCAATTTTGGTGTTTGGCGGTTGCCGTACCGTGTTGTAAAATGGTTATCTCTTAATATGCAGGTGTTCTGCTCAGTCTCAGGTTCATAAGTAGGCTATTTTTCTCACATTCCTTCATCCTTTATGATGTCATTTACCATGTAATTCAAACGGTTACTGAAGAAGTCATCTGTTTAATCACAAGCTCTACTGAGTGTTGGTCATTTGACGTGCCATTCTGTGCACTCAACATGTTTATCTCCGTCGAATACTGATTCTTAAATCTCGGGTGTTGGATATGAGGTCTGTCTCTGCAGCCTTCCTTATTACTCAAGTGTATCTGGTATACTCTAAGGTAATCTCAAGGTTTACAGTTTTCATTCTCTAACAGAAGTGTATTACATCTCTAATAAGTGAAGGTCCTTTTTGAAGGGTCTAGTCCCACTCAGGGCCTCACAACAAGGAGAGGTATCCCCACCCTAAAAGGCATGGTTCGTTCTCCGCCCCTGTCAATGTACTATCCCACTATCCTCATTGGTGCTCTTTCCTGGCAATATTTCCCACAATCTAAGGTATAGGTTGATAACCGTTCTTATCTACAAATTGTAGTCCTTCGTGGCTTAATAAGTCTCTTATAACTACAGTACCTCGGGCTCTGATGTGGTTAACATCCTTGGCTCGTAGGCTCTTAGTGCTTAATGCTCAGTCCCTTACTGTACTTGTACATCTTCATCCTATAGGTTTTTCACGAGTGTCGTAATCACTATCCTGTTTTTCATGCTGTTGTCTGATATTTACATGGGCGACCGTTATTGGTCCTATCAGTAAGCTACATGTACTGTAATCAATTATTTCAGGTCTGTAGCTTCTTACTGATGTTGGCAAAATCTTTATCTCATGTAAATCATTGGACAACTTAAGCATGTTAAAAGTTAAATTCCTCTATATGTGAATTATTTGAATCCATAGGTTTTGTTTCTTGAACATTATCCACGTTAGGTTACATATTAAATGTAGTATCGGATTTCATGGTGAGTTGCTGCATCCTGCTTCCTGCTATGGAAGTTATTCAGGTGATCTGAGGTTACTTAGTGTCTTGACAATACTGTCGTTTTATTAGACTTATGTCTTTTAGCAAATAAAGCTAAATTCGTATTAGGCGTTTGCCTTACGGTGTCCAAGTTGGATATCATCCTGTCATCTTAAACTTCCATCTCAACGCTTCGTTCAACTTCCGTTGACTACGCCACCCGTTGATGATCAATCATACTTGGGTGTTAATGAGTTAGACAAACAGTATAACTGTCATCCATCAGTTTGTTCGGCTCGACTATGCCCGCTCTGTGGGGGTAGTCCTCTGAGCTTTCCTTTCCAAGGTTGTACGTCTTTAATCCTTAATAGGTTATAACTTAAGTTTACTTCCTCTGTCCTGTTTCCGGGGTTTACCAACGCATTCAAAAAGATTGTTGTTATTAGTATTCTTAATGATCATCTCGGGAGTTCTATCCCGTTCCTGTTGGAAGTCGTTGAGTCAACAGTCTTCCACTGTATTATGTAACACTTCCCGGTATGTTATTGCTTACATATCATTTTGCTCGGATCACTGAGCGATCTCTTAGTTTTCCTCTTGAAGTTCAGGATTGGTGTTCTTATCGTATTGTCGTTGTTGTTGTAGTAGGTTGCACCGTTGCTATTTATATCGTCTAGTATCTCGTCCAAGTTCAGCTCCCTGCTGACCGGTGTATCCACTCATCTCATCATGGTCAGGCCGTCAGGCCCTTCCAAGGTCTCATTCTCCCGTTCTTATAGTTTTACAGTCCGATATTAAAATGTACTACAACTGTAGCGTTCTCCTATCTCGCCATGATGGCTTTCGTGTAGCTTAACCGTGGTAGCACTTGCTATGGCAAGTGCGCCATGCAAGAAGATGAGCTACCGGTACCGTGTGCGTCGGTAGTGGTACTTCCACCTAGTTTCCATATCTTTGGCAGTCATTGGGACTCCTTCGACGTTCTCTTATTTAGGATAACTAGCCATCCGGCAGTTTCCTGGTTGTTTTGACAGCACTGTCATTTATCAGGGTGTTCCTCTTTCTAAGGGAATCCCCTTGTTATTTACTCATGTCTTAATCCTCGCTCCCGTTCCCACATATTTTGTCGTGGTTACTACGTAATGATCCTCCTTTAGGCACTACATCGTAGTCCTATTATGGTGTACAGTTGTATGAGTTTCTGCCCGTCTGTGTTATGTCGGCCAGGTTTGCAACCTTCTTCATTGTTTGGGGTTTGGTGTTCCCGTTCTTAACTGGACCTTCCAGTAATCTTATCCCCTTAAGCTTTATATTATCCCACTGCTGTGCTTATTCGGACCACTGCCCGGTACTCATGTCACTTATCTTTCTTAACCATTGCACTTATAGTGCTTTTCTTACCATTGGTATGGCGGGTTATTTCGACTGCGTAGCATGTCGACCCATGTTGCGGTAATTACCGTTCCCTTATTGATAGAATTCCATTGGTAGCGCCTGTTTCTCTGTTGCGCTCCAGTTAAAACGTTCAAGTTCTCATAAACTGTTGGTCAACAAGATGTTTCTCGTATTGCTTACTGTTAACTAACTGCCAGATCGGGTTTTTCCCGAGTAGGAGAAGGCTTTCTTCTCTCTGGCGTTTGTTCCATGTATTCAAGGTTAGGGATGTGGAGGGCGGGTCTAGGTACTATGGATATCCGGTAAATACCGGGAAGTCCTAACTAACAACCTCTCACTATATCACTCAACCCTTATCCCATTACTCAAACTCAACCTCAGCATTCTCCTAAGTTCGGTAATCCTTGTCTTCAGAGCGTAACTACACTCTGATACCACTTTATGTAACACCCCATCTCAATCCAAATGTGGTTTCGCAACTTAACAACATATATATAAATGTCACAGCGGAATTCAATACACTCCAGGACCTTGCCACGGTCTGACTGACATAATATACCGAACATTAGTACATACAAATCTTAACCAATACATATCCTTCTTACAATCCCTCACATCCTATACATCTTACTAACTCAAATTGCCATACGAGTGTACATGCACAACTCTTAGGCCACACTTAACCCGTAACGCTTGTACCCCTCTTACTCTCGTGACGGCCGCCTTCTGACGTTCACCTGTGTAGAAAACAGCCCCCAAAGGGGGTCAGCACGAATGCTGGTACGATCCTCTCATGGCCCCCAAGCTAACGTGGCTACGACGACTAATTGTCGATAGCATGGAGGTTGATTAGATGCACAACATAATAGAAAGTGCAATAAACAACAAACCAATTATGAACAATCAAAGTTCAAACAAATGAACGACTTAAATGCGTTCCCTTAATTAGTGAGTCAATTATTTCACTCCTTAAGTTATGTTCCCTCTTAATCTTAGTCCATCCTTATCTTACCTCAATCTTAGTCTTATCTTAGTCTTAGAAAACGACCATCCTTTAAAAAGGAATGGAAGTAGCTTATCTCAGTCTTATAATACAAACCATTCTTTAAATAGGAATGGTTGCAACTTATCTCAACCTTATCTTATATATGCCAACCGTTCTCTCATTGGGAACTGGTTAACCCTTAGTTCGTTGTTTATTTCGTAGGGCTTGGTTAACCTAGCCAGCAGCAGGACACTTACCGGCAATAAACAACATTCTTAAATTGTTGGGGATGTAGGCTAGATCCCCCCACGCCATCTTAAAGCCACCTACCTTGGACTGGATGTCCAATGTAGCTGAGCCGGCCAACCGACCCTAGGCTACAAGCCGAAGACAAGTCCTTAAGCGGAAGTCAGATCTACAATAGATACCGACCCCCTTTCCTTAGCATACATGACCGGAGTCAATCCCGGGTTCCTCACTCCCCCCAAGTACCAGTTAGTAAAAGTCTTAAGACCATGTTTGTTGGTTAAACCTCTTTCGGTTTTTAACAAACTAATATTAGGGAGTGTTCCTTAGTCTCACACAATCCTTACTAAACGTTAGTTAGCAGTTCTCACGGTAAGTTGTGTTAGTTTTCAAACATCGCACAACAATACAATAAACATAATGTTCCTGTTGCATGCTTTATCTTGTTTAGTGAGCACACAAAAACAAATAGCACACAAGCCGAGGGACACCTCGTTAGCAAGCAGGTCACAAGAAGAACTGTACCGTTCACCGTCAGTGGTTGCTTGTTTAATCTCCTCCCGGGTCCCAATTCACAAGTCCTAAGACATCCATTCAGTTTTAGGTTATTAGTTACTTAACTCATCCCAACTTACTTAACCTACTTACCCACCATTGTTCACCATTTATGTTCACTAAGTCCTTACAGTTTTAACTTAGACTTTTAAGTGCTTCATTTCTCATTGTCTCTTATACTTATTCTCCCACTTAATTGGCATTAATTCCCACCAAACATGTCCTTAATAACTTTATAATATCACTACTTATCCATCCCCATCATTACCTAACATTTTCCAAGCTTATACACCATTTTTAGAGTGGTCTGGGACCTTGTCCTCAACCTAAGTCCCCGGACCTATATCTGGTTCAAACTCTCGGCTGTTTTAATGTGGTGTCCGGGACTTTGTATGGGACTTAAGTCCCGGACCAATGCAAGCTAAATCCTCGGGGGTAAATCAGGGGGTGGTCCGGAACTTCATACCAAACTTAAGTCCCGGACCAGGGCGCTGGATGAAGTCTCGGCTCTAATTTAGGCATGGTCCGGGACTTTATCCTGGACCTAGGTCCCGGACCAGCTGCAGGTTTTAACCATTTGCATTTTTCTAAGTGTGATTGCCCTTGTTCTCTTCACCCATGCTTTACCCAAAGTCCATATAAGATCTTAGAAATATTCTAACCCCAAAATAATATCTTAAACTTGCCCAATTCCTCATCTAAACTTGTTACCCATTTCTCACAGAATCTCTATTACTTGTAATATTTCCCTTAAGTTTTCTAAGTGGTATATCATGCCTACAACTCAACTAACCCAAGATGCTATCTTTCACAACCATCTTAACTACTCCTCAAGCATCATCATGCACAACCCATTTGCTTTATTCACACTTCTCAGAGCTATATATAATCTAGCACATGCTTTCATCCTTACAAGTCATTATACCTTATTTTCCTTCAAAGTTTGTACAAGTTTCCTAGCTTCCTTCACTATGGTTTTGGTGCTTTAAATTAACCATTGGATCCCCTAGTCCCTCTTAGACATCTACATCTCTTTTACTCAACATACACACCATTCTCATAATCATACACTCTTATACATTCCTAGTCTTTTCCTTGACAATTTACAACATTCTCTTACACTTTTCTCTTCCATCTCCAAGTCCACTCATTGCCATCTAACTAAAACCTATTGCTCCACCACTAGCATCCTCTTCACTTATTCAAGCTTCCCAAAATTCTCATTGTTATATTCCCTAGCTCATACCTAAATCATCTTAGCGTTATACACCTTCTCCTTTAAATTTATGCACAAGTCTCACCATTCCTCTTACCATGATTTTGGTGTGTTCAATACACCCCTTTTAAACTCTAATTTCCTCATAGACAACTCTAGGTCATTCTAAACCTCAAGAACTACTTAGTTAACTCGTTTCCGCTCAAATTCCTCTTAATGATCCCTAGTAAATCCTAGGGCATATTAACTTACCACCACACTTAAACACTTTGTTTTCTACTCAAATTTCGCCATAGCTTCCCTAGTATCTATCATGCCCAAATGCATTGTTTTACTCATTCAACCATCTCACACACATCAAGTCCTTTCTCATCTTATTTTCTCACCCAAATCAACTCATTCACAACAAACTCAATATGATGCAATAATCTTAAATTGCATAGCACTAAGGCTCTTAAATAACATGGCTCTTAGCCCTTAAATTACTTAAACTTAAACACTGAATTTCCCACATATAAAAGCTTTCAACCTGCAAATACACCCATCAATCTCATAGTAGTTATAATGCTCTTAAAATCCATCTTAAACTTATCTTACTAACTCATTCCCATTGGCTCCTTAGTCACAAGTACACAAGCTTGTTTAAATTCTTTTTCCTAGGTTATATAACCTATTACACAATGTAAGCTCTAAGCCACATTAGTACTTATTTAAATACCATCCCTTAAAACTTAAACCACCCTTAGGTAAGCATTTTACCTTGCTTTCCCAAGCTTATCTTAACTTCCTTCTTAGACCTTCTTCTTGAATGAATCTCGGCCACCCATTGAATTTCCTTTGCCAATGTTCTAATCAATATTAAATGACTCACATGAGTGCTAAATAATACACTAACCTTAAGGAGTAAACCCTAGGTTAAAATGTGTTTTAAGGTTAAAATGAATGTTTTACCTTGAAGTCTTAAAGTAGGCTTGGATATGAATCAAGAAGGACCTCCTCTAGCCCTTGGAGAATAGAAAACAAGCTATAAAAAGGCATAAAATTGAAGCCCCATGAGTGTAATTTTCGGACATGTGAAGAAGTGATGGAAAGATGGTTTTTCTTACATATTCTTTACCTTAAGAGAATGGAGAACCAAAGGGCTCTTCAAACTTGATCTTCCTCCATCAATGGAGTTTTCCCTTGGCACCGAAATAGAGCTTTGAAGGATTTGAAAAGATAGAAGCTAGAGCTTGAGCTAACTAAGAATATATGTGTTTAGTTTTTGATTTGGAGCTAAAATGAGCAAGTTATGGACAAAGCAAGGTGAGGCAACAATGGAGGATGCTCTTACGTGAATGGATAAGAGAGGAGGTGAAGAAAACCGTGGGAAGAAGAGAAATGAAGAGAGAGAAGAGAAAGGTAGGCTAATATAAGATATTTTGCTTTAAAAGCAAATAGTAATTTCTTTACTTTATCTCTTCTTATTTTCTTATTTGATGAAGTCTATGGTGACTCGTCTTCTTAGAAACCGACCCCCTCATTGATTTAGGCTAGTCATGGTCTTTGTTGACCAACTTGTTAGACTTAGTTTTAAAGACTAAACTAGGCACTATTTGATTACTATTCACAAACTAGTGCACATAATTGTGAAATTTTTGATTTCCCATTGATTTAGACTTCCTAATGTGATACTAAGTAGTACACAAGTTAATTAAAGAGTAATGATGGACATTTAGCCACTCAAAATCCCTTTACAAGACAATTTTTCAAAAATGTGCTTTAAGACTTCTTAAAGCACATTTTGTGTTTTAACTTGTTTTCAAGCTTAATTTTCTTTGGTAATTGGTTTAAAATGACCATTAGGATACTACTAAGGTCTTAGCATGATATTTGGGTACTTACCCAAGTCTCTCCAAGCTAGAGCACATTTTTGCCTTAATTGCCCTTAAGGCATTTTCTTGTGTTTTCCTTGGTTTAAATTGTCTACCAATCTCTCTAAGGCATATTTTAGCCTTACTACATCATATATTGATATTTACTTAAAATACTTAGGTTTGGGGTATTTCACTAACCCGAACCGAAAGCACCCGAACCCGAAATTAACCAAACCGAAGTCACCCGAATTTAATTTTAACCAGATAACCCGACCCGATCCAAACTGAACCGAATAGTGAATATCTACAAACTGACCGAACCGAACCGAGCCGAACTGAACCTGAACCGAGTGACCCGAATTGCCAGGTCTGGTATAGGTCGATCGTATACGGATCAATTGTTTCAATCTTTACCATCGTTGCTTCTTGTTGCTACGGCGCCGACGGTGTGAGTTTTACGTCGATGGCTTTTTTGTTGACAGCGAATTTCTGGCACGTGTAGTGGATATTTGCTCATTGAAGATAGAAGCCACAGTTGTCTGGGTCATCTTGCAGCCTCGAACAAAGCAGGGATTGTAGAAGGTTGAGGAGAAAAGGGCATTGAGGCGGCTTCGATACCTACTCGGCAAGCAGGTTTAGCTGTAGAAGGCTTATTTGACATGGGCAGAAATAGGTGTTCCAACTGATCATCAACCATAACCAGTTGCAGGTGGCAATAATGCTGGCCCAAGTTCTGGTCCAACTAAGACAGTAACACTAGATCTTAGTCAAAAGATCTCAGATCGATCATTGTTTGGTCACAATTTAGACCATTATGAAGAAGACGGTACATTGAAACTCCCTGCAAGGGCTAGGGTTACTTGGAAAGATGGTATTGAAGTAGATATGAATGTTGTGAACTTTGAACTTGATGAAATTTTGGCTTTGTCTCTTGAGATAGTTCGTAAGATGAATGAGGGACCTTTCTTTGATGCTAAACAACAAGCACTAGGTGAAGTGTCTAGAGATCTGAAATTTCTTGTACCTGATGGAATTATTGAACAAGCTGATGAGTGGTGTCCAATAGAGTGTGTTGGGCGTGGTCTCGGAGCTTGGGAAATCCATCCTCATGTACTGTGTGCAGTGTGGTCTTTAGCCTATGACCAGCAAAAGCAAGAGGGATGACTGAAGTAAATTCCAAGAAATGGGCTTGTCTAAGGCTTGAACAGTATAGATGTGGTTGGTTGCTAGGCAAAAAGATACTGTCGTTGAGCCAGTTCGTAACATAAACGATGCTATAATGAAATTCAGAAATGCAATGATAGTTATGAAATTTATATTATGAAAGCTCGGAGGCTTGGTACTTTTGTTCCTTTTATGAATTACTTATCTTTTGGGTTTACGGTAATTGTTACCATAAAAGTATGGAAATTACCCATTCAACAGACTAAAAAGTAAGGAAATGGAATTTGTTGACAGGGCGGCTACTATTGCTAAATCTATGGAGGTAGATCTACTATACCTACCTTATGAGCTTTTACTCAGAGCTGGTTTCTCTGGATTGGCGTTAAAGTGTGTAATGGAAGTTCTTAAGGCTCAAGAGGGGGCTTCTTGGATTCCTTACAGTTTAGACTAAGGAGGAATTCAGGACCTGCAGGCCAAGCAATCATAACCTCAGGTCATGCAATGATTGGAGGTCTCACTTCAGCAGGTCACTGGGGGACCAATCAAGAGAGTTGCTAGGTACATTGATGAAGAGATAACAACAACATTTGACATGATCAAAGCTGATCCTTGGAGATTTCATCAATATGCAGGTGCATATGGAGCTGCAGCTTTGACAGACGATGAAAGAGTGTCTTAGAAACTGCTAGGAAGAAAGCTGCTCAATATGCTCCATTTTTCAAGCTGCTGCAGAGACTATATTTCGTAATAGGTCTTTGAGTAAGGCAAAAGTGTTTAAAGGCTATCTAAGGATAATATGGTTCTGTATAACAAAGCAAAAACATTCTTTAGAAGAACAAGGGTGCACATAATAAATGTAAACCTCGTTTACGTAGCAATTTGCCCCAACTGGTAATGGTATGATGAGTATGTCTCCTTATAATGGTTATTATCCTCAAACTACAGCTTCAAACCAATCTGCCTATAGTTATCCTTAGCAATCTGCTGCACTATTGCAGACTGTTATTTCTGAGTGGTTAAACTGGTGTAAAATTAAAAGAAAAGAAATTAAAAAACTCAAATTATAAACGTCGGGCTGCAAACAAATCCCGGTCGTAGTTAGTAAAACAAGTGTCGTATCCACAGGGAGATTGTTCAATTTATCCTAGTCTTGGTAGTTACTTAAAAACTGTAAAAAGGGGTTTAGCCGGAGGCAAGCTTGATTTGTTGTTTGATCAGTGCAAATATAATAAAAACAGTAAAAAATGAATTAAGTGATGTGAATGGAAAAATGTATCCTAGGATAGCGGGGGATTTCCTAAATTACTTAAACATATTTATAACCTTGTTTCAATTATTTATTGCCTATTAGAGTTAATAATTGTCAATTACGAACTCTTAATAAAAGCCTTAATATTTTCCTGCTCAGTCCGGAGTGTAATCAAGATTAATTCCTTTGTGGTACCTAGACTATCTCAAAATCATATGTTGATAATTACCAAATAAATGCAGTCGTTTGTCGCGCAAAGCATTTAGCAATATTAGTTGAAAGGAATTAAAACAAGTTAAATGAGAGAAACAGGTGATAAATATTAATTACGTAATATTAGAAATCAAACCCCCATCCTAGGATACAAAAGAAAATTACTCAGACATTAACGGAGATAAGAAGATTACACAGATAGATTTTGACATTATTTCAGAGGAGGAACTGGTCTGTTCTCGCTCTCACTGCTGCTCTTCTATTTCTTTTGTTACTGCGTGAGTGTGGAATGATGTGGTGATACGGGAGGAAATATAAGTGGAAGCGAATGGATGAGTGTGGTGGAAATATCTTCAGACTCCCGTCGTGCGTGGTGTGTTTATGCAGTTAAGGTGGTGGGTTTATATAGAGGTTTGGATCCGTACGAATTTGATTGCAGATGAAGAAGAGCATTGATTGCTTCATTGATTGCGCAAGGGACAGACTGAATACGCGTGCGGAGTAGATGGATAAGTTGCGGGCGAGTCGGGCGAGTTGCAGACGACGACGGCGCGAAGAAGATACTGGTCGCGACTGATAATTAGTCACGGTTATTGGTGTCCGCCTGCTGGTACCGCCCAATAAGTGGCGGTAACCTCTGTGTTGTCCGCGAGTTAAGAGGCGGTAGCCTATGCCTCGTCCGCTAGGCGGTAGCCTGTGTGGTGACCGCGAGTTAAGAGGCGGTAGCCTCTATGTTGACCGCGAGGCGGTTGCCTGTGTGGTGACCGCGAGTTAAGAGGCGGTAGCCTCTATCACCGTCCGCCAGTTATGAGGCGGTCGCCCCTGTGGTGTCCGCCAGGCGGTAGCCTGTGAGAAGACCGCGTGTTATCGCGATGTCAAGCTTATTTCTTCTACTAGCTCTAGATTCTTCGTTTCGGCTCCGTTTTCTGAGCCGTCTGCGCCTATACGTTCGTCTCTTAATCTACTTCACTCCCAGCTTGGTTTTCCTCATGTTAAACCAATAAATTTGTGAGATAAACAATAAAAATAAACTAGAGGAAAACTAACCGAAGTGGAGAAATGAGCAAGAAAAGTGCTAATATTATATATGAAATACACCTATAAATCATGCTCATTTGGACACTTATCACACCCCCACACTTATCTTTTTGCTTGTCCTCAAGCAAAACTACGTACCCTAAGTAGGGAATGCTCAATAATAACAAATATATTATGAAGGGTAGGATAAAGAAGTCAATAGTACATGATCTTAAACCATTTAGAGGAGTGTGATCCATCACCTACTGGTGGCATAGGTGTACTCAGGGCAAAAATAAAAATTAGAGTTTCGGGGTATGATCCGGAGTACTTCAATGCTTCTTGATTTAAGGTGACTTTGAGAACTTTTACCATGACCAACTTCTCTCAAGAATGGGCATTGAGGAGAAAACAAAAGGAAAAATAGATTTATGCATTTGTTTCACTTTTGCATAAGAGATGAGAAGATAATATGTAGGCATCAAGCCTTCGTTTTTAAGAACACTCAACTCTCTTGTTGGTTACCAATGGTGTCTCACAAGTCCCTTATTTATTTTATTTCTTTTTTTCTTTTGACAGAGAAGTACCCTTAGCAATCCCTAAGAAAGAAGACAGAAGGAACCCCTGAGCAATAAAAATCCAACCATTTCAGATCATTTGGTCACACCGCATAAAAATGCTCCTCGAAAGTAATCAAAATTTTAAAATTTTTGTACATTTTTACCATTTATCCCACAATTCATAACAATATTTATTCCTAAAGAGAACAACCCACATAAAAAGGGTTCACGATATTAATTTGGACAAACGCAAGATAAGCAGAGATTAAGCATTTTAGCATAAAACGTCACCGAAAAGGGCACACTCCCCCACACTTAAATTGAACAACGTCCTCATTGTTCACTAGAAAAACAAGGGAAGGCTTCAGAAGGCCTTTTCGGTAATTAGATAAAATAGAGAGAACACGAAGCTCACGAATAATCATTTAAGCATATAAATTCTCCTCTGCATATTTTATTTAACTAAAAGCATAATTAAAAAAACTGGTACTCCCCTGATTTATTTTTGCTAGCGTGTAAAGAGTTCCCCCACACTTGAGCTTCAGCCTCAAGTAGCATAGCTTGGTTGCGGTGTGGACATGAAATTGCACCTGCATAAGACACTAGAAGCAACCATACTATAAACGAGGTTAAAAGTTAGCAAAAATAAAATTAAAGGGAACCTGAAAATTAAAACAGCATAAAAGCATATAAAAGATAAGTTCGTCCGGGTTGCCTCCCGGAAAGCTGCCCTTCTTTAACGTCTTTGGCTAGACGCTTTTTCGTTAGATCGATCATGGGGGGTGGTTATGAGGAGTAGATCCAAAGCATGACTCGATGGTTTTTTTGAGAGTCCACCTGGATGCATGTTTTTCTTTCTTATCCCGCTCTTCGTCCGGGATTGGTGGTGGTAACTCTGTATAGACATGCCGTCTGGAAGGGTGATAAACAGAAGTGGGGATGATGGTGATTGAGTGTCCCGCACAACTTGAGATCTTTGGATTTGTTATCTGGAGATCTTCCTGAGCAAACTCCAGCTTTTCGTTGTATGCTTGAAGGGTGATTTTCCCCTGGGCTACCCAAATGTGCACATCGGCTGTGGCAAGGAATGGTCGTCCAAGGATGAGAGGTGTAGTGGAGTTCTCTTCGATGTCTAGAATGACAAAATCGCATGGGAAGTATAAGTGCTCCACTTTAATGATAACATCCTCCACCACTCCGCTTGGGTATGTTACCGAACCATCTGCCAGTTGCAGGGTCATCTTAGTCTTTTTCATCTCTCCAATTCCCAGCTTTTTGAAAGTGGAGAGGGGCATCAAATTAATGGAGGCACCCAGATCGCATAGGGAGTATGGAAACGAGGTGCTACCAATTGTGACTGGAATAGTGAAGCTGCCCGGATCATTGCATTTTGATGGTAGTGGTTTTTGTAGAGTAGCTGAGCAAGCTACATTGAGAGGTACCGTACCGACTTCGGCCAATTTAGTTTTGTTGGATATGAGGTGTTTGAGGAATTTGGCGTAGTTTGGCATTTTGGCAATGAGGTCTACAAACTGTATGTTGACGTTTAGTTGCTTCAGCATTGCCAGAAACTTACCATATTCATTATCCAACTTTCTGCTTTTGGAGTCGGTGAGGAAATGGTATAGGCGGTTCTTGTGAAGAAGGTTCTGAAGCTGGTGGAATAGTGAGGATGGTGGGGAGATGTCTTTTCTACTGGGGCCTCAGCTTTTCCTTCACTATCCTCTTTGGATTCTTCTGATTGTTGCGGGATGTGAATCTCGTCGGTTTTCTTACCGCTTCTCAAGGTTATCGCCTTAACCTCTTCTCCTTCTTCTTCAAATTCGAGCTTCTCATGTTCATAACCGGCTACCAAGTTCTCAAGGTAGGTATTCTCAGATTGAATGCGATTTTTATAGACTTTGGCGGTGCTTTCAAGTTCAGCTACATTCCTTTTGGAAGTTTCGATTGCTACAACCCATTCTTGGAGGGAAGGGTGTAGTTCTGGAACTTAAGCTGTTTTAGCCACCTCCATCTTTTCTGCATCGTGCTCCTTCACATAGATGCACTTGGCTTGCTCTCTTGGATTTGGTTCATTTTGGCTGGGGAGAGCCCCTGGCGGTCTTCGAGCAAGATGTTCTGCAAGTTGATTGAATTTACCTTCGATTTTCTGGTTGAAGGCTTCTTGTGCAGAGAGCTGGTTCTGAGTTATGGACATGAAACCCTTCATCATCTCTTTGAGTTCTGCGTTTGGATCAACAGAGGATGAAGATGGTTGTTGTTGTTGTTGTTGTTGGAAACCTGGAGGGGCACCTGGTGCTCTATAACCCATATTAGAGTTTGGTTGGGGTCGGTTCCCCTGATAGGCATTGGAATTGTTGTTCTGCCCTCCTTGGTTTTGATCATTATTTTTCCATGAGAAATTCGGGTGATTTCTCCATGGTAGTTGTTGTTGATGTTATTGTTGTAGGAATTACCGGGACGGTTTCCTATGAATTGTACTTCCTCGTACTGGCCTTTGCCTTCGCACTGATGGGTTTCATGAGGACCGGCGCATATGACACATTCTTCGTAGGTGGAACTGGTGGTGAACTTGTAGGTGGGGAAGCTATTGTTTTTACAATTCGTTTTGTGATGTTGTTAGCTTTTCCACCATCTTTGCAAGGGACGAGATCTGAGCCGATAAATGATCTGTAGGCTCAACATGGAGTAGGCCTGCTGCTCGTGGCGTTCTTCCTTTGGATCGCGTCCACTGTCTGGTATTGCTCGTCATGGTTTCGAGAAGGTCCATTCCTTCTTTAGGAGATTTCATCATGAAACTTCCTCCTGCAGAGGAATTGACGAGTAGTCGGTTCCCATCATCCAGACCGTTGAAGAATGACAGACAGAGGGATTGATCGTCAAGACCATGGTGGGAACACTTCATTAGCATATCTTTGAATCTGTCCCATGCGTCGTACAACGTTTCTCCCGGCTCTTGACAGAAAGTGTTGATTTCACCGATCAATTGCCTTGTTCTACTGGTTGGGTAGTATTTGGCAAGGAATTTTTGGGCCATTTGAAGCCATGTGGTGATTGATCGGGAGGGAAGGCTTCGGTACCACCGGTTTGCTGAATCCGATAATGAGTGAGGAAAAAGTTGTAGTCGGATTCTTTCTTTGACATTGCCGGTTTGGCCAAAAGAATTGCAGAAGTCTAGGAAGAGACTCAGATGATTTGGGGCTTCATCTGGGTTCGCTCCACTAAACTTGCCTAAATCCCGGACGGCGGTGATGTAGTGGGTTTTGAAAACCCAACGTCCGGCTTCTTCTGGTGTTAGTTCGGGGAGAACTATAGCTGATGCTCTTCCTTCGGTGTTTGGTTGGTGTAATCAGATAGGGCACGGTGTTCTGGTTGAATTGCATGGTCTATTTCATTTATAACTTCGTTATTGGCCATGGCTTGATTTCTCAGGTTTCTCTGCGCTTGAAATAAAGTACGCTCGGGTTCGGGGCTCAGACTGATTGGTGGAGAGCCTCGAGTTCGAGTATTTGGCATGCACAGAAGATAACTTGTGGTTTGTCAGAAGCTGCAAAATTAGTTAGTAAATAAAATAAGAAAGACAGAAATATTGGTTAGGCTGATAAACGTTAGGAGTTAGTATACAGAAATTATAAGTTAGTAGTTAGAGACAATGGAAAGAAATGACAGAAAATTGAATGACAATGGAAAGAAATGTTAAGGACAATGGAAATTAAATGTTAAGGACAATGGAAAGAAATGACAGGAAATTTAAGTTAGTAGTTGGGACAATGGAAAGAAATGACAATGGAACGAAATGACAATGGAACGAAATGACAATGGAACGAAATGACAATGGAACGAAATGACAATGGAACGAAATGACAATAATATTAAGATGTTAGGAGTTAGATGTCCAAAGTCCGAAGTCAAATGTCCAAGTCAGGTCAGAAGTCCGATGTCCAATTCAGATGTCCGAGGTTAACATTTAATAGTATTAACAGATTTTTTAATACAGCGAGTGAACTACCGGAAACTAGGGAAATTGATGGAATCAATCTCCCCGGCAACGGCGCCAATTTGCAGACTGTTATTTCTGAGTGGTTAAACTGGTGTAAAATTAAAAGAAAAGAAATTAAAAACTCAAATTATAAACGTCGGGCTGCAAACAAATCCCGGTCGTAGTTAGTAAAACAAGTGTCGTATCCACAGGGAGATTGTTCAATTTATCCTAGTCTTGGTAGTTACTTAAAAACTGTAAAAAGGGTTTAGCCGGAGGCAAGCTTGATTTGTTGTTTGATCAGTGCAAATATAATAAAAACAGTAAAAAGGTGAATTAAGTGATGTGAATGGAAAAATGTATCCTAGGATAGCGGGGGAATTTCCTAAATTACTTAAACATATTTATACCTTGTTTCAATTATTTATTGCCTATTAGAGTTAATAATTGTCAGTTACGAACTCTTAATAAAAGCCTTAATATTTTCCTACTCAGTCCGGAGTGTAATATCAAGATTAATTCCTTTGTGGTACCTAGACTATCTCAAAATCATATGTTGATAATTACCAAATAAATGCAGTCGTTTGTCGCGCAAAGCATTTAGCAATATTAGTTGAAAGGAATTAAAACAAGTTAAATGAGAGAAACAGGTGATAAATATTAATTACGTAATATTAGAAATCAAACCCCCATCCTAGGATACAAAAGAAAATTACTCAGACATTAACGGAGATAAGAAGATTACACAGATAGATTTTGACATTAATTCAGAGGAGGACTGGTCTGTTCTCGCTCTCACTGCTGCTCTTCTATTTCTTTGTTACTGCGTGAGTGTGGAATGATGTGGTGATACGGGAGGAAATATAAGTGGAAGCGAATGGATGAGTGTGGTGGAAATATTCTTCAGACTCCCGTCGTGCGTGGTGTGTTTATGCAGTTAAGGTGGTGGGTTTATATAGAGGTTTGGATCCGTACGAATTTGATTGCAGATGAAGAAGAGCATTGATTGCTTCATTGATTGCGCAGGGGACAGACTGAATACGCGTGCGGAGTAGATGGATAAGTTGCGGGCGAGTCGGGCGAGTTGCAGACGACGACGGCGCGAAGAAGATACTGGTCGCGACTGATAATTAGTCACGGTTATTGGTGTCCGCCTGCTGGTACCGCCCAATAAGTGGCGGTAACCTCTGTGTTGTCCGCGAGTTAAGAGGCGGTAGCCTATGCTCGTCCGCTAGCGGTAGCCTGTGTGGTGACCGCGAGTTAAGAGGCGGTAGCCTCTATGTTGACCGCGAGGCGGTTGCCTGTGTGGTGACCGCGAGTTAAGAGGCGGTAGCCTCTATCACCGTCCGCCAGTTATGAGGCGGTCGCCCCTGTGGTGTCCGCCAGGCGGTAGCCTGTGAGAAGACCGCGTGTTATCGCGATGTTAAGCTTATTTCTTCTACTAGCTCTAGATTCTTCGTTTCGGCTCCGTTTTCTGAGCCGTCTGCGCCTATACGTTCGTCTCTTAATCTACTTCACTCCCAGCTTGGTTTTCCTCATGTTAAACCAATAAATTTGTGAGATAAACAATAAAACATAAACTAGAGGAAAACTAACCGAAGTGGAGAAATGAGCAAGAAAAGTGCTAATATTATATATGAAATACACCTATAAATCATGCTCATTTGGACACTTATCAACTATGTGCTCAACAAAAGGCAACCACTACTGCTGCTTCAACTCCCAACTTCACTGCAGGAACAAGCATTGGTACTCAAGTTGGACGAAGTGGAACGAAGTGTTGCAACTTGAAGGCTGAATGTGATTGTTTTGAGTGTTATTTTGATTGTTGTTAATGTGTTAGTTATCTATTTTCTTAAGAACTTTATCAGATTGTTAAGGGACTTGTGGTTTTATTAGTGACTTGGTTTTGGAGCACTTGTTCTGGTGCTGTTTTCATGTAAGCTAACTCTTGCACTTTATTAACCTCTACTCTGCTTAGTTATAATCATGCTATTAGCTTGATAAAAAAATTGTTTCAATCTTTAATTTTTGAAATTGTCTAACCTGGATTTGGGATGTATTCAACTCAGCAAAAACTATTTTTAACATATGTAATCAAACACGAATCTTTTTTATCGATCAAACTAGAAAAAAATCTGATTTTTTATTAGGTGTGAGATAAAATTATCTGATTAAACTAAACACCTAATGAACTAATTATAAAACTCTATTAATTTTCCATTAATTAAGTGAACCTTGTTTCAAATTATTAATTACTATATTATCTATATACTTTGAGCTTTTGTTAATTATAATTTTTCAGTGTACTAAGCTATACTATTCTATATTAAATTTATCAGCATCGTAAAAGCTTACGACCATTTAAAATAAGGAATAGTATCTTCGAATTCGATGGCGTAATTATAATGGAAATGAAAAAACGTTCTGCGATTTCCCAAGAAACGCGTTTCTAGGCTCTGGATTTCGCACGCCAGCCGACGACCAATCTTTGTTCCAGGAAGATAAGCCGAACCCGCTTAATCCACAGTCGGTATGGACCACGAGGATTATTCTTCTTCCTCTTCTTCAAGTCTTTGGTCAAAGTAGTTCTTCCTTCCGTAGCAAGTCTACGGGATTCTCGTGTCTGTCTGTCTGTCGATACACCTCGATTAGTATTGCTTCATTGATACTGGTGGATTGTAAGGCTAATCTGGTGGTTCAGCTGTAGTGCTGGAAACACGCACACCCTTTTATGCGGGAGCTTGAAAAGAGGCGATGGATTTCAGTTTGGAGAAGAAGAGATTTCATGTTCTGCTTACAATCGTCGCAATCATCGGGCTCAGCATCACAGGTCTCTTTTCCTCTCATAGTTTTGCCCTTTTCGTCCCTTTATTGAATGTTATAGCTCTATTTGTCGCTTCCGACTGGACAAGTGAATATATATTACAAGATCTTGTTGAAGAGATCAGGGTTTATGTGAATCCTTATGGGGAACGAGTCGTTTTGTTTAAAAATTGGGGTTTGAGATGATTAAGTGGTCAAATGGTTGAATTTTATCAAACATAGATTCCTCTTTAACCTCACACTGAAATGAGGTTTTTGGTTGACTGGGATCCAGGGAGCTGAAGTTGAAACTTCTATTTTGCTTCTGAAAGTCGGATCACTAATGCTTTTAGTCTGAGATGGCTTCGGTGCTAACAAAATGAATCCGCTGCGAACGAGTGAGGTGCCTTTGTGGGATATCCCGACATATAATTATAAAGTGGAGAAAATGGGCATGCCATGGCGACGGGGTGCGTAAAAAACTCTGACTGGGCTGGTTTGGATTGGTTGCAGTAAGGCAATATGAAGAATTGCGAAAGAGGAAAAGAATCTAGTTGCTTCTTTTGCAAATGCCTTACAGAAGTTCAAAGCATTCTTAGTTAATTTGAATCTTGTAGGATGTCTCCCAAGTTTATGTATGCATCCTTTGGTAATTAAGCCAACCGGTTTTATTTTCGGCTGAGTAGAACTCAAATACCAAAATGAGCATATAAGAGTGAGGTAAGATGCTTTGGTGATTGCAGATGTGAATGCAAATGAAGGAATTCCCAACCATTAAAAGTAAATTCTCAGAAGTTGAAGTGCAGTTGAACATTGTGTTTTGGATTTTCTTCAAAGTTGCTTTGCCTCACCGAATTCGATTCGCAGTTTATATTTGCTTAGTTGAACTATCTTTTGGGTTCATGTTGTCTTAGTTGGACTTTCTGCGTTGTTTTTTGAGGTCAGCTATTCAACTTAGGGCATGTTCTATAAGAGCGATTTGCCCTCTGCAATAGCTTAATGCTACTTTTGCTCAAAAGTAATGGACAAATGTCAATTTTTAATTGGTGTATAACTAACCATAGTACACTTGTCAAGTTAACATTTGAACTAGAGGGACATTTACCATAAAGCTTGTAAACCAAGCTTTTTGAAGTGAAGTCCGAACGGACCTTTAGTAGAATTAGCACTGCAAGGACTGCCTTTACGTCCTTCATAACTGTTTTTATCTTACTGTATTGAGCTGAAAGCCTTGCAGCAGTGGATGAATAGAGTAAATCTGAAACTGCTTGTTTCTATCTAGGATTTGTGGAAATATGATAGCTTATGATTAAGAAACAAATAGAGATGTATTTGGACCACCAGGTCCAGTTGCACGGTATATTGGAACCACAAAGTCCTGTTGCTCTGGGACCAATATTTCCTACTACTATTAACTTGTTACTGATACATGCTTAGAGAGAAAATGCTAAAGCACAGACTTCCTGTCCTGCGAATCATCTCTTATTGCTCTCTCTTTCCTAAATGTGTTTCTCTGCTGAGCAGGAACTATACTCTATACTTTGGGGCATTTTTTTGTTTTATTTTTCGTATTCATGGATTTTCTGTGGTGGATTAAGGCTACTATAAATTTAAACCAGTAGAGAGGCAATCAGCTGCAATCTTCTATTCGAGAATTATTGTCTGATCGGTTGTGTTTGTGATCTCCAAATGGTGACTTGTACTCCACAAGATATCCTTTCAGAAAAAAATCAGACAAACTCACTCTTGTTTTTATTTTATGGTGAGGGTGATATAAACTATAAAGTATTTGAGTTTTGGGTTTCGGAAACTGAATGTTGGTTGAAGTAATATCAACCGCTTTGAATGATCACCAGTGGAAAATGGTTCTTCTAACTTGTGCTATTGATTTAGTACTTATCTAGTTAATTAACACTCCAATTTAATTAATACATCAGCTGATCGCTAGCTTCAAATTGATAACAAGAATTATGCCGTTTTATTTTCAGCTGAAAAATGTAGGCAAATGGTAGGGGATGAGGCTTCGTCCAAGAGTGGGCAATTTACCTTCCTGAACTGTTTTGATATGAGTTCTGGAACAGTAGCCTGTGCTGTAAAGGAAGGCGTGAAAGTCTACTTCTACAACATCCGTGCTGCTCATGTTGAGAGAGTTAGGAACCTTGCAAGTCAGACTGCACTCACTGATGCGTTGACACAGGGTATGAGTGCCAAAGAAGCTGACAAGCAAGCCCAGCTAGAAGGCAAAAGGGCAGCGAAACTTGCCAGTCGTAAAGCCAAACGGATTATAGGGCCCATAGTGTCTTCTGGATGGGACTTCTTCGAAGCCATTTACTATGGTGGGACCTTAACCGAGGGGTTTCTAAGGGGGAGTGGGACTCTTGTTGGGGCTTACATGGTTGGGTATCTTGGAGAACAGAGACTTGGGAGAGTTGGATATCTCCTTGGAAGCCATTTGGGGAGTTGGGTAGGTGGGAGGATAGGGTTGATGGTGTATGATGTGGTCAATGGTGTTCACTTCATGATTGGAGCTGTTGATACTGTAAAAGAGGCAATGAACTCTGAAGAGACCAGCACTGAATATGCGGGTTCATCAGCTGAGGACTCAACATCAAACGGTTACGAATTACCAGAGTATAGTACCGAATTGCCGGAGTATAGTACTGAGTCGAGATACAAGTTGGAGGAAGACTTGGGTGTCCAAGAGCCTTCCGCATACGAGACCATGGAACCAAATGAAGAGTTGTGAGACCATGGTCGATTCGACTCTGACCATTTATTTGATACTCCATGGTTGTTTGTTGTAGCTCCGTAGTTGTGCATCAGAAACAGGATATGTTGAAATTGAATTAGAATGTAAATTCTACTTGGGTTGTATTGTATTGGCTGTGTCACGTTATAGGCTAAAAAAACATTCAAATTGTTGTAACTAGGGGGAGGGACTGCTGGGGCGTTTCAGTAGCCTTTTGTAACTAAAATGGGGTAATCAGGAAAGGGAATCGGAATGATTCCTTTTGTGTTGTTTATTTTACCAGTTTTTCCTATTTTCAGGAAAGGGAATGGATTACTAAAACCCTCTATCTTGATTCCCCACTATACTTTGACCAGGGACATATGACCATTAATCGGTGATTAATGACCATTGACCTGTGACCGGTGAATGTTGATCGGTAATTAATGACCGTTGACCGGCAACCGGCAGCCGTTGACCACTGACCGGCGGCCGTTGATCAGTTATTTATTTTATTTCTCCTAGTTCAAACAAAAAACCAAGAAAATTAAAGGAAATTCTTTTCCATTCCCTTTCCTAATTTCATCCTGTTTTCCCCGCTTGAAACAAACGTCCCTTTAGTATTGTACAGTAGGGAGTTCATCTGGTTAAACCAAAATCGGACAGAATTACTTGCCCAGTGGGTGGTTCTTCTTTCTTTAAATGATTGTTGCTATGAATCATCCCGCCTCCCCTAGTGCTGGATTCGTGTCATTTAAGGTTTCAATGCATAAACCAAAAAATTTGGAGTACAAATATTTTGTTGATCGGCATAATGGGGAGTTTGTGGTCAGCTGTTAAATGCATCTATCAAAATAAATTAGAGGGGAAATGATGGCGTTTACTAGAATAAGATATTTTGTATATTGATGTAATAGAATGCCCCTGGGTTTACAATCGGCGAACATGTGTATATATACAGTTGTGGGTCTGTAACTATGGACTGAATAAAACAATATTGGGTTAAAATAATATTGGGCCTATGTAATGGGCTTCTACTCCCCCTCAAATCTATAGGGTTGACTTATCAAAGGAAGTTTAAATTCATTGTTGGAGAACTTAGGGTTTGAGAGACACTTGGTGAACAGGTCGGCAACTCGCTGTTCTGACGGAAAAAAAGTGATCTTCAGGTTTCCTGTCTTCACATGGTCTCGAACAAAGAGAAAAAGATCAATCTGGATGTGCTTTGCTTGGCTATGAAGAACTGGGTTTGAAGAGAGGTAAAGCGCATTGATGTTGTCACTATACAAAGTCGGCGGCTTAGAGAGAAAAGTACCAAGCTCTGAGAGAAGTTGGAGTAGCTAGAGAGCTTCAGCGCGGCGGTGGCTAAGGCCTTAAATTCAGCTTCTGCGGAAGACCTGGCAACCGTTTGCTGCTTGCGGGAAGACCAGGAGATGAGGTGGCTACCCAAGAAGATGCAAAATTCGATTGTTGACTTGCAGTCAAGGGGCGAACCCGCCCAGTCCAAGTGTGCAAAGATCTGGAGGTGGCCAAGCGGTTATGCGGCAAAAATACAGGCCTGAGGAGGAGGTAAGCTTCAAATATATGAGTACCCTTTTTACTGCCTTTTAGTGAACAACTTTCGATTTATGCATGAATTGACTGAGCTTATTGACTGCATAATGGATGTTTGGGCGGGTAAACGCCAAATAGTGTAAGCTCCCCTACTATGCTTCTGTATGTTTGAGTGTCCTCAAAATCTAGGGAATTAGGGTTATCAAGCTCAGCAGTTGTATAGACATGAGTAACACTAGTCTTACAATTTTCCATGTCTGCTCGAACTAATAGTTGTTAAACATAGGAGTGCTGACTGAGAGTAATACCAGAAGAGTCTCGGTGAACAGAGACTCCAAGAAACTGGAATAACTCTCCAAGATCTTTGATAGGAAATTCTTTAGAGATAGAGGTAATGAGTTGTTGTAATAAAATAGAGGTAGAGCCAGTGATGAGGATATCGTCAACGTAGACCAAAACAAAAACAATTTGGCCTGAGAGAATGTAGATGAATAAGAAAGGATCAAAAACTGAGGGGGTGAAACCAATATGAGATAGAAAACCAAGCCCGTGGGGACTGTTTAAGCCCATAGAGAGCTCTTTTGAGGCAGTAAACATTAGTGGGCTTGTCTTTGTTAATTAAACCTGCTGGTTGTTTCATGTAAACTTTCTCTTCAAGAAACCCATATAAAACTGCATTATCCACTTCAATTTTATGGATAAGCTAATGTTGTGAAGTAACTGAAACTGGTTGGTGCTCCTTATGCGTCCCCGATCGCTCGTGGATGTATCGTTGTCCTATGTGATCTATTTGATAGTCGAGGAAAAGCACTTTAATAAACTCAAACTAGAAACTCCTTTTCGATTGAGAATTTACACACAGAAATTCACTCAATCTCCCTCTCCCTACCTAAGGACTCCGGGATAGTTTAGGACTTTTATCCCTAAGTTGTCTATCCTCTCATGACAGTCGGCCTACAGTTCCCCAACCGTTCCTCGACTGACCAGCCTATCAAATACACAAAGTATTAACTCACAGCCCCAGTCCTATCCAGCTCATCAACTCCCTAGTACTTACACACACTTGGTCTGACTCACACTTGCTCTAGTTATCTCTCTTTTCGTATTTGACCAACTTTATTTATATAAGACATTGTACATCGTATTTATACAGGTATGGTTAGGTGTGTAGCAAACAACCTATGATCTCCTAGTCTCTAGGAGTCGTTTGCTTCTTCATCCTAACAAAGTAGTCACGTTCGAATATAGGCTAATCTTCAACTTGCTTTGGAACCGTCAGGACACGTGTCGTCCTGTGGTTGGACACGTTAGAGGTGTGTGTTCAAGTGGTCAGTCACCACTTAATAGCCCTGACCTTGTCTTGTTATCTTGTTCATTAATGAGCAAGACTTTATCGTGAACTAGTTGCTTGTGTGGATGCATGAGTGTGCATGAGTTTGTCAGCATACTTGATGTCTTTTGTCATTCTACTGCGTCTGATGGATGAGAGATATGTTTGTGTAGTACTTGACTTCTTGTGTGTACTAGAAGTTCTATCGAAGCTCTCCTGACAGGTGCCCGACTGGTTGGGTACATGTCATGAGCGAGTGCGCTTGCAACCTTGCGTGCTAAGCCACTCCTTTACATGTTTATCTGAATCTCAAAGCTTAACAAACATATTAGATAAACAACACGGGTTTGCTATCATCAAAACTAAAGGATCTTGACTTAACAATTCCCCCTTTTTGATGATGGCAACCAATAACAAAATTGATTTTGTTCATATGTACTTGACAGCTTATGAAAGTGAGAATATTCCCCCTAAGAGGGATTCCCCCTGAGTTTGCTTAAGAGTAAGAGAAAAATTACACAACAATCTTGTATCGGGCCATAGTAGAGAGTCTTTCATTAAGATTCAATTACATAATGCAAGGAAGATAGTCATAAGTTCACAAGTACATATCTTTCTTTCCCCTTTGTCATACATCAAAAATAGGGAGCTACTATACGACTCACATTATTGAAAAGGCCATAACATTCCATAGATTACAAACTACAAGGTTGATAGAGACAAGCTAGATGGAGTGACGGTTCAGTGTGTCCCAGGTGAAGACATTTAAGCCATGGGTTTCATCATCGGAAAATGCCTTAATCAGTGGTGATTCATCTGTTTTGGAAGTATCTGATTCATCAGAATCTACAGAAAACTCCATGCAGTGAGGAGTTTGAGTGTTGGATGGAGTAGCACTTGAGGTGACAGACCAGGCTGTGAGAGAGTTTGAGTCGGGTTGGACATAATTCTGTGCAACGTACTTCCTTGGGTGTTTGGTGAACATGATCTTATGAATGGTGGAATAGATAGTTTGAGCATTTGAGCTTGATGAACTTTGTGGCTTTTTTTCTATGTTTTGAGAGGTGAAGGAATGACTGTGAGTGGTAAAAGTGTGATCAAGGATTTTATAGACGCTTGGAGATACGTTCATCGACTGATCGGTGAGGGGTAATAAATGAGGTGCCGCGTCTTGCAGTCTATGTGATAGGCTTTTTAGGTGTCAAGCTATGAGATTGGATTAGTGGAAAGATTTGGATTGAATGTCTCTAATCATTTGTAATTTTTAATAAAGGAAGAGGTAGCCAATGCAATAAATTCTTTCATAAACAAGATTTTCATTCAAAGTAGTAAATGTATCAGTTGCATTTCGATTCATATCAAAAGTTGGCCTATGAAATAGATAGTCAATGCAGCAAAAACAAAGGAAGGATAAGAAAAAATCTAACTTAAAACTATAATTTCTCACTAGCTTCACTCGTGTCTCTAAGAGACATACCTCTCTGGCTATATGTGTGTATCTATGAAGTCTATTGCTCCTTGAACCATGTGATGAACACTTTGTTCTTGGGAGACAGCCTGCGCAGCAGTAAGAGTGAGTAACTCTTACATGCTGAAGAATGTCTTGAGCTGAAGTATTCAGACTGGTCCCCGACCTATCGTGGACTGGTGAGAGACTGCGCTTTCTCTTGTGGGCGCGGGTCCTGGGAAATGGTCGAGGCTCTGACCGTGAGTCCTCGCTTTTGGCAAGCTTCTAAGGGATTAACAACTTTTCTCCTTGGGTCTTGATCCCCATCTTGAACAGCATCTCTGAGCAGATGTTGTCCTGAGCGGTCCATGAGCACTCGTGGAACCTGTTGGTATCCACTCCATTTTGTCATAGCGCTGCGGTGACCACTCCCCCGTGCACTAGCCTTTGGTTGACATTTCTACTCTCTTCATTGGTGAGTAAAATCATAGCTGGGAGGTCTATCTTCTTCCTTGTCCTTAGGGCTTACATAAGCCTCACATCTCTTGCGTTGACGATGTGAGTTCTTTGATTTCTCGGGGTGATGTTGTGGGTGAGAAGGCTGAAGAGAACCCTGTCAGGGATGGACATTTGGACAGCGTGGAAGTTTTTCATTGTTGCCCCCTTGTTGAACGTGTTGACCATTTTTCCTCCTTGATGGCCTAAGTCATTCCAGGTCGTGTCCATGGGAACGACCAATCCCTTTGGCTCCGGGTTGAAAGTCTTGCAGATCTAAGACCTCGTGATGTTGATGTGGATTCCTTGTACTTGTGAGATGATGTAGTCCTCATCATCATCACTCTGGAGGTGGCCTAGGTGCCTCATGTGCTCCTTGAGCAGCTCCGTGTAGATGGCGATAGGCTCCTAGAAGAAGTCGACTCAGCCTTGGAATTTCAACAGCTCCAGGATCTCTCAGAGACCCATATTTGTCATCCATCCATGTCTAGTGTTTTTGGCAAGACAGGACAGAACTTGTCGTTGACGTTCTCAGCCTTGATTATGGTTGGCTCTACCTCCTTGAGTTTCTTCAATCGCTTGAGCGATTGTTGTGGTTGTGGCTTCGCAATCGCCCTTTTTGATGTGAAGAGCTCATCGAGCTCTTGAGCGTGCGGTGACGGAGCCATTTATTGTTTGCCTTTGTCTTTCCTCAGCTGCTCACACTCCTCGAGCGTTGGTATGACTGGTGAGAGTGACTCTGTGTCACTTTTTCTCCTTTCCGACTTGATCGGGGAGGTGTTGGAGATCGGTTTTCAACTTGTAGTGTAGCTTGAGCGAGAGGTTCTCTTTCCTCCTCTGAGTCAGGTGCAGTCACACCTTCTTCTTGAGCCTTTTCTTCCGCTGAGGGTTCCTTTTGTGACTTCTCGTCACTCTGGACTTCTTCTTCTTCCACATCGTGAGTGATTGGTTCGACGACAGTAGTGGGAGTTGCTTCCTCGTCTCAAATACCCCGTAATTAAAAATAGTGATTAATTAGGCTAATAAGTAATTAGAAGCTTAATTATGTCTAAAAAATCATGAGGGAACAAATCCCGAAGAAAATGGATCCTTAAAACAGATTAAAAACACAAACGAACCTTAAAGCGCGTTTTTCGAGGAAACAGGGAAAACACGACTTTAAGCGGGTCAAATAGACTCGTAATAATTTTGGTCAACCAAATAGTCATTAATAAAGATTAATGAAGGCCTAGAACCAATAAAATCAATTAAACGAGAAAATAGTAAAAACTGTCAAAAACGGGAAGTTGAGGGGTGAAAGCATAAATAAACCAAACTAGTGTGTCCACTATTGCAAATAAAATTTTAAAACCCATAAGAGGGCTGTGTGTAGCCGATTTCCTTTCCCCCTCACACTCCCTTAATTGTTCCTTATATGCAAAACACAAAAACAAATAAAAAGCAAAAAGTAGAACTTACTTTATTCTACTCTCTCTCCTACTCCCTCATTTCCCCCATGCTCCACGTACAGCACTCCCTCTCTTTCTCTTTCATTTTCTTCTTCCTCTTTGAAGCCCCTTCAATGGCGATTTGAGCCACCCCAAATAAACACCCACTTCTCTCCTCTTGTTAACCACTCAAAGCTTCTCCAAAAATTACAAAAATTGTACCATTGTGTTCCTCTCATCAAGGAGAACACTACTCTCTTTTCCAAATCTGAAAACAAGCACGTTCATCTCCATGGGTGTTCTTGGTTTTGAAGAAGGACCACCATTAGAAGCCTCTTCTTCACCCCATTGGTCTAAGGTAAAAAGAAATTCAAAAAGCTAGCATTTTAACCCTCATTTGCTAAAATAGAAATTTCTAAGTTGGAACCACTTATTCCTTGTTTGCCCAGCCGATTTTGGCTTCCTTGGAGTGTGGAAATCTTGTTCTTGTTGCCATCCAACACTCCATCCATACACTTACAAGGTAATGCATTTCCTAAACCTTAAAAACTTACCTTAAAGCTTTAAAGATGATTAAGGGTTAGTTTTAATTTAGAATGTGAATAATGAATGGGCTGTAGCTTGTGAGAATTGAATCTCCATAACCGGTGGGAAGAGAGGAAGGGAAAAGAAAGAGGAAAGAAAGAAGAAAGAAGAAGGAAGGAAGAATTAGTAAGAAAACAAGGTAATTACACTCATCCTTGTGTAGTTTTTGTATGTTGTTGTAACAGATTTTAGTAGTGTAAAATGTGTATTGTAAAATGGTAATGAGTAGTAGTGTAATGTGGAAGAAGAACTAAACTGTTTTGAAGCTTAAAAGACATTTAAAAACTTGTTGAAACCTAGAGGGAATTAGATGTTGTGTGCAGGAAATTTAATGAGTGTTAATGCCAAGTATTGGTGTTGGAGAGTTATATATTGTTGTTATTGATAAATATGTGAAATGGGTAGTGTTATGTGAATAAAACATGTGGTGAGAATGTGAGAATTTAGGGGAGGTTATGTCAAATTTTACCTGGCAACTAGAACACTTAAGAGTTTAACGAGGTAGAAAATATCCCTTTGAAACAGATTTTAGTTGGAGCTAGTTAGTGGGTAAGTTATAAGAGGTGTGTAATGCATTATAAGCCTTAGGAATGGCATTAGAAGAGGGAGCTATAGAAGGAGAAAAGGAGAATCAAAATCTGTAGCAAAATGCAACTAAGAAAAATAGTGTAAGTGCTGGAATGGAAACTTAGGAAATAATGTGTGTGAAATAGTATGGAAATGGGTAATGAGTTAATGGTTGAACTAAGGTGGATTAGAAGCTCTAATTAGTGTGAAAACATGTGGGATTACTTGTAGGAAAATTGGGGAAGAAATGGGTAAGAAAAAGAAGTAAACACAAAGTCTGTAGGCAAGTTCTGCTACCAACCGACCCAGCAGGTAGGATCGGTCGTGGGTCGGTCGGGGCTTAAAATCACTGGAACGAACTTTCTCACTTCGACCGACCCAGACGGGTGAGTCGATCGTTGGTCGATCGGGCAAAAATCCTTTGGAGTCGAAGTTTCTGACTTCGACCGACCCAGCAGGTAGGGTCGGTCGTGGGTCGGTCGGGTAAAGTCTGAAGGAAGGAAAAGTTACTGGAATGGACCGACCCAAGGGGTTGGGTCGGTCGGTGGGTCGGTTGGCCCAAATTTACCAATATATATATACACATGTATATATACATAAGTACATATGTAAGTACACATGTACATATATAGGTGGCATTAGTATGAAAGTAATTAAAGTAAGATATATACTCATGAGTAAGAGAACAAACGTAAAATATGAAATGGGTTTCATAACCACTTATGACTTGTAAGAACTAGTAAGTATACATAGGTAATGGTAATAGAATAAGGATTAGAAAAGTAATAAATCATTAACCATACAACTCCATGTATGTTATTGGACTTGAATTGTGAACACCGAAGGAAAGTCGGTTGCAAGTGCAACGGTGAACGGTATGAACTTCTCATGTCCTGTATGCTACCTTGGCTACTCTGATTTGTGTGCTTTTGTGCTAATTGATCACCTAACAAGATAAATGCACGAATCAGAACTATTATGCTTACTTGTGATTATATGATATTGTTCTTTGTTTGGATATTATCTTTAAATCATAGTTTGTATAATTCATGGAATGTATGGATGATAATGAATGTGTGTGTGCTTGATTTATATTGTAGTGACCGAACGTTATTGAGTTGGACTTCTAACTAATTCCCAACAAGCTAACCAATCTAACATAATAAATTGGTAAATTGGAATGAGTAGAAGTCCGATATAGTTTCGGCCACGCGTGAGGAGGCGGAGTCACAAGAGGTTGGCTTCAATTCCTGGCTTTAATCTTTTCCACTGCCCAAACCCCTTAAATGGGTAGCATCCTGGATTAGTGAGCCACCTAAAGCCCGGTGGTGGGACGGTGTAGTCCCTGCCCGGAGGTCATACCGACTTAACATGAGTAAAAGTAAGTAAGTAAGAATAAGTAAATGAGCATGGAAGAGTAAGTAAGTAAAGTATGAGTATGTTTGTGTAAGTATCGTGTAATGAGTCAAAGAGTAATAAACATCCGATTAACCCGGATGTGTAATTGGCTAACCCTTGAGGAGGTAAGTATTGTGTATGCTATTGTGTTGCTGTTTTGGCTTGTGTATTGCATGGTGTATGAATGTATTGTATATGTAAAGCATGTATGCATGTAAATAATGAACCGCATGTACAGTCGACCTTAAATAGTCGGCGTACCCTAGTTAGCACGCGGTATGTGCGAAGTTTATATGCAGCTTTTTGCTGAGCCCCTTGGGGCACTGTTTTTAATATTTTACAAGTGCTCGTGAAGGGTGAAGGCTTGATGAAATCAAGATGCTTTCTTTTGATGTAATTTGTGAATTTTGAAAGGTGTACCAAGTTGTACATGGCTATAGGCCTTTTGTTTAGCCGGTATACCATGGGGTACACCCTCTTGGATAATGAAAGGATTGCGAATTGGTGTAGATGAGCAGCTTATGGAAACTCATTCTTTTGGTAAACTAGAGAAGGGATGTGATTGAAAATACACTTGGATACTCGGTAATCACCTTTGTAAGAATATGATATTTTGTAAGTGGTATGTAATGTAGTAGCTCGGTATTATTTAGACATGAGACCGTTACTGTAAGTAGTGTAAGCCTAGCTAGCCGTATGGGCGGTTAGCGGCGTTGTATCACCCGCCGTAGTAGTAGTAATTCCGCTGCGAGTAGTAGTATAATTAGGATAATTAGACGGTAAGTAAAGGATTAACGGTAGGGGTGTTACAAAAAGTGGTATCAGAGCGTAACTACGGATACCCTTGACGTTATTATGAACGATACCATGCTTAAATTCAAGACCCCTTGGTCACATGTTACAGAGCCTAATGCGAATGTTAAATGTTCAGATGTCAGGACGAGGTCCAGGCTGAACCCGAGGAGGGGCCAATGATGGACCGGACCCGCAGACGATAGCGGAAATCATCGCAGCCACAGTAGCACAGATGCTACCTCAAGTAATCACTGTGGTACAACAAACACAACAAAACCAACAAACACAAGCGGGACCAATCCCCCCCTCCACCCAGAGAAGCGAACTGGGTAAAATCAGTAGCGGAACTCCGACCTCCATGCTTTCGAGGCGAGAGTGATCCGGCTAAGTTAGAAGCCTACATCTCCGAGATGGAGACAGCCTTTGAAACCCTCGAAGCTCCTGCTGGAGTTCGAGTTAGAGTAGCAGCTTATTACCTTAAGGATGCAGCCATGGATTGGTGGAAGTTAATCAAGAACGAGCACGTCAACGATCCTACATTCGACTGGGAATCCTTCACATCTCTCCTCCGATCCAAGTACTATCCAGAACATGTCAAAACAAAGAAAAGACTGGAGCTTGATGCCTTGAGAATGACAGACAAGATGTCTGTGGATGAGTACTACCGCACTTTTACCTCTATCCTTCGTATTCTACCTGACCTTGGGTACACCGGCTAGGTGTTGGTCGATCGCTTCTATGGTGGTCTGAGCCATCGCCTTCGGTACAACATGGGCTACAGCAGATTTACCTCCCTTCAGGTAAATATCGGTTGAACCCTTAGTACCATTGTAAATATTCTACCTTTAACTTCTGAGTAAGAATCCCGGCTAATACCTGAAACTTCAGGAGTGCTATCACGCGGCATCTCGCATTGAGATCACTTGCCAACTGAGGGATGAAGAAACCGCGCTTAAGCGCAAGGCCAACAGCAAAAACACTAGTGCTGAGGAGTAGAACCAGGGAAAGAGCTGGAAAAAGAAGAAGGGGAAGTTCTTCCAGCAAACCCAAAAGAACACCCCTAGTGAGAGCAGTGCCCATGCTGAGAAGGGCAACCCAGTTGAGCTTCTTCAGCTAGGTTCTTCTGCGCCGGTGGCTGCGAAGCCACTGAGATCACACCCACCTAAGGGTAAACTTCTAATCTAAACTCGTATTCGTATAAGTATTGTAACTAGTATTCCCGCACCAATGTGCTAACACTCTAAGCCTTAGGTTCTGGCTCCGGTTACAGCAAGAACTACTCCGACGGCCGCAGCTATGTGTGCAGAAGATGTAACCAAGACCATACCGACAAGGATTGCCAAGGCAGAGAAATCCGGTGCTACAACTGTCAGAAACCGGGACATCGAGCTAATATGTGCCTGTGAGCCTCGATTTTAAACCCTATCCTATGTGGATTAAGTTGATTAGGATCTAATCGGGTTTTAGGTCCACTTATAACCTAAGGTTAATAACTATGTCATGTAACAATAATTATTAAAACCTAAGCTAGCTCACTGGAACCTATTATGAGTCGCCACCTAATTTTAACCTAGGGTAAATTAGGAAAGGTAGAGTTCGGGTTCGGGGGCTTGGTATTCGACTTATTTAGGGTTCAATTACTTTCATTACCCCTAGAAGTCGTTTTTCCTCTACTTAGTTTAATTACGGCTTATTACGAGTCGTTTTAACCTAAGTGCGCGAGCTTCTGTTTTTTTTGTGTTTTTTAGCATTTTTTGACAGAAAACTAAAGTGAAATTGAAAGATACCTAAACTAGGGTTTCAGAGGCAGAATTAGGTTGAATTTTGCTTACGTCCGTAGCCACGGACCCCATGTCCGAGACCACGGACCCCAGTTAACCTAATTATACAGATGAGTCGAAATCAAAGGAAAACAAAAAATTGCAAAGTCCGGGGCCACGGACAGGCTGTCCGTGGGCCCAGACATTATTAGAAAACCTAAATTTTGAATTTTTTAAAATCCCGCCGCCGTCCGTGGGCGTCCGGGCTTACAGACAGGGAGTCCGGGACCCCGGACATGACGTCCGTGGGTGCAGACCGCCCTCGGACGGCGGCGCTGAGGCTGTTCCCGAAGGTGTTTTTGGCTCAAATTTTACTGGTGTGTAGCCTGAAAGATGTACAAGACGTTAGTGATTGAAAGTTCTCAATTTGAATTCGAATTAAGCACGAAACTTGGTAAACAAGTTATTGGACAGAAGCTTAAACAAACAGCAATACAGAAGCGTAAAAAGGTTAGTTTGAACCCAAAATTTGACAGAGAGTTAATAAGGTCGTGGGGAATTAGAAAAGTAGAATTGTAACCTGTTTTGCCTTCGAATTCAAGAGGGTTCTTCACGTCGGGATTCTTCGGAGGCTCCGATGGTGCCGGTTCTGGATTGTGTTCAACCCGAGCTTCTGGTTGTTGATTGTTGAAGGTGTTCTTCACGTTTTGGAGGTGGTTTGGTTGATGTTTGATGATTGATGATGTTGTGGGAGTTGAAAAATATGTTTTGGTGTTGATTTTGGTGAGATTTCGGTGTTTGATTGTGGCTCTGGAGTTCAAAAACGTGGAGAGAGAGAGAGACGGCTGCCTTCTTTGAGAGTCTAGAGTTCTTGAGGTTCTGATTTGATCATGGGATAAGGTTCCTTATATAGGCTTCCTTAAAGATAGAAAAATCCGGTAAAAACTGAGATTTACCGACGTTTTAGCTCAAGGGCTTCCAAAAGGAATTTGATTATGAAATTTTACACATGGGTAAAGGATGATATTTCTGACTTTTCCAATGTGGAATGGAATTTTTTGGATATTGGAATATTTTTAAATTCAATTTCTCGTCAGATTCAATCAGAAATTGCTAGAAAATTATTAGAAATTCGAAAAATCAAAATTCCAACGCCATTATGCTTCAGATGTCATCCTCTATCATGGGTTAAAATTTCAAATCATTTTGAATTGATTTGACCCTTATTTGGAGGAGAGAGAAAGCCTATAGGGGGCTTAGGAGCCTTGCAAAATTACGAAAATGCCCCTGGAGATGACTAAGCTGTCCCTAGTACTCTGAAATGTGCCGATCGAACCGGGAACCCTTGCTACTAGCCTATTAGTAGAGACTCTCTTCCGGGGGGGGGTGAAATTTTGGGTATAACAGTGCCCAGAAAATGCCAAACCCAAAGGGAACTTCCAGAACTACAAGCAGAGGGAAGACGAGGAGGTTGCATCTGGCGATGCACCAGCCCAGCAGGCGCCGCAGGGACAGGGATCCCGAGGTCCTCAGAGGGGCGCACCTCAGAGGCAGCCTGTCTTGCACGTTATTGACCGAGATGGGACCGGTTCTAAGTCCGGCCTAGGTAATTATCTAAACCTTGAATCCTTGAGAGGCATGTCTAAGTATTGGAGTAATTGTTTGAATGGATGCATGAGTAAATGAATTGAAGTATGTATTGAACATGAAATGAAGTAGTTGAGACTAGTACTCACCGTAGATGAAATTTACAACCATATGTAGTTTTAACATCTGCTACCCGATACCTTCAAACCCAAATCAAGAAGAGACCGACATCACCACGTACCACTACTCCAGCGAGCAGTGTCAGGTCATCCGACCAGGTATGATTTTATTAAAGGGATACCTGACACCCGAAGCCCAGATTACAATCATTCGACGATGCAACGAACTAGGAGCGGGTCCAGGAGGATTTTATACACCCGATTTCCCCGGTGGAGAGAAGATGAAGCTCAAGATGAAGTGCTTGAGAAAGGATTGGAATCCTTATACCAAGACATACCAAGAGACACGAACACAAGACAGAGCGACGCCACCGACAATACCCCCAGAATTCCAAACACTTGTCACACAAGCAGTAGAACTTGCACAACAATGTGAAAATGATCCGATCCCCGCAATTGAAGCAGACCTTTGTATCGTCAACTTCTATGAGAAAGAAGGACGACTTGGGTTACACCAAGACAAGGATGAGACAGCGGAATCTCTTGAACAAGGAGTACCCATAGTGTCTTGGTCCATTGGTGATGACGCCATATTTTTGTATAGCGGGCAGAAGCGTGTGGACCTCGCAGAGAAATTGGTATTGAGATCAGGAGATGTCCTAATCATGGGTGGAAAATCTAGGATGCTGTATCACGGGATCAACAAGATCAAGTTGAATGCGGCATCGCCGGCAATAATCAATGCCACACACATGAAACCAGGACGCCTGAACCTTACCTTTAGGAAGTATTAAAAATTCGTAGTATCATGTAATGTATTAGTAACGTGTATTAGAGACACTGTATGTATGATGGTTGGTTTATCAATAAAGAGCAGTGTTGATTTAACTTCCACTTGTGTCCACCATCGTTACTTATGAACTTGTGACTTTAATAGGTTATGGACTCGATACCGAAGGTAACCTGAGTATCCTCACCAAAGCACAAGCCGGTAGAAGCGGCACCATCCTAACGGGAACCTCCCCACTGAACGGCATTGAAGCCTCAGTGTTATTCGACTTCGGCACCTCTCACACCTTTGTATCTCAATCTTTTGTGAAGAGGTTGGGGCTAGATGCGGATGAGCTACCGAACTTCTTGGTTACTCTCCAGTCGAATGAGCGAGTATAGTGTACCAAGTATTATAAATCAGCCATGATCCAAATCAAGGGCGAAGCGGTTTCCATCTCCTTCATCGAGTTTAATGGGTTGGGATTCGACGTAATAGTCAGAATGAATTGGTTGGAGCGGCACAAGGGGCGAATCCTCTACGTCGAGCATCGATTGCTGCTCAGGAGTCCTTCTGGGGTTACTGTATCTTACCGCCAGAGACCGAGAGAGCCTTCGACCATAGTCATCTCCGCTATGGCTATGTACCAGGAGCTTAGAATGGGCCATGAAGTGTATTTGTGTTATGTACAAGACCTGGAGAGAGATCCAGAGTTCAATCCCGAAGTACCAATTGTATCTAAATTCCCTGACGTATTCCCTAAGGAGCTGTCTAGTATGCCACCTCAAAGAGCAGTAGAGTTTGAGATTGACCTCTTACCTGGTACTGGTCCCATTGCTAGGGCACCGTACCGTATGGCACCTGTAGAAATGACAGAGCTGAAAGAGTAGTTGCGCGATCTTCTCGACAAAGGGTTTATACGCCCGAGCGTATCACCCTGGGGAGCACCGGTCCTCTTCGTGAAGAAGAAGGACGGTAGCCTCCGACTTTGTATTGACTACCGTGAGTTGAATGCGGTCACAGTCAAGAATAAATACCCGTTTCCATGCATCGACGACCTATTCAACCAGCTGAAAGGAGCCTCAGTCTTCTCCAAGATCGACCTCCATTCTGGTATCATCAGATTGCTATCAGAGAGCAAGACATCGAGAAAACGGCATTCCGTACCAGATATGGCCACTACGAATTCATCGTCATGCCATTCGGTTTGTCAAACGCACCAGCAAAATTCATGGACTTAATGAATCGACTATTCAGTGAGCAGTTAGACACTTCAGTTATTGTATTTATCGATGACATCCTTGTGTATTCTAAATCAGCAGAAGAGCATGAAATTCATTTGCGGAAAGTACTTGAGACACTGCGCGAGAACCAGCTTTATGCGAAGTTCTCCAAATGCGAGTTCTGGCTAGATCAAGTATCGTTCCTCGGTCATGTCATCTCGAGCGCAGGCATTTCTGTAACACCCCAACCCGAAATCTAATAACCTGTACAATGATAGCTCCCAAAGATAACTGGAAATGCAGCGGAAAATATATACATAACAACGGGTGGTGCTACAACGCCGCTAGTCACCCATGTGACTAACAAGGCTAACTCCAACATAACTTACAAATGATGCGGTCTGAGCGCTGAATACAAACCTCTTAAAATAACAAAACTAATAGTAAAGATACAGTACTGTAAATTGCTTCCGGTAATAATAATCCCCTGTCTTAATTCTACCCCACCTACACTCGGTCGGGTAATCTCTTCAACTTCAGGTACCTGAAAAATGGGGGTGCCCCCAAAGGGGCTCAGCAAACAACGCTGGTATGGAAAACGTGCAGCCCATCGGCTACTGGGCCACACCAACTACTTTGTCGAATACACGCAGTTCATTTTTATAAAGCTGTAAACAAGCATCATGCCATAATCATAACAAGTATTCATACAAGGACAACAATGTCACACAGAACAAGACTTCAGAAGGTCGAGTTAGGTGATCTGTAATCTTTTAATAGTTGTCGGGTCCACACAGTGGGACTGACAGGTGTATATGAGTATGTCAATATAGTGGAGGTATAGTGACCTCGTTAAAAAGGAAAGGTGGGTAATTAGTCCCTCAGAAGATAACGTAGTTAACTCCTGCACTTAAAAGAGGTGGGAATCGAACCCTCGAGAGGAATAAAGTCTTCCTCCCCACTTGAACTGTTCCGGTACGCCGCCAGTGAGTGACATAGTGCACCCAAAACTCCCGTCGCGACGTAAATTGTATAGGAGACGACCTGTGACAGGTACAGCTCCAGTAGCATGCATGGCCAGATCCAACTGGGCCCCTCGCTTCTCGTAGTATAGAATTTGTTAGATGTCACATAAGGACGTTAATCAAGAACACAATGTGTATTGTTGATTATCATGTTTAGGATAACGACGTTTGTTATAAAGTGAAGTTAGTGAGAAACTTGAGTACAAGTTCTCGGTATGATAAAACGCAGGTATTTAATCCACTGGTAATGTAGTGTTGTATGCGTGGGACATACACATTATAGTTAGTATCATTCACGCAAGTAAAGCAATACAACAGTGCACAAGAGTAATACAACATCTTGCATGCAATTATCTTGGTCATTATTCCAAACAACAGATAGCACACAAGCCGGTGTAATCCGGTAGCAAACAGGTTGCAAGAATCCCATACCGTTCACCGTAGACTGTACTTGTTTAGTTCCCGGTCAACGTCTGGTCAAACAATGTCGTAGAATAGGATTAACTGAGAGTGTTAATTTATGTAACTCTCGTATAATAATTTTATTGATTCATGAAACGATTTCATATTCGTTATTTCATGTGAGGTTTATTTTTAACGCTTAGATAATTTCTTTTAACCTCTTAACCTTATTTATTTTTAAGGTTTACCCATATAATTTAAACCATCGTAGTCTTTACTTATAAGACTTATATTGTATGATAATTCTCTTTTAATTACCTCAAGCATCTTATACATCGCATCAAATATTTCCTCTTAACTTAAATAATTTCTTTGAATGTATTTTTGTATAAACAAGTATTATTCATTTGACATACTGTATTTGTCCAAACGACAAAACAATCTATAATTTCCTCAATGACATTTATTAGTCACAAGTTAATTAATTCTCCTCTTAACTTTATATTTAATATACTGTAATTCCAAATATTATTTGATACGTACACATTAAATTCCTCATATTCATTTCCTTTTGATTTACTTGAAATCTTAAATGTATATATTTTATACACATGTATTATTTATGATACATGATTTTAATTGTCTAACTAACATAACAACTTTATAAATTCTCAAATTGTATACACATGGACGTATTATTCCCCATATCTTTTATTAATTACAATCTAACCCCAAATAATATTATTTCTTTACAAATAAATTACTTATGCCTTTATAACATATAGTTTTAATTTCATAAAACCTTTAATCATAATTTCCTTTTCCTAATCTTCTAAATATCCATATAGGACCTACAAATATTTCTAATCCCATAAATACGCTATACTTTTCGATTATTATATTATAACCACATTTATTTCATAAACTTTACATTATACTCCAAAATACATTATATTTCATAGTTTCATTTTCTTAATTAATTAATTCACTAAACCACCACTATAAATTCGGTAATTATTATTTGAACACCTTAACTTTTATAAATTTCTAAATCATACCATAACCTTTCGGTTTTGACAAATAACTTCTCATAATTACATTTTAACCCCAAAAACTTCATAATAGTTATATATTAACTATAAACTATAGTTTTAATATTCAATTTCCTTAAATTTCGAATGGCATATAAATTTCCATTAATTAAGTTTCTGCCCCAATTAAAATTCTAGATTTTCACATGAACTTTTATAAATTACAATTTCACCCCAAAACTTTATAAATTGTTATTTCAACTTCTAAACACTTATTAAATTCACCCAAAATTCATAATATTAATTCCTACCCAATATTATGTAACACCCCTACTACGCACTTAACATTAAATGAGATCACAGCGGAAAAATAACTAAACAATAACTAAACGATTCGGTGCTACAACGCCCGTCAACCACCCACGTGGCTAACAAGGCAGAATAAATACAAGTGTACCGGTCTGATGATCAGACTCCCGAGCATTAGGTACTAACAACCATTTATATACACAACCAACATACCGAGTATTTAATACAAACCGTCACTGAAAACTGTACACGACCATCACTGTCATACAAACGGTACCAAAATATAACGCCTCGGGAGCACAGGCGCATCCCGGGCTCAACATCCAAAATAACCAAAAGTAGTCCTGCAGCCTAGAATCTATAGCCATTCTGCTTCCCCGATCCTCATCCTGCAGTAAAAATATGGAGCCCCCGAGGGGGTCAGCAACCCTTGGCTGGTATGGTTAAAGCGCAGCCCATCGGCTACCGGGATACGCGCAACTAATTGTCTTGATGACATGGCATTCATTTTAACATATAACATATACATATGGCATAACAACATTATTGCATAGCACAACTTCACATACACAGTGGATTTACTTTCCACAATAACAAACCAAGAAGGTTAAACAACACAAGAAGCCTAGAGAATGGTTCACTCTCATGTTAAGCTTGTTACACACACTCATTACCGTTCTGTTAGTCGAACGAGTAACTTAAGTCACAGATGGTTCGGATATTGTGACCCGAACACACCACACAAACACATGTTCCCACTAAACCGATCATAAGTCAGAATAGGTAAGCTTTGGAGGAAGCTAGCGGGAGATTGAACGCCAAATAAAGGAGAACAATCTTAACAACATAAGAGTCGAATCTGATACAGATATCTACTCTTAAACTTACATGCATGACCGGACAACCGGATTCCTCACTTCCTAGTTAGCGCTTGTTAGAAGTTCAACAGTGGAACTTAACATACAGTTCACAAACAAGTGGTAAGTCATGTTAGACACACACAAGGGAAATGAGTCACGTCATAACATCACGATAATATGAACAACTGTAAACTCATTACATGATTAAGTCTTATAACGTCATAAACACACAGAAAAACAAACAACACACAAGCCGGTGTAAACCGGTAGGCAACAGACTGCAAGAAAACCATACCTTGGTCCTTGCTTCGACTGGTTTCCACCTTTGGAGAATCCTATACACATTCAGTAATGTCGGTTAATTAACGTGCTAGTCCATTGTTAACTTATTACTTCACATATCTAGTTTATTTTATTTTCACACTTGTTATTACTTTTCACCATTTTAATTGTCATTATAACTCTCCTAACATGTCTTAAATAACCTTATATCATCATTACTAACTAATCACCATTTTTAGACAACTTTTTCTAACCTTAAACAAAATTTTTGGCCAAAACAGTGGCATGTCCGAACTTGTGTCCGAGCTTCCAAAGTTCGGACGCAAGTCGAGGCTCAAAGGGTGAAGCTAGACGCATGTCCGAACTTGTGTCCGAGTTTCCAAAGTTCGGACATTGGTCGAGAGAAAATCAAAAGAAAATTTCAAGCGCTGAACTTGTGTCCGAGCTTACCGAAGTTCGGACGCAAGTCGAAGCTAAATCTGAGAAAAGAGGGGTGTGTCCGAACATCCATGGTCGGACAGAAGTCCGGACACTGGCCGAGACTCAGGAAATTCTAACACAACAGGGCATGTCTGAACGTCCATGTCCGGACGGAAGTTCGGACGTGCCAAAACACTCATTTTCTATAGCCTCAAACACTTACTCAATCTTACCAAAATCCCTAACACCTATTATGTTTTATCCTTTGGTTTCCAAGTGGTGTTTCATGCCTATTGTAACCACTATACCAAGATATTTCCTCACTTCTTTTAACACCATCTCCCACGCATCTTTTCTCACAAACCAATTCCTTATGTCATTCTTTAAATCCCTTTACAAGTTTACACCTTCTCCTTGTTTTACCAAAGTTTGCATAAGTCTCCACACAACTCCCAAAATGACTTTGGTGTATTTCAAAACACCCATTTGTATTCTAAAACTTCCAAGATAATGTCTAAGTCCTTATTGTACTCCAAAACACCCTAATACATTGTTTCTTTCCTAATAAAATTCCTAGTCATTCCTAAGACTTCTTAGTTCACCAAAACTCCTTTAAACACTTATAACTTCTTGTACATCATCTAATTTTGACATGGGTTCTACTAACATCTTATTATACCAAAACACACATAGTTTTCACCATTAAACATTCAAGAACATCTAAAATTCATCAAGAACATTCTTGTACACAAACTTCACTCATTTAACACTACATCACAATATAGTGCATAATTTAAATTGCTTGGCACTTAGGCCCTTAAATAACATGGCTCTTAGGCCCTTAAGATGCATAAATCATAAAACACTGAATTTCCCACATTATATTTGCCTTTGACCAGCAAATACACCCAACAATACATATACCTTTTACTAAGCCCTTGAGAACATTTTACTAAGTCATTCACCATTGGCTCCTTAGATCATTTTAATAAGCAAAATAAGCTCATTTCTCCTAAGACTTTAAACCACATTAGGTTAGCACATTTACCTCTTTTCCTCACAACTTCTTTCTATTTCCTTGACTAAATCGGCAAGGCTTTTAGTTGCTTATCAACTTCTAAACATTATACAAATGATAAAATGAGTATACAAGCTTTATGCTTCATCTCATTGTAAACCCTAGTTACATATATTATTTCAAAACATTAAGATAGTTGTTTTACCTTGGATACAAAAGAGAGTTTGGATATGTAGCAAGAGAGGACTCCACCAAGCCCTTGGAAGATTCAAATGAAGCTAAAACAAGCAAGGTAAGGGCACCATTAATGGTGATTTTCGGACAACATAAAAACATGAAGGAAACACTATTTTTCTTTGAGTTTCCTTACCTAGAAGCAAAGGAGAACAATAATATGTGAAAAGATGAGCTCAAGCTCCTCCCATGGAGATTCCTCTTGGCACCAAAATGGAGCTCTTGAAGTTTTGAAAGGATAGAATTGAAGAGCTTGATGAGAGGAAGAGAATGGTGGTCTTAGAATTTGATTTGGCAAAGTGAGCTAGGAGATACAAGAGGTTGAAGATGATATTGTGTGTGGTACTATTGAAAACCGTGAATGAGAGAAAGAAGGAAGGTAGAAGAGAGCTTGAAGACGTGGGAATGAAGAGAAAAGAGAATGAAGATAAGTTTGTAAGTTTTAGATATTTAAGTAGTAAAGCAAATAGTACTTTCTACTTTACTACTTTAGTTAGCTTATTTTTGTTTAAGTATGGTGAGTCATCAAGAAAACCGGCCCCCATGTTATACTAAGGGGTATTTTAGTCTTTGTTGACCAATTGTCACACTTATATTGACATATGTTATAATCTAGCTCATTTAGTTACTATTCACTAAAACAAGGCACATAGATGTGAAATTTTTGATTTACCATTGATATAGACTTCCAAATGTGATACTAATAGTACACATATTAATTAAAGAGTAATGATGGACATTTAGCATTCAAAACTCATTTACAAGACAATTTTTCAAAAATGTGCTTAAGACTCCTTAAAGCACATTTTGTTTTAACATGTTTTCAAGCTTGGTTTTCTTTGGTAATTGGTTTAATATGTTCATTAGTATATAAATAAGGTCTTGGTAAGCTCATTAGGTCTTAACCAAGCTCATCCCAAGCTTAGAGCACATTTTAGCCTTTATCGACCTTAAGGTATTTATTTGTGTTTTCTATGGTTTAAATTGTTTACTAATGTTTCTAAGACTCTTTTTAGTCTTAATATACCATATTTAAATGTTTAAACAACATACTAAGGTTTGGGGTATTTCATATTATGTCATTATTATGCCCATGACACCTATTATTCTCGGCTATCACCATATATTCCCATAATTTTCTAAAAATTACATTTTTACCACATAACTTATTAAACTAGTCATTTAAAACACTAGTAAATATTTTTACTCACCAAAACTCTTTATTTAAATTCGTAAGTATTTTTACTCCAATATTTTAAGAATTCTAAAATTACCAAATTACCCTTTCAACTCATCCAATACTCACTTATAGATATTATGGTCTACTAATAAAACATTAATACACTAAATCAGAAGCTCCAACTCTCGGCTAATGAGATTGGACTTCCTTATCACCGAACCAAGAACCCACCCCATAAACATCCCTGACATTTGACTAATTTTGTTACCACTTTCACATTTCTGGCATGAGCCACAGCATACGTAATTCCACAGAGGTTAATGATTTATCCTACAGGGGTGTAGTTACAAGAAAGGAAAAATGAAGATAAGTTAGTGTTCTACTACTTCTGGAATGAAACATATACAGTCCCTATTTCAAACCTGGTGTGCAGCGCAACAGTTGTAGTGATTTAAAACTACAGGGCGTGGACCAAGAAGAGAATCAAGAGAGTTCAACAGTATGCTCTCTTGTTCGACAAAGAGTTATAAAATCCGTTTTGTTTTCTGTTTGACCAACATGAACGCCACTTCTATTTCCTTCCCAACTATCATCGATTCGTAATTGACTGTTGCGAGAGAATAGCAGGCGCCGATCCAGGAGGAGAATGAAACGTTGCCTCTTGTTCATGGTGAGATTTTTTTGTTTTTTTTTGGAAAGAAACCGATAGAGATGGAGAATGAAGATCTGTAGGAAAAACTAGTGCCCTTCCTTCTTTCTCGATTTGAAACTCCCAGATCACACTTTTTTTTTATTCAACTGCTTTCATCCCCTTCTTAATCTATTGTAAGAGACAGTTCTAGTGTTTAAAATTGTAGATTCATGGACACCATGAAGAATGAAGGGCTCGATGATTTACACATCAGAGGTGCAGGCACAGAACTGGACGAAGAAAGTTTGGTCTTTCTCTTGCTTACTAGTTTGAGTTGTAAGTTACCGTAAATTGAACTGGGAGATTTGGGTTGTAAAACTATCGAGAAGAAAGGAGAACTCTGAGCGTTCCTTGTTTCCGATGAGGATCAAAGAAGAAGTGGGTGTTCTGTGTTGTTGGGAAGAAGAAGAGAGGCGCAGGCTCTGTAAGTTTGTAGTTGTTCCAGGAATTTACTGCTCAGAGGATGTGGATGCAGAGAGAAGTGAAGGTAGACACAAACATCTATGTTTTGTCGTTAGTTACAGTGATAGAAAGGGAATGAAGATGGTTCAGGTAAGAAGAGGAGTACAGAGTGGAAGGAAAAGATCGGTTGTATTAATTGTAAGTTATTAGTATGGTCAGCCACACATGCCACTTGGTTAATTATTTGTTGTTAATTATTTGGAGATCTCAAACTGGTGGAGGAGGCTCTTAGGTGGCGGCAATAATGAGGTGATAGGTACTAGTTTTAATATAGTAAAGTGTCCTAATTATTCATTTCTAAAGTGGAATATGAGTCATATCCCACAGCTTGCAAATCGGCACTTATCAAGGAGAATAGCCTTAATTAACGGTAATGTCCACATGGCTCCATTATCGGTTGAAAGGATTACATAATTTTTTTTAACTTGGTTGTAGTATTAGTGTATTACCGTTAATCACTTGGGCATACTACCATTTTGTTTGTTTAATTATATGCATGAGCAACACCATTAATATTATATGCTACGTGCAACTTTTATTTTGATCTCAATCAAGTATATATGCATACGGTGGCAAATAGTATATACCGTTATAGTATAGTAGTCCACATTAGGTAGAATCTTAATCTTATCTTAATGTTAATACATATATAAGATGAGTATATTTGGTGATACTTGTTTTACTATGTAAAATTGTATAAAACAAGTCACAAATGGTATACATGAAATACCCCAAACTTAGATATGGTGTTTAAAATGATAAACTAAGATATAAGGAGGCTAAATAATGCCTTAGAACATTAAGAAACATTCCTAATCAAAGAAATATAAGGAAACACCAAAAGGGCAGTTTTAGCAAAAAACGTGCTCTAAGCTTGGAGAAACTTGGGTGAGTACCCAATATTGTTCTAAACCTTAATATCCTAATGGTCATTTTAAATCAATTACCAAGAAAACCAAGCTTGAAAACAAGTTAAAACACAAAATGTGCTTTAAGGAGTCTTAAAGCACATTTTTGAAAAATTGTCTTGTAAATGTTTTGAATGGCTAAATGTCCATCATTACTCTTTAATTAACATGTGTACTATATAGTATCACATTTGGAAGTCTATATCAATGGGAAATCAAAAAATTTCACAACAATGTGCCTTGTTTTGTGAATAGTAATTTAATTAAGCTAGTTTATAACATAAGTCAATATAAGTGAGATATTTGGTCAACAAAGACTTAAGTACCCTTGTTACTTAATGGGCCGGTTTTTAAGGTGATGAATCACCACATGAGCAAATAAGAAAGGAAATTAAAGGATAAAAGAAACTACTATTTACTTTATACTTAAATATCTCATTTTACTCACCTCTCTCCTCACCTCTTCATTCTCTCTTGTTCCCACGGTTTTGAGCTGCTCTCTCCCTTCTCCATTAACGTGAAGCACAACCCCATGCTAGCTCCACCTTCTCTTGCACACTACTTACTCATTTTAGCTCCAAAATCAAAACAAATTACATATTCCTCTTAGTTAGCTCAAGCTCTCTCTTTCTATCTTTTCAAAACTTCAAGAGCTTTGATTTGGTGCCAAGCCAAACCACCATTAGAGGATGAAATTCAAGTTTGGAGACTCCATTGGCTTCTCCATTCTCTTAAGGTAAAGAAAGTGTAAGAAAATCTAGGTTTCCATCACTTTTCTTCTTGACCGAAAATGTATGCTCATGAGGCTTCATTTTAATGCCTTGTTCTAGCTTGTTTTCTACTCTTCAAAGGATTGAGGAGGTCCTTCTTGCTTCATATCCAAGCTTGTCTTGAGAAACCAAGGTAAAACAATCACCTTAAGGCCTTAAAGCACATTTTTAACCTAGGGTTTGTTCCTTAGGGTTAATGTATTATCTAGTACTCATTGGAGTCATTGGATATTGGTTAGAACATTGGCAAGGAGATATATATTGGTGACCGAGATTGAGGAAGGAAAAACCTAAGGAAGAAAGTTTTTAAATCTTGTAGAAGAACAAGGTAAATTACTTACCTTAAGGTGTTTTATTGTTTAAGGGAATGGGATTTAGATATGTGATGAGTTTAGTGTAGAGTTTACATTAGAAAAGGGTTATATATGACCTAGGATAAACAATGACTATGTTTGAGAACTTGTGACTAAGGAGCCAATGAGAAAAGAGATAGTCAAACAATGTTGAAATGTATTACAAGAAGCATTTTATTTCAATGGGAGCCTTGTTGTGTGTATTTGCAGGTTAAAGACAAATGTATGTGGAAATTCAGTGGTTAAGATTATTGTCATTTAAGGGCCTAAGTGCCAAGCATTTAAGTTTGTGCACTATATGATGATGTGGTGTAGTTTTGGTGTAAATTGTGTGTTAAGGTGTTGTGATGAGAATTTGAGAGATATTGGTTGGTTGATGGAGAAAAACCAAGTGTTAGGATGTGCTATATACTAGAGAACCCATGGCAAAATTTAAAGGAGAACTTAAGTGTTTAAGATGTTCTAAGGAATTTAATGACTAAGGAAGTACTAGGAAGTTCTAGAGGCTGTCTTGATGAAAAAAGGGTGAGATTAAGGTGTTTAAATGACTTATAATGGCTTAGACATTACTATGAAGGATTTAGGAATCAAGAGAATATATTTGAGTATTTAGGACTTAGGCAAATGTTGGTAAACAACTAGGAAGGAAATAAGGTGTTGATGGATGGAAGCTTAAGCTTGTGAAGGAACTTTAAGTAAATGCATAAAAGAGTTTTAGATGGTGAAAGATGCTTGGGAGATGATGTTATAGTGTGGGGAAACATTTGGCATAGTGGTTACATTAGGTATGAACCACCACCTAGAAACCTAGTGGAAAATGTTACAAGTGTTGGCATGGTTACAAGGAAAAATGCATAATGATTAAAGTGGATGTTGGTGAGTGATTTAAAGTGTTTAGTGGTTGGCTTAAGGTGTATTTGAGGTGCCCAAATGAGGTTATAACAAATTAGGATATATGAGGAGAAGTTTGGAGTTAAAAGAGAATTTAGAAACAAGGTTCTGGAGCCGACCGACCTTAGGGACCGGACCTGCAAGGTCGGTCGAGCTCAGTTTACACTGCCGGAGAAAGTTTCTGGGATCGACCGAACATAGGACCGGACTTACAAGTTCGGTCGGGCTTGTATTTTGTGAAGGAATTAAGTCTCTGGAATGGACCGACCTTGGGACCGGACTTGCAAGGTCGGTCATGCCTAGAATTTTGTACGGTAATAAGTCTCTGGAATCGACCGAACATGGGACCGGACTTGACAAGTTCGGTCGAGCTTAAATTTCCCTCGGGGAAAACTCTCGGGAATGGACCGACCTTGGGGACCGGACTTGCAAGGTCGGTCGGGGTAGAATTTTCAAACGGTAATGTGTTCTGGAATGGACCCTTGGGTAAGGTCGGTCGGTTCGGTCGAGCCTAAAAAAAAAAAGAAATTTTAAATTCTAAGGATGGTCATAGGTAATAAGGTATACCTTTGGTGGGTGGTAATGATTAGGACCCTAAGAACTTAAGGGATTAGTTAAGTTAAGTATAAGTTTTAATGTTTAAAGTTAAGTTTGTAAGTTAAGTGGCAAGACTTGAGAGGTATTGAATGGGAATCTTTAGGGACTAAGTGAGTTAAGTAGGTGCAAATAACTAATGACCTAAAAATGAATGAATGTTTTAGGTTTGTGAATTGGGACCCCGAAAGGTTAAACAAACAACAGTCAATGGTGAACGGTACAATCTTTCTTGTGACCTGCTTGCTAACGCGGTGTCCCTCAGCTTGTGTGCTATCTGTTTAATGCTATGACTAAAACAAGATAAAGCATGCAACCGGTTATTTGTTCTCGTTGTGTATGTGTTATCTTTGCACTAACCCGCGAGACTTGAGATTGTTACTAACCAAGTTTAGTACTTACTGAGTTAAGAATAAAAGTTAAGTTTTGGTGGTTGTTGGTTAATGCCCGTTAAGGCTTAGCTAGCACATGGTGATTAAGATTTCTACTAACTGGAACTTGAGTGAGGAAACCCGGGACCGAACTCCGGTCATGCATGCTAAGGAAAGGGGGACGGTATCTGAATCAGATCCGCCCTCCGCTTAAGGACTTGTCTTCGGACTTGTAGCCTAGGGCCGGTTGCCGGCTCAGCTACGCTGGACTCCCGTCCAGAGTAGGTGGCATTAAGATGGTGCGGTGGGATCACCTAAATCCCAGGTTCGAATTAAGCTACAACCACTCCCTTCCAGGAACGGTTTGTATACTGAGATTAAGTTGAGATTAAGATTAAGGTAAGGTAAGGAACTGAGATTAAGGAAATCCGGACTGAGGAGGGGGTTACTAACCCACTTGATAAGGGGACGCTTGAGTCGTTCATTGTTTGTGAACTATGCATGTTCATCTGTGGATTATTGTCATTGCACTTCATATCATGCTTGTGTATGTAATCAATTTCCATGCTATCGACAATTAGTCGTCGTAGCCCCGTTAGCTTGGGGGCTATGAGAGGGTGTACCAGCATTCGTGCTGACCCCCTTTGGGGGCTGTTTATACACTTGCAGGTAAGAGACCCATGAGGACGCACTACAAGAGTAGGAGCGGTTAGACTTAGGATGGGATGTTTATTTTGAGTACGGGTTGCGCTTGTGCACGCGTCTGTTTATATTTAAACTGATGTAAGGTGGTGATTATGACTTAGATACTTGTACTCGGTTGGTTGTTGGTATTATAGATGGTGATGTTTTGGGTTGGTTATGTATTTTGGATAAGTGTTGTAATTATTAAGGCCGGTATACTCTAACGATCAGACCGTGGCAAGGTCCAGGTGTTGTTATTTCCGCTGTGACAAATTCAATTAAGTGTTCAGTTTTGCGATAACCACGATTGGCTTTGGGTGGGGTGTTACAAAAAGTGGTATCAGAGCGTAGTTATGCTCTGATCAAGAAATACCGGACATGAGTAACCACCGAGTTAGGATATGAGTTAAGAATTAAGTGATGGGTTAAGGGTGTGAGAAGTTAGAGTGAGTAGAGTCAGATGACCACTAATAAGTGTGGATCGTCTTTACCGTCTACGGACGTTATAAATTCGTTAACCGAAACAGTGGTGAATACGAATCTAATGTGAGTTATGCTTGTTCAGATGGCAGGACGTCCTAGAGGAAGCCGAGGTCGCGGCCAAGGTGATGATGCTTCAGGAATACCTGAGGGGCAGACGATCGCAGAGATCGTGGCTGCCGCATTAGGGCACATGGGCTATCAGCCTGGTGTGGGTGCACCACCTCCACCGCCACAACCTAGGGAACCAAATTGGGTGAAGAGTCTTGCAGACCTTCGACCCGCACACTTTAAGGGGGAGACCGATCCCGCCAAGCTTGAGGCGTACATCTCCGAGCTGGAGACCGCCTTCGAGACCCTTGATGTCCCTGCTGGGATCAAGGTGCGTCTGGCTGCTTTCTACCTGAAGGGGGCGGCGATTTGGTGGAAGCTGGTGAGGGCCGAGCATGTGGCCAATCCAGAGTTCGCTGGGAGCAGTACACCACCTTGCTACGAGCAAAGTACTACCCCGCCCATGTCCAGACGAAGAAGCGCTTGCAGTTGGATGCGCTTAAGCAGACAGACAAGATGACGGTGGACGAGTATTACTCAGAGTTCACCGCCTTGCTCCGTCTTCTGCCAGGTCTTGGGTATTCTGACCAGATCCTAGTGGACCGCTTCTATGGCGGGCTTAGCCATCGACTCCGCTACGGCATGGGGCCGACGAGTTACACTACCTTGCAGGTAATAAGAATAATTGAGATTTGAGTAAGTAATGAGTAAGATTTAGAGTATGGAAAAATGAGAGTGACTAATACTGTGGAAAGCAGGAGTGCTATCACGCCGCTGCTAAGGTTGAGATAACCGTCCAGTTGAGGGACGAGGAGAATGCTAAGAGGAAGAATGCTGGTAAGAGCTCGGAGAGTCAAAGGCAAGGAGGGTACAAGAAACAGAAGTACCAGCCTCAGGCCCAGAAAAGTCAGAACCCAAAAGGGAAGGAGGAAAAGGAGAAGGCTCCGGAAGAGCCATTGAAGTTGACGTATGCTTACGCAGCTACACCCCTGCGCTCTAGGGCGCCAAAGGGTAAGAAATTGATATTAAGTAAGTTAAGAAACAATTAGTAACCGTTGAGATAGGCGAATTGACATTGTGAATGATCAGGATCTGAGACTGAGAAGGGAGCCGGTGGTGGCTACCAGCGACGCTACATCTGTAGGTGGTGTCACAAGGACCACCCCGGGCTCGATTGCAAGGGGAATAAGGTGGAGTGCAACTTTTGTGGGGTGTACGGACACCGAGCATATGAGTGTTACCGGAACCCTGCTAGCAGAGCCTATAGGCCCGACACCAGGGGCAAGGGCAAGACCGATCAGGGAGCTGGATCTGACGGTCAGAGGAAGGTGCAGCAGGCGGCAGACAAGAACCCACGGGTGACCCAGAAGTCGGGACCCACACTACACATGGTGGACCGGGACGATGAGCCTGAACCCTCATCGAGGCCAGGTACCGCTATAACCATTTAGTAATAAAACTACCTGCTTACCGCATTATCATGCATGTTTGGTGAATAATTGAGTTAAGTAAGAATGAGATAAGATTAGAACTTAAGTAAGATATGACCTACTACCACTTTAGGAAGCTTCAACATCTGCTATCCAATACCATCTACACCTAACCCGGAGCACACCGACATCGAACCCATAGACTTTCCAACCGAACAATATCAGGTTATCCGCCCAGGTATGATTTTATTAAGGGGATACCTGACACCCGAAGCGCAAATAGCCATCATCAGGAGATGCAATCAACTAGGAATGGGACCGGGAGGGTTTTACACACCGGAGTACCCAGGGGGAGCAAGGATGAAATTAAAAATGATGTGCTTAGGCAAGGATTGGAATCCGTATGCCAAGAACTACCAAACGACGAGGATGCAAGATGGAGTCTCACCACCGGGAATACCCGAAGAGTTCCATCCAGTTATTACACAAGTCGTGGAGATCGCTCAGCAGTTGGAAGCTGAACCGATTCCAGACATTCAAGCAGACATTTGCATTGTGAACTTTTACGAGAAGGATGGGCGACTTGGACTACACCAGGATAAGGACGAGACAGCTGAGTCTCTCGAAAGGGGATACCCGTAGTGTCTTGGTCCATTGGGGATGATGCAGAGTTTTTATACGGCGAGCAGAAGCGTGCGGACCGTGCGAATAAGTTAGTACTTAAGTCAGGAGATGTGTTAATTATGGGAGGAGAATCAAGGATGTTATACCATGGGATTAAGAGGATCAAGTTGAATACAACACCGTCAGCAGTAACGCATATGAGACCTGGGAGATTAAACCTAACCTTTAGACAATATTAGCCATATAATGTTAGAATGAAATGAGGAATGAGATGTAAGATTAAAGCACATGTTGTAAACAAGATGGTTATGAATAAAATAACAGTGTTGTTCATATAAATTGTTACGACTCTTGTTATACCATCAATACTCATGAAGCTTGTGAACACAATTAGGTTATGGACTCGGTACGGAAGGTGCACTAAGCATACTTACAGAGGCACAGGCCGACGTCAGCGGTACTATCCTCACCGGCACCTTTCCGATTAATGGGATTGAGGCATCAGTTCTCTTCGACTCAGGGGCCTCGCATACCTTTGTCTCGGCATCATTCGCTGGCAGGTTGGGGCTAGACGCTGATGAGCTACCCGACTTCACGGTTACACTCCCGTCTAAGGAGAAGGTTCGATGCACTCGTTACTACCGAGGAGCCACTGTCAGAATTAAGGGGGAAGACTTTCCATTAAGTTTTATTGAGTTCAGTGAGCTAGGATTTGATGTTATCTTCGGGATGAACTGGTTGGAGCGGCACAAGGGACGTATCCTCTGCGCCGAGCATAGATTGCTGCTCAGGAGTCCGTCTGGGGTAACAATATCATACCGCCAGTGGCCCAGAGAGCCTTCGACTAAGATCATCACCGCCATGGCAATGTATAAGGAATTGAGGAGAAAAGAAGAAGTGTACCTCTGCTATGTACAGGACATAGAGAGAGACCCTGAGTTCGACCCCGACTTACCGGGTAGTGTCGGAGTTCCCTGATTGTTCCACGGGAAACTGCCCGGCATGCCACCCACTCGGGAGGTAGAGTTCCATCGAGCTGCTACCTGGTACCGGACCAATATCCAAGGCACCATACCGTATGGCTCCGGCAGAAATGACAAGTTAAAGGAACAATTGAAAGATTTGTTAGATAAGGGATTTGTAAGACCAAGTGTGTCACCATGGGGAGCGCCAGTCCTCTTCGTGAAGAAGAAGGATGGTAGTCTCCGCCTCTGCATCGACTACAGAGAACTGAATGCAGTGACAGTGAAGAATAAGTACCCACTACCCCGCATTGACGATCTGTTCGATCAGTGAAGGGAGCATCTGTGTTCTCCAAGATTGATCTCAGATCAGGGTATCATCAGATAGCCATTAAGGAGGGAGACATTGAGAAGACGGCATTCCGGACACGATACGGCCACTATGAGTTTACAGTGATGTCGTTCAGTTTGTCGAATGCACCGGCGAAGTTTATGGATCTGATGAACCGCTTGTTCTGGGAGCAGCTGGACAAGTCGGTAGTGGTGTTTATTGATGACATTTTGATATACTCGAAATCTAAGGTTGAACATGAGGAACATCTGAGGAGAGTATTGGAAATATTGCGGGAGAACCAGCTATATGCTAAGTTCTCCAAATGAGAGTTTTGGCTTGACCAGGTCTCTTTTCTAGGTCATGTCATCAGATGCTGGGATCTCAGTGGATCCAGCAAAGATTGATGCCGTACGTACTTGGCGAAGGCCTACGCAGACTGTTACCGACATACCCGATGTCTTCTCGGGCTGGCCGGTTACTACAGAAGGTTTGTTAGGGATTTCAGCAAGGTCGCTGAAGCCGATGACCAGTCTGATGAAGAAAGCAGATGCACCGTTCTGTGTGACGACTGACTGTGAGAAATCATTTCAGAGCTTGAAGGACTCACTGACCACTGCACCGGTTCTGACCATTCCAGACGGTACAGAGGGCTTTGGAAGTTTATTGTGATGCATCCTGCAGAAGGCTGGGTTGCGTGCTCATGCAACATGGCAAGGTGGGTAGGCATCTGCTCACGCCAGTTTGAAGAAACATGAGGAGAACTACCCCACCACATGATTTAGAGTTGGGCGCTGTAGTCTTGCCTTGAAGATATGGCGCCCTACTTATACTTATACGGGGTTAGTGTGACGATCCACACCGCTCATAAGAGTTTGAGATTATATTCACTCAGACGGAGTTGAATCTTGACAGAGGAGATGGTTAGAGGTTTGGTTTCTGAAGACTATGACCATCGACCTCCAATACAAGCAGGGAATGGGGCCACTGTTGTAGCGGACGCCTGAGCCGTCAAGCACACTCACTCCATTCGCTGTTTCTTTCTCCAGCTTGGTTGATGAGGTGTGAGAGGCTCAGAGGATAGATGAGTACATGAGAGAGGTCAGCAAGAAGAAGCTGACAGATGGCACCTTTGAGAGTCAGAAATATGACTCAGACTTCATGATGATGATCTTGATCGACTTAAGGCGCAGTTATGCATACCAACGGGGCAACACTGATACTGAAAGACCGTATACTTAGAGAATCACACTGTTCTCAGTTTCCATCCATCCGGGAGCCTCTAAAATGTATAAAGACATGAAGGATACTTCTGGTGGTCGGACGGATGAAGACAGATGTTACCGAGTTCGTCTTGAGGTGTCTCACATGCCAGAAGGTGAAATTTGAGCACCGACGACCGGGCGGAATGGTATAGTCGATGCCAGTTCGGAGTGGAAGTTCCATGATATCCATGGACTAGTTAGTTGGGCTTCCACCTGCACCTAGGGGGGGTCCAACATGATATAGGGTGGTGGGGGATCGCCTTACTAAAGTAGCCCCGATTCATACCGATGAAGGATACTTGGAAGGTGACCAAATTAGCTGAGTTATTTGAGACAGAAATATGAGACATCACGGGATACGAAGGCCATAGTGTCAGATTAGAAGATACCATATTCCTTTCGCTGGGTATGGAGAGCTACCAGCAGAAGCGTTGGGTAACAGAACTCAAGCTGAGTACCGGTTCCATCCTCAGACTGATGGTCAGACCGAAGCGTACTATTCAGACACTCGAGGACATGCTAGAGGGCGTTGTGCCTTAGACTTCCAGGGCCAGTTGGATTGACAGACTACATCTGATAAGTTTTCATACAACAACAGCTATCACACTTCGATCAAGATGGCACCTTTTCAAGCGTTTGTACGGTATAGACCATGTCGTACACCGCTCTGCTGGGATGAGTCGAGATGAGACGGTCATTATAGACCGACAAAGTACTTAGAGCAAGTTAAGGCTGAAGATCAGCAATCAGGAGGAACATGAAAGCTGCTCAAGATAGGCAGAAGTCGTATGCTCTGATGTTCGACGACGGGACCTGGAGTTCGCAGTGGGCGACCAGGTATTTCTGCGAGTTTTCACCGATGAAGGGTGTATTCAGGTTGGGAAGAAGGGCAAATTAAAAGCCCGAAATTGTTGGTCCTTATGAGATTACGGAGGCGGGTGGGCCGGTTGCTTACAGGCTTGAATTTACCTGCTGAGCTGGTAAAGTGCATGTTTGTTTTCATGTTTCACAGCTAAAGAAATACATGCACCACCCCTCCCATGTGTTAGAAACCTGAGAGGTTGACTTTAGAACCAAATATGAGATCAGTGGAGACTCCTCAGAGAATCTTGGACAGTAAGACTAGGGACACTCGCCACAAGTCAGTGCGACTGGTGAAGGTTCTCTGGTCTAAACCAGGATGTGAAGAGCGCCACGTGGAATAGGATAAGATGAGGGCGAAATACCCTTCTTTGTTTACTGACTAGATCGTCTGTATAGGGTACGCAGGCGTACCCCTTTTTAAGGGGGTAGAGCTTCCTCGCTTTTGAGTTAGGAAATGATCATGTTTGTCGTTTGTTTGGTTGTTTAAGATTGTGAATTGTGGAAGTTGCTACACTTGGTGTAAGTTTGAGTTATGGTATAATACTTATGTATTGTTTGGTGTTTAAGTTGCAGTATGTATAATACTTATGTATTGTATTTGAGATTGACCTTTGAGTCTTGAGATGTGTGTGAATGTTGAATATAAGATGTGGTGTTAAGATTAGGAATTGAGTACCGTGAATGGTTAAGCACATATGTGAACTTTGAGGACAAAGTTCTTTTAAGGGGGGTAGATTGAAATACCCCAAACTTAGATATGGCTTTAATGTAAAACTAAGATATAAGGAGGCTAAATAACCGCTCCTTAGAAACATTAAGAAACATTCCTAATCAAGAAAATATAAGGAAACACCAAAAGAGCCGTTTCACGAAAAAACGTGCTCTAAGCTTGGAGAGAGCTTGGGTGAGTACCCAAATATTGTTCAAGACCTTAGTAATATCCTAATGGTCATTTTAAATAATTACCAAAGAAAACCAAGCTTGAAACAAGTTAAAACACAAATGTGCTTTAAGGAGTCTTAAAGCCATTTTTGAAACAATTGTCTTGTTAAAGAGTTTTGAATGGCTAAATGTCCATCATACTTTTAATTAACATGTGTATTATAGTATCACATTTGGAAGTCTCATATCAATGGGAAATCAAAAATTCCAACAATGTGCCTTGTTTTGTGAATAGTAATTTAATTAAGCTAGTTTTATACATAAGTCAATATAAGTGAGATATTTGGTCAACAAAGACTTAAGTACCCTTGTTACTTAATGGGGTTACGGTTTTTAAGGTGATGAATCACCACATGAGCAATAAGAAAGGAAATTAAAGGATAAAGTAGAAACTATCTATTTAACTTTATACTTAAATATCTCATTTTACTCACCTCTCTCCTCACCTCTTCATTCTCTCTTGTTCCCACAGTTTTGAGCTGCTCTCTCCCTTCTCCATTAACGTGAAGCACAACCCATGCTAGCTCCACCTTCTCTTGCACACTACTTACTCATTTTAGCTCCAAAATCAAAAACAAATTACATATTCCTCTTAGTTGGCCTCAAGCTCCCTCTTTCTTATCTTTTCAAAACTGCAAGAGCTTTGATTTGGTGCCATAGCCAAACCACCATTAGAGGAGGAAAATTCAAGTTTGAGAGACTCCATTGGCTTCTCCATTCTCTTAAGGTAAAGAAGTGTAGAAAATCTTAGGTTTCCATCACTTTTCTTCTTGACCGAATAATGTATGCTCATGAGGCTTCATTTTAATGCTTGTTCTAGCTTGTTTTTTCTACTCTTCAAAGGATTGAGGAGGTCCTTCTTGATTCATATCCAAGCTTGTCTTGAGAAACCAAGGTAAAACAATCACCTTAATACCTTAAAGCACATTTTTAATCTAGGGTTTGTTCCTTAGGGTTAATGTATATCTAGTACTCATTGGAGTCATTGGATATTGGTTAGAACATTGCAAAGAGATATTATTGGTGACGAGATTGAGGAAGGAAAAACCTAAGGAAGAAAGTTTTTAAAGCTTGTAAAAGAACAAGGTAAATTACTTACCTTAAGGTGTTTTATTGTTTAAGGGAATGGGATTTAGATATGTGATGAGTTTAGGGTATAAGTTTTATTATAAAAGGGTTATATATGACCTAGGAGAAACAATGACTATGTTTGAGAACTTGTGACTAAGGAGCCAATGAGAAAAGAGATAGTCAAACAATGTTGAAATGAATTACAAGAAGCATTTTATTTCAATGGGAGCCTTGTTGTGTGTATTCGCAGGTTAAAGGCAAATATATGTGGAAATTCAGTGGTTAAGATTATTGTCATTTAAGGGCCTAAGTGCCAAGCATTTAAGTTTGTGCACTATATGATGATGTGGTGTAGTTTTGGTGTAAATTGTGTGTTAAGGTGTTGTGATGAGAATTTGAGATATTGGTTGGTTGATGGAGAAAAACCAAGTGTTAGGATGTGCTATATACTACAGAACCCATGGCAAAATTTAAAGGAGAACTTAAGTGTTTAAGATGTTCTAAGGGAATTTAATGACTAAGGAAGTACTAGGAAGTTCTAGAGGTTGTCTTGATGAAAAAGGGTGAGATTAAGGTGTTTAAATGACTTAAAATGGCTTAGACATTACTATGAAGGATTTAGGAATCAAGAGAATGTATTTGAGTATTTAGGACTTAGGCAAATGTTGGTAAACAATTGGAAGGAAATAAGGTGTTGATGGATGGAAGCTTAAGCTTGTGAAGGAACTTTAAGTAAATGCATAAATTTTAGATGGTGAAATGCTTGGGAGATGATGTTATAGTGGTGGGGAAACATTCGGCATAGTGGTTACATTAGGTATGAACCACCACCTAGCAACCTAGTGGAAAATGTTACAAGTGTTGGCATGGTTACAAGGAAAAATGCATAATGATTAAAGTGGATGTTGGTGAGTGATTTAAAGTGTTTAGTGGTTGGCTTAAGGTGTATTTGAGGTGCCCAAATGAGGTTATAACAAATTAGGATATATGAGGAGAAGTTTGGAGTTAAAAGAGAATTTAGAAACAAGGTTCTGGAGCCGACCGACCTTAGGGACCGGACCTGCAAGTTCGGTCGAGCTCAGTTTACACTGCCGGAGAAAGTTTCTTGAATCGACCGAACATAGGACCGGACTTACAAGTTCGGTCGGGCTTGTATTTTGTGAAGGAATTAAGTCTCTGGAATGGACCGACCTTGGGACCGGACTTGCAAGGTCGGTCATGCCTAGAATTTTGTACGGTAATAAGTCTCTGGAATCGACCGAACATGGGACCGGACTTGACAAGTTCGGTCGAGCTTAAATTTCCCTCGGGGAAAACTCTCGGGAATGGACCGACCTTGGGGACCGGACTTGCAAGGTCGGTCGGGGTAGAATTTTCAAACGGTAATGTGTTCTGGAATGGACCGACCTTGGGTAAGGTCGGTCGGAAGTTCGGTCGAGCCTAAAAAAAAAAAAGAAATTTTGAATTCTAAGGATGGTCATAGGTAATAAGGTATACCTTTGGTGGGGTGGTAATGATTAGGACCCTAAGAACTTAAGGGATTTAGTTAAGTTAAGTATAAGTTTTAATGTTTAAAGTTAAGTTTGTAAGTTAAGTGGCAAAGACTTGAGAGGGTATTGAATGGGAATCTTTAGGGACTAAGTGAGTTAAGTAAGGTGCAAATAACTAATGACCTAAAAATGAATGAATGTTTTAGGTTTGTGAATTGGGACCCCGAAGAAGGTTAAACAAACAACAGTCAACGGTGAACGGTACAATCTTTCTTGTGACCTGCTTGCTAACGAGGTGTCCCTCGGCTTGTGTGCTATCTGTTTAAATGCTATGATTAAAACAAGATAAAGCATGCAACCGGTTATATTTGTTCTCGTTGCGTATGTGTCATCTTTGCACTAACCCGCGAGACTTGAGATTGTTACTAACCAAGTTTAGTACTTACTGAGTTAAGAATAAAAGTTAAGTTTTGGTGGTTGTTGGTTAATGCCCGTTAAGGCTTAGCTAGCACATGGTGATTAAGATTTCTACTAACTGGAACTTGAGTGAGGAAACCCGGGACCGAACTCCGGTCATGCATGCTAAGGAAAGGGGGACGGTATCTGAATCAGATCCGCCCTCCGCTTAAGGACTTGTCTTCGGACTTGTAGCCTAGGGCCGGTTGCCGGCTCAGCTACGCTGGACTCCCGTCCAGAGTAGGTGGCATTAAGATGGTGCGGTGGGATCACCTAAATCCCAGGTTTGAATTAAGCTACAACCACTCCCTTCCAGGAATGGTTTGTATACAAAATTAAGTTGAGATTAAGATTAAGGTAAGTTAAGGAACTGAGATTAAGGAAATCAGAACTGAGGAGGGGGTTACTAACCCACTTGATAAGGGGACGCTTGAGTCGTTCATTGTTTGTGAACTATGCATGTTCATCTGTGGATTATTGTCATTGCACTTCATATCATGCTTGTGTATGTAATCAATTTCCATGCTATCGACAATTAGTCGTCGTAGCCCCGTTAGCTTGGGGGCCATGAGAGGGTGTACCAGCATTCGTGCTGACCCCCTTTGGGGGCTGTTTTTACACTTGCAGGTAAGAGACCCATGAGGACGCACTACGAAGTAGGAGCGGTTAGACTTAGGATGGGATGTTTATTTTGAGTACGGGTTGCGCTTGTGCACCCGTCTATTTATATTTAAACTGATGTAAGGTTGTGATTATGACTTAGATACTTGTACTCGGTTGGTTGTTGGTATTATGGATGGTGATGTTTTGGGTTGGTTATGTATTTTGGATAAATGTTGTAATTATTAAGGCCGGTATACTCTAACGATCAGACCGTGGCAAGGTCCAGGTGTTGTTATTTCTGCTGCGACAAATTCAATTAAGTGTTCAGTTTTGCGATAACCACGATTGGCTTTGGATGGGGTGTTAGAATACATAAACGACAATATAGTGCTGTTTGGAAAAAATGTATACTTTGTTATAGGTATTGTTATAACATTTCTTATGCATTTATGATATATATTAGGTATTAAGATTATGTAACATAAGTTGTTACATTGTTTAAATGTGTATACTAATTTATTTTTGCATTTATAAATGCCTAAGCGTTCGTAAAATATTTACGTTGCTCGTTAGTATTTTTTTCGTGTTTTTACAGTGAACGTTAATGTTTACCGGGTCGTATAAACGCTCGTATATATTTTTCCTAGATGACGCTCTCCTAGTTAGGCTTGTTTTGTAAGGGGTTTAATGCCCGTTAATGTTCGTACGTAAGTGTTTATACGTGTACGTGTAGACGACATTGTATTAGCGTTCGTGGATCGAACGTCGTCGTTTTATGAATTGTATAAACGTTTGTACGAATATGTTACGACGTTGTAAAATTACACCCGTTAGCGTTCACGGTAAAACGACTATTTTTACGTAAGCATTTGCGTGCATGAGTTTTCATGCGCACGAGTAATATTAATTTACGTAATGTTTGCATGCATAAATTAGCATGCGTAACTAAAATGATCTGTTTCCATATCAATTCTTCCTTATTTAACAGTTTTAAGGTATTAATTAGATTTGGGGTATTTCAATACCCCCCTTAAAAGGACTTCGCCCCGAAGTCTCATATCTAAGTTCAAATGGTTGAAGGGAAAACAAGTTTCGTTAAGCATCCACAACTCAATTCTATTTTAGGGATCAAGTCCCAAGTTCCACTAGTTTTAAGTTCGTAAATATATTCAACATAACCATATTGTGTAATGATCGAAAAGGTTATCACCATAATAGCTTCAATGTAGTGCAACATAGTGCAGGTAATTCATTCATAGTAGTGTAGCACGTACTATGACAAAGTGCACGCATTCACAGAGTATAACGTAGTACACATAATCTCGTAGTACCTAAGTAACTTCAATATAGTGTAATGTAGTACACATAATCCATTCATGCCAGTGTAACGTACTACACATTAGTAAGTCAAATTCATAGAATCACAAAGTCACACATGTAACATACAAATCACAGTGCAACAGTACAACGAAAGTGTACTTCCATGCTAAAAGTGCTTAAAATCGCAGTAGGCTCCCCCCCCTTAAAAAGGGGTACGCCCATGTACCCTAGACTGATAACTAGTCGGTAAAAGTGAGGAATCTTCACTCTTGTTTGGAAACTTACGATTAGTTTAAAAGAGAGCCTCCGGCTGTAAGATTTTAGGTGGGTATGACACATATTTTTGGTTAAGATACGTGAAATACGTGTGCTTCCCCTTGAGCTCAGTAGATAATTTTAACTGATGGGACCACCCGTTCCGTTGCGGACTCTGATTAAGTAATGAACAATCTTCTGGAATAGTCTTAAATGCGCTTCGTAGGTGATATATTAAGTTCTATGTTCATATGTAGGGTTGATGAGTTGAGTTCTCATATCTTCGTTTGTTGTCATTATTGATTCTGTCTGGACGTTTGTCCACTTACGGGGTATGACCCCAAGAGTCTATGCATTCTCTGACATGTTCTATAGTACATATAGTATGCTTTATATTGAATCCGTATGTATGGGTGAAGGTGATTTACCATCTTGTTTGTTCCGATATATTCCATGTCTTGTTTAGACTGTCGGACGATGTGCCGCGTATGCCACTGCCCGATTATCTTGTCTTAAGAACTGTTAGTTGCAGCATTGACTTGGTCTTCTTCATGTAGTTTTATTACTGTACGTCGGGCTGCCAAAATATTGTAAGGTTTTCCTGCCTGTGATGCTCATGTGCTTCATGTATCTTCAGTATCCTTTTTGGGTAAATCTACTATGAGGTTCTTCCTTACGTGGCATTATATGTAATCCAGTTCGCCTTCCATTTGATTTGTCATCGTTGAGTTCTTATCAAGTTTCACTTGATTGTTTTGTGCCAGTATGCTTATTATGATAGTGCTTATGATGTGATTCCACTGAGATTCTTCTCGTCAATATTACTGAGGCGTCTTGCTTTATCAGAGGTGATTCTTTCCTGTGTTCCTCCGCTAGTTGCCTTCACATACGGGGTATTTCTTGATATATATACTACTTACCTGTCCAATTTAGGATTATTCCTTGTCAAGTCCTAAAGCTCTCGCACGTTTAGTTGAAGCTTCTTCTTCATGGGTCCTTACCGATTGTTTACTATATAAATTCCCATTGATAGTGGTAGCGTCCATGATAGTGGGGTTCATCATCTTTGTCGGTGTTACGGATGCATTAGTGGTTAGTTGTGGTAGCTGTAAGGTTACAATATCTTGTTGGTTTTAAATTGTCTTCTATCATCGCTCCTGAAGTGCAATCGTCGGCGCTCGGGTTTTGTATAATACTGGGGCATATTAGAGACTAGAGTTCCTCTCCTTGGTCTTCAGGTCATCATCTTGTGATTCTGTGTATTTTAGTTTACTGTCACCATATTCGGTTTCCATTCTCAAATAGAGAGTATGAGCTACGGTCGAGCCGTGCATCTTGTTATAGTATAGAGATTTCCTGTTATTATCGATTCACCAATTGTCGGTAGTACATATCCGATCTTTTATTGTCTGTTCATTAAGTATACCACAGTAGGGTTACAGCTAAGGTTTTTAACAAGGTACAGATTTCTCACAATTCCACATGTTTCGCGGTTTATGAATTAACTAATGTGAGTATTAATATATGTTTCTACTCTTTATATTCTACCCAGCGTATAGGTAGGTTCCAACTAAATATGTTGGGTTTGAATTCTATAAGAAAGACTGGAAGTCGATCTTTCCTTCAGATGGTAATATGGCCAAACTTAGAAGGTAACTTGAGAATACTCCTATTATAGGTAATTGTCTTCTTAATCTAATATTTAACTTATGGTTCACGGTATAATAGACAGTTAGTATTTCCTCACAGTTGACTATTTTTCCGTCATATGCGGAGTCATTTAGCTATTTAATCTCGTCCAGATAGCCTGGACAATTTAACTCTCAACTTACAACTTCCACAGCTCATATACTCTATTACTTAAATTTCATGTTAGAATTAAGAATCAATACCTACTTATCACAGAAATATCGGTGAACTACTTGTAGGGAGTCTCAGGAATCATCCAACCCTGACGGGGTCAGTGTCAGTGTTGAATATCCTTCCACACCATTTTGTGTTTTGGTTTTCCTTGATCTGACCAGGATCAAGTTGGACCTCCCACGTCAAATATCAACAACCAATAATTGAAAATTCCAAATTTTATCTTATCAGACTTTGTGCGTGGTGTTTACAACATTCTTCCTGACTGTTATACACTACTCTAGCCAGCTGTTGTAACTTACACTGAGACTAGTGTATTCCTTAATCCCCGGAATTAAATTCCTTTGATCAAATCATCAAGCGGAGGAGCTAGTTTTCCTCTTGGCATAAAAGATAAATTCTTGTTAAAACATCTAGACGCATATTGTCTAATAATATATCAGCAATCATTTGACTCATAACCCATCATACAAGCAATAAATCAGTTATGACTTGGATACCTTAGAATTACACTCTTCTCTTAAAAGGCTTTTTAGTATTTAACTTATCAGGGCTTATCATTACCGATACTTTGGTTATCATCACTTGGGAACAAAGACAGTCATAGTTGTTATAAATTGGAATAAGACGCCAAGAAAAAAGTTTTATAACTCATTCTATATTTATGGTTCACAAGGAGGTATTTCTACTGCCAAGCTGTTTTGTTCGACTTCAAAAAATCCATAAATCAGGTGATCATGTGTTCGAACCTAGGTTACGTGTCCTTCAATATTAGTACCATCCCAAACTAAGGGTTTCTAGTTTGAATTCTACGATTTCGTGACAAGAAAATCAAAGCTTAATGTTTGTTACCTCCTCTTAGGAACTTGGTTAATCCACAAACTCAATGGCTTCCAAGAATAGGTCGATTAGGTGTATTATATAGAGGATTTTTTTAAAAATCATAGAGATTGGTATATATCGTTAGGAAAGTTCACGTGTAAAACTAAAATACCCTGAACTTAAATATGGTGATTAGAATATTTTAATATGGTATTTAAGGGCCTAATAGTGCCTAAGTAATTTTGGTAAAGAAAATAAATCCAAAAGAAATGGGAAAAACGCTTAGAAAGCGGAAAACGCTAAAATGAGCGTTAAATAACCATAGGAGGTACGAGACCTCGGTTATAGTATCGTAAGGATTCCTAAGGCTTATTCATGCCTAATTAGTATACGGGAATGATTCCCGAAGAAAACGGATCCAAGAAATGTATTAAAACGCTAAAAGAGCCTTAGTGCGCATTTTTCAAGGAAACCCGAAAACATGATTTTAAGTGGTCAAACGAACCCGTAAAAATTATAAATCACTAAATAACTATTATTAAGCACTAACGGAAGCTTAATAACCAATAAAAATAAAGAAACGAGAAAATTCCAAAAACGGGCCCGGTTAGTGAATAGTACCTAAACCGGGTAAAATAACGAGCGTTTTCTGTAAAAGACGAAAAATGCTTCAGCTAGTATAACAGAGGGGGGCCGATTTTACTGTTGTAGACAGCCCTCTCTCTCACACACACACAAGTAACAAATAAGTAATAAAGTAACAAAAAGTAAAAAGTAGTCCCCTCTCTCTCCTCATTTCCTTAATTCCCACATCTCTCTCTCTCCAATTCCTTTTCCTCTCTCACGGTGGACTCCCCCTCCTGAACCCTCTCTTCTTCCTCCTCTGGTGGGTGTCGATTTTGAGCTCTCCAACCAGCTCCCATGGCAACTCCACCTTCTACCTCATGCTCTAGCTCCATTTGAGCTCCAAATGTAAAATAAAATACATATTTGAACTCCCCTCTTCAAGCTCTACATTTCTATCTTTTCAAAATCTGAAAATGAGCAACTTCATCTCCATGGGTTTTCCCCATTTGAAGAGAAAAGCACACCATTATGGAGCTTGGAGTCTCCTCTTTCCAACAAGGTAAAAATCTCCATGAAAGACCTCACCTTTCTCCATCTCTTTGTATGGCCGATTTTGCCTCTCTCTCTTACCTTGTTTTTCTCTTGCTTTGGAGCATTGTTTCAACCCTCCAATGGTGGAGTAACCCCCTTCTTGATTCAAGGGTGAGAATCCCTCTCAAAGATGTTCAAAGGTAAAACCCTAACTTGTACTCTAAGCCTTTTTATGGAATTAGAATTCTTTAAGGGTTTAGAAGAGTAATTAAAATGCATTTTTGTGTTTCTTGGGTGTTGGGGTGGAGTTTGACAACTCCACTCCCATGTGACCGATTGGTACAAGAAAGAGAGGAAGGGAAGAATTGGAAAGGAGAAAAGAAAATATAAGCTCAAGGTAAGAGCTCTTCTTAATGCTTAATTTTAATGCATTAGTGTAATGGGAATGGGTAAAAAAATAAAAGAACCAAAACTATTGTGTTAGTAGTGTAGTTGTGGAAGTTTTTGTATTTTGAGCAAGATATGTGAATTGTAGGCCTTGAAGGCAAGTAAATTGTGTATGAGTACTAGTATTGTTGTTTAAGGGAGTATTGATGTATTAAGATTGCCTTGTATTGCTGGTAGGACCCTTGTATGGGTGTGGCTAGATTATGAATGAATTTGATGGAAAAGTATGTATGTGGAGAAGCTAGAATTGTAGGTAAACTATGGCAAAATTTAGGTAGGAATATGTACATCTATGGATGACTTGGTGAATGGGAGAACCAAGGTGTGTATTGGATTTAGTAAAGGTGTTTGATGACCATGGAATGGTAATTGTGGTATGAGAGTACTAGGATGTAAAATCTGTAGCAAGAGAGGTACCAAGATGCAATGTAGAACTAGGATGAAATTGGTGGGCAAGATCTTGTGAAATGAGTATTGGAACTTGGGTGTAGGTAGTGCAATGGTTTGGAAATGAATTGGCATGGTAAGGTAAGGTATTTAGGATGCTAGGAATGGCGATGATTAAGGAAGTATTGGATGGGAGAATTGAATTGTAAAATCTGTAGCATAGGTGTAACGAAAACTGTTACATATGTTGTAGAAGAAGTAAGGAAATTGTGTAAGTTATTTGATGGATTTAGTAATGGATTTGGTGGACGAATTAAGGTGATTTAGAGGGCTTAATTAGTGTTAAAACATGTGGGATTACATGTAGGAAGATTGGGGAAGAAATGGGTAAGAAATGGGCAAGAAAAGAAGTGAAAAACAAAATCTGTAGGTAGGTTCTGGACCGGTCCGACCCAGAGGTTGGGGAGGACGGTGGGTCGGACGGGCACAGACCACGGAACCAAAAACTACTGGAATGGTCCGACCCAGAGGTGTAGGGTCGGACGGAACAGTTCTGGGTCGGACGGGACAATTTCAGAAGACGGAAAACTTACTGGAATGGGCCGACCCATAGGTTGGGTCGGACGGTGGGTCGGACGGCCCCAACTTATGAAAAAAAATATAATAGTAGCAACACAGTAATCATATGTAGGTATGTATGTAGGTAAGTACATAAATAAAGGACCTTAGTAATATACCATTAATGTGACACCAATGGTAAGGAAGTAAGTATGTGAGTAGGAAAACAAGTATGAAAGTAATTGAGTAGGTTGAGAATATGAGAACATTAAGTATACCGGGATAACGGGGTAAGTAAGGGGAGTAGTAGTTATTTGCGTACCCTATGAACATAGTATTAATAATCATGTTCGAAATATTATCAGTGGTACAAGTACGAACCATGGAACAAGGGAACACATGGTAGAGCTAACTCCGGTGGAAGGTATGAGTTTCTCATGCCCCGTATGCTAACCGAGTTACGTTGATTTGTGTGCTGTATGCCGGCTAATCAAGACTAAAGCATGAAAACGGGTTATTGCCTTTCATTGTATGTCTTGCTGTATGTTGTATGAGCTAACCCTTCTTGACTGATTGTGTGGCTTCACTTAGTGCGTAGATCGACTCATAGATGAGTCTTGTTGTGTAGTGACTCGTCGAAAGAGTTATGTTGTGAATTAACAGAACCGTAGCAACACTCTAAACTAACGAATCATTAAACGATAACGCAAACCAATGAACTCACTAGAATGTGAGGGAGTGTACGGGAGTAATAACCTTCCGATAATGGTAGGAGAATCGAAATGAATAATCCACAAATAATAAGTAGTGGAAGTATATAAGTAACCTCTATTAGAGGAATTAATCTTGGTGCAAGACATGAATCATGGGAGTAGTAAAGAATGATGAGGGATCTCCAAACCCCTTAGCAACTAGTCGACCCATAATGAGGGGACCCGACTGATGCAAGTATGGCCCGAACATGAGAGTATTCGATACGTTGGGGATACCCTTAAATCTGAGGATACTAGTCGGTGGTAATTCCCTAAGCTAGTGGAGGTTATCGAGAGAGACACTCCTAGGCTAATCCATGAGAATGTAATGTACTATGAGAGATGAGTGTTGGGAATTTGAGTAGTCCGGTAAAAGCGGGCATTTGAGTATTTGAGGAGCTAAGCGTATAGCCCTCGTATTGTAGGTCCGGTGGCGAGTCTTGTGTATGACTCCGCCCAGAGGCCAAAGTAATGAGTATTGAGTATTGCGTATGTGTGAGTAAAGTAATAAGTACTGAGTAAGAAGTGAGTATGAGTATGTAATGAGTACCGAGTATCGAGTACGTATGAGTAAGCATTGAGTATTGAGTACGTAAGAGTAAGTATGGAGAATTGAGTAGTGAGTATGCACAAGTATAGTAACGAGTACAGAGTAAGGATCGTGTACGAGTAAGGTATTGAACATGGAGTGATGAGTATGTAAGAGTAAGGAGTAAGTATGAGTAGAGTAGCGAATATCGAACACAGTACGAAGAGTAATGAATGAATAACAAATACGAATGGTTGACTATCGAATTGTCTTCCTTAGTAAGTATTGAACTTGTACATTTATGTAGGTATTTTTGATTGTATTGTTGTAGTATGAGTATGTATGTATGCATGTAAAATGAACTCCATGTATATCCGACCCAAAGTAGTCGGCGTACCTCGGTTAGCACGTGGTATATGCGAAATTCATATTCAGCGTAAGCTGACCCCCTCGGGGGAACATTTTTAGTGTGCAGGTACTCGAAGCTGACCACCGTTCAAGAGAGTAGGACGGGGACTGCTATGTAAGCATGGGTAGTTGTATAATAGGGATTGTATTTGGAATGTAATGCAAAATTGAAAGTTCCAAACTGTATCGGTAATTTAAGGATTGTAGTAGACTCGGTATAGTATTGTATTGGAGTTGTATTTGAATTACGGTTGAATATGCAAGGAAAGTAATGTATTGTGTAGAGTACTCGGTATGTTCAATTCATCAGACCGATAGTATGTAGTATTGTAACTCGCCGTGTTAGTCACGTGGGTGACTAACGGCATTGTACACCCGCCGTTGTGTATGGAGTATCCGCTGTGAAGGTAAGTATTGTATATAATGACGGTATTAGCGGTAGGGGTGTTACAAAAAGTGGTATCAGAGTGAAGTATCGCTCTGATGGATGAAATACCGAGTTTAGGAAAATACCGAGTTAGGAATTGGAGATTTAGGGCTAAGGGTTGAGTGTTAGCGTGAGAGGTACGCTAGATAGGAACTTCCGCGTGAACCAGAGACCTACAACAACCATACCTCGCCCTCCGTAACCCACGATATTAAGTTGGGAGAATAACGCCAGAGAGATGGAAAGACCTCTCACACTCGGGTAACACCCGATCTGGCAGTTGAAAGTAAACCTGAATAGAAAAAGAACCTGTCATACGGTAGAGTCCAAGAACTGGAAGTCCCGAAGACGGTTCCCGTTGAATGACAAGGACCGCACTTAATGGCGGAGAAATGAAGATCCTAAACATAAGGATAATAGAATTTATGGCACCATGGGGCGACATGCTTCACAGTCGCTAGAACCATGAGTAGCCAGCAAGAAGAGAAGCACGATCGCGCAATGAATCAAGGAAGCTAGAGTAACGAACCCTAGACGAGAGAGTCTACGGACTGTAATGTTCGATAATACCAACAACGGTATGCAAACCGACTAAGGAATTAGTCGAGGTTGGGTCAACACCAAACCTATACGCCAATGGGCAGTAATAACCGAACAACATAGTTCGGATAACTATGAAAGTGTCCATAAACATACACCTATAGGACCACAACATGGTTCCTAAGGATAAGTCAAGTCTCGTTAACCACAGTGAAGGTGTGAGGCACCCGGATTGACGACAACCATGTCAAGTACACTAAGAAACGACTCAGGAGATTGATCACCAAGATTAAAAGATCAAAGGAAGATCTAATAAAACCACCAAATATGGATGGAAACGATACCGTAACCGGTAAACGTTAACCGAAAAACAACCTACCCGCGCACTTGCCCAGGGCAAGTGCAGCAACTACAAGACGGTTGGAAGACTATTAACAACCCGCAAATACTTGCTAAAGTACCACTATGACGAATGGAGCAAATATAGGATCACCACTCCTAAGTGTTAAAATAACGAAACCTTGGAAAGGCCTAACGGCCAGACCATTGAAATAAGAACATACCAGTCAGCAAGAAGCTGGACTTGGTCAGGACTTTAGACTTGGCAACGCCATGAAGGATTACTTTCCACACCGAACCGTTATTTTGAAACTCAAAGTTTTCTTTCAAAACCACAAACCCTTCTTTTAAACCTTGAATTTTAAAACCAAACTAACGGATTTACGGTGAGTATCATAGAGTGATACAAGAGGAGTTGACAATAGAATACTTCACCTAGGCGTGTGACGAACACTACGAGTGTACCCGAATACGGGATGTGGGACGACTGCACTCCGAAGGAGCTTGCGGGCCTGACAGATAGTTAGGTAAGTGGTAACGTGCCAAAAAGGTACCCCATTATGTATACATGTAGTGTACGAAACACGGGAAGTAGTCAACTCCGTTCTACGGACCATGAGTAAATTCAAACCAAAATAGTTGGATACCCAAAACGAGCAGAAGAAACAAAGATAAGCTTACAAGCTAAGGAGTCAAGAACCTATTACAGGAGGATGATTAAGAGTTAAAAGTGCGAGAAGCACTAACAACTGAATAAAGACATTGGACATGTCTTGAATATATTAAAGTAAAACATGATGACTGGAAGGAATACCCAGTCTAAAACAGTAAGGCAAAAGCCTAACATTAACACATCAGTGTTCAATGAACGGGATGAGATTCCCAGAACAACTACACAACACATAGGGTGATGTTATAGGGTACCGAAATTACCATTCATCACCAAAAAGGAACATCAAATCCGTTATAACATAAGGAAAAACACCAATGGTCTACCCTAAGAACGGGAGACGTTATACTTATAACCCTCAACGGATAACCAAAATCCAGAGCCGCAAGGGGATAACAAACTGAACATACTCATAAATGTCAGTCAGATGCTACCGTATAGCCAGTACTACCCGGGAGTAATCCATAAAGGGTACCAAGTCAACACTGTTGAACGAAAGGTCGTGATAAGAACACCACGATTGAAATGAACACTCGGTTAGACACCGAAGGGATCCTACTTGACGGAGGATACCCAAAATTAATAAATGGTATCGATCAATACCAAGATACAAAAGGGCCTCCAACGAACGGAAGCGTGATGCGACGATCTTACCATGGAGCCCAGTATCACCTCCAAACCCAGCAATGTCTTATGGAGAAGTAATCACTTGGGAATGACCTATGATGAGCAGAGCTCTAGGCAATATGGCTAGTAGGCCATGAAACTATTACCACATAACCCAACGGTTGCAAAACCCATTGTGAACCATGTGGAAATGGTCAAGGACGACACCGATAAAAGAGTAACAACCAATGAATGAGGATGTCCCTCATAAGTGTGAGACTGTAAAGCGGCGAACACATGGATCCCAAGAAAGGGATACCATCAATAACTGTCGGGAAATATACCCCTCTCAGAACTACTAATGTAGTCAAGCTTGAGCATACAATTATTGTCAAGCAATGTGAAATAAGCTTCAACAGCAATTGTTGACAACCAAGGAGTAACCGGTTATAAAACCAATGATACTCAGGGAGCTCAGAAAAACAAGGAATACCATATTCTGTATTTGCCAAATACATGGGGAACCATTGTATAAATGATAGAGATGCATGAGCTGAAGCTAGCAACAATGGATGCCATGTAAACCAATACTGTGGAATCAGTAAGAACATGGTGCGCATCAGACGACCAAGGTATGTGAATAATCACCCAATACTATGGAGTTATTAATACAAGATGGTAGACAGGCAACAAGCCAGAAGTCTGCACCAAATGATGAAGCACCACCTGAAAGAGTAACGATCAGTCCTATTGCAATCTCATAAGAGAGTTACTGCCAAGGGTTCACGCCTCTGCACTCTGTAGGACTGAGTGTTTTGGTATTGCACTTGTGTAGTCAATGATCTAGTGGGATAGCTAGGAATATGGAAAATATAAGTAGTGGTAAATTCTTCCTTTCACCAATAAACATGGCATAAGCCAGTTAAGCAAAAGCTTAGAAACAAACCGTGCGGCCCAAGGCCAAAGAATCACGAAGAGTGTGAAACACACCAACAATCACAAGATGTGAATTCCATTGGAATAAGAGTGAAAGGAGACTTAAGAAAGTCACAAGGACCGACGCATCGAAAATGCAAGGTCATACAAGTAAAGAATACTTGTGATGAACCAGAGAAACTGGTATAATTCGGAAACCACTAACAATAGAGGAAGCACTACAACTAAGTAGTGACTTAACCTCAACGACAATAAGTCGGAGGAACCAAGTGAATGATCACTACAAAACAACAACATGTATATAGATTGCCAGAGAGCTGGTTACAATCTAAAACTCATCGAGTTTGAGCACGGTAAAAGAACACCACACATGGTTACTAAAAAGAGATGATGGGTAACCCGTTAAGGATAACGAGAAGGGCGAATAACCCAAGTTATCAGGGTCGCACAGCAGAAGCTAGTGGGCCCAGAATTCTAAGTGCAATACACCTAATGAACATGAGGTTAATCATTAATGCCTTACAGCCATTCAAGCTAGAACTGAACCCGGTTGAGAGTGAAATAACTCCGATGAAAATTCTTGATGCAGGGACTAACCGGTAATACGGTTAAGACCCGTTGATCAAGGAACATTGTATAATAGACCACATGGAAACTGAACCACTCCATGACGGCTGAATGCCTTCGACCAATGTCCAATGTTGACACATGGTAGATTACGTGGGCGTAATCCCTTTTAAGGGGGGTAGAGCGAAAACCGTGAAGTGTATGTTTTACGTGATAGGTGCATAAACTACAATGTGCATAGCGCAAAAGGATTTGTTGTAATGATTGATACTTATGTTACATAAACATTGTATTCACTCATCGTGTAATTGTGGTATTTGGGGAAATAAGATCAGGAAAGGAGTAGAGAAACTCCAGGGGAATGAGGACCCCGATTGGTAATAGTATGAGGAATGAGTATGTATGGGAGACTTGCGGAGTATAAATCGGTATGGAACTGATGTATGTAATGAGTATAAATCGGTATACAACCGATGTATTTTATGAGTATAAATTGGAGTATAGCAAATTGATGGGATATTATACCCATGAATTCTTAAGTATAGTAGTTGGAGAAGATGTAGTAATAGACGATGAGATGATTAGTAAGTAAGTAAGTGAATCATATAAATTGGAAAATGTATGTGTATGATTATGAGTAGCAAGATTAAAAAGATAGAAAATGAAATGATGTTTGACGAGCTGTCTGTTTGTATTGAGGTGGGAAGTGGAACTTGATTTGCTAGCGATCAAGGGAAGCCGAACACAAATTGGGGTGGAAGGATAATTCAACACCAATGCTGATCACATTGGGGTTGAAGGACTCTGGAAGCTCCCTTAAGTGGTCACAGAAATAACACTAGTAATAGGTATAATCACCATAAATGGTATTTGGGAGATGTATGCAAGTTTTCAAAATGAATTTCCAAAACTAATTTGGTACAATGTTTTCTTCAAACTTGAGAATGAGGATCGGTTTTGAAACTGCTCCCACGGGCGCTAGTGGATCTTCCATGCCTAGGCACGGGTATCCGGTCGAAACCATAGGAGGAGAAGCTAGTTTTGAGTCGGTGGGAGTGTTGATTATCTTTGAAACCACTACACCGGTTGTACGGTGACAAGTGTGTTTTGTATTTTTCCAAGGGCACTGGGGCAGCGTAGTCCCGAAGTAAGTATGAGTAAGTATGAGTAAAGTATGAGTAAGTAAGTATGAGTAAGTGCCTGAGGATCTCTATATGTGCAAATGAATTTGATCAGAACCAAAGGACCGTAGAGTCAGAAAGTGTAAGTGCTCAAGTCATGACGGCCGTGAACTAGAAAGTGTAAGTGTTCAAACGTGACTGGTACCTGAGGGATCACTCGCCATTGGGGGAGGATTGTACCTAATTGTCTGCGGATGGACCCCCTTGGAGAGAAGTAAAACGGATATTTTTGATTGTTATGCATGCAGTGACATGCTGTTTGGATGCGCAGTATGCATCATGTCAAACATATGGAGTTTGACAAATTATATGTAGAGGTCATAACCTTAGCATAGAGTATTTATACAAGTAACAGTATTAGATTCACCAACTTTGAGGGCAAAGTTCTTTAAGGGGGTAGATTGAAATACCCCAAACTTAAATATGGTGATTAGAATATTTTAATATGGTATTTAAGGGCCTAATAGTGCCTAAGTAATTTTGGTAAAAAAAATAAATCCAAAAGAAATGGGAAAAACGCTTAGAAAGCGGAAAACGCTAAAATGAGCGTTAAATAACCATAGGAGGTACGAGACCTCGGTTATAGTATCGTAAGGATTACTAAGGCTTATTCATGCCTAATTAGTATACGGGAATGATTCCCGAAGAAAACAGATCCAAGAAATGTATTAAAACGCTAAAAGAGCCTTAGTGCACGTTTTTCGAGGAAACCCGAAAACGTGATTTTAAGTGGTCAAACGAACCCGTAAAAATTATAAATCACTAAATAACTATTATTAAGCACCAACGGAAGCTTAATAACCAATAAAAATAAAGAAACGAGAAAATTCCAAAAAACGGCCCGGTTAGTGAATAGTACCTAAACCGGTAAAATAACGAGCGTTTTCTGTAAAAGACGAAAAATGCTCCAGCTAGTATAACAGAGGGGGGCCGATTTTACTGTTGTAGACAGCCCTCTCTCTCACACACACAAGTAACAAATAAGTAATAAAGTAACAAAAAGTAAAAAGTAGTCCCCTCTCTCTCCTCATTTCCTTAATTCCCACATCTCTCTCTCTCCAATTCCTTTTCCTCTCTCACGGTGGACTCCCCCTCCTGAACCCTCTCTTCTTCCTCCTCTGGTGGGTGCCGATTTTGAGCTCTCCAACCAGCTCCCATGGCAACTCCACCTTCTACCTCATGCTCTAGCTCCATTTGAGCTCCAAATGTAAAATAAAATACATATTTGAACTCCCCTCTTCAAGCTCTACATTTCTATCTTTTCAAAATCTGAAAATGAGCAACTTCATCTCCATGGGTTTTCCCCATTTGAAGAGAAACGCACACCATTATGGAGCTTGGAGTCTCCTCTTTCCAACAAGGTAAAAATCTCCATGAAAGACCTCACCTTTCTCCATCTCTTTGTATGGCCGATTTTGCCTCTCTCTCTTACCTTGTTTTTCTCTTGCTTTGGAGCATTGTTTCAACCCTCCAATGGTGGAGTAACCCCCTTCTTGATTCAAGGGTGAGAATCCCTCTCAAAGATGTTCAAAGGTAAAACCCTAACTTGTACTCTAAGCCTTTTTATGGAATTAGAATTCTTTAAGGGTTTAGAAGAGTAATTAAAATGCATTTTTGTGTTTCTTGGGTGTTGGGGTGGAGTTTGACAACTCCACTCCCATGTGACCGATTGGTACAAGAAAGAGAGGAAGGGAAGAATTGGAAAGGAGAAAAGGAAATATAAGCTCAAGGTAAGAGCTCTTCTTAATGCTTAATTTTAATGCATTAGTGTAATGGGAATGGGTAAAAAAATAAAAGAACCAAAACTATTGTGTTAGTAGTGTTTGTGGAAGTTTTTGTATTTGTGAGCAAGTATGTGAATTGTAGGCCTTGAAGGCAAGTAAATTGTGTATGAGTACTAGTATTGTTGTTTAAGGGAGTATTGATGTATTAAGATTGCCTTGTATTGCTGGTAGGACCTTGTATGGGTGTGGCTAGATTAGGAATGAATTTGATGGAAAAGTATGTATGTGGAGAAGCTAGAATTGTAGGTAAACTATGGCAAAATTTAGGTAGGAATATGTACATCTATGGATGACTTGGTGAATGGGAGAACCAAGGTGTGTATTGGATTTAGTAAAGGTGTTTGATGACCATGGAATGGTAATTGTGGTATGAGAGTACTAGGATGTAAAATCTGTAGCAATAGGGTACCAAGATGCAATGTAGAACTAGGAAGAAATTGGTGGGCAAGATCTTGTGAAATGAGTATTGGAACTTGGGTATAGGTAGTGCAATGGTTTGGAAATGAATTGGCATGGTAAGGTAAGGTATTTAGGATGCTAGGAATGGCGATGATTAAGGAAGTATTGGATGGGAGAATTGAATTGTAAAATCTAGCATAGGTGTAACGAAAACTGTTACATATGTTGTAGAAGAAGTAAGGAAATTGTGTAAGTTATTTGATGGATTTAGTAATGGATTTGGTGGACGAATTAAGGTGATTTAGAGGGCTTAATTAGTGTTAAAACATATGGGATTACATGTAGGAAGATTGGGGAAGAAATGGGTAAGAAATGGGCAAGAAAAGAAGTGAAAAACAAAATCTGTAGGTAGGTTCTGGACCGGTCCGACCCAGAGGTTGGGGAGGAAGGTGGGTCGGACGGGCACAGACCACGGAACCAAAAACTACTGGAATGGTCCGACCCAGAGGTGTATGGGTCGGACGGAAACAGTTGGGTCGGACGGGACAATTTCAGAAGACAGAAACTTACTGGAATGGGCCGACCCATAGGTTGGGTCGGACGGTGGGTCGGACGGCCCCAACTTATGAAAAAAAAATATAATAGTAGCAACACAGTGATCATATGTAGGTATGTATGTAGGTAAGTACATAAATAAAGGACCTTAGTAATATACCATTAATGTGACACCAATGGTAAGGAAGTAAGTATGTGAGTAGGAAAGTATGAAAGTAATTGAGTAGGTTGAGAATATGAGAACATTAAGTATACCGGGATAACGGGGTAAGTACGGGAGTAGTAGTTATTTGTGTACCCTATGAACATAGTATTAATAATCATGTTTGAAATATTATCAGTGGTACAAGTACGAACCATGGAACAAGGGAACACATGGTAGAGCTAACTCCGGTGGAAGGTATGAGTTTCTCATGCCCCGTATGCTAACCGAGTTACGTTGATTTGTGTGTTGTATGCCGGCTAATCAAGACTAAAGCATGAAAACGGTTTATTGCCTTTCATTTTATGTCTTGTTGTATGTTGTATGAGCTAACCCTTCTTGACTGATTGTGTGGCTTCACTTAGTGCGTAGATCGACTCATAGATGAGTCTTGTTGTGTAGTGACTCGTCGAAAGAGTTATGTTGTGAATTAACATAACTGTAGCAACGCTCTAAACTAACGAATCATTAAACGATAACGCAAACCAATGAACTCACTAGAATGTGAGGGAGTGTACGGGAGTAATAACCTTCCGATAATGGTAGGAGAATCGAAATGAATAATCCACAAATAATAAGTAGTGGAACTATATAAGTAACCTCTATTAGAGGAATTAATCTTGGTGCAAGACATGAATCATGGGAGTAGTAAAGAATGATGAGGGATCTCCAAACCCCTTAGCAACTAGTCGACCCATAATGAGGGGACCCGACTGATGCAAGTATGGCCCGAACATGAGAGTATTCGATACGTTGGGGATACCCTTAAATCTGAGGATACTAGTCGGTGGTAATTCCCTAAGCTAGTGGAGGTTATCGAGAGAGAGACTCCTAGGCTAATCCATGAGAATGTAATGTACTCTGAGAGATGAGTGTTGGGAATTTGAGTAGTCCGGTAAAAGCGGGCATTTGAGTATTTGAGGAGCTAAGCGTATAGCCCTCGTATTGTAGGTCCGGTGGCGAGTCTTGTGTATGACTCCGCCCAGAGGCCAAAGTAATGAGTATTGAGTATTGCGTATGTGTGAGTAAAGTAATAAGTACTGAGTAAGAAGTGAGTATGAGTATGTAATGAGTACCGAGTATCGAGTACGTATGAGTAAGCATTGAGTATTGAGTACGTAAGAGTAAGTATGGAGAATTGAGTAGTGAGTATGCACAAGTATAGTAACGAGTACAGAGTAAGGATCGTGTACGAGTAAGGTATTGAACATGGAGTGATGAGTATGCAAGAGTAAGGAGTAAGTATGAGTAGAGTAGCGAATATCGAACACAGTACGAAGAGTAATGAATGAATAACAAATACGAATGGTTGACTATCGAATTGTCTTCCTTAGTAAGTATTGAACTTGTACATTTATGTAGGTATTTTTGATTGTATTGTTGTAGTATGAGTATGTATGTATGCATGTAAAATGAACTTCATGTATATCCGACCCAAAGTAGTCGGCGTACCGCGGTTAGCACGCGGTATATGCGAAATTCATATTCAGCGTAAGATGACCACCTCGGGGGAACGTTTTTAGTGTGCAGGTACTCGAAGCTGACCACCGTTCGAGAGAGTAGGATGGGGACTGCTATGTAAGCATGGGTAGTTGTATGATAGGGATTGTATTTGGAATGCAATGCGAAATTGGAAGGTCCAAACTGTATCGGTAATTTAAGGATTGTAGTAGACTCGGTATAGTATTGTATTGGAGTTGTATTTGAATTACGGTTGAATATGCAAGGAAAGTAATGTATTGTGTAGAGTACTCGGTATGTTCAATTCATCAGACCGATAGTATGTAGTATTGTAACTCTCCTTGTTAGTCACGTGGGTGACTAACGGCATTGTACACCCGCCCTTGTGTATGGAGTATCCGCTGCGAAGGTAAGTATTGTACAGTAATGACGGTATTAGCGGTAGGGGTGTTACAAAAACACTTGTTACAAGCCAAGGGGTATGTTTTCCCACTTTTAAGTTTAACTTCCACTCACCTTTAGTGTATATCTGAATTCAAACTCTTAATATAGCTTACCCTGCCTCCATTGCTATTGTCAAGGAGAGTTATTCGTTATCATGTCCGTTTTGAAATTTATATTACTTTGGGAGTTAACTTTATTTGATTTCATGCACTCTTTACTCGCCTTCATAAATTGAGCTGTCATAGAAGACATATGCTCGTATAGATCCATAAGGATAGTGTAGGACATGTGCCTCAAAAATAGGGTAGGTATATTGTCTGATACTTAACCCTCTAAAATATATCAATACTACTCAAAAATTTTAGGTTAATAACCTCCCAATTATATGTAAATATATGTATGTAGCGTTTGGTATTGCTACTAAAGTATTTCTCCTGACTTCTGAAAGTATAAATTTAAAGTTTGTTCTCTTCTCTTTATTAATTAGGAGTCTAGCATTGTCACTGTAATGATACTAGCTGAGACCCTTTATATTTGAGCAGGTATTACATCCCGCGTTTATTTATGCTGGATGTTTAGTTATGTATAGTGAGATTCTGTTTTGCTTTTCCTGATATTATCATTGGTTATGTTTGTAAGACTATGCTGATAGTCATATTTCAAGGTTTCGCACGATTTTCTCGAGAGGTTAATAAAGAATTGTAAGATCTTCCAGTCCCGCACTGGGCAGTAAGCTCAGTGCCTGGGTATCCCATAAAATTCAGTGTTTTCTTTTCCGTGTAGGTCTTCACTCTCCTTTATTTGGTTTACTGGAGCAGCACTTGTTGTAGCAAGTGCGCCATGCAGGTTGGATCATCATGTAGTGTATGTCCATTGAGATATATTTTACTCCATCATCACTGTATACTTGGCGGTATTGTCAGCCTTTCTGGTTATCATTGGTATGGCGTCACTGTTATTCGTCGTCCGCTTCCCGTGTGGATGACAGTTGGCGTCGTTCGGTCTTCAACAAACCTTTCGCCAATTCAAGCAGTTTTAAGTATTTGTGTTAATTAATGTATTCCTTTTCATGACATCTGCTCGTTATTTAGGCAGGTCATAGTTTGTAGTTGTTGTAAGTTTGAACAGTTGCTAACGCCCTTCGGCGGACCAAGTAAAAACTGACTTTCTACTCCTCACTGTTCTATCACACACCCTGTATCCCAAGGTTAATTTCGGTTGTATTCAGATCTCAGAGCGCAACTACGCTCTGATACCACTTTTTATAACACCCCAACCGAAATCCAATAACCTGTATAATGATAGCTCCCAAAGATAACTGGAAATGCAGCGGAAAATATATACATAACAACGGGTGGTGCTACAACGCCGCTAGTCACCCATGTGACTAACAAGGCTAACTCCAACATAACTTACAAATGATGCGGTCTGAGCGCTGAATACAAACCTCTTAAAATAACAAAACCAATAGTAAAGATACAGTACTGTAAATTGCTTCCGGTAATAATAATCCCCTGTCTTAATTCTACCCCACCTACACTCGGTCGGGTAATCTCTTCAACTTCAGGTACCTGAAAAATGGGGGTGCCCCCAAAGGGGCTCAGCAAACAACGCTGGTATGGAAAACGTGCAGCCCATCGGCTACTGGGCCACACCAACTACTTTGTCGAATACATGCAGTTCATTTTTATAAAGCTGTAAACAAGCATCATGCCATAATCATAACAAGTATTCATACAAGGACAACAATGTCACACAGAACAAGACTTCAGAAGGTCGAGTTAGGTGATCTGTAATCTTTTAATAGTTGTCGGGTCCACACAGTGGGACTGACAGGTGTGTATGAGTATGTCAATATAGTGGAGGTATAGTGACCTCGTTAAAAAGGAAAGGTGGGTAATTAGTCCCTCAGAAGATAACATAGTTAACTCCTGCACTTAAAAGAGGTGGGAATCGAACCCTCGAGAGGAATAAAGTCTTCCTCCCCACTTGAACTGTTTCGGTACGCCGCCGGTGAGTGACATAGTGCACCCAAAACTCCCGTCGCGACGTAAATTGTATAGGAGACGACCTGTGACAGGTACAGCTCTAGTAGCATGCATGGCTAGATCTAACTGGGCTCCTCGCTTCTCGTAGTATAGAATTTGTTAGATGTCACATAAGGACGTTAATCAAGAACACAATGTGTATTGTCGATTATCACGTTTAGGATAACGACGTTTGTTATAAAGTGAAGTTAGTGAGAAACTTGAGTACAAGTTCTCGGTATGATAAAACGCAGGTATTTAATCCACTAGTAATGTAGTGTTGTATGCGTGGGACATACACATTATAGTTAGTATCATTCACACAAGTAAAGCAATACAACAGTGCACAAGAGTAATACAACATCTTACATGCAATTATCTTGGTCATTATTTCAAACAACAGATAGCACACAAGCCGGTGTAATCCGGTAGCAAACAGGTTGCAAGAATCCCATACCGTTCACCGTAGACTGTACTTGTTTAGTTCCCGGTCAACGTCTGGTCAAACAATGTCCTAGAATAGGATTAACTGAGAGTGTTACTTTATGTAACTCTCGTATAATAATTTTATTGATTCATGAAACGATTTCATATTTGTTATTTCATGTGAGGTTTATTTTTAACGCTTAGATAATTTCTTTTAACCTCTTAACCTTATTTATTTTTAAGGTTTACCCATATAATTTAAACCATCGTAGTCTTTACTTATAAGACTTATATTGTATGATAATTCTCTTTTAATTACCTCAAGCATCTTATACATCGCATCAAATATTTCCTCTTAACTTAAATAATTTCTTTGAATGTATTTTTGTATAAACAAGTATTATTCATATGACATACTGTATTTGTCCAAACGACAAAACAATATATAATTTCCTCAATGACATTTATTAGTCACAAGTTAATTAATTCTCCTCTTAACTTTATATTTAATATACTGTAATTCCAAATATTATTTGATACTTACACATTAAATTCCTCATATTCATTTCCTTTTGATTTACTTGAAATCTTAAATGTATATATTTTATACACATGTATTATTTATGATACATGATTTTAATTGTCTACTGACATAACAACTTTATAAATTCTCAAATTGTATACACATGGACGTATTATTCCCTATATCTTTTATTAATTACAATCTAACCCCAAATAATATTATTTCTTTACAAATAAATTACTTATGTCTTTATAACATATAGTTTTAATTTCATAAAACCTTTAATCATAATTTCCTTTTCCAAATCTTCTAAATATCCATATAGGACCTACAAATATTTCTAATCCCATAAATACGCTATACTTTTCGATTATTATATTATAACCACATTTATTTCATAAACTTTACATTATACTCCAAAATACATTATATTTCATAGTTTCATTTTCTTAATTAATTAATTCACTAAACCACCACTATAAATTCGGTAATTATTATTTGAACACCTTAACTTTTATAAATTTCTAAATCATACCATAACCTTTCGGTTTTGACAAATAACTTCTCATAATTACATTTTAACCCCAAAAACTTCATAATAGTTATATATTAACTATAAACTATAGTTTTAATATTCAATTTCCTTAAATTTCGAATGGCATATAAATTTCCATTAATTAAGTTTCTGCCCCAATTAAAATTCTAGATTTTCACATGAACTTTTATAAATTACGATTTCACACCAAAACTTTATAAATTGTTATTTCAACTTCTAAACACTTATTAAATTCACCCAAAATTCATAATATTAATTCCTACCCTATATTATGTCATTATTATGCCCATGACACCTATTATTCTCGGCTATCACCATATATTCCCATAATTTTCTAAAAATTACATTTTTACCACATAACTTATTAAACTAGTCATTTAAAACACTAGTAAATATTTTTACTCACCAAAACTCTTTATTTAAATTTGTAAGTATTTTTACTCCAATATTTTAAGGATTCTAAAATTACCAAATTACCCTTTCAACTCATCCAGTACTCACTTATAGATATTATGGTCTACTAATAAAACATTAATACACTAAATCAGAAGCTCCAAACTCTCGGCTAATGAGATTGGACTTCCTTATCACCGAACCAAGACCCACCCCATAAACAAATCCCTGACATTTGACTAATTTTGTTACCACTTTCACATTTCTGCATGAGCACTGAAATACCCCAAACCTTGGTATGTCGTGAAAATGTTAAACTATGGTATTAAAAGGCTAAAAGTGCCTTAGAAACATCAATGTACAATTTAAACCATAGTAAAAACACAATAAAACACTAAGACACGCTTTGAGCAAAAACGTGCTCTAAGCTCGGAGTGAACTTGGTTAGGACCCAAAGAGCCTACCAAGACTTAATAATATTAAATTATGATTTAATAAGGCTAAATAAGTCCGGGAAACCTTGGTGGACAGTTAAACGAAATAAAACACAAGAATATACCTTAAAGTCAATATGAGCAAAAATGTGCTCTAAGCTTGGGATAAATTTGTATAAGACCTAATGGTCATACCTATACCTTATAAATATGTTAATGAACATATTAAATCGATTACCAAAGAAAACCAAGCTTGAAAACAAGTTAAAACACAAAATGTGCTTTAAGGAGTCTTAAAGCACATTTTTGAAAAATTGTCTTGTAAATGAGTTTTGAGTGGCTAAATGACCATCATTACTCTTTAATTAATATTTGTACTACTTAGTATCACATTAGGAAGTCTAAATCAATGGGAAATCAAAAATTTCACAAATATGTGCCTTAATTTGTGAATAGTGCTCAAATAGTGCTAGTTTAAGTTATAAGTCAACATAAGTTGTTTAATTGGTCAACAAAGGCCATATATATGTTATATATGTAAGGGGCCACGGTTTTAGGGGTGTGAGTCATCACACTTGGCTTGCCAATTAAAAGAAAGAAAGAAAAGTAAGTAAAGGTTACCTTTTTGCTTTATAACTTAAATATCTCCAAAACTTACCTCTCTCCTCACTTTCTCTTCTTTTCTTTTTGGTTCCCACCGTCTCCAACCTCATCCTCCCTTCTCCATTCTCGTTTTGCTACAGCAAGTAGCCATTCTCCATCTTTAAATGCTTGTAACTCATGGCTCCAAGCTCCGAATTCAATTCCGAGACTACCGTTGTCTTAGTTAGAGTAAGCTCTACATTCCTATCTTTTCAAATCTTCAAAAGCTCCATTTCGGTGCCATGGAGATTCACCATTGAAGGAGCTTGAGCTCATATTTCCATGCCTTGTCATTCTCCTTTGTTTCAAGGTAAGGAAAATCAAAGAAAATCCAAGTTCCCACCATTTTCTTGTATAACCGAAAATTCACCTTACAATGGTGTCTTGTCTTGCTATTTTCTTAGCTTAATTCAATCTTCAAGGGACTAGGAGGAGTCCTATCTTGCCACTTAACCAAGCTCCCTTTCGAATTCCAAAGGTAATCATCAAATTTTAGTGTTTTAAGACACTTATGTAAACCTAGGGTTTAACTATGAGTTTGAGTATTAAACTTAATGCTCATTACCCTTATATGTGTATTGGTTAGAAGATTGACAAGTGGTAAAACCTCCTTGCCGGTTTTCAACCAAGAAAGAACAAGAGAAAACAAATGGGAAAGCTTGGAAAACAAAGAGGTAAATGACCTCTCTTAATGTGGTTTATTGTACTAGGAAATTGAGCTATATTTGCTTAATAAATGACTTAAAGAGCCAATGGGAAATGAGCTAGAAAACTATCCACAAGGTGGACTAAAAATACATGGGAGCATTGTTGTGTGTACTTGCAGGTTGAATGCATTATTATGTGGGAAATTCAGTGTTTAAGGTTTATGCAATTTAAGGGCCTAAGAGCCAAGCAATTTAAGTTTATGCACTATATTGTGATGTAGTGTAGTTAAAGGCTTAGTTGTGTGTAAAGGGCATTTCTTGTAAAGATGAATGTCGTGAATGGTTAAAGGATGAAAAACAATATGTTTGTGTGTAAGGAATGTGTATTAAGTGATTAAGTGTTCTTGGTTGTCTAAAGGTGAAAACCTAAGTGTTTGGGTGTGAGAGTTTACAAGAGAAGCTATGGCAAAATTTAGTTGATAAACAAAGGAGTTTATGTGATGAAATGAGATTTTAAGACCTAGAAGGTACTAGGAACTTGTTAAGTGTTAAGATGGTGGAAGAAGGTGAATCATGGTGTTCTTAGGTGTTAAGGTGCCATGGGCATTGTCTTGGAGGATTTAGAACTCAAATGGGTGTTTTGAACACACCAAGGAATTGTTATGTGAAGTGTTAAGTCTTGTTCAAGATTTGGTAAACAAAGGAAAAGAAATGCCTAGTGAAGGTCTAAGTGAAAACTTGTGGAAATTAGAAGCAATTGTGCAAAGGAGGTGTGTATGAGAAATAATGCTTTTGGAGTGGTGGTAATGTTTGTGAGACAACACTTTGGTTAGTTGAGGTAGTAGGCATGATATACCACTTAGAAATCTAAGAAAAATGTTATAAGTGCTAGGAATTGTTGTAAGGAATTGAGTAACCAGTTAGTGATGATTTAGGAAAGTTTAGTGCTTGTTTTAAGGTGTTTAAACATGTAGGAAACATGTGGAAAGTTTATGGAATGATTAGGTAAGGTTTAAGGTTGGTTTAGGGGTTGAAAAATGATGTTTTGACAAGTTAATAACATGGTCCGGGACCTAGCCCTTGTATAGGTACCCGGACCACCCCTTAAAAAGAGCCGAGAGTGAAGTTTAGAAGTGGTCCGGGTCCTTAGTCCAGGACCAAGACCCGGACCAAGGGTAAAATAAGGCCGAGAGTACATTCTACAAGTGGTCTGGGACCTTGGGTCCGGACCAAGTCCCGGACCAGGTCAAAAGTGTTGCAAAATCTGTTTTAAAGGCTTCTAATCATGGGGAATTGAATGGTAATGGTTTTAGGTGATGTTTAGGCCTTGTTTGGTGGCATATAAAGGCCTTAAAATGTGTAAACAAGTGTTGGGTTTGATGTGAGAGTTGTAAACTTAATATCACAAGAGTAAGTTAAGTGTAACGGGAATGACGGGGTAAACTATGGGCGCTTTAAACGTTAAGCAAACATGTTACCCCAATATTAATAAAAGTAATTGTGATGTTACCAGTTGTACGGGATTTGTTCGAGGAACCTAAAAGGACATGATATAGTGGACCGTGGCGACAGGTATGGTTTTCTTGCAACCTGTGTCCTACCGGATTACACCGGCTTGTATGCCAATGTGTTTTTCTGAGTGTTTGCCACCTTGTAAGATTAAAACATGTAATGAGTTTATAGTAATCCATTTATGTGGCGCATCTGGTCTCCGATACCGTTTAACCTCAAATAAGTGTTGAACCTTAGCTAACTAGAACTAGGAACACGTGAGAGATCGGTATTCGGAGTTAACGACCCAAACCTTGGGAACGTTCTAACCACGGCTATGTGTGAGTTAGTTGGATATTGTTGTTGTATGCAGGTGTGTGAACCTCCCTTGTGTGCTTAACTCGGTTATGATACCGTATGGTGTGTGGATGTGATAGGCTCCATAATGGATCTCTAACTACTTATTTATAAGTATATATGTACTAATGGGGGTGAGGAGTCCGGTTGTTCCGGCCACGCGTGTGAGGACAGGAGTCGATGTCATATCCGGTTCGACTCTCTTGGTGTATGTATAGGTTGTATTCCAATTTGGTTTCAATCTTCCCTTAGCTTATCCAAAGCTAGTTTACTGACTCACGTCGGGCCACAGGGGCATACAAATGTTATTTCGGTGTGCTTGGGATTACTATATCCGACACACCTTGGGTTTAAGTTAACCGTTCGATATAACTGGACGGTAACGAGGTTGGTAACGAGCTTAGCATGAGATTGGCAATAATCTCTAGGCTCACTATGTATACTAACTATGGTGGAAGGTTCCTTGTGTGAACCGATCTTATGGTGTTTTGTGTTGATATTGTGCTAGGCAATTTCCCTTGCTATGCTATGATATGTATACGTTAGGTGTTTAAAATGAATGTGATGTTATCATGTGTACGCCGAAACAAGAAAGGTTTTGTTATGTTTTGTTATGTGAGGAATGAGATATGTTGTAGGATATGGAGTGTGTGGATCATGGAAATGAATCCCAGTTGTGACAAGAGGCATTTAAGGATAACCCGATTAATGGGTACGTGTCGTTCATTAAGGAAGTAGCTCCGTTTTAGAGGAGAGCCGCTCTAGGGTTAAAGGAATCATTGGATGATTTGTTAAGCGTGGATGTGTTGGATATATATTGAGCCCTATTGTTGGGTGTATGCAAAGTGTTGTGTGTTTATGGTTTGTATGCATGATTTAAATATAATCAACTGCATGCTAAGACGACAATTAGTTGTGCGTGGCCCGGTAGCATGTGGGCTGCGGGATTACCATACCAGCAAAGGTGCTGAGCCCCTTGGGGGCCACCCTTTCTCTCCTTTTCTATTTCAGGTACAAGGAGCTGGAAGCCGTTCGAGAGTAGGACGGGGTAGATGTTTATACATGGGTAGCCATTTAAATGGCGTAAGCATTGTAGGCATAGTAAGACCGAAATTGTTATCGGCATCAGTTTATAAATACTCGGTATGGTTGAAAGGTGTATGTTGTTGTTGTTGTTAATGGAAGGGGATAGTATTGTGTAGTCGCTCGGGAATTTAGCCCATCAGACTGGTACAATTTTTATGTATTAGCCTTGTTAGCCACGTGGGTGGTTAACGGCGTGTAACACCATTGAATTAAGTAATGTGATGAGTTGAATTTTCCGCTGCAGTTTAATGTTATGTGTACGGTGGTAGTTGGGGTGTTACAAGCACACAGCAATACGTAATTCCACAGAGGTTTAATGATTTATCCCTACAGGGGTGTAGTTACAAGAAAGGAAAAATGAAGATAAGTTTGTAGTGTTCTACTACTTCTGGAATGAAACATATACAGTCCCTGTTTCAAACCTGGTGTGCAAGCGCAGCAGTTGTAGTGATTTAAAACTACAGAGGCGTGAGACCAAGAAGAGAATCAAGAGAGTTCAGAACATGTATGCTCTCTTGTTCGACAATAAGAGTTATAAAATTACCGTTTTGTTTTCTGTTTGACCAACATGAACGCCACTTCTGATTTCCTTCCCAACTATCATCGATTCGTAATTGACTGTTGCGAGAGAATAGCAGAGGCGCAGATCCAGGAGGAGAATGAAACGTTGCCTCTTGTTCATTGGTGAGATTTTTTTGTTTTTTTTTGGCAAAGAAAACCGATAGAGATGGAGAATGAAGATCTGTAGGAAAAACTGGTGCCCTTACTTCTTCTCGATTTGAAACTGACCAGATCACACTTTTTTTTATTCAACTGCTTTCATCCCTCTTCTTAAATCTATTGTAAGAGACAAGTTCTAGTGGTTTAAAACTGTAGATTCATGGACACCATGAGAGAATGAAGGTGGCTCGATGATTTACACATCAGAGGTGCAGGCACAAGAACTGGACGAAGAAAGTTGTAGTCTTTCTTGCTTACTAGTTTGAGTTGTAAGTTACTGTAAATTGAACTCGAGATGTTGGGTTGTAAAACTATCGAGAAGAGAAGGAGAACGTCTGAGCGTTCCTTGTTTTCCGATGAGGATCACAAAAGAAGGAAGTGGGTGTTCTGTGTTTGTTGGTAAGAAGAAGAGAGGCGCAGGCTCTGTAAGTTTGTAGTTGTTCCAGGAATTTACTGCTTCAGAGGATGTGGATGCAAGAAAGAAGTGAAGGTAGACACAAAACATATATGTTTTGTTCGTTAGTTACAGTGAGTATAATAAGGGAATGAAGATGGTTCAGGTAAGAAGAGGAGTATAGAGTGGAAGGAAAAGAAATCGGTTGTATTAATTAGTAAGTTATTAGTATTGGTCAGCACATGCCACTTGGTTAATTATTTGGAGATCTCAAACGGTGGAGGAGGCTCTTAGGTGGCGGCAATAATGAGGTGATAGGTTACTAGTTTAATATAGTAAAGTGTCCTAAATATTTCATTTCTAAAGTGGGAATATGAGTCATATCCCACAGCTTGCAAATCGGCACTTATCAAGGAGAATAGCCTTAATTAACGGTAATGTCACATGGCTCCATTATCGGTTGAAATGGATTACATAAATTTTTTTTTTAACTTGGTTGTAGTATTAGTATATTACCGTTAATCACTTGGGCATACTACCGATTTTGTTTGTTTAATTATATGCATGAGCAACACCATTAATATATATGCTACGTACAACTTTTATTTTGATCTCAATCAAGTATATATGCATACGGTGGCAAATAGTATATACCGTATAGTATAGTAGTCACATTAGGTAGAATCTTAATCTTATCTTAATGTTATATACATATATAAGATGAGTATATTTGGTGATTACTTGTTTTACTATGTAAAATTGTATAAAACAAGTATCACAAATGGTATACATAAACGACAATATAGTGCTGTTTGGAAAAAATGTATACTTTGTTATAGGTATTGTTATAACATTTCTTATGCATTTATGATATATATTAGGTATTAAGATTATGTAACATAAGTGCAGACGTGATTATCGTGAGTGGTTAGAACTGGAGTAATTTAAATAAAAGAAAAGAAAAGAAATTAAAACTTAAAATAACAGTCGGGCTGCAAACAAATCCCGGTCGTAGTAGTATAGTAAAGTGTAGACCGGATATCGAACCGTGGGACTAAGGGGAATTATTAAGTACCTAAGCGTGTCACAAAAGGGGGATTAATTGACTTGTTTTTAATAATAAAAAGGAAAGATAAAATAAACTAAGTAAATAGGTAAATTAAATGGGACTCTGGGTCAGGTTAATATAATCTACTCTTTCATGCTATGTCTACTGGTTTAATTATAATTGTTTGGCAAAATTCCTCTTATTATCTTAAGGTCCGATGAAAACTCATAAGAACTCGTTTACCTGAAAATGCAGGGTCCGATGAAAACTCAAGCAAAATACGTGTAAACGGACGGTTTAGATATGAGAAATTATTTATGCATCTGAGTACTAACTTATCCGATGAAAACAAGTTTCCTCCAGATTTACGGCTTAATTAACCTATCTATTTGTCACCGATCAGATTAGAAATAGATTTAGTAAAGCAATTTAATAAACTCATGACATTTATTAAAAAGGCGAGAGATAAACTTTAATCGTAACAACTGTATTTAAATAAAACCAGTAGAACATATTGCATAATTAATACAAACACATAATAACCATTCCCAGAGTATAAATATTCTAGCCTAACATATTAAATAGATAAACAGAAACAAGAGTAGTAGAAATCATCTGTAGTCACTCCTGCATTCGTTCTGCTATTTTGTATACGTCGGACTAGAGGTGGATATGGTGGAATGAAAAGAAAATAAAATGGAGAAGACAGGAGAAGAGAAATGGGATGAACGTGTGATGTGTGGTGGAGTGGATCAATGATGGATTGTTTTTGGTGGAAGGGACTTATTATTGAAGGCAGAAGGAGCGTGGGTTTATATCGGAGAAAGGAAGAGGAAGAAGACAGAGGGAACACCGCGTGAGGAAATTAAGGAATGGATTGGGTGGCTGAACGCGTGAGTACTGTCGGCAGGCGCCTGATATTGTTAATGGCAGTAGATGGATATGTCGCAGGCGCCGTAAAGGAAGAAGCAAGTTGGGGAAGACAGTCGGCGAAGAAAACCAGTCACGATCTGGGAATTTACTCGCGACCGCCCCTGTGTCTGCCTAAGGTTATGCGGACGTCACTCACGTCCGCCTTGTTGTCCGCCCAGTTTTATGCGGACTTCACTCTGTCCGCTCCTTGTCCGCCTAAGTTTATGCGGACACAATTCTGTCCGCTCCTTGTCTTCTGTCCGCCTCCCTGCCCGCCTTAGTTTATGCGGACAAGTCTTCTGTCCGCCCTGTCCGCCTAAGTTCATGCGGACGTCAACCACGTCCGCCCCTTGTTAGGCAGACGCAGCCACGGACACAAGTTTTTGACTTATTTTCTTCTACGAACTTTGACCGGCTCTAGATTCTTCGTTTGGACTCCGTTTTCTGAGCCGTTTGCGTCTATGCGTTCGTCTCTTTGTCTACTTTGCTCCCAGCTTGGTTTTCCTCATGTTTAACAATAATTCGTGAGATAACAATAAAACATAAACTAGAGGAAAACTAACCAAAGTGGAGATGAGCAAGAAAAGTGCTAATATAATATAGAAATACACCTATAAAACATGCTCATTTGGACACTTATCACACCCCCACACTTATCTTTTTGCTTGTCCTCAAGCAAAACCACGTACCCAAGTAAGTAGGGAATGCTCAATATTAACAAATATTATTATGAAGGGTAGGATAAACATGATCTTTAAACTTTTCGAGGAGTGTGATCCATCAACTGCTGGTGGCACAGGTGTACTCAGGGTAAAAATAAAAATTAGAGTTTCGGGGTATGATCCAAGGAACTTCAATGCTTCTTTGTTTAGGTTGACTCTGAGAACTTTTACCATGGCCAACTTCTCTCAAGAATGGGCATTGAGAGAAAACAAAAGGAAAAATAGATTCATGCATTTGTTTCCCTTTTGCATAAGGGATGAGAAAATGTAGGCATCACGCCTTTGTATTTAAAAACACTCAACTCTCTTTGTTGGTTACCAATGGTGTCTCGCAAGTCCCTTATTTTTTGTATTCTTTTTTTTTTAAACAGAGAAGCCCCCTTAGCATCCCTAAGAGAAGACAGACAGAAAGAAACCCTGAGCAATAAAATCCAACCATTTGCAGATTATTTGGTCACACCGCATATAATATGCTCCTCAAAAGTAATTAAAATTTTAAAATTTTGTACCATTTATCCCGCAATTCAAACAGTATTTATTCTTAAAGAGAACAACCCACATATAAAGGGTCCACGATATTGAATTGGACAAACGCAAGATAAGGTTAGAGATTAAACATTTAAGCACAAATGTCACCGAAAAGGGCGTACTCCCCCACACTTAAATGAACAATGTCCTCATTGTTCACCAAAAAACAAGGGAAAGTGTCAGAAGACCTTTTCGGTAAGTAGATAAAATAGAGAGAACACAGAAGGTCACAAATAAACATTTAAGTACATAAACACTCCTCTGCAGATTTTTATTAAAATAAAAGCATAGTTAAAGAAACTGGTACTCCCCTGATATTATTTTTGCTTGCGTTTATAGGAGTTCCCCCACACTTGAGCTTCAGCCTCAAGTAGCGTAGCTTGGTTGCAGTGTAGACATGAAGTTGCACCTGCATAAGACACTAGAAGCAACCATACTCCAAACGGGGTTAAGAGTTAGCAAAACAAAATTTAAAGAGAACCTGAAAATTAAAAGAGTATAAAATCAAATAAAATAAAGTTCATCCGGGTTGCCTCCCGGGAAGCTGCCCTTCTTTAACGTCTTTGGCTAGACGCCTGCTTCGTTATCCTGGATGGAAAATATAAGCAGACAACAGTTCTGCCAGGAAAACGAAGTTGGCAGTAATAAAAGCAAACCACATGGATAAAAAAAACGTTACTTCGGCAAATATAATAAGAAAATGAATACTCCACAAACCTGGTGTTTGAGGAGGTACTGCCTTCCGTAATACGTAGTTCTAACAGAAGACCCGGTGGTGATGACTTTTCTTCTCAAATTGGAGGAAGTAAAACATCCTCCTCTTGTAGGTGAGGCTCATAGAAGGAACGCTGATTGATATCATCTTCAGAGAAAGTTGATTCTTCGAAGGTGATATTGGCGTTTTGTTTGGATATCTTGGTGGGAGGTGATGGCAATTCCTTCTCTTCATTTTCGAGGATGTAAGTATCCTCATCTTCTGGGTAGAGCATAGAGAAGGATGGAAACTAGCGGTAGGTGACTGTAGAGGGAAGAGAGTAACTTACATCCATAGTGGGGTGTTCTACCTCATGAACTGTTTCGCTCTTTGGTTGCTATTCTCGTTGAGCGATTCTCTCCAGGTAATCTGGTTGATCCTCCAACCAGAGTTGTTCTTGTAATATGAGACAATCCTCATAATCATGAGCTCCCCGACATACGGAGCAGTTTAAATACTGTGAATAGCAAAACTCTTGTTCGAGCTCCTCCTCCATTTGCCGCGTACAGATTTTTTTTTTGTGTTTTCATATATAAAACGAAACTACTGAAACTGATTAGAAAATAAAATGATTAGAAACAAACATAATAATAATATAAACAAAATATAAAAGATAATTAATATAAACAACAAACAAAATAAAATACACAAAATATTCTAATATAACAAGTGAATTATCCGGGGCTTAGGGACTAGAATAATCTAGTCCCCGGCAACGGCGCCATTTTGCAGACGTGATTATCGTGAGTGGTTAGAACTGGAGTAATTAAAATAAAAGAAAAGAAAAGAAATTAAAACTCAAAATAACAGTCGGCTGCAAACAAATCCCGGTCGTAGTAGTATAGTATAAGTGTAGCGACCGGATATCGAACCGTGGGACTAAGGGGAATTATTAAGTACCTAAGCGTGTCACAAAAAAGGGATTAATTGACTTGTTTTTAATAATAAAAAGGAAAGATAAATAAACTAAGTAAATAGGTAAATTAAATTGGACTCTGGGTCAGGTTAATATAATCTGCTCTTTCATGCTATGTCTACTGGTTTAATTTATAATATTTGGCAAAATTCCTCTTATTATCTTAAGGTCCGATGAAAACTCATTAGAACTCGTTTACCTGAAAATGCAGGGTCCGATGAAAACTTAAGCAAAATACGTGTAAACGGACAGTTTAGATATGAGAAATTATTTATTCATCTGAGTACTAACTTATCCGATGAAAACAAGTTTCCTCCAGATTTACGGCTTAATTAACCTATCTATTTGTCACCGATCAGATTAGAAATAGATTTAGTAAAGCAATTTAATAAACTCATGACATTTATTAAAAAGGCGAGAGATAAACTTTAATCGTAACAACTGTATTTAAATAAAACCAGTAGAACATATTGCATAATTAATACAAAACACATAATAACCATTCCCAGAGTATAAATATTCTAGCCTAACATATTAAATAGATAAACAGAAACAAGAGTAGTAGAAATCATCTGTAGTCACTCATGCATTCGTTCTGCTATTTTGTATACGTCGGACTAGAGGTGGATATGGTGGAATGAAAAGAAAATAAAATGGAGAAGACGGGAGAAGAGAAATGGGATGAACGTGTGATGTGTGGTGGAGTGGATCGATGATGGATTGTTTTTGGTGGAAGGGACTTATTATTGAAGGCAGAAGGAGCGTGGGTTTATATAGGAGAAAGGAAGAGGAAGAAGACAGAGGGAACACCGCGGGAGGAAATTAAGGAATGGATTGGGTGGCTGAACGCGTGAGTACTGTCAGCAGGCGCCTGATATTGTTAATGGCAGTAGATGGATATGTCGCAGGCGCCGTAAAGGAAGAAGCAAGTTGGGGAAGACAGTCGGCAAAGAAAACCAGTCGCGATCTGGGAATTTACTCGCGACCGCCCTTGTGTCTGCCTAAGGTTATGCGGACGTCACTCACGTCCGCCTTGTTGTCCGCCCAGTTTTATGCGGACGTCACTCTGTCCGCTCCTTGTCCGCCTAAGTTTATGCGGACACAATTCTGTCCGCTCCTTGTCTTCTGTCCGCCTCCCTGTCCGCCTTAGTTTATGCGGACAAGTCTTCTGTCCGCCTCCCTGTCCACCTAAGTTCACGCGGACGTCAACCACGTCCGCCCCTTGTTAGGCGGACGCAGCCAAGGACACAAGTTTTTGACTTATTTTTCTTCTACGAACTTTGACCGGCTCTAGATTCTTCGTTTGGACTCTGTTTTCTGAGCCGTTTGCTTCTATGCGTTCGTCTCTTTGTCTACTTTGCTCCCAGCTTGGTTTTCCTCATGTTTAAACAATAAATTCGTGAGATAACAATAAAACATAAACTAGAGGAAAACTAACCAAAGTGGAGAGATGAGCAAGAAAAGTGCTAATATAATATATGAAATACACCTATAAAACATGCTCATTTGGACACTTATCACACCCCCACACTTATCTTTTTGCTTGTCCTCAAGCAAAACCACGTACCCAAGTAAGTAGGGAATGCTCAATATTAACAAATATTATTATGAAGGGTAGGATAAACATGATCTTTAAACTTTTCGAGGAGTGTGATCCATCAATCGCTGGTGGCACAGGTGTACTCAGGGTAAAAATAAAAATTAGAGTTTCGGGGTATGATCCAAGGTACTTCAATGCTTCTTTGTTTAGGTGACTCTAAGAACTTTTACCATGGCCAACTTCACTCAAGAATGGGCATTGAGAAGAAAACAAAAGGAAAAATAGATTCATGCATTTGTTTCACTTTTGCATAAGGGATGAGAAAATGTAGGCATCACGCCTTTGTATTTAAGAACACTCAACACTCTTTGTTGGTTACCAATGGTGTCTCGCAAGTCCCTTATTTTTTGTATTCTTCTTTTTTTTTAAACAGAGAAGCACCCCTTAGCAATCCCTAAGAGAAAGACAGAAAGAAACCCTGAGCAATAAAATCCAACCATTTGCAGATTATTTGGTCACACCGCATATAATATGCTCCTCAAAAGTAATTAAAATTTTAAAATTTTGTACCATTTATCCACAATTCATAACAGTATTTATTCTTAAAGAGAACAACCCACATATAAAGGGTCCACGATATTGAATTGGACAAACGCAAGATAAGGAGAGAGATTAAACATTTAAGCACAAAATGTCACTGAAAAGGGCATACTCCCCCACACTTAAATTGAACAATGTCCTCATTGTTCACCAAAAAAACAAGGGAAGTGTCAGAAGACCTTTTCGGTAAGTAGATAAAATAAAGAGAACACAGAAGGTCACAAATAAACATTTAAGCACATAAACGCTCCTCTGCAGATTTTATTAAAATAAAAGCATAATTAAGAAACTGGTACTCCCCTGATATTATTTTTGCTTGCGTTTATAGGAGTTCCCCACACTTGAGCTTCAGCCTCAAGTAGCGTAGCTTGGTTGCAGTGTAGACATGAAGTTGCACCTGCATAAGACACTAGAAGCAACCATACTCCAAACGGGTTAAGAGTTAGCAAAAACAAAATTTAAAGAGAACCTGAAAATTAAAAGAGTATAAAATCAAATAAAATAAAAGTTCATCCGGGTTGCCTCCCGGGAAGCTGCCTTCTTTAACGTCTTTGGCTAGACGCCTGCTTCGTTATCTTGGATGGAAAATATAAGTAGACAACAGTTCTGCCAGGAAAACGAAGTTGGCAGTAATTAAAAGCAAACCACCTGGATAAAAAAACGTTACTTCGGCAAACATAATAGGAAAATGAATACTCCACAAAACCTGGTGTTTGAGGAGGTACTGCCGGTAACGTAGTTCTAACAGAAGACCCGGTGGTGATGACTTTTTCTTCCTCAAATTGGAGGAAGTAAACATCCTCCTCTTGTAGGTGAGGCTCATAGAAGGAACGCTGATTGATATCATCTTCAGAGAAGTTGATTCTTCGAAGGTGATATTGGCGTTTTGTTTGGATATCTTGGTGGGAGGTGATGGCAATTCCTTCTCTTCATTTTCGAGGATGTAAGTATCCTCATCTTCTGGGTAGAGCATAGAGAAGGATGGAAACTGGCGGTAGGTGACTGTAGAGGGAAGAGAGTAACTTACATCCATAGTGGGGTGTTCTACCTCATGAACTGTTTCGCTCTTTGGTTGCTATTCTCGTTGAGCGATTCTCTCCAGGTAATCTGGTTGATCCTCCAACCAGAGTTGTTCTTGTAATATGAGACAATCCTCATAATTATGAGCTCCCCCACATACGGAGCAGTATAAATACTGTGAATAGCAAAACTCTTGTTCGAGCTCCTCCTCCATTTGCCGCGTACATATTTTTTTTTTTTGTGTTTTCGTATATAAAACGAAACTACTGAAACAGATTAGAAAATAAAATGATTAGAAACAAACATAATAATAATGTAAACAAATATAAAAGATAATTAATATAAACAACAAACAAAATAAAATAGACAAAATATTCTAATATAACAAGTAAATTATCCGGGGCTTAGGGACTAGAATAAATCTAGTCCCCGGCAACGGCGCCATTTTGTAGATGTGATTATCGTGAGTGGTTAGAACTGGAGTAATTAAAATAAAAGAAAATTAAAATAACAGTCGGGCTGCAAACAAATCCCGGTCGTAGTAGTATAGTAAAGTGTAGCGACCGGATATCGAACCGTGGGACTAAGGGAATTATTAAGTACCTAAGCGTGTCACAAAAAGGGGGATTAATTGACTTGTTTTAATAATAAAAAGGAAAGATAAAATAAACTAAGTAAATAGGTAAATTAAATTGGACTCTGGGTCAGGTTAATATAATCTGCTCTTTCATGCTATGTCTACTGGTTAATTATAATTGTTTGGCAAAATTCCTCTTATTATCTTAAGGTCCGATGAAAACTCATAAGAACTCGTTTACCTGAAAATGCAGGGTCCGATGAAAACTCAAGCAAAATACGTGTAAACGGACGGTTTTGATATGAGAAATTATTTATGCATCTGAGTACTAACTTATCCGATGAAAACAAGTTTCCTCTAGATTTACGGCTTAATTAACCTATCTATTTGTCACCGATCAGATTAGAAATAGATTTAGTAAAGCAATTTAATAAACTCATGACATTTATTAAAAGGCGAGAAATAAACTTTAATCGTAACAACTGTATTTAAATAAAACCAGTAGAACATATTGCATAATTAATACAAACACATAATAACCATTCCCAGAGTAAAAATATTCTAGCCTAACATATTAAATAGATAAACAGAAACAAGAGTAGTAGAAATCATCTGTAGTCACTCCTGCATTCGTTCTGCTATTTTGTATACGTCGGACTAGAGGTGGATATGGTGGAATGAAAAGAAAATAAAATGGAGAAGACGGGAGAAGAGAAATGGGATGAACGTGTGATGTGTGGTGGAGTGGATCGATGATGGATTGTTTTTGGTGGAAGGGACTTATTATTGAAGGCAGAAGGAGCGTGGGGTTATATAGGAGAATGGAAGAGGAAGAAGACAGAGGGAACACCACGTGAGGAAATTAAGGAATGGATTGGGTGGCTGAACGCGTGAGTACTGTCGGCAGGCGCCTGATATTGTTAATGGTAGTAGATGGATATGTCGCAGGCGCCGTAAAGGAAGAAGCAAGTTGGGGAAGACAGTCGGCGAAGAAAACCAGTCGCGATCTGGGAATTTACTCGCGACCACCCCTGTGTCCGCCTAAGGTTATGCGGACGTCACTTACGTCCGCCTTGTTGTCCGCCCAGTTTTATGCGGACGTCACTCTGTCCGCTCCTTGTCCGCTTAAGTTTATGCGGACACAATTCTGTCCGCTCCTTGTCTTCTGTCCGCCTCCCTGTCCGCCTTAGTTTATGCGGACAAGTCTTCTGTCCGCCTCCCTGTCCGCCTAAGTTCATGCGGACGTCAACCACGTCCGCCCCTTGTTAGGCGGACGACGCACCACGGACACAAGTTTTTGACTTATTTTCTTCTACGAACTTTGACCGGCTCTAGATTCTTCGTTTGGACTCCGTTTTCTGAGCCGTTTGCGTCTATGCGTTCCTATCTTTGTCTACTTTGCTCCCAGCTTGGTTTTCCTCATGTTTAAACAATAAATTCGTGAGATAACAAGAAAACATAAACTAGAGGAAAACTAACCAAAGTGGAGAGATGAGCAAGAAAAGTGCTAATATAATATATGAAATACACCTATAAAACATGCTCATTTGGACACTTATCAATAATTTGTTACATTGTTTAAATGTGTATACTAATTTATTTTTGCATTTATAAATGCCTAAGCGTTCGTAAAATATTTACGTTGCTCGTTAGTATTTTTTTCGCGTTTTTACAGTGAACGTTAATGTTTATCGGGTCGTATAAACGCTCGTATATATTTTTCCTAGATGACGCTCTCCTAGTTAGGCTTGTTTCGTAAGGGTTTAATGCCATTTAATGTTCGTACGTAAGTGTTTATATGCGTACGTGTAGACGACATTGTATTAGCGTTCGTGGATCGAACGTCATCGTTTTATGAATTGTATAAATGTTTGTACGAATGTGTTATGACGTTGTAAAATTACGCCCGTTAGCGTTCACGGTAAAAAACGACTATTTTTACGTAAGCGTTTGCGTGCATGAGTTTGCATGCGCACGAGTAATATTAATTTACGTAACGTTTGCATGCATAAATTAGCATGCGTAACTAAAATGATCTGTTTCCATATCAATTCTTCTTTATTTAACAGTTTTAAGGTATTAATTAGATTTGGGGTATTTCAATTTCAGTTGACCCATCAAAGATAGAAGCTGTACGATCATGGCCTAGACCTAAGACTGTTACCGACATTCAGAGCTTTCTTGGTCTAGCCGTTTACTACTGAAGATTTGTAAAGGACTTCTCGAAAGTCGCTAAGCCCATGACTACACTGATAAAGAAAGATGCACCGTTTGTATGGACAGACGAGTGCGAAGTTTCATTTCAGAGCCTAAAGGACTCATTGACCTCAGCGCCGATTCTCACACTTCCAGAGGGCACAGAGGGATTTGAGGTGTATTGTGACGCATCAGGCAAGGGAATGGGATGCGTACTCATGCAGCATGGCAAGGTTGTAGCTTATGCCTCCCGCTAGCTGAAAAAGCATGAGGAGAATTACCCGACTCACGACTTAGAGTTAGGAGCCATTGTCTTCGCCTTGAAGATATGGTGACACTATCTCTATGGGGTAAGCATCACCATCTACTCCGACCACAAGAGCTTACAGTATGTATTCACGTACAAAGAGTTGAACTTGAGACAGAGAAGGTGGATGGAGTTTCTCTCAGACTACGACATCAACCTGCAGTATAAGGAAGGGAAGGCAAACGTTGTAGCCGATGCCCTGAGTCGTCGAGCACACTCACTCCATTCGTTACTCGCTTCTTCTAGCTTAGTTGACGAGGTGCGAGACGCTCAGTTGAGCGACCCTTACCTGACCGAAATCAGACAGAAAATCATAGATGGTACATTTGAGAAGAAGAAATATGATTTTAAGTTGCATGAAGACGGTCTGATTCGGCTGAATGGCAGGCTATGCGTCCCCCGAAGCAATGCTGAGCTAAGGGATCGCATCCTGCGAGAGTCACACAGTTCTACATTGTCAGTCCATCCAGGAGCCTCCAAGATGTACAAAGACATGAAGAGGTATTTATTGTGGTCCGGAATGAAATCAGATGTGACAGAGTATGTATTGAGATGCTTAACATGCCAGAAAGTAAATTTGAACATCGTAGACCGGGTGGAATGGTACAATCGATGCCAATTCCGGAGTGGAAATTTCACGACATCTCTATGGATTTTGTTGTAGGACTCCCACCTGCCAAGGGAGGACTCAACATAATTTGGGTAGTAGTCGATTGCCTCACCAAGGTTGCCCGATTCATACCGATGAAGGACACCTGGAAGGAAGCGAAGCTCGTAGAGCTATTCGACAGGGAGATTATCAGACACCACGGAGTCCCGAAGACCATAGTATCTGACCGCGACACGAGATTTCTTTCGAGATACTAGAGAGCTACACGGGAAGCGCTGGGTACAGAATTGAAGCTGAGTACCACCTTCCATCCTCAGACCGACGGTCAAACAGAAAGGACCATCCAGACACTGGAGGACATGCTTAGGGCATGTGCCTTAGATTTTCAGGGGAGTTGGTTAGATAAGCTTCATCTTATCGATTTTTCATACAATAATAGCTATCATGCTTCAATTAAGATGTCGCCTTTCCAAGCCCTATACGGTAGACCTTGCCGTACACCTTTGTGTTAGGATGAGTCAAGTGAAGCGGTCATCATAGGACCGGAGTATTTAGAACTAGTCCAAGCGGAAGTGCAACAAATCCGAGCCAATATGAAGGCAGCCCAAGATAGACAGAAATCCTATGCAGATGAGCGACGACGCGACCTTGAGTTCGTCATGGGCGACCAAGTGTTCTTGCGCATTTCACCTATGAAGGGTGTATTCCGTTTTGGCCAGAAGGGCAAGCTAAGCCCAAAGTTTGTAGGGCCGTACACTATCACCGAGAGAGTTGGATCTGTAGCCTATAGGTTAGCATTACCTGAGGACTTGGGCCGTGTCCATGATGTTTTTCATGTGTCACAACTCAAGGAGTATATTTCCGATCCTTCTCATGTCCTAGAGCCCGAGAGACTATCCATTGAGCTGACCATGAGATTGTTGAGACACCCGTAAGAATCCTTGATAGGAAGACCAGAGACACTCGCCATAAGTCTATACGAATGGTGAAGGTCTTATGGTCAAACCATGATGTTGAAGAAGCGACATGGGAGTTAGAAGACGCCATGAAGGCGAAGTACCCACAGTTATTTATAGACTAGATAGTCTAGCACTTAGCGGGTATGGGTACGGGGCGTACCCCCTTTTAAGGGGGGTGATAAGTGCGAAATATATAGACTTTTAAGGGTTTAATTACCTTATAATTTGCAGTATTTTAAGTAATATTTCTCACTTATCTTACATTTTTCCTAGATTTATGTTTTGATATGAACTGATGTATTATATGTGTTAAATGTAGGAAAAGCTATATAAATGGATAGATAATCTCATGAGCTTTCTAACGCAACAAACGGGGACCAAAACGGAGTCCGAACGAAGAATCTAGAGCCAGTCAAAGTTTGCAGGACAAGACGAGGAGGAAATGCACATGTCCGGCTAACCAGACCCGGACGCAATCCGGACAAGACACGTCCGGATGAGACTGAGCCGGACGCAATCCGGACACGTGTGAACAGCAGCCCCGAATTCAGAATTCTACGCAACCAACTTTGACTCCATTCTCTGTTAAATTCTTCAGTCGGCGCCGTCTGTGACCACCGCCCAAGACCACCGTCAGTCCACAATGTCTTCAGCAGCTCACCAACCATACCTAATCTTATCCTTCTACCCTCTGATTCACACTTGTTTTCTGCTCTATAAATACCCAGCACTTCAACGATGCAAAACAGACTGGAAAACGGGCAGAACAAACACGCCCAGAGAGGGGCTCTGCGCCTCTCTTCCATCTCTTCACTAATCGCCCACCACATTAATCACCCACATACCACCACCAGACCATCTCGCCACCGTACACCAGCATCACCATCAACGTACCACCACCACTTCCACATATTATTTTCGGTTATGTCTTTCTCTTTTACTTATGTTATTTTATGTTTACTTTTAAGAAGTTAATTTAGCTCCCCGGGCTGCAGTAGCAAACCGAACCTTTTTATTTATTTTGTAATCTTTTTACGAATTCATTAATGCAGTAGTTTAATTCCAGTTCTTCATACGCTTTAATTCTCTGATCAATTATTAAAGTTATTTTTGTAGTTTTCTAATCAACACGCGAGAGCTGAGATAGATAACAAGACATAGGATGTTAAACCTGATTAACGACTAGAAGCGTGATCCCGCCTATAGGTTAATCGGTCTCCAATAGAAACTGTTCTTTATGCGATTGGTTGTGTCCGGATTAGAGCATTAGTTTGCTGCTAGTTCTAGCAACTGGTTAGGATTCGTTAGACTTAGCCGTTGACGAATTAATTATAGTTTCTGAGTTTATTGCAGAATTAGGGGAGAGTTTATAAATAGATTAAAAGTGAAGGTTTGCAGAATAATCCGGGGTGCTTCCTTTTATTTGTAGTTTTATTCTTTATTTATTTACTCAATTTATTTTATTTGCTTTATTATTTTATGTTAGTTTGTTGAGTCATTATTTTTTAAATTAATTAAAACCTTAAAAAGTGACATTTCCTGTTTTCTTAGTTTAGTTTCTCAGTTAGTAAATAAATTGTCAGTTAATTGAACGAGGTCCCTGAGATCGACAACCCACTTAATCACTATTCCGCAAAACGATAGGTACACTGCCTAGGTAGAAGTAGTCACATATTTCTACTAACAGGGGGTAGATCCATTTTGCTTTTGCATTGCTTCGGGTTAGAATTATTAGTGTGTATGTATGGTAGTATGTTTGAGATTGGCACATTTTAGTGGCGAGTGTATTGAGTATGTAGTTTGTAATGTGTAGCGTACGTGTGTATGTACAATGTATGGTGTATCAGTGTAATGTGGATATGATGTGTGTAGGAAATGGTGTAATCGTGTGATGGTGAATTGCATATTGTGCTTGAATGGTGTATGCTTGTAATGTAGAGAAGTAAAACCTCATAGGTGGTAGTAAGACACATTATGGCAATTGGTTTTGCCTAATGAGAGAATTATTAAACCATTAACCTTGACAACTTTGAGGCACAGTTCCTTAAGGGGGTAGATTGAAATACCCTGTAATTAAAAATAGTGATTAATTAGGCGAATAAGTAATTTAGAACTTAATTATGTCTAAATAACATAAGGGAACAAATCCTAAAAAACGGATCCTTAAAATGGATTAAAAACACAAACGAACCTTAAAGCGCGTTTTTCAAGGAAACCGGGAAAACACGACTTTAAGTGGGTCAATAGACTCGTAATAATTTTGGTCACCAAATAGTCATTAATAAACATTAATGAAGGTCTAGAACCAATAAAATCAATTAAACGAGAAAATAGTAAAACTGTCAAAACAGGAAGTTGAGGGGGTGAAAGCATAAATAAACCAACTAGTGTGTCCACTATTGCAAATAAATTTTAAAACCCATAAGAGGGCTGTGTTGTAGCCGATTTCCTTCCCCCTCACACTCCCATAATTGTTCCTTATAGCAAAAGACAAAAACAATAAAAAGCAAAAAGTAGAACTTACTTTATTCTACTCTCTCTCTTACTCCTCCCTTCCCCCATGCTCCACGTACAGCACTCCCTCTCTTTCTTCATTTTCTTCTTCTTCTCCTCTTGAATCCCTTTCAATGGTGATTTGAGCCACCCCAAATAAACACCCACTTCTCTCCTCTTGTTACCTCAAAGCTTCTCCAAAAATTACAAAAAATTGTACCATTGTGTTTTCCTCTCATCAAGGAGAACACTACTCTCTTTTCCAATCCGAAAACAAGCACGTTCATCTCCATGGGTGTTCTTGGTTTTGAAGAAGAAGACTACCATTAGAAGCCTCTTCTTCACCCCATTGGTATAAGGTAAAAAGAAATTCAAAAAGCTAGCATTTTTAACCCTCATTTGCTAAAATAGAAATTTCTAAGTTGGAACCACTTATTCCTTGTTTACCCAGCCGATTTTGGCTTCCTTGGGTGTGGGGTGAAATCTTGTTATTGTTTCCATCCCACACTCCATCCATACACTGCAAGGTAATGCATTTCCTAAACCTTAAAAACTTTACCTTAAATCTTTAAAGATGATTAAGGTTAGTTTTAATTTAGAATGTGAATAATGAATGGCTGTATCTTGTGAGAATTGAATCTCCATAACCGGTGGGAAAAGAGGATGGGAAAAGAAGAGGAAAGAAAGAAGAAAGAAGAAGGAAGGAAGAAGAATAGTAAGAAAATAAGGTAATTACACGCATCCTTGTAGTGTTTTTTTATGTTGTTGTAACAGATTTTAGTAGTGTAAAATGTGTATTGTAAAATGGTAATGAGTAGTGTGTATGTGTGAAGAGAAGAACTAAACTATTTTGAAGCTTAAAAGACATTTAAAAACTTGTTGAAACCTAGAGGGAATTAGATGTTGTGCAGCAGGAAATTTAATGAGTGTTAATGCTAGTATTGGTGTTGGAGAGATATAGTTGTTTCTTATTGATATAACAGGGTGAAATGGGTAGTGTTATGTGAATAAAACATGTGGGTGATGAGATGTGAGAATTTAGGGGAGGTTTATGTCAAATTTATACCTGGCAACTAGAACACTTAAGAGTTTAACGAGGTAGAAAATATACCTTTGAAACAGATTTTAGTTGGAGCTAGTTAGTGGGTAAGTTTGAAGAGGTGGGTGTGTAATGAATTAAGAGCTTAGGAATGGCATTAGAAGAGGGAGCTATAGAAGGAGAAGGAAGAATCAAAATCTGTAGCAAATGCAACTAAGAAAAATAGTGTAAGTGCTGGAATGGAAACTTAGGAATAATGTGTGTGAATTAGTATGGAAATGGGTAATGAGTTAATGGTTGAAATAAGGTGGATTAGAAGTCTAATTAGTGTGAAAACATGTGGATTACTTGTAGGAAAATGTGGGGAAGAAATGGGTAAGAAAAAGAAGTAAAAACAAGAGTCTGTAGGCAAGTTCTGCTACCGACCGACCCAGCAGGTAGGATCGGTCGTGGTCGGTCAGAGCTTAAAATCACTAGAACGAACTTTCTGACTTCGACCGACCCAGATGGGGTGAGTCGCTCGTGGGTCGGTCGGGGTAAAATCCTTTGGAGTCGCAAGTTTTCTGACTTCGACCGACCCAGGCAGGGTCAAAGTCAGGTCGTGTCGGGGGAGTAAAGTCTGAAGGAGGACGGAAAAGTTACTAGAATGGACCGACCCAAGGTGTTTGGTCGGTCGGTGGGTCGGTCGGCCCAAATTTTCCCAATATATATACACATATTAGGTGGCATTAGTTTGAAAGTAATTAAAGAAAGATATATACTCATGAGTAAGAGAATAAACCTAAAATATTAAATGGGTTTTCATAACCACTTATGACTGTGTAAGAACTAGTAATTAAACATAGGGTAATGGTATATAGAATAGGGATTAGAAAAGTAATAGATCATTAACCATACACTCCATGTGATGTTTAAAGACTTGAATTGTGAACACCGAAGGAAAGTCAGTTGCAAGTACAAACGGTTAAACGGTATGAACTTCTCATGCCCTGTATGCTACCTTCTTGGCTACTCTGATTTGGTGTGCTTTTGTGCTAATTGATCACCTAACAGATAAATGCACGAATCGGAACTATTATGCTTACTTGTGATTATGATGATATTGTTCCTTGTTTGGATATTATCTTTAAATCATAGTTGTGTATAATTCATGGAATGTATGGATGATAATGAATGTGTGTGTTCTTGATTTATATTGTAGTGACCGCAACGTTATTGAGTTGGACTTCTAACTAATTCCATACAAGCTAACCAATCTAACATAATAAATTGGTAATTGGAATAGTAGAGAATTTGATATAGTTGCGGCCACGCGGTGAGGAGGCGGTCAGTCACAAGAGGTTGGCTTCAATTCCTGGCTTTAATCTTTTCCACTGCCCAAACCCCTTAAATGGGTAGCATCTTGGATTAGTGAGCCACCTAAAGCCCGGTGGTGGGGACGGTGTAGTCCCTGCCCGGAGTCATGGGACCGACAAAATGAGTGAAAGTAAGTAAGTAAGAATAAGTAAATGAGCATGGAAGAGTAAGTAAGTAAAGTATGAGTATGTTTGTGTAAGTATTGTGTAATGAGTCAAAGAGTAATAAACATCCGATTAACCCGGATGTGTAATTGGCTAACCCTTGAGAAGCTAAGTGTGTGTAGTGTTATTGTGTTGCTGTTTTGGCTTGTGTATTGCATGGTGTATGAATGTATTGTATATGTAATGCATGTATGCAGTAAATAATGAACCGCATGTACAGTCGACCTTAAAATAGTCGGCTACCCTAGTTAGCACGCGGTATATGCGAAGTTTATAGCAGCTTTTTGCTGAGGCCCCTTAGGCACTGTTTTTAATATTTTATAGTGCTCGTGAAGGGTGGCTTGATGAAATCAAGATGCTTTCTTTTGATGTAATTATTGAATTTTGAAAGGTGTACCAAGTTGTACATGGCTATAGGCGTTTTTGTTTAGCCGGTGTACCATGGGGTACACCCTCTTGGATAATGAAAGGATTGTGAATTGGTGTAGATGAGCAGCTTGTGAAACTCATTCTTTTGGTAAACTAGAGAAGGGATGTAATTGAAAATACACTTGGATACTCGTAATCACCTTTGTAAGAATATGATATTTTGTAAGTGTATGTAATGTAGTAGCTCGGTATTATTTTAGACATCAACCGTTACTGTAAGTAGTGTATGCCTACTAGCCGTATGGGCGGTTAGCGGTGTTATATCACCCCGTAAGTAGTATAGTAGTAATCCACTGCGAGTAGAAGTAAAATTAGGATGATTAGATGATAAGTAAAGGAGATTAACGGTAGGGGTGTTACATCGTCATCAATGAAGTGGAGTTTACGAGTGGCTCTCTTAGGTTAGGAGTTGAGTGGGCTTTCTTTGGTGTTTCTTGTTTGGTCTGGCTACGCTTGGAGGCGCGAGTTGCGCGACTTGTGAAAGCAATTGAGTGGCTCTTGCTCTTTGGAACTTTTGGATTTTTGGCTTTTGATTGCTTCGTGACAATCTTTGAGGTTTTTGGGAGATGGTGCGGGAGAGGTAATTATTGGATGTTCTGTGGGGTGTTAAAGTAGGCAAGATTTTGGGTTTGCAAGTTCCGAACTGAATGAGGTGGTGGACTTTAGGTAGGTGAGTGCTCATATAGGTTACCTCTTCTTCTGCAGTTCGCCCTCATCCATGACTCTAAGGACAAGTTGATCTTCCTTTTGTTTGGACAACGAGAGGAAGCGGTGACATTCTGATGGGACTTGTCGGCTGTGTGTCGGTGCTTTTCTCTGGGCTAACATCCCTTAGGATAGCCTTGGTCCTTGAGCGCTTGGTGATTTTGGGTGCCATGATTGATCAAGGATTTTTGGACTTTAAGACTTTTCGATCGAGAGTTAGTTCTGAGCGAGCCTTTGAGGTGAGGGTTCTTTTGCACATAGCTCACTAGAGTGTTGTAAGAGAGAAAAGAAATCGTTGTAGGCTCATAGACTTAGAGAGAGTGGGGGAAATAGCGTGACAAGAGTGGAACTCTCATCGCCCTTTTATAGATATCAAGTAACGGTTGTGTGATCATTCCTCGTCCGCTTGCTGACATGTCCCAATGATACTATTCACAATGGGCAGCGGTCGTGACGGTTTGTCATCGATCCGTTGAAGTTTTCCCATTTCTATCTGTTGCACCACTCTTCATATTCTAGCCTTACTTTTGTGAAATGGCTGACATATCTATTTCAAGTAGTCATTTGACATAACTTTCCTGCATTAAACTGTACATTGACCATTGAACGACATACTTGAGTGTTGCTCACATGTTGGTGACCGATCATGGGAGTCAAAAGATAGCCTATTATGATTAATGAATATCATTCCAAGATCATGAGCAATCGTTGAACCTTTCTCTACTTAGTGGTTTGGTAAAGATGTCTGCTAGTTGGTTTTCGGCGGAAATGTATTTTAAACCACCTAATTCCTTTTCACAATAATCTCTAAGAAAATGATGTCTAATGTCAATGTGCTTAGTACGAGAATGATGTACTGGAATTTTGGAGATAGATATGGCACTAGTATTATCACACATATTGGTAACGTACCTATTTTGACACCGTAGTCACCAATTGTGTGTTGTTTGAGCCCAAGAGTTGAGCACACAGCTTGTCGCAGCTATGTATCCTGATTCAGCAGTTGAGATTGCTACGCTTTGTTGTTTCTTTGATCCCCATGCGATCAAACATGATCCAACAAGAATGTTGTCCCTGACGTGCTCTTTCGATCGGTTATAGAACTCCCATAGTCTGCATCTGAAAATCCTACAATATTGCAGTTAGTGAATTTTGGATAAAAGAGACCAAGATTCATGGACCCTTTGAGATAATGTAGGATTCTTTTCACAGTTGTGAGATGACTCTCTCTTGGATCTGCTTGAAACCTGGCACATAAGAAAACACTATACATAATGCCAGGTCTACTAGCAGTTAGGTATAGTAGGGAACCAATCATCTCTCTGTACGATCGCTGGTCGACCGGTTGGTCACTAGTCGTGATGCCCATCTTTGTGCCAACTGCCATTGGTGTGTCAAAAGTTTACATGCCTTCATTCCAAATCTTTCAGTAGATATTTTACATACTTTTGATGGGATATGATGGTCCCTTCATTATCCTACTTGACTTGAAGCCCTAAAAAGAACTTCAATGCTCCTAGATCACTCATCTCGAATTTCCTTTTCATCAATGCCTCAAATTTCTTGCAATACTTCTCATCAGAAGCTCCAAAGATTATGTCATCAACATATACTTGCACTATTAGGAAATCCTTTTTGTTGTTGTATACAAACAAGGTTTTGTCAACCTTACCTCTTTTGAAGTGGTTTTCCAATAGATAGGATGACAGGCGAGCATATCAAGATCTTGGTGCTTGTTTGAGCCCATAAAGAGCTTTATCAAGCTTGAGCACCACGTCTTTCCCTTCTTGTGTCTCAAAACCTGGAGGTTGTTCAACATACACTTCTTCTTTGGCATACCCGTTGAGAAATGCACTCTTGATGTCAAGTTGAAATAGTTTGATTCCTTTATGTGCAACAAATGCAATCAGTAATTGGATGGACTCCATCCTTGCTACTGGAGCAAAGGTTTCTTAGAAGCTATCCCTTCTTGTTGATGATATCCTTGTGCTACCGAATGAGCCTTGTTCCTGTAACTTCTCCCATCTCATTTAGCTTATTGCTGAAGACCCATTTTGTGCCAAGTACTCCTTGATATGTGAGACGAGGCACAAGATGCCAGACTTTGCATCTTTCAAGCTGATTTTATTTCTCTTCCATTGATTTAATCTAGTCTGAGTCTTGAAGAGCTTCTTTGATGTTTTTGGGTTCGATAGGTGAAACTCTACTTGAAAAGGCCAAGAGATCATGAGTTTGTGCTCGGGTTTCAATTCCCTTGGAAATATCCGATATGATCTTCTCCAATGGGTGATCTTTATACAGAATTCGAGATTGATGAATGGTTGATGGTGATAGAGGATCTTCGACATCATTATTTCCTTCGTTGACTTGTTGCTGACCGGTCGGACAAGTTTTCCTTAGTTGCTGATTCATCCTTGGGATTGTTTGCGTGATCTTGTCCAACTAGATCAAATCCAAAATCTTCATCTTCAGGTTCTTTGATCTTATGGATTTTAGCCTCATCAAAGACCACATGTACACTCTCTTATACTTTCAGAGTCCTCTTGTTGTAGATTTTGTATGTCCGACTTCTTTCTAAGTACCCAAGAAAGATGGCCAGATCACTTCTGGCATCTAACTTCCCTAGGGAATTGTTTTCATTGTTATGGACATAACACTTACAACCAAAGATTCTGAAGTGACTTATGCTTGGTTTTCTTCCCTTGATCAGCTCATAGGGTGTTTTGTTGAGGATTGGTCGTATGAGCGTTCTATTGGTGATATAACAAGCATTTGCTACAGCTTCTGCCCAGAAGACTTGAGGAAGACTGCTCCTCAACAGCATAGCTCTAGCTACCTCTAGTAATGTTCTGTTCTTACGCTTAACTACCCCATTTTGTTAAGGTGTTCTAGGTGCTGAATATATGTGATTGATTCCATGTTTTTTACACATTTCCATGAATTATTGATTTTCAAACTCCGACCCATGATCAGACCGAAGGGCCTTGATTTTAAGGTTGAGTTGTACTTGGATTTTTCCTGCAAAAGCTTGAAATTTCTCAAAGACTTCGTCTTTAGAAGCAATAAAGATTATCCATACAAATCGTGAGTAATCATCCACAATTACAAAAACACATACCAATTTCCTCCAAAACTTCTTATTCTCATTAGTCCACATACGTCCATATGAAGTAGTTCAAGTGGCTTGGATGTACTTACCATGTTCTTTGATTTGAAGAATTCTTAGTTTGTTTGCTTCTTACACACGCATCACAAAGATTGGTCTCAGATTTCTTAATCTCAGGGAGACCTCTTACAAGCCGTTTCTTGACTAGTTTTCTTAGCAAAGATATACTGACATGCCCAAGTCGTTTGTGCCATAGTGTGGAGTCATTTATTGATGCAATCAAACATGGAAGATTTAGAATGTCAATATCCTTCAGACTAGTTACATATACATTTCCCATCTTTTACCCTAAACAACAACTCTTTTCCATCATTAAGACTTACTATGCTACAATGTGTAGAATAGAAGTGGACTGAGTTGCCTTTATCACAAATTTGAGATACACTAAGAAAATTGAATTTTAAACCATTAACTAAATTGACATTATCAATGACATAATCTGAAGTAAACCAACCTTACCTACATCGATGATCTTTCCCTTCTTGTTGTCGCCAAAGGAAACGGTTCCTTGGCTTCCTGGTTTGAGTGAGAATAATTTCCATTTGTCTCCTGTCATATGTTTAAAGCACCAGCTGTCGATGTACCAGCAGGGGTCCCTTCCCACTCGATTCTACGCTTAATAAGTTAGTACCGTGGGGTTAGGTCCCTAGAATGTTTGGACCCATTTCCACCAACAGATATTATTCTAGGATCATTCTTGACTACCCATTTTAGCCCTGTTTTCTTGAGTTGTCAATGTCTCATAAACCATTTCCTATAGCATTTGGCTTCATGATGACCGGGTTGTCTGCACAGGTGGCAGACACCTCTACGACTAGTTCCCAATTAGAACCCAACCGGTCATTTGTTTTTCCACATGGGTGTCCTAGTATCAGTTTCTAGTTTTGCATGTTTTACTTTGATGGACGCTAGTTCTTTTTCTTTTATGTCAAGTGCAACAATCAAATCATCGATTTCAGGTTGTTTTCCTAACTTTATTTTCTCATGGACAATAAGAATTTCACTATAGCCAGTTTGTAGTTTCTTAAGTGCATTCATGAGATTCACTATCTTATCCTTGTCTGGATTTTTCTCCAATTTTTCATTTTCCTTTAAGAGTTCTTTGATTTCATTTTCCAATGCCTCTAGTTGATCAACTAATATGAGGGAAAACTTTATGAGTCCTAGAAGTTCAGCTTTTTGAATTTTCTTTCTAAGTTGAGAGTAGTTTATCTTTTTTGTGTTCCTCTTCTTCCTCTAATTCTGATGTTTCCTTGTCTTGGGCCATTAGGCAAACTTCCTCAAGGCATAGGTGAGCCTTTTCATCTCCTGAGAGATCACTATCTGAGGTTTGATTGTTGTCACTTAGTTCTGATCCCCTATGTAGCAATGAAGGCTTCTTTCCTTGTTCCTTTGTTGAACGATCTCCGTACAGGTTTCCTGATCCTGTCGTTATCCTCTCGAGATCGTTAAGGGCAGTCTTTGATGTGGTGTCCATGCTTTGAACACCCAAAACACTTGTCATTGTTCTTCCTTTGATGAGCGTCAGACTCCTTGCTTTTTCTCATGTTATTTCTTATGAACTTTCGAAAGTAGCTCTTAGCATAGAATACCATCTCATCATGGTCTTCTTTGGACTCGAATTTTTTATTCTCAGCTACTTGAAGGGCTATGCCTTTTCCTCTATCCCCTGTTGAGCTTTCTGAGCTCCTTTGTTGCAATTTTAACTTAAATGCCATTGAAGATCCTAGCATGTATGCCAGAGACATCTTAGAGAGATCATGGACTTCTTGCATGGCATTGACTTTACTATCGAAGGATGCAGGAAGTGATCTGAGGAACTTCGAGATTTGATCCTCATTTGAGATAGTTCTTCTAAGCTCGAGAATTTCGTTTATCAACTTGGTGAACCTAGTGTGCATTTCAGAGATGCTTTCCTTCTCTTCCTTCTTGAATAGCTCTCAATTAGTGAGTAGTTGCTCAATGCGAGTCTTCTTGATCTCATCATTTCTTCATAAGTAACTTCAAGAGTTTTCCAAAATCTCTTGGGATGTTTTAGCTAAGGCCACCTTAGAGTATTGCTCAAGTAGTAATGCACAATGTAAGATTCTAACTGCTCGAGCATTGAATATCAATTTCTTGATTTGATCATCAATCATGTTGTCCACTGATATGTCTTGTCCTTGAGCGTCTTGGAAGGTGTATTCTCCTCGTGATACAACCCTCCACATCCTTGGATCATCAGACTTGATGTGAAACTTCATCTTGTTCTTCTAGTGAGTGTAGTTGTTTCCATTGAAAAGTGGTGGTCGATTTAGTGCAAAACCTTATTCTGACGCCAGTAGGTTTGAATGTGACATTTCGATCATCTTCCAAAGCAGTTAGCTTTCTAGAAGAGACCCGCTCTGGTACCAATTGAAACTGGTTGGTGCTCCTGATGCATGCCTGATCGATCGTGGACGTATCGTTGTCCTATGTGATCTATTTGATAGTCGAGGAAAAGCACTTTAATAAAGTCAAACTAGAAACTCCTTTTTGATTGAGAATTTACACACAGAAATTCACTCAATCTCCCTCGCCCTACCTAAGGACTCTGGGACAGTTTAGGACTATTATCCCTAAGTCGCCTATCCTCTTTTGACAGTCAGCCTACAGTTCCCCAACCGTTCCCCGACTGATCAGTCTATCAAATACACAAAGTATTAACTCACAGACTCAGTCCTATCCAGCTCACCAACTCCCTAGTACTTACACACACTTGGTCTAACTCACACTTGCTCTAGTTATCTCTCTTTTCGTATTTGACCAAGTTTATTTACATAATACATTGTACATCGTATTTATACATGTATGGTTAGGTGTGTAGCAAACAGCCTATGATCTCCTAGTCTCAAGGAGTCATTTGCTTCTTCATTCTTACAAAGTAGCCACGTTCAAATGCAGACTAATCTTCAACTTGCTTTAGAACCGTCAATACACGTGTTGCCTTGTGGTTGGACATGTTGGAGGTGTGCGTTCAAGTGGTAGGTCACCATTTGCACTCTTCACTTACATGATATTGTTTGCCTATTTAATGCTCTTTAATGCTCTCCTAGGCTGTATTTAAAGCTGTGTAATGAGTGTCTCTTAATAGCTCTGACCTTGTCTTGTTATCTTGTTCATTAATGGTAAGACTTTGTCGTGAGCTAGTTGCTTGTGTGGATGCATGAGTGTGCATGAGTTTGTCGGCATACTTGATGTCTTTTGTCTTTCTACTGTGTCTGATGCATGAGAGATATGTTGTGTAGTACTTGACTTCTTATGTGTACTAGAAGTTCTATCGGAGCTCTCCTGACAGGTGCCCGACTGGTTGGGCACATGTCATGAGCGGAGTACGCTTGCAACCTTGCGTGCTAAGCCACTCCTTTACCTGTTTATCTGAATCTCAAAAGTTAGCAAACATATTAGATAAAAAACACGGGTTTGCTATCATCAAAACTAAAGAATCTTGACTTAACAGCAATAATAGAAATAATAAGTCCAATAGTAGCGACCTTGACAACCGGGCTAAATGTCTCACTATAATCCAAACCTTCTAATTAAGTGTAACCCAGAGCAATCAATCTGGCTTTTCTACATTCAATGGTCCCATCAGAACCCATTTGTTGCCAAGAAGGTTCATGTGAGGGAAAAATGTACAAGGTCCTAAGTTTGGTTTAGCATGAAGGCATTGTATTCCTTGTAAATTGCCTCTTGCCATTCCGGGTAGGCTAAGGCTTTGGTAAAAGTTAGTTCCTCGGGTATAGGATCATATTTAATAGATGTGTAGTTTAGGGCAGAAGGACAGGGCCAGTTTATTGTGCCATCTGTTCTGGTCAAAGGGCGATGGGAGTTGGTTTGAGATCTGGTGACCATGGGATGAGTAGGTAATGGAGGATTTGGAGGAAGATTTGAGGAAGGTGGAGTAGAAGGGGGATCAAGGGGCTGAGGGAATAAAAGGGGATTGAGTGTCTGTAGAAACAGAGCTAGGAGAGGGAGTAGGTAGGAGAGATGACTTTTGTATAGTGTGAATGATAAGTATTTGGAGGTTGTGAATGATGCTATAGTCAGAATTTGATTGTGACTGAGTGAGAGACTAGTGGTAGTGAAATGGAGGTGTGTTTCTTCGAAAGTAACATCTCGAGAGAGATAGATATTTTGAGTAGGAATGTGAAAGCATAAGTAACCAGTGAAGTGAGTATCGTAACCTAGGAAAACACATTCTTTGGTTCGGAAGGACAATTTATGTGAATTAAAAGATCTAGGATTGAGAAAACAAGAACAACCAAAAACTTATAAGTGTTTGAGGGATAGGTCAGTTTTGTGAAGGAGGGAATAAGGGGTGCTGTTTTAGAGGGTTTTAGTGGGTGTTCTGTTAGTAAGGTAGGCTCCAGTGCGGAAAGCAAATGACCAAAATGATAGGGGCAAGGAGGATTAAGAAAGAAGGCAAACACCCTTTATTACAACATGTTTATTCCGTCCTTCAACAGAACCATTTTGTTGGTGAGAGTAGGGGCAAGTGAGGCGATGGGCTATGCCATGGGCCTGTAGATAAGGTCCCTACCATCAGTCTGAATGGACTTGATATTCACCTGAAAATTGTTTGTCACCAGTCTATGAAAAGAGCTAAAAACCTCCTTTACATCAAACTTATGGGTAGGGGTGTGCAAACGGTTAAAACCGATATTCGTTAACCAAAGTTTATGTAACACCCCAACCCGAAATCCAATAACCTGTGCGATGATCACTCCCAATAAAACATAAACTGCAGCAGAATAAAATACAATAACCGGGCGGTATTACAATGCCGTTGGCCACCCTTGTGACCAACAAGGCTAACTCCAAAACAAATCTCCAAAAGTTACGGTCCGAATACGAATACAATCCGAGATACTAGGAATCAAACTCAAAGGTACAATAATTAAGTAAAACAAATAACTAGTAGAAGACTCCCATAGCTTGAATCTACCCCACCTACACTCGGTGTGGTAATCTTCTCAACTTCAGGTACCTGAAAAATGGGGGTGCCCCCAAAGGGGCTCAGCAAACAATGCTGGTATGGAAAACGTGCAGCCCATCGTCTACCGGGCCACACCAACTACTTTGTCGAATACATGCAGTTCATTTTTGTAAAGCTGTAAACAAGCATAGTATGATAATAACAAGTATCCATACAAGGACAACAATGTCACATAAACAAGACTTCAGAAGGTCAAGTTAGATGAACTGTAATCATTTGATAGTTGTCGGGTCCACACAGTGGGACTGACAGATGTATAAGAGTATGTCAATATAGTGAAGGTATAGTGACCTCGTTATAGAGAAAGGTTGGGTAATTAGTCCCTCAGAAGATAACGTAGTTAACTCCTGTACTTTAGAAAGGTGGGAATCGAACCCTCGAGAGGAATAAAGTCTTCCTCCCCACTTGAACTTTAGGGAATTGAACCCTCGAGAGGAATAAAGTCTTCCTCCCCACTTGTACTGTTCCGTCGTGACGTAAAATGTATAGGAGATGACCTGTGACAGGTACAACTCCGGTAGCATGCATGGCCAGCTCCAACTGGGCTCCTCGCTCTGGTAGTATAGAATTGTTAGGCGTCATACAAGGACATTAATCATGAACACAGTGTGTATTGTCAGTTATCACGTTTAGGATAACGACGTTTGTTATGAAGTGAAGTTAGTGAGAGACTTGTGTACAAGTTCTCGGTATAATAAAGCACAGGTATTTAGTCCACTGGTATAGTAGTGTTTGTATGCGTGGGACATACACGTCGTAGTTAGCATCATTCACGCACATAAAATAATACAACAGTGCACAAGAGTAAACAACATTTTACATTAATTATCTTGGTCGTTATTTCAAACAACAGATAGCACACAAGCCGGTGTAATCCGGTAGAAAACCGGTTGCAATAATCCCATACCGTTCACCGTAGACTGTACTTGTTTAGTTCCCGGTCAACGTCTGGTCAAACAAAGTCCTAGAATAGGATTAACTGAGAGGGTTAATTTATGTTACCCTTATTTAATAATTTTATTGGATCATTCAACAAATTTCGTATTTGTTATTTTATGTGAGGTTTATTTCTTTTAATTACCTCATGTTTTAATGTATAACTTATTTGTTATTCCCTTTTGTTTTATTTATAAATCCTTTAATGTACATATATGTATTTATTTATTCATGTACTATATTTGTTATTTATTTTTAATTGTCTAGGTGACTTAGCAACTTATAATCTCTTAACTATATTTATTTGCCATACATGGACATAAATTCTTATAGTTTTTATTATTCCTCCTTTAACCATAAATAATAATTATTGGTTACCTTTAATTTCCTTATAACTATATAAGCCATAGTTTTAATTCCATAACTCCTTAAATCAAAATTCTTCTTTCTAATTCCTCCAAATATCCACATGGAACCTATATTTATTTAAATCTAAATTCTTACCCTTGTATTTCGGTTATTTACAAAACAACCACAATAATTCATAAACTTTATATTTAAATTCTAATATCATTATATTATATAGTTTTATTTCCTTATTTAATTAAATTCCAAAACTACCATTAATATTTTGGTATATTTCTTTTAGAATATTATAACATTTCAAAATTACCATTTAGCCCCCTTAAATTCTCGGCGTATATATATATTTTCTATAATTACAATTTAACCACAAAACTTATAATCCTTACATAATGCCTTATAAACTATAGTTTTAATTTAATTCTCCATAATTGCCGAATATATATATATATAAATTCTTAAATTACAAATCTAACCCAAAGTAATTCGGCTTTGGTCATGTACTTTCCATTAATTACATTTTCACCCCAAAACTTTGTAATAGTTACTTAATAACTTATAAACTATAGTTTAAATATTTAATTCCTTAAAATTTCGAAAGTGAACTTCATAATTCTCTTATTTATGAATTCACCCAACAATAAGTTCCAAACTTTCATAAAAACTTTTATAAATTACATAATAGCCCAAACTTTATAAATTGCTACTTTAACACTTGTTTAAAGTATCTAAAATTCATAAACTTAATTCCTAACGTTATATTATATCATAATTACTCCAAACACACCCTTAACTCTCGGCTATAACAATATACACCAAACTTTGTAAAAATTACATTTTAGCCACATAACTTAATTAATTAGCCATTTAAGCACTAATAAAATATTTTTAACTCTCCAAACATTATAATATAAGTTTATATACATAAGTAGATCATTAAAACCTATTTTCACTTAGACCATTCGGCCATAATTAAATAGTTACCATATAGTATGTAAAAGTAGATTTATATGTAAAAATAACTATACATAAATTCATATGAGTTATATAACTCATGTAAAAATTATTGAAATGTCTTATATTGATTCCTAGCTCAAAATAGAGCATTTTTACCCTAGACAATTCGGTATGAACAAGGATGTAACCTAGGTAATTTTTATGACATTAAAAGTGTCTTAAGGTAAATATTTTCCATATATGTTATAGATTATATTTTTGGTATATTATACCATATAGTTTTGGTTTTAGGTACCCTAGGAGGTGTAAATAATTTTTAGAAGCTTAACAAAGCTTATAACATAAAGATTTGCTTAGTAAACTTACTTCTTAACAAGGATGGTTAAGTGCTTGAACTCTCCTTGAATCTCCAAGCTTTCTCCAAGGAATCTTGGATGCCCCACTTCGGTTTATGCAAGAGGTGAAGGTGTTTAGGAGTTAGATCTTTAACAAGGATCTTAAGTAGATTTGTAAGTAGTTTTTCAAGGATTTACCTTAAGCTTTTCTCCTTATAAATTCGGCTCCCTTAAGGTGGATGAAGAACAAGCTTTCCTTCATGAAAATGAAGAAGAAAAGAACCTTAGAAGAGGTAGAAATTGGTTACACAACAAAATGTGCTTTAAGGATTTTCAAGCATGAAAACTACCTTAAGATAACCTTGAGATGCTCCTTGGATTAATGTTGGTTTGGACAACCTCCTTGGAGTATTAGTTGATGCCGAAATGCTATGGTTGTGCTAGGAAGAGTTTTGCTTCAAGGCTTGACAAGAAATGCTAGGAAATTACCTTAAAGATGAAGATAGAAGTTAAAACTCCATTAATGGACTTAGGAGCTTCAAAGGAAGAAGATGAAGGAAGAAGAGAGAGTTAGGAACCTTACCAATTCGGGAATGAAGTGGGCAAGGGAAAGAATGAGTGCAACCGTATAACATAAGGTATGTTTGCTTGATTTTTGTTTTGTTAATTTTTAATGTCATTTGACTAGTCTTTTCATTAGTTTATTCCATGGGTTATTGGCTCAATAAATGCCCATGTTTATATGCATGATTTCGGCCGTGTCGTGTGACAAGGCATGGTGGAAGAAAATAATGTGAGCTAGAAGACAAGGAAATTTAGGTAAGTTTTATTCTTTTAATTTCTCTATGTTATGCTTGTCTTCTTCTTCTATTGTAGGTGACTGAATTCAAGTGTCAAATGGAGCTTCTCAATCGGCCATTAAGAGCCAAGGACAAGCAAAGGTTGGTCACATGAATTTAAGAAATGAAAAAGGTGGAATACGAATCTACTTTTTGCTTTTAGCATTTTGTTTTTGTCTAGCTAACATGGCCTTGTTCCATGGCATTATTTCGACAGAATGGAGGCCAAATGAGACCTTCATACTTTGACATTAAGTATTATAGCACATGGGAAGGTGAGTCACCATGTCTTATGCCTTTTATAAATTTTTAATGTAAGTTTCATACTAGTTTTTGGACTGAAAATCGGCCCCTATAGAGCACCTTGTTTGACACTGCTGCTTTAATTAATTTAGATGGTCATTTTAACCCTATTTAAGATTCTTAATTCGTGGCATGTCAAAAACTACAAGGTAATTGCGTAAAAGGCATTTTAGTGACACCCGAAGGTGTGTTTTTGTGCTCTAAGGATATTTTGCAAAATAAATTGTCTTTATGAGTTCCAAGTGTTTATAAACACTTATTATAGTAAATAATGATATATTAAGACGTTACATTGAGTTATATGGGGTTACATCAACCCATGACATAATTTACGGGCCATCGGGACACTCCCGGGCAAAAAGGAGCGTTAAGAAATCCTCTTGAGGTTTTGTTGAATTTTGAGAAACCACTTCGTGGGTTCTCTTTAGGATGGTTAATAATGATGTTAGTAACTCTAAGAATTAATTTTATAGGAGTTCGTGCCACTTCGGCACTCCTCCGGGCTTTCGTGCTTTAAGGGGCGTGCATGAGCACTCCCGAGCGTTTTACGTTTTTGACTAAATATAGCTTAGGGAATATGTTTATATATTCATATAATGAGTGTATGACCATTTGTTTGAGTTTTAGAAGATTATACAAGGTCATGCTTGATCATATGTTTTCTAAGGCGTTTTAGCGTTTATGGTGAAACGACTATTTTTACGTAACGTTCTCATGCATGGGTTTGCATGCGTATGTGAAATGATTTATATTTGGATTATTTTCCATTAAATAATGGTTTTATAATGATAATAAGATTTGGGGTATTTCAATCTACCCCCTTAAAAGGACTTGGCCCCGAAGTCTCATATCTAATTTATAAGGTTGTGGGGAATCAAGTTCCACTAAGTATCCACAACTCAATCTAGTTTTTAGGGATCAAGTCCCAAGTCTCTATATTCCTAAGTTCATAGTGTACATCAACACAACAGGAATACTTTGGAAGGTCATATCATATACCTATAATGTAGTGCAATGTAGTAACACCATCACGTTTCATTTCAAATAGTGCAACGTAGTGCACATAATCTTTCCATTGTAGTGTAACGAAGTACACATCAATAAGTAAAATACACGGTGCAATCAAATATAGTGTTACACAAGAACACATACAAGACAAAGTGGCAAAACTAGCAGAGCTCTTTGATAGGGAGATTGTTCGGCACCATGGGGTACCGAAGACTATCGTGTCTGACAGGGATACCAGATTCCTCTCCAGGTACTGGAAATCCCACACGGGAAGCGCACTGGTGGAACGGAAAGCCTTTAATGACGGTGGTTTAATCAACGGCTTAACAGAAAACCGTAATAATATGAAGGCCGGAGTTAATTAATGACGTTTATTAAATTAACCGTAAGCAATAATCGATCGGAGTAGGCGCGCCTTTTTTAGGACGGACTTTAGATGACGGTTATTTGTAAACCGTAATCTAAAGTCCCGTGTTGACGCGCGCTTTACGGTCACGGACTTTAGATTACGGTTTTACTAATAACCGTCATCTAAAGTCCCGCCCACTGATGGTCAACGACGTCGTCTTGACCTGACGCCAAATATTTTCCCGCATTATTTGATTTTTTCGACGCCGCGCGTAATCTAAATTACAGTGACGACGTCGTCTTACCAGCTATTTTAGATTAAAAATAACTTTATATTATGTGTTACATTTTTTGATCGAATAAGACTCATGGCTCAATGGCCGTGGGTACATGAGTCACACACCATCGATCTTGAGTTCGAAACCCAGCATAGGCCAAATAATTTTCGCGCATTTTATTAATTTCGTTACACTTTAGATTACGGTTCTTTAGGAACCGTCATGTAAAGTGTGACTTTACATTACGGTTTCATGTAAACCGTAATCTAAAGTCCTTTTAACTACAACAACATTTGCCCGTTTACTCTGCACACTGTACTTACAGTAACTCTTCTTCTCTTTCGCGCTATCTTCCTCACTGAAATCGCCTCCTCTCTCCCGTCACCTTGCTAACGGCCATCACCACCATCGCTCCCACCACCTTTGTCCTCCCATCGCCGCCGGTCACCACCCATCTACCACTGGTCTCACCGTCGACCTCTCTATCGCGTATTGGGTATGCGATCGATTGATTGTCGTTTTTTTCTAACTTTGTTCATATACATGCATTTCGATTGCAAGTTCTAACTTTGTTCATATATTTGTGCCCAGATTCACAGTTATTGCAACCTAGTTCGTGGGCTGATTTCTACACTACTTGCCCTTCGGTGCTTAGTAACGGTAATTTTGCAAAGCAAACTGTAAACTGCTGTATTTATTTATTCTTAGCATTTAGTATTACAATTAATAAATAATAGTGTAGTTTTAAAAATGCTACTACTTAAACTGCCACAGGAAAGAAAGTAAGTCAAGTATATTACCGATTCCTGAAATAGCTCATTTTCAACTGCTCAATCTGCTATGCCAGATGCTCTCTGTTTGATTCACAATCTGTGACAGGAATCAACAATGCTATTGTTATAACCACCAGAAAGAATAAGATGAGTTTCGGTATTTTAATGGTTCTAGAATGACTAGTTTCAGTCCTTCAATCTGAAGTACTGCAGAGAAGGTCATAAATAAACTTCATTTATAGTAGAAGAAGATAAGTTTATGTATGTTACTAGTTCTAGATGGTGCGTGCAAATTTGACTTTGATAAAACTGATTGGGAGACGTTAGAAATATAGGGGAGATGCTGTCGATTTTTTTCCGCGGTTTAGCTAGCATTTAACCTTGATTTTTGATGAATTCTAATGTTTGTCGTTTTTCATTTATGCATCAGGACTACGACTTTATTTTGGCTTCCGACCTCAACCGTCTTAGCATCGGCTAATCGTCTACCAGAGGTAAGATTACATATATACATATAATATTTGACAAACTACCAAACATAGTTATCCGCCCAAGATATACCTAATAGAGGTATATCTTCGGCAGTCCCGTCGGGACTGTCCATGATTGTTAAATCTCACACCTAGGGTGTGAATGTGTTTTTAATTGTACTTTATTGATTATTTCAGCAGTATCTCTTTATGTTCTTCGAATGCATATATTATTGATTAATATCATAATATCGTGCATTTGAAGAACTGTAGGGAGATGCTGCCGAAATTTTCAATAAATTACATATTAAAAACACGTTCACCGTGGATTTAATACTCATGGATGGATTTAGGTTGATAAGATACAAAAGTGTAAAGACTTGCCACGGGTGACGGTATGAAATGGCTGCCTTCATATAAATAGCTAGAAGGAGATGGAACGTTCGTGGATTTACAGCGGAAATTTGGACGACAAGTTTTTAGAAGGAGTTGATAAGTTATGCACGGTGTTGGCGAACATCTGAAACCTACAGACAAGGGATACATATTTTGTCTGAGGCGAGGAGGGTGCAGATGTACATACTGGGACGCCAGAAAACGACCACCGAAGGTCAGAGGATATTTCCTAATGCTGCGATGGAACAACTGGCAAACCAATTGTATATTTGAAAGTAGCTGTTGAATAATTTACTTATATACTCAAGTGTTTGTGATCTTAAATCTCGTCATTAACTTCTTTAAAATTGGACAGTACGATGCGGCACAGAGAGGAGAAGTGGACTTACACGCTCCTCCTTCTCAGACGACGCGCTGAATCAAATGCTTGGGAAGAAGGATCACCCGGGCGTGTTAGAGGATTTGGGGGAGAAGTACGTCAGAAGAACGTATTCCCGCCATCTGCTAGGAAGGGTCAGATGAGTGCTGCTGAAGTCGAGGCGATGGTAGAGCGTAAGTTCGCTGCTGAGCGCCAAGCTAATGACGAGAAACCTGCTGCTGAGCGCCGGCTATCGAGGAGAGGCTGCAGGAAGCGTTGAATGCGATGCACATGCGACTACTCAGCAGCAGCAGCTAGATCCTCCTCGAATGTCTTCCTCGTCTAGTTGTGCTCCGGCCGCTGACCCGTACCCGTTTGCCAAACATCCAGGTTAACTTTGTTTAAACTATTTTTCTTCTAAAATAAAGTTATTTAAATAGTATTAGATTGGACTCACTTATTTATTTCACGTATTATCTCTGTTTATTAAAGAGCAAAAAAAATGTCGTCTCCAAATACCATTAGACGGGCACCCTGTAGATGCGGCCTACGGGACGGTGTTGCCATCAGGTCCACTCACGCTCATCAGTTTCGTACGTCTACCCCCATTCTACGCGCGTGTGACCTTGGACCTGATAGTTGATGGATTTGAGCATGCATACCTTCCGATGGCGATTGACAACAAATGCACGCTGATCGAAGCGAAGGGAGACATATTGCCCTGGCCAGCATGTTATATTGTTGTCACCGATGAGGTAAGACTGTTTGACAACCATTTAGTATCTAATAAAATGCATTATTTAGCATTAAGTGTCTAATCTAATCTATTATAGATCCCTGAGCTTCCTCGCCGCGTAACCCGGCCCAGACTAGAAGAGACCAGCGCGCCGGCGAATCCTGAGATCCCTGAGGTTCCTCGCCGCGTATCCCGGCCCAGAGAAGAAGAGATCAGCGCGCCGACGAATCCTGCCAGAAGGGTATGTTCTAGATAAATGTTTAATGTTACTATAATAATCAATTAGTAATTATCTTTACATTTATGCTTTATGTTTGTGTGTGAAGGGTAAGAATCCAGTGAGTCGGGGTGCGAAAGGTAAGAATCCAGCGCCCGTCCGGGGTCGCACCAGGACTTCTGAGGCGCCTAAAAATAAGCTCGCACTGCCACAAAAACTTGTTAATGTTTTGGGGGCCAAGCAGATGAATCTCTACGACAAGATCATGGTGAAGTCATCTCAAACTAACAACTTCATGATGACGCTTCCAAAGTCGATGTTTCACTACGAAGAAGATATGATGACGGCAATCAACTTTGAGGACATCAGAGAGATGATGTGTGGAGATTATCTGAACATTAACATTATTCAAGCTTATCTAAAGTAAGTGTTCTTTCCTCATACTGTAAAAACATATAGAATAAGTATCTATGAAGTTGCATTGGCTAACTTTTTATAGTACATGTGATATAATAGATGTCTGCTTGAGAGATGTGTTGAGAAGGACATGACATGCGTTACTGCGGTGTGCCCGGAGCGTTTATCGTACGACAATGTCACTAGGGACCCTGGGAGGTTTTGTAACTACATGATTCATGTCTTCAATGTTGTTGAACAACAGAATAAATTATTCATTCTAATGCCGTATCACCAAACGTGAGTTCTAATATAAAATTACATACTAATTAGCTAACTTTGTTACCTTCATTTCTCATTTCATTTTGTATTTGACATTGTAGCCACCACTGGGCTTTGTTTATATTCTGCGCTGCCACCGCTACTCTGCTTGTTCTAGATCCACTAGGGCAGTGGAAAGAATTCAACACTGAAGACTTAATCAAAGAGTAAGTTTTTATTACTATTTAATTGTTTGTAAGTTTTTTGAACCAAAATTAATGTACTTGTTCATTTTGCTAAACGCTTTTGTTAATATATGTAACAGTTGTTACAAAAAAACCCCTCAGGGAGAGTTTGGTGATTTGACCGTCGATTACATCAAGGTTTGGTAATTCATGTATTTCATTCGTGCTGCTATTATCTTTGTACAATTGTTTTACATTTGTGAATTTTGGTGATTTAGTGCCCTACCCAAAAGGATTCTAAGAGTTGCGGGTACTACGTGATGCGGTATATGTACGAGTTCTGCGGGTACTTCCCAAGTTTTAAGAATGATATTGACAAGGTAATACGAACGCTGTCTTGTATTTAATTCTTTCGGCAGATTTTTTGTGTCTTTATCTTAATCTCATTATGTGTTCCATTCCTTTTCTTGTTGCAGATTAAAGAGCATTATGCCAGATTCAAGACTTATGCTCCTGCCGACTTGTTGCATGTCAGAGAGAGCATGGCAGCCATGTTTATGAGAATGGAGTGGTAGACTAGCTAGCTGCTGCTGTAACATATATTTTTTTTTAGTTGCTGCTCTGATTCTGTTAGTTGCTGCTGCAACAGATTATATTGTGTAACAGATTATATTTTTTGTTAGTTGCTCTGATTCTGTTTGTAATGAATTATGCTAGCTGCTGCTGTAACAGATTCTAGCTGTTGTATTGAATATTTCTGTTGCAATTGTGCGCAGAAATGAATTTGCAATTGTTATCTCTGTTGCAATTGTGTAACAGATTGAATATGTTACAGATTTTCGATCTGGTGCTTTATTAGATGTTATCTCTGTTGCAATTGTGTAACAGATTGAATATGTTACAGATTTTCGATCTGGTGCTTTATTAGAATGAATTTGTGTTGTTGGTATTTGATTCAGGTGGTTCAATTGTGCAGTTTCTGCCCTCTGTTGCTTATCTGTTACAATTCTGTCTCTGTTGCAATTGTGTAGATTTGTAAAAAAAAAATAATAAAAAAAACACTTTAGATTACGGTTCTAACAATAACCGTAATCTAAAGTCCTTTGGGCGCGCGCGCCAAAACACTTTAGATTACGGTTATTGTTAGAACCGTAATCTAAAGTGTCGACTTTACATTACGGTTATTTGTAAAACCGTGATCTAAAGTCCTTTGGTTCGCGCGCGCCAAAGGACTTTAGATCACGGTTTTACAAATAACCGTAATGTAAAGTCAATGACACGCGGGCCGGAAAAGGGCCATTAATTACGGTTTAAAACCGTAATTAAAGACGTCGCCATCTTTATTGACGCCCGCGTAGATTACGGTCCAGAACCGTAATGTAACACGGTTTTGGACCGTAATTAAAAGCTCGCGTTCCACCAGTGTTGACTGATCTACTCTCATGGACAATGAGAAAAATCATTCTTGGCAGATCATTCTTTTGACGGGTATTGAGCGCATAGTGAAACTTGATATCTTTGGCATTGACTATGAGCTTCCTCTGAGTCTGTGGTGTAGTTTCGTGCACCAGTATGCAGTGCAAGACTCTGTCGCTCTCTAACATAGTGACCTGGAAATTATCATTTGAACTTTCACCCATTTCTCGAATCATCTTCCCTGCTTTGCTTCACAGGTCTGACCAAGTGGTCTATTTGGGGATGACCGGGCCTTCACTTTCTAGCTTAAAGGTAGTAGCAACCCAACTTTTGTTGATGGTTATCCACTGTTGCTTCACCTTTGAGACCAGATACATATCTTTGTTCCTGTCCTAGAGTGATCCCATGTTGTAGACATGCTCCCGCAGCAGTTCTGGATGCATTAGGTCTGTCCTTTTGAACATTTCAGTCCATCCCTGGAAGGCAATCAGTTTGACGATCTTTTCTAGCCCCCACTCCCATAACCAAGTCTCATCCTCAGTCTTGGGTAAGACTAGAAGAGATTTGTTGTCGATGTTGGCAGCTGGGACGAGCCAAGGCTCCAACTGTAACACCCATAATCCTAAACCTGTAATAACGTCGCAAGTCGTTGCATAATAAAGTATAATTCGCAGCGGAAAATAAAACTATCTAACGTTGGTGTTACACGCCGTTACTCACCCATGTGAGCAACAAGGCAACCTTACTCCATCCATCAACTTCAACTTCTCAACGCTGTGATGAACAAGATACTGAGTAACCTTAGACTAACAATCCAAATCCAAACTGAGCAACTAAATCAAATACAACCAACTCCAAAATACAATACATAATAAAACTGAAAAGTGTTTATTGAACACCATCAGCTACCCTGTATCCGCCTACTCCGGCTTGTATCTTCATCAGTAACCTGAAATGTTTTTGCCCATTGAAGGGCTCGGCAATCGAAATGCTGGTATGCTAAATGTAGTCCTAATCATCTAGATTCCTTAAGTCGTTTTAGCCATCTTGATATTAGATTCATTACATGATAATCCATTTTACAACAATGTAATGACTGTAATGTTAAATAAACACAATAGTTTCACCTGTCAATATCATCACAATAATAGACAACAACAGATAGTCACACCCACATAAGCCATAGCAAACCAAACAAGTTACGCGCATTAATTAACTGTACTTGTTAGTAGGTCACATGACCCTTATCCTTTTAAACCAACCACTTAAACTTTTCCAATTAAATTCCACCTCAGGTGTCATGTTAAGACAACCTTAATAACTTATTACAGGACAGTAGTCCCCTGGGTTCCAATGGAACCATTACCAGCTGACCTTATGGCCCTTGATAATTATTTTGACCGATCCGGTCGAACCTGTGCACCAACAGCAGTGCCCTCTACCATCGTCGAATATGGACAATGGATTCCCTTGAGTGACTCTTGATATAGTCCCTCGTAGTGATCACGATGCGCAACCAGAAAGTCGAGACAGTCTGGATTCCTCTCTTTATAAGTTAGCCCTTTAGTCAGTGATATAATATCCAATCCTTGAGTTAAGACTATAACAGTTGACCATCAGCTAGGTTCTCATAATACCTAAAGGTCAGTTAGTCTAGTTCCAGTTTAGATGTATAAACTTCCAGTCATAAACATTCGCGTAAAATAAATAAACGCAGTTGTGTTGAGCAATACAGTATACAATAACATATACATAAATCACAGATATCGCTCTTAACAATTAAACACGCAACGTCTAGACCTCAAGAAAAATCCTTAGGACATTCAGACCACACAATTAACATACCGTTCACCGTGTAAACGCTAGCTTGACAATTCACGCTTTAGTAGTTTCTCCCCGTACGCTGTTATATTTACATGCAATACCGGGTAACGTTAATACAACTATTCACTAAGTAATACAGTACTATCACTACAGAACTATTGCTCATAGTGTACTAACCCCGTATGTTCTTTATTTTCCCCTGTTATTTTACAGTGGTTCGAGGTAGTTTAACAGTTCGTTATTTTATGTAGTAACCACATGTATTCACTTAGTCCATATATTGATATCATTTGGTTATTTTTATTATAACCACATTATTTTTAAAACTTACATTATACTCCATAATCTACCATATTACTTAGTTTAATTCCTTCTTTATTAAATTACAAAACCAACCTTAATTTCGGTAATTATAGATTGGACATTAACTTTTATAAATTACCAAATAACCTTATAACTTCGGTAATTACAAATCAAATATACTAACTTTTAATAATTACTAAATACCACACATTCTCGGTTTTTAATATATGTCTTTCTTTTATTTACAATTTAACCCCAAAACTTTAGATAAGTTACATATTAACTTATAAACTATAGTTTTAATATTTAATTTCTTAAAATAAAGAACAGACTCATATATTTTCACAAATTATATATTCGTCACATATTCAATTCGGTTTTACATTTATACTTTCATAAATTACATATTCACCCCTAAACTTTTATAAACTTAATTTTATGTCATAAATCATTTTAACCCAAAGTTTTTGGTCAACACTTTGACCAAGACTTAATTTCATAATTAATACTTTAATATACCCAGAAAATTATATATGTTTTGGTTTTACCCCATATTTTCCATTAATTATCAAGTAGCCCCAAAACTTTATAAAATGTTATTTAAACACTTATTTAAATTCACCAAAATTCATGATATTAACTCCTACCTTATATTATATCATAAATATACCAAATTAACCCTTTTACTCTTGGCAATTGTTATTAGTATACCAATCTTTTCAAAATTTACATTTTAACCACATAATCTTATAAATTAGCCATTTAAATACTTGTAGCTATTTTTAATACTCCCAAAATTTATAATATAATCTAATATACTTGTATACTTCAAAAATCTCCAAATAACCCATTATGTTCTCGGCTATAACATTATTTTACCATATGGTTTCACAACTTGATTTAAACTTCATATTATGTATATATAAATGTATATAAGCCATGTAACACTTCTAAAAATTATGTTAATGACTTAGAATGATTATAAACTCAAAATAGAACATTTTATCCCTAGACAATTCGGCTTGAACATATATGTATCCTAATTAATTTTTGTGACACAAATTTTATACCTTAAGGCAATAATCTTACCTTATATGTTATAAATTATTTTCTTGACATTATAACCTATAATAATTCGGCCTTAATATTTAAGGCTTATACATAATTTTTTATATACCAAAGTTTGAAGCTTAAATCAACTTAAACTTAATAAACCTAATTATAGAAACTTACTCCTTAAATCAATAATTCTTGTACTTGATTTCTCCTTGAATTTCAAGCTCCTCCAATGGTATTTTGTTGAAGAACCTTCGGCCTCCATGTATATGCTTAGGAGATCCAAGTGTTAGACTCCTAACAAGAATTTATAAGTAAGATTTGGAGTAGTTTTACAAGAGTTTACCTTAGGTATTTTTCAAGGGATTTTCGGTACACCTTGGGATGATTGTAGATCTAAGTTTCCTTCATGAAATGATGAAGAGAATATAGATTTAGAAGCTATGAATTTTCGCTAATAGCTTAGGTATTTACTTAGGATTTTCGAACATGAAAATATACCTTAACTTGATCTTGTTATTCTATGTGTTGTTGTTGAATCAAGATACCTCCTTGGAACACTTAAGCTTGGCGAATACTTGTATGGATGATAGGATGATTCTTGCTCCAAGACTTAGTAGGATTAACTAGGAAAATTACGTAGAAATGGTGTTAGAACTTAATTCACCATTAATGGAGCTTTGAAGCTCTAAGGAATGAACTAGCAAGGAAGAAAGAAAAGAGAGGGTAGGAGTGAGCTTACCAAATCGGCAAAGGAGGGCCAAGAGAATGATGGTGCTGTATGGTGCTTAAGAGAATAGGAATTGAATGGAATTTCTCATTTGACACAAAATGTCAAAGTTGGCTAGTTTTTCTTTGTTTATTAATTTGACCCATGGCTCCATAAAATGTCCATAATTGAAGCTAGCTTTCGGCTGAATGACAAGGAGAATGAAGACTTTCTTTGTCAATTTGGAACAAGAGGACAAGATCTAAGGTAGGTGTATGTTTCTTTTGATTTTTCTAAGTAGAATACACATGCTTATGTTGTCTTTTTTTCTCTTGTATTTTCGGTAATGTAGTTGTAGGTAGACAACTGATTTTTGTCAATTGAAGACATGAGAACATGCCTAGGTTGGTATATGTTTTTGTTTAATTTTAATACAGCAATCATACTTTCCTTTCTTGCTTGAATTCGGCAACAAGGTGCTGTTGCTAGACAATTGATTTTTGTTTATATTTGACAAGGGAATGTGCATTGTTAGGTGGCTATTTTATTTGACTAACATTTAGCAATCAAACTTGCTTTTCTCCACCAAAATCGGCAGCCACGTGCTGTAGGAAGCAAGTTGAATTCTTTGTTTAATTGTAAAGTATAAAGCTAGATCTAGGAACTTACTTTATGCATTTTAATTTCCATGACTTTGCTAAACTAATTCCTTCTCATTTTCTTGCAGGAATTCGGTAATGAGCTGCCTCCCTTGACTGATATTATTTGACACATTATCACATGGCAGATGGAAGATGAGTCACCATTCCAATAAGACCATTTACAAGCTAAAACTATTCCAAAAACACCCAAAATGGCGCCCACAATAGCAGCCATATGGGACTGCTTTTTAACTTGGTCTTTGTTACATTATATTGTACTAAGATCATATTATAACATGTAATAGGTACCAGCATTTATTTGGTACATTTATACTAAGGTAAAAGATGAAAGTTTCTAAGGTAAAATGCTGATTTTATACTACTTTTTGATCATAAAATCGGCCCTGCTTGTGCTATGTGTTTGGCACTGGATTTAATTGATTTATATGGTCAACTTGTCACCATTTAGGATTATCAACTCGTGTCTCCTCAAAAACTTCAAGGTAATTGCGTAGAACGCGTTTTTATGACACCCGAAGGTGCGTTTTTGTGCTTTAAGGGTATTCTGGAAAATAAGTAGTCGCTACCAGTTCCAAGTGTTTATAAACATTTATTATAGTCAATAATAACATTTTAAGGTGTTACTTTGAGTTATATGGGGTTATATCAACTCAAGACACAATTTCCGGGCTACCGGGACACTACTAGGGCAAACAGGAGCGTTAAGAAATTCCCCCGAGCACTTTGTGTATTTTTGAAAAAGTAGCTTGAGAATTCTCTTTAGAATGATTAATATTGATAGTAGGAACTCTAAGAATGAATTATATAGGAGTTTGTGCCACCTCAGCACCTCTCCGGGGCATTCTCGGGGGTTTATGGGGCCCCCATCGGGAACCTCCAAGCACTTTGCGTTTAATTGAGAATTTAGCGTGAGGAATTCATCTTATATGTTTAATAAAGTGTTATGGTGTATTTGGAATGAAGTGTAATGCTCTATTTCATCTTATAAAGTATTTCCGGGACTTTCGGGCCTTAAGGGCCTTTAAGGGAATTCCCGGGCATTTTGTATTTGTACTCAGTTTTAGATGAGGTCCTGTGTTCTAAGGGTCATATAATGATCCTTGATTAACTTCATTTGAGGTTTATAGCTTATATAACTTGTTTAGCTTAAGGTCCGGCTTAACGCCCGTTTATGACCTTAAGGAGTTTAGGTGCGTTTTTAACGCCTAACTATTTATATACTTTTCTCAGGGTTTAGTAATCCCCTAGATAATATTTATTTACCATTATTTAATTATTTAAAGGTTAGGGGTATTTCACCAACTCATTGAGCTTGGTAAGTCTATATTGTTCCTCCATGGTTAGCTTCACTCCTGCCTTCCATCCTTTTCTGGCAAATAACTCAGCCAGTTTTTCCTTAGTGTGTTCCACAAATTTGTACTTTCCTTTGGCTTTTTGCACTTGGTCGCCACTAGTAGAAAAATGGCCTATTTCGGCGGTTCTTATAGGTGAATTTTGGCGGTTATGAACCGCTGAAATGAAGATCATCGAAATAGGTCTTAGAAGCTATTTCAGCAATTGTACAACTGCCGAAATAGGTAGACCTATCTTGGCGGTTGTAAAACAAACCACCAAAGTAAATGCTCGCTAAAATCAATAACTAACCACATATATCTTGGTGGTTTTTCTATAGCTTACAACCACCGAGATAGACCCTAGGTCGGTTTACGGTCGGTCCCACCAACCATAGACCACGGGTGAAATACCCCTAACCTTAAAAACATAATTAAATGATCTATTAATGATCTAAGATGGTTAATAAACATCTAAATACCATTGGGGAACAATCTAAAGATCTTAACAAGGCAAAACATGCCTTAAGATTGGTAAAAGCCAAAAAATGTGCTTTAAGACACCATAGAGATTGTATGACCTCAAATAGGATCCAAAGTGGATTCCTAAGTATTATAATGAAGTAATGAACATTATAAAACCATTCTAAAAGGGAACCAAGCTCTAAAACATGTTCTAACACAAAATGTGCTTTAAAATTCCTTAAAACACGTTTTTGAGAAAATTGACTTTCTGAGTGGGTTTTGAGTGGTTTTAGGCATTGGATTAGACCTTGATATACTAATGTACTATAATGCACCACATTAGAAGGTCTAAATCCAAGATTTAAAAAAAATCAGAAATATGGCAATCATTTGTGAATAGTAATCCAAATAGTGCATTTTTAAGCAAAATTGACTAAGTCAAGTCAATGGTCAATTAATGACTCATCCTTACCCTTAGGAAGTCGGCAGCATGGATCATGGAGGACAGCACATTCAACTTTAGTACAAAATATCTAGCCAATTTGGTGAATCACCATTTACTATTCCATTTTCTACTTTTCATTCATTAAATCACATTTTCTTTCTTTCTCTTTCTTCTTGTCCCATTCCAGCCGAGCCATAGGCAGTTCATGAACCTCTCAAGCTGTGTTCTTGAGCATTCAAGGCAAATCAATCTCTTTTCCACCTAAGGTAATGGTTTAAGGCATATTTTAGCTCTTTTCTTCATCTCTTCATCACCTACACATGGAGCTTATAATCTATCACTTTCCATGGCTTATTCTCAGTGTTTTAAACCTTGAACAATGTCCATTCTCGGCTGAAGCAAGCTATGGGACCATGGTGGTCAAAATTTACATTATAAGGTAAAAACATACCTTAAGGATTTCTATTCTCCATCCGGTTTTCTTCTTCTGATTTCTATGAGTTTATTCACTCATAATCTTCATATTTACATGTTAATTCAGTTGGTTAACCATTTGGAGCAAGGGTGGCCGAAAATCAAAGGAAATACCTTTCTTTAAGGCATTTTGCCAAGGTAAAACCTATTACCATAGCAGCTTGTTGTTGTCTAGCTATTCCCCATGTTTATATGGTGAATTTAACACCATGTGGTGTGTTTAATTCAGGCCGAAAACCTTTGGAGACCCTTGCATTTTTAAGGTGATTTTTGCCTTAAATCTTACATTTAATTGTTCTTTATGGTTAGCTCATGCTTGGAGTGTAACTATATCTTATTTTGGTGTATTAAACATGTGTGAGTGCTGTGGTGATTTTTCTTCCAAGCTGCCGAATGGATATAAGGGCTTTAAGTGCATAAATCAAGGTATAAACACCTTAAACTTATGATTTTATGATTTCTTAGCATATATAAATTATGTGCCGAGAGTGGAGGTATTTATATGGGTGATTTTCACCTAAGTATGGGAAAAAATGACTTAAATAAATTAACTAGTCATTTAAGTGGTTTATTTAACATAATGGTCAAATTATGACATTATGTGGAAAAATAAATAAAGTAAAGTAAGGCTGAGAGCTTATATTATATTTTGAGCAATTTATGTGTAATTTTATGTTATAAAGCAAAGTTGTAATAAGTTCATGTCATTAGGCCATTTTATTTAAGTTTAAAAGCTTAATTAATTTATTTTATGCATTTACTATTAAGTAAGGGGTCAAAGCCGTAAATAATCAAACATTAGAGGGCTGTAGGTGAATATAGCCAAAAATTTGGATTTAAAATGTATTTAAATAAAAACTATAAGATTTTATAAAGTTTTTGGGTGAAATTGTAAATATTGGAAAGTTTGGGGTAATCTATGTAATTACCGAGAAAGTGGGGTCAAGGTGATGTTTGGAAGTCAAATGTTGACCAAGCAAAAGACTTTGACCAGATTTGATGATTTATTAATTTAATTATCAAATTATACTAAGTTATGTATTAAAATGTAAAAATTACATAACATATGGGTATATATGATATTACCGAAAGTTTGGGGTATAAAATGGTATTTTATACACCTATTGGTCATTAGGAATTTTAAGGAATTTATTTGGTTAAATTTGGAGTTAATATGGATTATATAAGTATAATATATGATATTTTATATCATTGTTACATATAGGTAACATATATGGTGGAAACCGTAAATATTGAAAGTATAAGGTTAGGAGTGATGATTATAACCTTTTGGTATAGTTTGGTAATTTTTGGAGTTATATATAAGGTTTTGTTAAGATATATGTATAATATATAGTTTTAATGACATAAGGAAACTATATATATTATAAATTGGGGAGATTTGGTAATTATACAAAGTTAGGTGGGAGGAATTTAATTAAACAGACCCTAGGGTTTGTTCGGTAATTATAAACCTTTAAAACTATAGGTTATAATTATATTAAGGTTTAAGGATTATAATATAAGGTGTATATTATAAGTGTGACAATGGAATATAATTTGGAGTTGATTTGTAAATTATGGAAGTATAGTAGAATATGGTAAAAAACGAGAAGGATAAGGGCTACTTGGTATTTTATGACAGTTTATAACTATAGGTTATAATTGTTTTAATTACATAAATGTCATAATATATGTTATATAACTATAATATAACATGATATAAATTATGTGGTGAATTTTGTAAATAATAGAGTACAAGGGTGCTGTTCGGAAATAATGGGAATTTTAGAACAAAATTTATAATATGGTTTTCAATGTTATAAAGGTTATAACATTTATAATATAAGAAATATTCATTAAAAGAGAATGAATACATTATAAAGATTTACCATATAATAAATGGTCCCATAATACATATATATAAGTAAATATATGTTTAGGAGTGGAAAATACAATATGGTTCAAATAACCATATAATATCATAATTAAAATGATATAGAATAAAAAGAAAAGAATTATAAACATTGGATAAGGAAATTCTAATGTTATGTTATTCATGAAATAATAAGGAGTTATATACTTCAAAGTATTTTCAAATATGAATTATTCAACATTACACTTGGAAAAACTAACCTTAGGAAATAAATACTAAGGTGAGATGTATAATATATGATTAAGATTATACATGCAATATAGTGATAAACTATATGATATACAAAGGGTATTAAATTACATGCGATAACAAGCGTTTAAAGTTAAGTATATTAATATACTCGACCAAATCACGCATGTAATATAGCGTTTTCCTAATCCCGAGTTAAACCAAAAACCCGACAAACGTTATCAGTTAGCAACGGGGAATAAACCGGGATGGATTAGTAACGGTACGGGGTGCCGTGGTGTATTGTTAGTACGTGATGCTGATGCATAGTGTGATGCATATTAATAGATTGTTAGAGGCGTCTCGAGGATCGCCAGAGAATTTAGCTGATTCATACTCCATGGTCTTACAATCCCGGTGCACGGTATGTTATTTATGTGGCTTGATTGTCTCTGAGGATTTCCTCAGTTCAGACATTGTGTGAAAATCTGTGTTAAGATTGAATGTCTGTTTGTGTGAATTAATATGCTTGAGTTGTGTATTAATGCTACTTATTTCTATTACTGTTGAACGATAACAGTACAGTTCGTATATATGAACATATTATAAAACGAACTAGCGGCAATGGTGCTATCTTATATGTGTAATATAAGGAACGTAAGTAAAACGTTGTAGCATTAGGATAATAAGATATATAAATATACATATTATCCGAGACTTATATACGGAGCATTGGCCTTCTTAACGCCACTCTCGTATCTAACACTGGATCCTGAGTCGACATACTCAGGATTGGGCTAACGACCTTAGTCTGCTGTGTTAGGAAAAATAGTATAACGATGCGATGGTATGGATTAGTTAGTCAAGAGGATGTGGCTCTTGCTGTGATTTGAGATCAATTAACGATACTAGGATACCGTGTGGGTATCCGTAAGTATCAAGATAAATTTCCAACGGGCTACAGATGGTTCGTAGGTCGGAGACTTTACCGCTTGAGTGGCTACTGCCGTGGGTGACCCGCCATAGGAGATGGGTAACTTAGAGACACGTCGTTCTAACGAGACATTATCTTTAGGCATGACTGAACAACTACGAACGACTATATTAGCTCGTACATTAGGCGAACATTATTTGGGCTTGTATGCCAAAAGACGGGAAATTATACTTGTTTATAATTCTCATTGTTTCGCCTTGTTGCTCAGTGGTTATGCTTTGTGGTTATGTGTAGTATGTTGGTGGTCTTGCCAAAACGAGTCGTTGTACTCATATGTGTGTTGTGAGTGGGTTTAATTGAGTCGTTGTACTTATATCTGCGTTGTGAACTGGTTGAGTCGAGTCGCCGTACTCGTGTGTGGATTATTATGGATTGTTTGGTCGAGTGAGTCGCCGTACTCAATTATGAACTATCAAGTGTTTGTTGGAATGGAGTCTTTGTACTCATAAAAACGTTTTAACGCTACAGTGGTTTACTACGATGCGATGTGTGAAGCCGGGGGCTTGTTTGCTATTTGAGTTCACTGCAAAATATGTTGTTGTTTTACAGTTTTTATATTAAACTACTTGCATGAAAACGAATTGCATGCTCTCGACCAATTAACTGAGGGCCCGAGGGGGCATGACAGTTATGTAGTAACATACTCAGCAGGGGCTGATTCCATACCACAAACAAACATTTTGCAGGTATACAGCTTTCGGTGTCGACAAAGAGCGGGACGCACTGGGTAGTTTAGTTACAGTTGATTAAATATGCACTGTTGCATTTTGATACGAACTTAGAAACGTGTATAGGATTGGGGTACTTAGAATGCTCACTGTGAATGTATTTTATGTTGGTTTGGGAAGGTTAGATCTATCTCTTGTTGTCATTGTGGGAAATTGTTTCGTATTTATATATATCTATATCAGTAAGCACGTTATTACTCGTATGGGCGAGTGAGAACGGTGACACCAGTAGTTCAATTGTTTAGATTACCGCTGCGATTACAATGTTAAGTAAGACGATTAGGAGCCGATTAGAGTAGGGGTGTTACAATGGGTCTATCAGTTCCAAAAAGCTTTCTAGAATTGACCGATCATAGACCGGCCCAGGACCTATCTCAGCGGTTATTAGAAAATAACCGTTGAGATAGGCCCCATTTATGCACCAATTTTGGTGGTTCTGTACTAAGAATCGCTGAAACAGTCCTTTTCCATTATAGCTTATATTCACCACAATGCATCAAATGATTCAATCAGACCTGTATATGGCTATATATACTGCCTTCATAGTGAGGCGCTCCAATACACATTCATGAAGCTTTTAAAATGGCCAATATCAATAACGCGCCACAATTTGAAAGTAAATGAACCAACAAAAACAAAAAACACTTGCATTACAAAGAATAACTAACATAAACTTCAAATCTACCAATGCACCATCCACAAATACGTAGAACTGCAATTACGTTATCCAAAGAGTACTCAATACAAACTACATCATCAAGAAGTGAGTAAATTTGTGCTGACGAACCTTGACCATTCATCAAGCATCTCAACTATTTGAGGATCTTCGTATTGACCACCTTTGAGTAATTGTTCGTAAGACTTGAAAAAAATGAAAACGAACATTATTCTAAAAACTACAAGTCTAACAACATGTAAAGACATAAACCAAAACTTTCAAAAAATGTTATGTTTATAAACTAGTATTGACTTCATCACATAAATTAAGTAAGAATACCTTGACTAGGTTCCGAGAAATTGTATTCTTCATTGGTCTTTCCAGTGACATGAATACAACTCTCATGGAACTATATAAATTAAACATACAGTTTTAAATACATTTAGTACCAGAAGTTTTGAAACAATATTATAAAGTAATAACAAATGTTGTTTAATATAACAAACTCACCTCAATATCGTTGTTGAGATCCTTGGTTTCTTGGCACTCCTACCAAGTGAGTCAAATTGTAGGATTCTTGGATTCTTCATCACCAACATAAGCAATGACCAGTGTTGACTGTTCACAAATTACAATAACATTGAAATCACTATAAAAAAGCATAATTTATAAATAGATTATACTAAGAGAATGGTCAAATAACATATCCTTGATTTGCACATTGATAGATGGCATCTGTCATATATTGCATAAGGCCTTGAACGTCACTTGTCATGGTGGTTTCGGAGCACATAGCAAGACACATGAATCTGAAAATGTCAGCTTGGTGGACTTCAAGCGCCTTATTATGCACATGCCTGCAACATAAAGACAATAAAATCAGTTATTTACTTTTTTACTCAAACAACTAATTCACCATTGATCAATGCATTCAAATAATAAAACGTAGTAGTCACTCGCATAACGGCTAACTTGATGGGTGACACATTTAACCAATCCCTATAGAATACCTCTACGAAATCGGACATAAATATCTCAAATCAACGTGCTTGTCCTGCTACAGCTTGATGGTGAAATATGGCCTGGTCATCCTCCACAGTGATCGAATCACTGTGAGGTGACGACAGCAGCAACACCAAGTGCAGAAGTTTCATATTAGTTGACATGCCAACCAATATCATGTGCTCCACCAAATCAACTCTAACCATAAAATTGGTGGATGCCTTTGATTGAACTGGTGCAACAATATTTTTTCTTTTCTCTTATCAGATTTTGATCAGCTCATTTCCTAAGATATTAACTAATTAAGTGTATGGTTGTGAGGTGGTATATCAATAGCTTTAGAGTAATGATTAAGAGTACTTACCTGTACAGAGACTTTGACCAATCAAACTGGCCACTACATTGTTGTAGTTTATGTAGAACACAATGTTGGTCTTTGTGGGATCGACACCGGTAAACACACATCACCATACTCCACAACAAAGTCATCCACAAGCACACATGCATGGTAATTTTGGAGTGGTTCACCATGCACATATCATTTGCATTTAAGGGGAAATGTTTACCTCATGCCACAATAACCTCTTGATCTCCAGATTGTAAAAACAACATGTACTCACATGATGCCTGAATGTTATATGGAATTTGTTAAGATGGAAATTGTGAAATCCTAGTTTTATGATGAGATTAGACAACTGAAAAATCTTAATCCTCATATTTTAAATTTAAATGTTGGTCTAACCTGTAGAGATGCATAGGGAAATAGTTCAGGTGAATGGACACTACTTCCCCATACTTGTGTATCCTGCTTCTGAATCAGTGACTCAGCGGGTGGTCGAGTGAAATACCCCGTAATTAAAAATAGTGATTAATTAGGCAAATAAGTAATTTAAAAGCTTAATTATGTCAAAATAATCATGAGGGAACAAATCCCGAAGAAAACGGATCCTTAAAACGGATTAAAAACACAAACGAACCTTAAAGCCCATTTTTCGAGGAAACCGGGAAAACGTGACTTTAAGTGGGTCAAATAGACTTGTAATAATTTTGGTCAACCAAATAGTCATTAATAAACATTAATGAAGGTTTAGAACCAATAAAATTAATAAAACGGGGAAATAGTAAAAACTGTCAAAAACAAGAAGTTGTGGGGTGAGAGTGTAATTAAAATAAGCTAGTGTGTCCACTATTGCAATTAATATTTTAAAAGCCCATGAGAGGGGGTGTGTGTAGCCAGCCGATTTAGAAGCCCATACCTCTCTTTTATTCCTCCTTATGTGCTATCAGACAAGAGAGTAAAAAGTAACAAAAAGTAAAAAAATAATCTCTCTCCTCTCTCACCCAGCACCCTCACGTACTGCACCTCTCTCATTTCCCTTCTCTTGCAAGCGACCCCAGCCATGGCGATTTGAGAACCCACTCTCAGCAGCCCACTTTCTCCCCATGTTTGAAAGTCTAAACCACCTCCAAATGCTACAAAAATCATACCGTTGAATTCGCCTCGTTAAGGAGATCGTTCTACACCCTTCAAAAATCAAAAACCTCCAACTTCATTTTTGAGGGTATAATCGTTTTAGAGCTTGAGGAGCACCATTTGAAGATCCATCTTCTTCTCCATGTTCTAAGGTAAGAAAAAAAAGACCAAGTTCTCCTCTTTTCATCTTTTCCCTTGCAAAATCCAAAACTCACGTGAAACACCACTATTACATTACTCAGCCGGTTTTGGCATTTCAAAGAGGAGCTGAAGCCTTGTCACTTTTCTACCCAAAAAATCCATTAGAAGCTCAAGGTAAGACTTCCTATGAGTTTGTAATGGTTTCTCATAATCTAGGGTTTAATACGTGAGTTAGAAAATTTACTAGTTTTGGTGTGTGTGTGTGTGTGTGTGTGTATGTCTTGTTACATGGTGTAGCTTGGCCTAAATAAATCAAGAAAACAAAGAAGGAAAGAGGAGCTGTAAAGGAGAATGAGAGAAAGGAAAAAGAAACAAGAGCTCAAGGTAATGAAATGCCTCTATATAGTTATAATGTTTGTGTATGTATAAGTGCATTGCTTTAGCAATGGTTTAAAAACCACCGTAACAGTAGGAAAGGAATGGGTAAATTAATGTGGATGATATTTGTAGTTTGAAGCTTTTGAAAACAAATAAATAAAATACTAAGTGTGGGTATAAGCTTGTGACAAGTATTTAGAATGTGATGTGAGTAATGTGTATATTGAGCAGGTTGTGAACTATATTGAGTGTGCAAAATTATGTGGTGAGAACACTTAGAAATGTAGGGAACCTCTGTCAAAATTTGGTTAGGAATTTAGTGACTTGTGTGCTGTTAGGAAAGAAAGAACAGAAAGTTTTACAGAGAAGAAAAGAATGAGATTTTACTTTGGTTTGTAACAGGAAGAGGAGGAGTAGTTGAGTGGAGTTGTAAATGGTGAAATGTGAGTTGTCAAACTAAGTTATGCTAGATTGAGATTCATTTAGTTAGTGGGAAGAAGAAAAGAAAAATCTGTAACAACAGGGGAAGAAGTAGAAATGTAACAGGAAGAGAAAAACTTATAGTGAGTGTGTTAATGTAACAGATTTTTATGGAGTTGGATTAGGTTAGTTTAGAATGCTTAATCAATGTCAAAACATGCTAGATTATTTGTAGGAATATTAGGGAAGAGATTGGTAGAAGTTTGAAGTTGGAACAAGTTTAAAAACTTATATAAATTGTAAAACTGCAACTGGTCCGGGTTTGCAAACCAGTACACAAACCCGGACCAGCATAAAAACTCGACAGATTGTTATACAAAAGGAGTGGTCCGGGTTTACAAACTAGGACACTAACCCGGACCACCCCTAAATCATACCCGTAAGTTACCAAAACAAGTGGTCAGGTTTGCAAAGGAGTACACAAACCCGGACCATACGAAAAACACACCCGTAACATATCAATACATGTGGTCCGGGTTTGTAGAGTAGGACACAAACCCGGACCAGTCGTTTTTCACACCCGAGGGATTTTTCAAAGTGTTGGTCCGGGTATGTAAACCCGGACAACAACCCGGACCACACCATTTTCATTCCAGAATGTATTTTAAAGCTAATCTAAGGTAGGTTAAGGATGGGTAATGATATTATAGGATAATTAAGACATAATTAATGATGTTTAAAGGTCATTAAGGCTATAAACAAGCCTAGAAAATAATTTTAAGAAAGTAACCTAAGTACATGTATTGGAATACCAATGAATTAGTAAGTATAAACCAGGAAATGTTAGTGAAATAATTAGTAAGGTTAAGTAAGGGTAATTAACCACCCAATTGTATGTATATGATAGGACTTGGATTGTGAACACCGGAGGAACGTCGGTTACAAGTACAACGGTGAACGGTATGAACTTCTCATGCCCCGTATGCTACCTTGGTTACTCTGATTTGTGTGTTGTGTGCTAATTGATCACCAAATAAGATAAACACACGAATCGGACATATTATGCTTACTTGTGATTATCATGAGATTAATCCTTGTTTGGATATCTTCTTTTAATCATAGTTTGTATAATTCATGAAATGTATGGATGAATATGAATGTGTGTACGCTTGATATATTGTGTTGTGACCGAATGTTATTGTGATTGGACTTCTAACTGATTCCTAACAAGCTAACCAATCTAACTTAATAAATTGGTAATTAAATTGGAATGAGTAGAAGTCCGATATAGTTTCGGCCACGCGTGAGGATGCGGAGACACGAGAGGTTGGATCCAATTCCTGGCTCTTAAACTGGTCCACGGCCCAAACCCCTTAAATGGGTAGCATCCTGGATTGGTGAGCCAAGTAAAACCCGGTGGTGGGACGGTGTAGTCCCTGCCCGGAGGTCATACCGACTTAACATGAGTATAAGTAAGTAAGTAAGAATGAGTAAATGAGTATGGAAAAGTAAGTAAGTAAAGTAAGAGTAAAAGTGTGTAATGAGTAAAAGAGTAATAAGCATCCGATTAACCCGGATGCGTAATTTGGCTAACCCTTGTGAAGGTAAGGATTGTGTATGCTATTGTATTGTTGTTTAGCTTGTGTATTGTATTGTGTATGATTGTATGATGAATGCAAAGCATGCATGTATGTTAAAAATGAACCGCATGTTTAGTCGACCTTAAATAGTCGGCGTGCCCTTGTTAGCACGCGGTATATGCGAAGTTTATGCACAGCTTTTGCTGAGCCCCTTGGGGCGATGTTTTTACCATAATGCAGGTCCTCGAGAAGGGTGAAGACTATGAAGAGATTTAGTTTGATTTCTTTTTGTGTAATGATGAATTGAATGGTGTACTAAGTAGTACACGGCTGTAGGTTTTTATTAGCCGGTGTACCATGGGGTACACCCTTTTGGATAATGATAGGATGGTGAATTGATATAGATGAGTAGTTGTTTCAAACTCATTATTTTGGAAGCAAGTGAAAGGATGTAATTGGATACACTTAAATACTCGGTAATCCAGCAATGTAAGTATATGATCTTTTGTATTTGGTATGCAATGTAGTAGCTCGGTATATTTAGACATCAGACCGTAACTGTAAGTAGTGTAAGCCTAGCTAGCCGTATGGGCGGTTAGCGGCGTTGTATCACCCGCCGTAGTAGTAGTAGTAGTATTTCCGCTGCGACGTAGTAGGATTATTAGGGCGATTAGACGGTAAGTAAAGGATTAGCGGTTGGGGTGTTACATCGAGAAACCTCTTGGCTGCTATGCCTCTCTCTGAGCGATACCTAGGCATAGCCTGAGCGATCCTATCGTCAACACTCTAGTGAATACTCGCTCCATCATAGATATCACTCTCAGGTGCTCCTCGTAGCCGATCATCCTCCCTTGTTCCCCTTTTCTAGACCCGGGAACGCCAAATGCTTGGCGGATACCAACATGCCAACCAAAACCAATGGCACAACCTGGATGATCCTTCTTTCCAAGAGCACATGTAAGAGGATCATCATTCCTATGAGGTCCAAGCGCCCTGGGTGAGTTGAGAGCTTAAGTCACCCTAATACAACACACAAATATAATTATTAATTTATCATAAGTTATTTACACAAACCAAATGACCAATTTGACAAAAAAATAAACATGGTATGACTTTGAATTTAAATACTTACCATTTGAGCAATAACTGCTTTGTGGCGTCTTCGTATTGATGATTTTCAAGTGTCGAGTTTTGGGGGATGTGGCTTAACTCCCAGACTTTCATTCTTCTTCCACTGGCATCCAACGAGTCATCCGTTAGCAGATAACCCTTTTGCTTCCATTCTGGTACACGTTGGGCAATACTTTTGCCACCTAAGCGATGAGGAGATTTTTTTTAGCATTTGCTTGTTGTCTCTCACAAAAAGCCTACATAAATTAATATGACTATGTTTAGTGAAATTAACCATAAAAACACATAAAAGAGCATAACATATATAGATATGGCAACAAAATCCACCTAGTACTCCGGCGTGTGATGATACTCAACAAACTGTACCCATTGCTCTTCGGTGATGCCTTCGTACTTCTCCCATGGTGGCATTTCACCTCCGACATCACGATCTGCAGCATCTGAATCTTCTGGAGTAGGCATCCTATGAATGTACTTGTCGGCTAGCTTATTTTTGTGGTCCCGGAACTGCTTCAACATCGATGATAGCGCATTCTTTTTAATAGCGGGATCCACGGAGAAACGAGCCTACATACATGATTAGTCAGTTAGTAATAAATACATAAATATTCTATTATTTTACAACAACATGTAAATAATATATATATATGTACCTCAGGACGCTCAAACATGGTATCCTTCAACGCCTGAGGCACTTGTTTCCAGTTGTGGTTTATGTTGCAATATATCTTCACCAAATGGCTATTGTAAGTTGTGTAGTCATTCTTCCAATCTCCGTGGGGTTGGTTGTCTCATTGAATTGCACTGGTTTCATAGCAGGGCTTTTGTTAGCCTTCAGCATACGTATAGACCTCTTTTTTTCGTCTTATTGGGCTCTGGTATGGCAACTGTTGGCTCTTCAGTTTGTTGTGAAGGGCCAACCTCAGCCTCCTGTGTAGGAACTAATTGATCGCTCTTCTTTTTCTTTCTGCCTCGGGTGACCCGCTTACTTGGTCTCTTCTGATGTGGCTCAGTGTCTCTAGTAGTGAGGAACTCTCCAACGGGGTCATCCATAGGGTGATCATCCACTGCGAAAACGATAAACCACTCACGTTAATTAGATGAAGTCATTATATAAATTAAGATATGTACTATGAAACATATCAATAAGAATGCTTAAGATGACGTTACAGCCTACATTCTACTAATAGCATTACCAGACATAGATACATAAATCATTTCATATTTTCAACCCAAATTCCCTCATCATGGTCTGATCTTGCGTAAATCAAGTTGTTTTTGGTATCATCAATCGAATCTGGTAATCCTATTGGGAGCCAGGGTGTTTCCTCTATCACCTCATTGTCATCATCATCATTGTTTTCACTTTCAATGAGAACCGGCCTTCTCCCCGGAAGAATGACAGATCATCTACAGTCTTTTGGATCCTCAACATACCATACTTGTTCGCAATCTTTTCCCAGAATAAATTGATCATCCTTATAGCCGACACGTGAAAGTACAACCAAAGTAAGTCCTCCATCATTTTGGTATCCACATCGAATGTCCACCATTTTCATCGGATATAAAGCAATCAATGTGGTAGTCTAGTTCCCAAATGTCCTTGATAACACCATAATACCAACTAAAGTTTCTAACTGGTTGAGATTGGTTACCACTTTGGTACTCAGTGGCTGCAGCTTCAATGTTTACCTCACTATTCAGGTTTATTGATTTAGCATCTTGGCGCATAGTGTAGTACGTATACCCACTAATATCATACCCCTCAAATGATGTAATATTAGTTTCATGTCCAATTTCCCAACATATGATCTCTTCACTTATAGGTTCTAGATTCGATGATGCTAGTTCAAACACATGATCTTTGAATCATTGGATAAACTCTCGATTTTGTTCCTTTGTCAACCAAATATGGTCTTTTGTAGGATTTATTTGTCTTAACTTAACCATATGAGTATCAAAATAAGGTTCAACAACCTCAAGGTGCTGTAAGACAAACAAATGTGCTGGATGAATAAGATGACATGGATCTTGCACAATCTTTCTTCCAATAACACCTTTACCCTTAAATCTACTATAATGTCGTGGTATTGGGATACCAATTGACTCTACCTCATTCAAATATTCTGTCATAAATTCTATGAATTCCTCGGTCACTGTCGCTTTAATAATGCTCCCTTCTAGTCGATACCTATTATTCATTCTACTTTTCAGAATACCCATGTATTGTTCAAAAGGGTACATGTACCATAAGTAGACCGAACCACATAATTGGATCTCTCAAACAATGTGTACAATTAAGTGCACCATTATGTCAAAGAAAGATGGTGGAAAATACATCTCAAGTTGACATAATGTGACAACAATTCTACGTTGTAGATCATCGAGAGAGGTTATGTTAATTGCCTTGTAGCAGACAGCGTTGAAGAGGAAACATAATCGGGTTAACACATTTCTGACATCAGTTACCAATATCCCTCGGATTGCAACTAGAAGAAGATGTAACATTAGTACATGATAATCGTAAGATTTCATGTCTAACAGCTTCAAATCCTTCATCGATACAATGTTCTTCCAATTTGAAGAGTACTCAGATGGTACTTTTACCGAGTACAGACATTTGCAGAAGCTAATATTTTCATTCTTTGAAAGCGAATAACATGCAAGAGGAAGTATATTCGTTTCCCATTCTCTTGTGGGTGTAACTAATTTTATATACCCATGGCTTGCATGTCTTTTCTCACTTTCAATCCGTCTTTTGTTTTACTGGGTACGTTGAGCAAAGTCACACTCACTGCCTCGCCAACGTTTTTCACAATGTGTAAGATATCTAAACAGTGTCTCACAGGTAGATGACGGCAATAGGTTAGATCCCAAAAGATAGAACACTTTTTCCAAATGTTCTTTGCCGGTTTTGATGTGTATCTAAATACATTTTCAATGTCCTTAACCTTTGCATACACTTCCTCAATGGTCAAAGGCAAACGGGCCACACAAGTCTCGGCCTCACCATTGCAAATTTTTCTCTTTGTAATTCGATAAGGGTGATCTTCAAGCAGAAGACGTCGATGACACATGTAAACATTCTTCCCATAATGTTTTAAATGGTCTGAACAAGTGTCTTCCTCGCATATAGGACATGCAAATGTTCCTTTCACCATGTATCCGGACAAGTTCCTATATGTAGCAAGTCGTTGACAGTACAAAACAGCAACACCTTGTGCATGAAACTTTCTCTTGTGTAAGCATCATAACCACGCTCCTCTCATTCCACAATAGCTTCATATCATCAATCAATGGGGTGAGATACACATCAATGTTATTACCTGGCTGCTTGGGACCAGATATCAGAGTGAGAACATTATGTACTTTTGTTTCATACACAACCATGAGGGAAAATTGTATATCACTAGCAAAACAGGCCAAGTACTGTGTTGACTACTCAATGTGTCGTACGGGTTCATACCATCAGTACATAACTCAAGCCTCGGATTCCTATCTTCATGTCCGAAATGTTCTTTGTACCGTCTGTTTGTGTTTCTCCACTAAGGCCCATCTACTGGATGTCTTAGTTTTTCATCACTTTTTCTACCCTCTGCATGAACAACCGTTTGAATCTAGGTATGATCAGTAAGTACCATAATAGTTATGTTGGAGAACTTTTTTTCTAAATAAAGTCACCATCCTTGAGCTTGTATCAGGACAATGAACATTTCAGACAATTGTCTAGATGTTCGTAATCACCCCTATACAACACACAAAAGTTGGGACATGCATGTATCTTCTTATACTCAATCCCCACTTGACCCATCCATTTATTTGCCTCATAAGTAGTGGTAGGGAGACTGTTCCTATCTGGAAGCATATCATGAAGCGGCCCGGGAAGTGTCATGAAACTCTTGTCACTCCATCAATATATCCCCTTTAAGTTGAACAAATTCAGAACAAGCGTCAATTATGTGTACTTAATGCATGTAGAGTACAAGGTTGTCTTGGAGTCATCAAACAACCCTTGATACTCATCCGGCCTGTCGACAAAATTGTCCTCGGCATTATTAAGCATCTCGTTCATTTGCTCATCATGGTAAGTCGTGTCACTGTCAACATTAACTCCTGAATTACTTGGGAATCAATCTGATTCATTGACAGTATCGAAGGTCTGGTACCGATGAAAAGTCAATCTTCTGTAATGTGGCAATAAACCACGGGTCTTCAAATGGAATTGTATGATGTCGATGCTTGAATATTTCCTTACCACACCACAATCAACACAAGGACATGGAATTTTCACCGCCTTTGTCTTGTCTTTGTGCTGCACTGCCGCTTTGCAAGGCTCTTTCAGCATCTTGTCAAAGTGATCCCCTTGATCACCATACATCTAGTCACGCTCCATACTATATGTGAGACATAAAACTAGTACGGGAATTATCATACTGTAAACTAAAACGTTTCAAGAAGCGTGACTGGATGACTATCATGTAATTAAGCTAGCCTAACTCTAAGGTTCCAACCCAAATAAACTAGCATTTTCATTTCAACAAATCATTGCATTTTTAAAACAGAAACAGAAATCGAAATACTTACTTGGTTTTTAGGATTTATAAAGAGAGGGGAGACTAGTGTGCGAGAGGTAGGCTGGTATGCGAGAGATGCAGCAGTGCCTCTTTGATATGTCTCTACAAAGGCATAAAGGAAAAATTTATAAAAGAAATGCAGCAGCATGTACGTCCCTTATTTATAGTTAGGATTGCAAAATTATAGTGATTGAAGAGAATGTAGAGACATGCAGCAACATGTATATTCCTTGTTCATAGTTAGCATTGCAAAATTATAATGAGTGAAGAGATGAAAAGAAACGCAACAGCATGTATATATGTTCCTTGTTCATTGTTAGGATTGCAAAATTATAGTGAGAGAAGAGATGTAAGAGAAACATGGCAGCATATACGTTCCTTGATCGTAATTAGGATTGCAAAATTATAGTGAGTGAACAGATTGAAAAGAAACACAGTAACAACATGTATGTTTTATGTTCGTAAATGGGTTTACAAAATTGTAGTGAGTGAAGAGAGAATGAATATATAAGTTCAAGTATATTACCCGTACCTAAAATGTATTGCTCTCAGCCCCGTTTCAAATCTAGCATAAGAGAGACGCAAACACTCCTAAATTATAGAGGGCACAAACAACACATTTTGTCATTCACACAGTACATCGAGCAACTTGTGTGCGCAACAAATTATACTACTTTTACACCATTATTATACACTCATTGTGCACACACAACTACATTAAACACCCACAATCACATTCCAACCTAAATCAGATCATTATAATAACAAATTTACAAGTTTTAAAATGAAATTCCAACTTACAATTTTAGGGTGTTTTGTACTTTTTGGCGGGTCATCGGCGGAGAGGCCCGTCACTGGCAGAGAGGCGTGTCACTGGCGGCACGATGGAGTTGGCAGGGATGGTGGGCGATGGCGCTGGCGGGGGACGGCGGGCGGCGGCACAAGGTGGTAGTCGGAGCTAAAGGTGCGCAGAAATCACAATCACCGGAGAGAGCTTTAAAGAAAATGAAGAATAGAGAGAGAGAGAGAGAGAGAGAGAGAGAGAGCAAGAGGGTGGAGAACAATGCAACTTGGGTAATATTAGACACTCTATTTCAGCGGTTGTTAGAAGAAACCGCTGAAATAGATAGTTAATTTTTAAAAAAAATGGCCAGGAAACCAGTCTATTTTGGTGGTTGTCAGAAGGAACCGCCGAAATAGACTGTGAAATATATCTAGTTTGGTAGTTGCAAGTACCAACCGCTGAAATAGACTGCTTTATTTATAGCACGATCAATTAGACAACCTATCTCGGTGGTTTTATCTACAACCGCCGAGATAGGGGCGCCGAAATAGCCCTTTTTTTGTACTAGTATCGTTCTTTGCTCACAACCGATAAGACAACCTCGATCAAGACTGGCTGGGGCGCTGCCTCACCGTTCTCCGACCTTTGAAAGACTGCTCGTGGAATTCTCTAGTAGCAATTTCTCATCGCTCAGCTTCTCATCTCCTACTCCCTCGCAATCTTCTTTGTTTGCCTCATCTTTTCCACGTTCTTCTACGGTTTCCACCCATTCATCAAACTTCTCATTGTCCTCACCTTTTTGTCTTCTTCTTCTTCTTTTTCTACTTCTATGGCTTGGGTAACTTTTGGAGCCTGCAGTTGCTTGTCATTGCCAACTCCCTCTGCCTTCCCCGTCGTTGGACTCTACGATGACAACCTTCTTCTTTTCTATCATCCCTAGGATAAGGCTCTCAGAGGAGTAATCATCCAGATGCTCTTCCTCTGACGGAGAGGGTGTCGACGGCATGTATGCACTGCTGTTTAGGCTTGTCGACTTTAAGGTTCTTTCAAGGGTTCGAGGAGACACCTTGGTTTTGGTGGTGGACAATTTTGTGGTGCTGACGGTGTGGGATTTGATTCTAGGATTGGGGCTGGAGTTTTTGTAGGAGAAGTGAAGAAGGTCATAGGTTTAGTAGGTGTTGTGTTAGAGGTGTGAGATTTTTATAGGGAGATGGAAGGGACAAGAGTACAAGTGGAACTTTATAATTGGTTGTTGATCTTTGGCATGTGAGCGGTTATGTATGCGAGCTTCTCGTCGGTGAAGTTCTCATCATCTGCCATCTTGAACTTCAGCTGAGTTTCCTCTTCTGGTGATCACTTGGGGATAGTCGTGACTGGTTCTGTGACAGTCTGTGTGATGTCTTCAACTGGCTATTTGGGGTCGACAACCTTCTTGACTGATTTTGAGGACTTTGAAGTTTTTGCTTGCTTGAGAGCCATTTGAGATCTTTGGAGTTTTTTTGGAAATTTTAACTAAGAGCAAGTGACACCTCCCATCTAAGGGTTCATAACCTACAGACATACACACACACACAGAAAGAAAGAGAGAGAGAGAGAGAGAGAGAGAGAGAGAGAGAGAGAGAGAGAGAGAGAGAGAGAGAGAGAGAGAGTTTGAGAGCTGGGAAGTAAGTGATGAGTTTAAAGAACACCACTGCCCCTTTTTATACAGCGTGGTCAATGGTCTTTGACGTGTCTACGAGTGTTGACAGAGTGCTGATAGACCGCAAAGGCTAGTTTCTACTAGGGTGGAATTTGGGTTGATGGGTCGGGTTGAAGTTCACTCATACCTAACCCGATTAAAAATGGTATTGACCCATACCCGACCAAAAAAATAATTGGGTTGCATATTTTCAACCCATACTCAACCCATATAAAATCATTGAACCCAAACTCGGCCTGTTTAACCCTTTTTTAATATAAATACTTTGTGTTTTCTACAGAATGATCAGTCGTCCCTAAAGTGTGCACATGACGGTCATTTATTTCGAATCATTGTGTGTGCTGCTTTCCAAATGTTAACATTTTGTTAAATGGGTCAATAATCTTAACCCATATCGGTTATTTGTACGGATAAAATAGCGTGAATGGTGGACTTTGCGTGATTAATGATTGACATAGTATTTAGGTTTTCAAACAAAGAGTGAATGGTGGATATAGATGACCTAGAGAATGTATTTGGATTTATAAAATAATTATTAGTGTGGGCCTAAAGAAGTGATAGTATTTTTGTTTGCTTTTATACTAATAGTTATAGAATTAATACGTATCCAAGTAAAATATACATATATTTATTTATTTATTTATTTTTAATTAAATTAAGTAAACGGGTCGGGTTGAATTCGGGTTAGGATCCTTAACCCATACCTAATCCATATATTTAAAAGGTAACTCTTACCCGACCCAAAAATTAAATGGGTCAATAATCTTAACCCATACCTGCTATTTACGGGTTGGGTTTGGGTCGGGTTAGGTAAAAATTACCACCCCTAGTTTAAACGGCTATATTTGGCTGTGAATTGACTCTAACAGTCAACAGGGGATTCTAACATTGGAATGGGATTTCTACAGTTGATCTTTGACTAAAATCCTAATTTCCTTTATGTTACTTTTAAAAATGATTTTCTGTCTTCGATAGTCGGTCACCTACCGTGTAAGCATAATGTAATCAAATACTGCTAAAAGGCATGTGCTCGAATAGTCATTAACCTATCGGTCGAACAACAATGAGATCTTGAACCTTGGATTTAACTTGTGAAATTATGCGCAAATCATTCATGATCTTAGTGAATTTCTCCTTGGTTGAAGACTTAGTGAAAACATACGTAAACTCCCTTATTTGTAAAAAGGTACACTAAAATAAGTAACACATTCTCAAAATTCTTTCAACACCTAGCTCGCGTAACTCTTAAGATGAACACCATTAATAGCGTAGTCAAATGAGAAACAATTTTATTATTGTTGTCGCTCATGGAAAGAATTCCTTGGCGCTTAAGCATGAACGAGAAGAGTTCAGTATTGCTCCATTCTCACTCCAACCTGCACTTAACTTAATGTGTGGGATTAGGAACCCAGTGGTATTTAGGTCCTTCATCACCAACGAACTCATTTCTATGGCCCTTCTTTTCTACCTACTTAACGCCAGCCCTAACTAGTTTCCAGGATTGCATAATGAGAGTCCTGTAACATCTGGATTGGTAGTGACCAGTGATAAGTGCAAAACATATAGACTTATTAGGGTTTAATCACCCTATAATTTGTAGCATTTTTAGTAATGTTTCTCACTTATCTAGGGTTTTTCCTATAATTATGTTGTTATATTAACTGATGTATTTTATGTGTTAAATTGTAGGAAAAATACCTAAAACATATATATATGTTTATAAGGGATTAAAGAAGGTCACGTGGAGGAGGACATGCATGCGTGATTTGCATGCAACCGCCTCATTAGGGGGCGGACAACACTAGAAATGGAGAAGATAGAGGCAACCGCCTCATTAGGGGGCGGACAAACTCAATGCAACCGCCCCATAAACAAGAGGACGTGGAGGCGGACAAGAGAGGGATACGAAAATTGCATGGGTTAGGCGGACACAATTCATACCGCCCATGCAACCGCCTCATTTGAGGAGGCGGACGTGACTAAAAATGCCTATGCAACCGCCTATTATTTCATGCGGACATCTAGCGGACGTGTGTAAAAATACAGATCTGAAACGGGTTATCTTCCTCACCGACTCGCTCTGCAACTTGATTCAGACGGCGCCTACCAGAAAATACTCACGCGTTGTTCCTGTCCCCTGCAATCAGTGAAGCTTCAATCAACGAGCTCAATCAATGAGCTGCTCTTCTGCTGATTCTTCTTCCTCTATAAAAACAACACTCAGCTTACCTTCTCCGGTGTCCTTCCAGAGGTTCTGTCCGTGGTTCCTCTGGAGTTCCAATTCACACCATCATTCCATCTTCGTACCACTACACTTTCACTCACTCGTTCATCTTCATCTCTAATCTCCCGCTTCTCCATTTGTTTTCTTTTCATCTCATTAGTTTCACCTCTAGTCTCACGTATTTAATTAGCAGATCACTATTAAATATGTTAGGCTAGTTTACGTATATTCTGGGAATAATTATTATGTATCTGTATTAATTATGCAATATGTTTTACTGGTTTTAATTTTAATAAAGTTGTTACGCTTAATGGTTACACGTATCTTTTTAATAAACCTCATGAATTTATTAAAATGCTTTACCAGTCCATTTTGATCAGACCGGTGATAAATAGACAGGTTAATTAAGCTGTAAAACTGGAGAGAACTTGTTATGATTTAATAAGTTAATATTTTCAGTTGCAAAAATAATTCCTCATATCTAAACCGTCCGTTTACATATGATTTGCTTGAACCTTGATTAGAACCTTGCATTTTCTGGTAAACGAGTTCTTTTGAGTTTATGATTTAAACCTTAAGATAATAAGAGGAATTTTGCCAAATAATTATAATTAAACCAGTAGACCTAGCATGAAAGAGCAGATATTATATTAATGTGAACCAGAGTCCCGTTTAGTTTATTTGCTTACTTAGTTAATTTTATTTACTGTTTTTATTTATATGTAACAAGTCAATTAATCCCCCCTTTTAGTGACACGCTTAGGTACTATAATATGTACATTAGTCCCACGGTTCGATATCCGGTCGCTTTCATTTTACTATACTACCACGACCGGGATTTTGTTTGCAGCCCGACGTTTATTTTGAGTTTTAATTTCTTTTCTTTTCTTTTATTTTATGTTAATTATACCCAATATAACCGCTCAGATTATAACGTCTGCAAAATGGCGCCGTTGCCGGGGACTAGATTTATTCTAGTTCCTAAGCCCCGGATTATTCACCTGTTAATTATAAATATTTTGTTCTCTTATTTCTGTTAGTATTATGTCTATAATATTTTGTTTATTGTTAATATTAATTATCTACTATATTTTGTTAATATTAATTATCTAATAATCTGTTAATATTAAATTGGACACCTGACTTTGGACATATGACTACGGACATCTGACTTCTGACATCTAACTTCTAACTCTTATTAACATTTAATTTCCATTGTCTCTAACATTTAATTTCCATTGTCTCTAACCTTTAAATTTCCATTGTCCCTAACATTTAATTTCCATTGTCTCTAACATTTAATTTTATGTAAATTAACTACTAACTTATAATTTATGTTATCTAATTACTAACTTATAATTTTTGTCATTTTTATTACTAACCCATTATTTTATTTCTTCATTATTTTTGTTGTTGTATAAGCAGGGATAAAATAAAAAAAAAAACCGAAACAGGGGGCTGTCCGCGTGGACAACCGCCCCATTCTCATGCGGACGCCACTGAGTCGCTAACGCCTCTTTGTCCGCCTAATCTCCACGCGGACGCCATATAAACGCCTACCGCCTCCTGTCCGCCTCTCCCCTAAGCGGACGTCCAAGCGGACGTCCCTTACCTCTTAAAAAAAACGACGCGTTTTATGTAATCTGTTCTTCCCCAATTCTATTTTGCTCGAGCCCGATACAGAGAAGAACAACAAGGCGTGATCGCCCTCCTCCTCAAATCAACATTTCTTCCTCGTTTCTCCACCAAATCACGCAATGTTAGTACCGAAATCTTCGTTTTTCAATTCTCAACGTTTCTATAGTTTCAAATCCACAAATAATGAACTACACTAGGAGAAATTAAGGACTGAACTTTCGAACCCTAGGTCGACCCGTTCGAAAATTCGAGCTTAATATGCGATTTTTGTCTCAGATTCTTCTTCTATAAATCATATTATACATGTACAAGGTTGAATCTACACTGATTATACTTAAATTTGATGTTTTGGATGAATTTCAAATTTAGGTGTAGGTAGTTACGAGAATTGTGTCGTGAAAAAAATGCATTTTTCGAATTCTGAGATACCTTGTTATTATTAAACTGAATAATTATGATTATAGGATGTTATATGTGGATTTATGCTGATAACGGTATTAAAATACCTTGCGTGTGACTGAATTAATTGTGGAGAATCGTAGAATTTAAGGGGAAGTTCTGTCGAATTTTCGACAGAATTTATGTTGTATAATTATTCTGTTTATATTTTATATTATTTGTTCTACTTGTTTTCTATTTTTGTTAATTTGCAAAGTTGTTTATATTAATAGTCTGTTTGATATTAATTTTTATGTTGCTGTTTGTTTATTAATTTTTATGTTGTTGTCTATCTGTTTAAATATTTAATATTAAATTGTTATCCTGTTAATGTTTGTTTGCTTTTAATTTAAAAATATATTAGTATGCCTCGTGTTCGTGGTGGCAACTGTCCCGGTGCATCTTCTTCTGCACCTTCTCCTCGCTCAGACAGGCCAGGGACCAGCACAGCCTCCACCACCACCGCAGTGATTTTATTTTATTTTATTGTTATTTTTATTTTATTGTATTTTATTTTGCTCTGTTGTTTACTAACATTTTGTAGACTCTTACTGTTTGAACCTTGTGCTAACTTTTGTTATATTCAGGAAGGTAACAGTGTGGTTTACTTTATGTTTCTTTTTATGAATTATTATTTATGTTTTTCATATTATTATTTTCTTTTGGTGCCATTTGAGTTCTGCTGGCTATATATGATTTTCTTTTCAGAATAAATTCTATATCCAACATATAGCTGAACTCGCCTATGGGAGCAACCTCAGTTGCTCTAGGAAATTCGATACCTTTGGTTGAACACTTGCGCAAACTTAAGTGTGAGGAACGTCTCACCCCTACCAAAGCTTAAGTGTGAGGAAGGATACCTTCCTCAATCTACGATACAAGGGGAGTTTCAGTTCTTCCTTTATTTTATTAATGTTCAACCTATATTTAATCCTTTATGAGTCTGTCATAATTTGAAAGGTCATTTTCTTGATTTTAATTCTGAACAATGAGGACATTGCTCCTCTTAAGTGTGAGGAAGGAGAGACCTTTCCCTGAAATTATGACAGTAGTTCGATAATGCCACACTCACTTTTTGCTACTCTAAACTGCCTAAATTTAAAAAAAATTGATAAAAATGAGATAAAATAATTGTAGAAGTGTCTGAAATTATGTCAAGTGACAATGGAAAGATGGTTTTATTTAAAGGAGTTTGTATAAAATTATTTTCCATCAAAATATTCTATTTTTACTCAAAATATGATAGATCTGCTAATTGTAAAAATCAATTTAGTTTAGCTTGGGATTATAGAAATATGTGGAAAGTCAAGGAAAGAAAAGGATAAAGACAAGGTACTCCACTGTTTATGAATTTTTCTTACCAAAAACAGGCCTCGTTATCCGGTTATTAAGTTCTTTGGGGTGCTTTAACACCTATCTACCTAAGGTCTCGTGACCTGGGATAGAAGACCCAACACCGCTACAAGGATAGAGAGAAAAGTCTGGGGTACAGAAAAATAATGCAATTCAAAAAAAATTATATAAAAATAATATGTGCTTTGTATATACAATTTGCACATTCAAAAAAATAAATAATAAATTGCAATTTATATTTATGAACATGAGTACGTGGTGTTGAAAGGTATTGCGGAATAAGGCATTACTTCACACCCCTTGTCATCCCGGGTTAGAGAATGAAATTGGTTGAAAATCCCAGGTTAATCTAACTTGTTTTCTGCAGTCTAGTTTATCTATGCTTTTATTAAACTGTTCTTCTTCACTGTTTATAAAAACCTACTTCCAAGAGCAGAATTATTCTTTTTAATTGTCACTTTGTCTAAATTCCCTTCTACACTTATTTAATCTTGTTTTATTATTTTGGCTTAGAGATAATTATATTCCTTATTTGCTTGAGGACAAGCAAAAGTCAAGTGTGAGGAAGTTTGATAAGTGCAAAACATATAGACTTATTAGGGTTTAATCACCCTATAATTTGTAGCATTTTTAGTAATGTTTCTCACTTATCTAGGGTTTTTCCTATAATTATGTTGTTATATTAACTGATGTATTTTATGTGTTAAATTGTAGGAAAAATACCTAAAACATATATATATGTTTATAAGGGATTAAAGAAGGTCACGTGGAGGAGGACTGCATGCGTGATTTGCATGCAACCGCCTCATTAGGGGGCGGACAACACTAGAAATGGAGAAGATAGAGGCAACCGCCTCATTAGGGGGCGGACAAACTCAATGCAACCGCCCCATAAACAAGAGGACGTGGAGGCGGACAAGAGAGGGATACGAAAATTGCATGGGTTAGGCGGACACAATTCATACCGCCCATGCAACCGCCTCATTTGAGGAGGCGGACGTGACTAAAAATGCCTATGCAACCGCCTATTATTTCATGCGGACATCTAGCGGACGTGTGTAAAAATACAGATCTGAAACGGGTTATCTTCCTCACCGACTCGCTCTGCAACTTGATTCAGACGGCGCCTACCAGAAAATACTCACGCGTTGTTCCTGTCCCCTGCAATCAGTGAAGCTTCAATCAACGAGCTCAATCAATGAGCTGCTCTCTGCTGATTCTTCTTCCTCTATAAAACAACGCTCAGCTTACCTTCTCTGGTGTCCTTCCAGAGGTTCTGTCCGTGGTTCCTCTGGAGTTCCAGTCACACCATCATTCCATCTTCGTACCACTACACTTTCACTCACTCGTCTTCATCTCTAATCTCCCGCTTCTCCATTTGTTTTCTTTTCATCTCATTAGTTTCACCTCTAGTCTCACGTATTTAATTAGCAGATCACTATTAAATATGTTAGGCTAGTTTACGTATATTCTGGGAATAATTATTATGTATCTGTATTAATTATGCAATATGTTTTACTGGTTTTAATTTTAATAAAGTTGTTACGCTTAATGGTTACACGTATCTTTTTAAAAACCTCATGAATTTATTAAAATGCTTTACCAGTCCATTTTGATCAGACCGGTGATAAATAGACAGGTTAATTAAGCTGTAAAACTGGAGAGAACTTGTTATGATTTAATAAGTTAATATTTTCAGTTGCAAAAATAATTCCTCATATCTAAACCGTCCGTTTACATATGATTTGCTTGAACCTTGATTAGAACCTTGCATTTTCTGGTAAACGAGTTCTTTTGAGTTTATGATTTAAACCTTAAGATAATAAGAGGAATTTTGCCAATAATTAATAAAACCAGTAAGCCTAGCATGGAAGAGCAGAATTATATTAATGTGAACCAGAGTCCCGTTAGTTATTTGCTTACTTAGTTAATTTTATTTACTGTTTTTATTTATATGTAACAAGTCAATTAATCCCCCCTTTTAGTGACACGCTTAGGTACTATAATATGTACATTAGTCCCACGGTTCGATATCCGGTCGCTTACATTTTACTATACTACCTCGACCGGGATTTTGTTTGCAGCCCGACGTTTATTTTGAGTTTTAATTTCTTTTCTTTTCTTTTATTTTATGTTAATTACCCAATATAACCGCTCAGATTATAACGTCTGCATATATACATGCCGAGGAGGTATTCCTACCTTAGCTAAATAGCTATGTTTCAAGTTCATTATCAACACAATAATACTCCTCAGGTATTTCTGAAGCTCACTCATACTGAAACTCAAAGGTTTCAAAACTGAAATAAGGTTCATGTATACAACCTTATCTTATCGCACTTTTAATGTATCTAACGGTGTCTAACCTTTCCAAGGTATTCCCTCCATATAGCTATGTGTATTAGGTCTGTCCTGGGTTCATTAACAGACTAGCATCACACTCATATACTCCTGTGAAACAGTTAGACAAAAGCTACAATTTTACTGAAGTCTGAAATCACTGACAATATATTTCTTCTAGATTCTTGGGTTTTGTTGGCTCAATGAGTTTGATCTTCTCACAACACTTTGCTAACCTACCTGCAGTTATTAGTTATGATTTGGGTTTATTTTTAAACCAACACCAAACCTTTAACACCTCTGGATATTGATCATACAAAGACACAAGTTTCAGAAACTGAAACATCAACCTTGTGCAACTTCCACTAAATCTCTCCTTTTAATGTATTAAACTGCTTTCTACTTCCTCCCAAATTGTTTACTCTCTTAGATAGATATGTTAGCAAGGTTATAAGTTCATTTCCTGATAATTTCAACACTCTTATACCCACTGTATTATAGTTATACAGAAACAGCAACCTACAGAAAACTGAAAGCACAGTTTGTATGTCTCATCTTTAGCTTTCTTTTAGTTCATTAATCTGTTTCCAAATCCACCCAAAACTTTCACCCAACTAGATAAATGTATTAGGGAGGTTTTAAACTAGAAAAAAACTTAAAACAACTCTATTAACCACTCTAGAAGTTCATTATACAGAAACAAGTAACTGCAGAAAAGTGCAAATATAGATTCTGTACAGCTCCTCTTCAAGCTTTGTTTTAGGTTATTAATCAGTCTCCAATTCCTTCCAAACTTTTTGCCCAACTAGCTAAGTGTATTAGGAAAGTTTTGAACTTAAAACAACTCAAAACAAGGCTGTTAACACTTCTGAAAACCCATTTTACAGAAACTGTAAACTGCAGAAAAACTGTAACTTCTAGTTTTGTACAGCAGCTTCACAAACTTTCTCCTAGTCCATAAATCAGTTTCTAATCTCACCCAAAAATTTTACCCAACTAGCTAAGTATATTAAGAAGGTTTTACACTTAAAAACAACTCAAAACAGCACTGTTAAAACTACTGAAATTCCATTATACAGAACTGTTACACTGCAGGAAAACTGAAAAACTGATTTCAGTATCTCCCCTTTAACCTCTCTTTTAGTTCACTAAACTGACCTCCAATTTTCCCCAAGGTATTTACCTATCTTAGTTAAGCGTCTTAGCAAGAGTTTGATCTTTAAAACATCCCAAAACAACATTGATAGCACCTCTGGAGGTTCTTTACACAGCAAACAGAAAAACTGAAAAACAGAAACTTAAAACTGACATCTTCTATTCTCTTGTGTTGCATTGATTCTTTTCCTTCCCAAAGTGTGTACAGACTTAATTCACCTCTTTAGCCATACCCTTTAGTTCTTTATTAAACCACTATAACACTCATATAACTTCTGTACAGAAACACTTACTAACGACAACCTGGGAAAACAGGATTGGCGCAATTAGTTTTCCTCCCTCTGTCAGGCTATTGAACTGACTTCAAATTCATCCCCCGAGTGCCTATAACTCTACTCAAGCGTATTAGGTGTGTTTAGGTTCATTTACTTCTCAATTAAATCCTTATAAACCCTCTGTAATAGGGTTATACAGAGAGTAAAAATTTCAGGAAAACTGAAAACCTGAATCTATGAAACTGATGTATATTTTTCCCTCTTGTCTTTTCTGTTTGTTATTAGCTTATCCTTCAATTCATCCTTAAAGTACTCACTACTTAATTAAGTGTTATAGTTTTGTTTTAAACCAAGTACCAACTAGGCAGCATTCTGAAAACTCTTTACACAGAAAAGAGAAACCGGAAACTGAAATTATGAAGACTGGTACATGTTCTCATCGGTTGTTTTCTTTCTGTTTTTTTTTCTTTAATCTGACTTTTAACTGCTCCCCCAAATCATACAGCTTCCTGGTTATGTGTGTTTTATAGTTCTAACCCCAAGCATACCCACGACAACATGGCCACGCCTCTGAAAATTCCTCACACAGGATCAGCATATTGCAGAAACAGAACCCCCTCTTTTTTTTTGAAACTGTAAACTGTACATTTCTCTTCCACCTGTTCTCGTTACTTACTGATTTGATTTCCCATTTCTTTCCACATGGCTTGTCTACTTAGTTAATAGTCTTAATACGGTTTCTAATTGCCCAAACAATATTAATGACACTACTGAACAGCTTTTAAACCGAAATGAAAAAAAAGTGTTGCAGGAACTGATACAGTTTTTAGTTGCTTCACTGGTGCGACAGGTTAACCCAAGTTCTGCTTTGGTTATAAGTATAGCAGGTAAGGAAAAGGACTCGATTATTACCGGTTCTATAATGACGGCTTCAGTCCTTGGGATCTGGGGTGCGAGCTGCAGTCCCAGTTGTTGCAAGTTTCCTTTGTCGCAGAAAACAAAAGAGGGGACAGGTGTGCCACGCCTTCATTCTGGTGCGGGATAGTTACAGGAATTTACCACTGGAGTGAACCAACACACAAAGAAATGGAAGAGATTTGGAGTATGTATGTCAGTATCGACCAGAAGTGAATGAAGAGAGTTTCTTTTTTTTTGAATTAAGTGCTTTAAACCTTAAACATGGTGGGTGAGTGCTCAACTTGCGGTTCAGTTGAATCATTTTCAGGCGGTTCTAAATTCTGATGTGCATGATGCAGCCATGCAGTGACACACTGGTGCGTGAGCAGAGGATGTGGAAGGTTGAGCATGGACGAAATGGATCTTGCATTTTCTGCTTTGCAAGTACACGCCAGCAAGAAGGAAGAATGGGGAAGTACGTGACTTCCTTGTCTGCAGTTAGCACAGGCAATGAATGGAGGTACTGAAGAGAGCATCGCATGGATTTGAAGAAAATGAAGAACGGTGCGAAGCAGATGTGTTGCTGGAGTTAGGGTTGGCAGAATATGAAATGAGCAAGTAAATAAGAGGAAGGGAAGATAGCCAGTAACATATACACAGACGAGACAGAAGGCAAGATACTGGTGCAAGAGGCGTGGGAATCGCTTGTCCTACAGAGGGTGTTTAGCATGCAGGGAACATCACATGGAAGTTAGTGAAACTGACTTAGTGGGGAGAAATCTCTGAAAGCTGGTGCAGTGGTTTGAATTAAACGGAGAGCACTGTTCTCTGATTCCAGAAAGAATTAGATTCATTCGATAGGAGGAGGAGTAGTTCGATGATACAGAGGCATGTTTGTTTCTTTCCTCTTTTTTTTTCTAGTTACCAAAGTAGATTCAATATTAGTTTTAAATCGTTGGCATTAGTTACTGAAATCGAGCACAGCTCATCTGGTTAAGCACTTGGGGAAGGTACGGAAGGTCTTGGGTTCGAGCCTCAGTGGGAGCGTTTTTGCTCCTTTTTTTATGGGTTATACATGTTTATTTGTGTATGTAAGACCATATAATATATGACGTTATATTTATTTATTTATTTGCTACGAAGTTATGAGACGTTATCATTTTTATTACTGCGTTACGATCTTGTAACGTTACGTACATGTAGTTTTCGTATTAGTACATATTTACGTACGCGACTTTATTAGTATGTAACGTCGTCACGCGTTCGGACATATGTATATACTAGATTTAATTTTTCGTACGTTATTTTATGTCCGAATTATAAAACGTGTTATGATTTTATGCGTTTAATGTTCAGGGGTATTTCAAATTAAAAGCTTGTCAACTGTATACTAGACTGATGCTCTAGTGACAGTGACACTGAGTTGGCCATTACTACAAGCCACTCAGGATGTTGGGTTTGAGTTGATGGTCCAGTTGTTGATTTCTTCGTCGTATGAGACAATATCTCTTGCGAGTCTTGTTATTAAATGGTGTGGGTTTTGCAACCGTTCAAGTTTACATAACGTAGTTGGTTTGTGGCATGTAAGCCCTATTGCTGCAAGCTATGCTCTTTGCAAGCTGCTTATACACATTTCCACTCCTTGTATACCCCATAGGCTGGAGGTATTACTGGGCTCCATGGTAAGTTGTGACATCACGCTTCCGTTCATAGGAGGTCCTTTAGGCGTTCTGGTGTTAATCAGTGTCTCTTAGTAATTTAGGGCATTTCCTGTTAAGTGAAATCCCTTCGGTGTCTTAACCGAGTGTTCATTCTAACTTCTGTGCTTTTATCATGTCGCTGTTGTTCGACTGTTGCAATTCAGACACCCTTCAAGGATTGCTCCTGGGTGTTGTTAGGTTATGCCGTTACATCCGGCTAATATTAATAATATGTTGTGTCTACCATACCACCTTGTGGTATTATATTTAAGCTATTCCCTTTCGGGTTATAACGTCTCCCGTTATTGGGTAGACCGTTTATACTTGCTCCTAGTGCTTGAGACTAGGTTTAAATGTCCCCTTCGATGATGGTTTATATTTAGTGGTAATTCTGTGATTGCTCATGGGAACTCTGTCCCGTTGTTTAGTATTGTGGTGTTCACATTAGGCGATTGCCGTACTGTGTTTAGGCTGGGTATACTTTCCAGCTGTCATGTATCTGCTTGATGTCTTTGAGACATATCCAATGTCTATACTTATTAATTTGTGCTCCTTGCACTCTCTAGTTCTTATTCCTTACTTTCAGATGGTTTCTCTGAGTTCTTTATACTTACTTCTTAGTTGAGTTCCTTCTCCTTTATCGTCTGTGGTGTCCAGCTGTTCTGCTTGCATTTACTCATGGTCCGTAGAACGGAGTTGACTACTTCCTGTGTTTCGTGCACTACATGTATACATATGTGGGGTACCATGTTGATACGTTACCACTTACCTAACTACATGTCAGGCCCGCAAGCTCCTTCGGAGTGCGGTTGTCCCACATCCCGTATTTGGGTACACTCGTAGTGTTCGTCACACGCCTAGGTGAAGTATTCTATTGTCAGCTCCTCTTGTATCATCTATGATACTCACTGTAATTCCGTTGGTTTAGTTTTAAAATCCAAGGTTTTAAAAGAGAGGTTGTGGTTTGAAAGAAAAATAGGGTTTTGAAATAACGGTTTGGTGTTAAAAGAGGTTCTTCATGGCATAGCCATGTTTGTGGTCCTGACCAAGTCTAGCTTCTCGCTGACTGGTATACCCTTAATACAATGGTCGGGCCGTTAGGCCTTTCCAGGGTTTCGTTCTTTCATTTTTAGGATGTGTGATCCTGTAATCGCTTTGTTGCGGTCACGGTACATTACTATGTACTCGTGCTGTGTTAGGGTTCCTCTGCATGTTCCTGTTCTTATGGCACTTGCCGTGGCAAGTGCGTGGTACTGGTGGTTTTTGGGTAAACCTATACCGGTCTTGGTATGAGTTCCACTTGTATTTAATAGTCTTGTTGACTCTTCCCTAGATCATATTGATCTCTGTTTGGGGTACTCGATCCTTTTAAGTAGCTTCCCATTCCTCTTGACATGGTTGTCTTGGTCGGGGTACTTCTCCAATCCTTGGAGGTCCCCATTTATTTAGTTTTATGTTTTCCCTTGTTGCTCGTTCCCATTGGTTTACCGTGGTTATTGAGCCTTAGCTTGTTTAGGCACTACTCTTGTAGTCCTATCGGTTTATATCCAATGGATATCCTTGTAGATGTGTAAGCTATGTTGGCTAGGTATTGTAACCTTCTGACGTTGTAGTTTCGGAGTTAACCACTCCTGACTATGTCCTTAGTCAACTAGCATACCGTTGGTGGTATTATTTAGTTATTACTGGCCCGCAGACTTGTGTCTCAGGTTCCATTACTGTTCCTTTTCCATTTCGTTGCACGGTTAGTGCTTCTTTCCCTGCAGCTGGTTGTCTTGCCAGGTTTCGCGACTGCTAAGCATGTCGCCCCATGCTGTTGTAAGTTGTAGCCTCCTTATGGTTGGAGTGCTCATCCTACCGCGCTATTAAGTGCGGGTATTGTTGTTCAACCGGAACCATCTCCAGGACTTCCAATTCCTTGCATCTACTATATGTCAGGTTCTTGTTTACTGTATGATTATTTCACTACTGTCAGATAGGGTTTTCCCGAGTGTGAGAGGACTTTCCTTCTCTCTGACGTTCTTTTCCAAGTTATACAGTGGGATTGTGAGGGGGGTCTGGTATTGTAGGTATGCGGTACTCACCGGTAGTTCCTAACTAGCATATCTCTAATGCTAACACTCAGCCCTTAGCCCTAAGCTTCTAATTCCTAACTCGGTATTCCTAAACTCGGTATTTCCAGCCATCAGAGCGATACTTCGCTCTGATACCACTTTTTGTAACACCCCTACTGCTAATACTATCATTACCGTCCAATCTCCTTATACAATCCAGACTCACGCAGCGGATACTCACATACATACAGTGGGTGATACAATACCGTTAGCCACCCACGTGACTAACAAGGCTACTACTACTGCTACATACAACATCGGTCTGATGGACCGGAATATCCGAGTACTACACACTTACGATACATACTCCAATTACCCAATCAGATTCTAGAACTTCCCATTCATTACAATACTCCATTTCATACAATGCTCCATAGGTTCGATACATTACAATACTATACACCGAGTTTACTAAGATCCTTATACAAATATAATACCTCTCCCAAATTCATATCTACAACTACCCATTCCTCACAAACTACTTACTTCCTAAGTACAAGGGTGTACCACTTAGTACACCTCTACATTCTACTTCTACTATCCGAATGTAGCCACCGGTCTCTTACCTTGACCATATCCGCTTCGGGTACCTGCACACTAAAAACGTTCCCCCTAGGGGGTCAGCTTTCGCTGCATATGATAACCGCATACCCCGCGTACTAGTGAGGGTACGCCGACCACTTGGTCGAATACGTGCGATTGATTTCATTCAAACATACATGCATACATGCTCTTATACATCATATTACAATACATTACGCAAGGAATACATACCTACACTTCAATACATACTCTTCAATACATACATGGTAAATCATACAAGCCATCAGATATATACTTACCTTTCCGAAATCCACAATACACAATACATGTACAATACATACGCAATACATACACAATCCGCCATACTTGTTAGCTCATGTTGGTCCACCCGGGTTAATCGGGTGGAGATTACTCTTTTACTCGTTCCACAGTACTTACGCATACATACTCATACTCATACATACTTACTTACTTACTCTTACTCATGTTAAGTCGTCGGGACCTCCGGCCCGGGGACTACTCCGTCCCACCACCGGGATTGACTTGACTCACCAATCCGGGATGCTACCCATTTAAGGGGTTTGGGCCGCGGACCAGTTTAAGAGTCAGGAATCGGATCCAACCTCTTGTGTCTCCTCATCCTCACGCGTGGCCGAAGCTATATCGGACTTCTACTCATTCCAATTTACTCACTTAAGTTAGGGGTTAGGTAGTTAGGAATTAGTAGAAGTCATTCATTCAACCACATACACAAATACACTATTCATATACACATCCATACACAATACAATACAATATACAGGTACACTACGAGATACAATTACACTTCATCATCATTCATATATTTCATGAATTATACAAACTATTGTTCAAGACAATAATTATCAAGAACAACATAAGTCAAGCACAGGTAAGTGCAATATAGTCCGATTCATGCATTTATCTTATTTAGGTGGTCAAATAAGCACACAAATCGGGGTAACCAGATTAGGATACAGGGCATGAAGAAATCATACCTTTCACCGTTGACTTTGGACTCACCGACTCCCTTCGGTGTTCAACTATTTGAATCCTATCACATACATACAGTTGGATGGTTAATTATCCATAATTAACCTTACTTATTACTTTCTTAAAGTTTCCTAGTTTATACTTACTAACTCTTTGTTACTTAAATACATTTACTTAAGTTAATTACTTACAATTATTTTCTAAGCTTGTTTATAGCCTTGATGACCCTTAAACATCATTAATTATGTCTTAATCATCTTATACAATCATTACCCATCCTTACCCTACCTTAGAATAGCTTTAGAACACATTCTGGAAGGTTTTTAGTAGGGTCCGGGTTAGTGTCCGGGTTTACAAACCCGGACCATAATGTTTGGTCACTCTCGGGTGGAATTTAAGTGTGGTCCGGGTTTAGGGCTGGGTTTACAAACCCGGACCATGAGTGTAGTTTCTCTCGGGTGAAAAATTTGGGTGGTCCGGGTTTAGGGGTTGGTTTGCAAACCCGGACCATTCCTTTGCAAAACTCTCGGGTGCATTTTAGGGGTGGTCCGGGTTTAGGTCTTGGTTTACAAACCCGGACCATCCATTCTGAAATACCTTCTGCCGTGTTTTTTGACATGTCGGGTTTGTGTACTTGTTTACAAACCCGGACCAGTTACAGTATTGTAAATATATATGTTTTTGATTATGTTTAAACTCCAAACTTCTACCAATCTCTTCCCCAATATTCCTACATATAATCTAGTATATTTTAGCATTGATTAAGCACTTTAAACTAGTTTAATCCACCTCTATCCAAACCTGTTACAAAACACCATTCACTGTTAAATTTTCTCCCCTGTTACAGTTTTTGCTCTTCTCCAAATGCTACAGATTTTCTCCTTCCTTCTCCCATTATTCATATGGCTCTTTCAATGCCTCATTTGCATTACACTCAACCCAAAGCCTTACTCAGTACAATACTCATTTTGCTAAATCTTACACATTAATTCTCCCTTGTTTTTCCAATACATTTCAATACTTCCTACTACAGATTTTACTCATTTTCATTCCTATACTACCACTACCATTCCATGATTACTAAACATCCTTACTATCCCAAATACACACCTTGGTTTTCCCATTCACCAAGTCATCCATAAATGTACATTTTCTACCAAAATTTTGCCATAGTTCACCTACAATTCCTACTTATCCTCATACACACTTTTTCACTAAAATCATTCCTATTCTAGCCACACCCTCGCAAGGGTCCTACCAGCATTCAAAACATTATCTCAATACACCAATACTCCATCAAACTACAATACCAATACATCTTTACTCCTCAAACCACAATACTAATACACATGCACAATTATTTGGCCCCAAGGCCTACAATTCCAATACTTGCTCATAAATACTCAAACTTCCACAAACTACAATACTAATACAATATTTGGGTTTCTTTAATCAGTTTACTCATCCCCATCACTCTAATGCATTAAAATTTAACATTAGGGAGGAGCTCTTACCTTAAGCTTATATTTCCTTCCTTTCTTTTCCAATCCTCCTCTTTCTCTCTTTCTTGCACAATCGGCTACATGGGGAATGGAGTTGCCAAACCCCATTCCCATCACCCAATACACACAAAAATAAGTGTAATTAACATACTAACCCTTACATTAACACTAATGCATTGAAATGTTCAAATCACAACTTCTAGGGTTTACCTTTAGAGTGTTTTAGGAGGGGTTTTAGCCCTTGGTTTGAGAAGGTGATTCCACCACCATTGTAAGGTTGAGATTATGCTCAAAAGAGAGAGAGAAAACAAGGCATTACATTGGGGTATAAATCGGTTATGAAAGGAAATGGTGAGAACATGAGTTTTTCATGTAAATTTTTACCTTAATGGAGAGAGGAGACTCCAAGCTACACATTGATGCCATTTTCTTCACCAATGGGGTATACCCACGAAAATGAACTTCCTCATTTTTGGATTTTGAAAAGAGGGAAGTGTAGAGAATGATGAGGGGAGTTCAAATATGTAATTTGTTTTTGATTTGGAGCTTGCATGTGGCTAGAGCAAGAGGATGAAGAGGGCTGCCATGGAAGCTTGTGGAGAGCTTCAAAAATCGCCAGATGCAGAGGGGAGAAGAAGAGAGGTCGGCTGGGTGAGAAGAAACGGAAGAGAGAGAGTAGGGAAATGAGGTGAGAGGGAAAGGTAAAGCACTTTTACCTTTTTCCCTTTTTACTTTTTGGCTCCCTTAATTAATTAGCTAGTTTGTGTGAGTGTGTGTGAGAGAGCTTATTTAGCTCTTAAAAACCGGCCCACACAATAATACCAGTTGGAGCGTTTTTCGTCTTTTACAGAAAATGCTCGTTATTTTACCCGGTTTTGGTACTATTCACTAACCGAGCCCGTTTTCCGTAATTTTCTTGTTTCTTTATTCTTATTGGTTATTAAGCTTCCATTAATGCTTAATAATTGTTATTTAATGATTTAGAATTTTTACGGGTTCGTTTGACCACTTAAAGTCACGTTTTCAGGTTTTCTCAAAAAAACGTGCGCTAAAGCTCTATTAGCGTTTTAATTCATTCTTTGGATCCGTTTTCTTCGGGAGTTGTTCCCATATATTGTTTAGGTCTTATTAAGCCCTAGTAATCCATACAACATGCTAACCGAGGTCTCATACCTCCTATGGTTATTTTAACGCTTATTTAGCGTTTTTCGCTTTTTAAGCATTTCTTCATTTCTTTTGGATTTATTTTTCCTTACCAATATTACTTAGGCGTCATTAGGCTCATAAATACCTATTAGGATAATTTAATCCCTATATTTAAGTTCGGGGTATTTCACTGCGGCTCGTTGGCCGGAGCTTACTTTCAAGGCATGATAGCCTGCGGCTCGTTGGCCGGAGCTTACTTTCAAGCATGATAGCCTGCGGCTCGTTGGCTGGTGCTTACTTTTAAGGCATGATAGCCTGCGGCTCGTTGGCCGGTGCTTACTTTCAAGGCATGATAGCCTGCGGCTCGTTGGCCGGTGCTTACTTTCAAGGCATGACAGCCTGTGGCGCGTTGGCCAGAGCTTACTTTCAAGGCATGATAGTCTGCGGCTCGTTGGCCGGTGCTTACTTTCAAGGCATGATAGCCTGCGGCTCGTTGGCCGGTGCTTACTTTCAAGGCATGATAGCCTGCGGCTCGTTGGCCGATGCTTACTTTCAAGGCATGATAGCCTGCGGCTCGTTGGCCGGTGCTTACTTTCAAGGCATGATAGCCTGCGGCTCGTTGGCCGGTGCTTACTTTCAAGGCATGATAGCCTGCGGCTCTTTGGCCGGTGCTTACTTTCAAGGCATGATAGCCTGCGGCTCGTTGGCCGGTGCTTACTTTCAAGGCATGATAGCCTGCGGCTCGTTGGCCGGTGCTTACTTTCAAGGCATGATAGCCTGCGGCTCTTTGGCCGGTGCTTACTTTTGCTCTTTTTCGAAAATAATACCTCTTTATTAATGAATCGTAGGTTTTATACATAGAATTTTTTTAGACATTCTCCATGCCAAGAATGCGGCAATTCGTACCCTTCACCATTTTTCAGGCGGTATGAAGCTCATCCTGTCTTTTGGTGTATGTCGTATGGTCCTTCCATTGTGGCTCTAGCTTCTTAGGCTGCTTAACCTCTCGAAGAACCAACTCTCCCGGGGCAAAACGCCGCTCCTTTATCCTTTGATTGAAATATCGCTCAACTCTGGATTTATCTTTCGCCATCCTTACTGCGGCGGCCACTCTAGTCTCCTCGAGGAGGTCTAGACGATCCTGTATTCCCTGATTGTTGACTTCTTCGTCATATGATTCCCACCTTATTGATGGTACTACAATTTCCGCCGGAATGACAGCCTCTGAACCATATGTTAGTTTGTAGGGTGTTTCTCCTGTCGGCCCCCTTTCTGTTGTCCTGTAAGACTAGAGGATCTGGGGTAACAGCTCTGCCCACTTTCCCTTTCTTTCATCGAGTTTTTTCTTTATTGCCCTTACTATCTAACCATTTACGTTCTCGACCTGCCCATTTGCCTGAGGGTGTGCTACTGATGCGAACCTTAAGTCAATCTTCCATTCTTCACAGAATTCCCGGAAGCTTTCGCAGTTGAATTGAGTTCCGTTATCAGTTATTATTGTCTTTGGTATGCCGAACCTGCATATCACATATTTCCAGATGAATTCCTGTGATTTTCTAGCCGTGATAGAGATAGTGGGCATTGCCTCGACCCATTTTGTGAAATAGTCGATGGCGACGTATATGAACTTGAACTTCCCTGGTGAAGCTTCTGGGAATGGTCCCACAATATCTAATCCCCACATAGCAAAAGGGATTAGGCAGAGGATAGATTTTTGTGCCGCCGGAGGATTGTGTATTTTGTTCCCGTGTTCCTGACACTTGAGACACTTTTGTATGTGTAACGCCCCTAAATTACTAACCATAATATGATAATAAACTTGCTCAGATTAATAAAGCGGAAGCATAAGTCTTATAGGACGTTACCGCCACACTCACAACCATGTGAATGCTTAGGCTTAACTTACAACCAAACTAACCTTGTATTACATAGGTTATAGAACAACCTAATACATTAGTCTAGAAACCAAGAGAGAATAAAATGATGGTCTTCTAGCCCCAAAAGCCCACACTCTCGAATGTCTCCACAACTAAGGAGAAGCTTCTTCATTTCCTGCATCTGTGGTCATTCATACAATCACAAAGAAAAGACCACAGGGCATAAAGCCAAAAATCAGCAAAGCTGAGTAAAATCAAAGCTACCATCAGAAAATAACTTAGTAAAGTACTTGATGGTATATACACAAACTTTGCTCAACCAAGAGTTCAAGCATTAACAATAAGGCATCCAAACCTGCACAAGTACATATTAATCAATTCACATATTTTCCTTGTCATCAATTTCTCCATTCCACACAAATCAGTTCAAGGGACGAATCCCGATCATTGAGGCGATCCAACCTTTCCCAAACGCACTCCAGGCCCTAAAAGATGTGCACACCCCCTATAGTACCTTTAAACTATAGAGTAGGAAACCATGAAGCATCTCATGGAGCCCAAGGCATACCATGAGTCCAATAATTCATAAGAAGGCAGTTACTGCTCAAGTTCCACATATGGCCATATATCTCAACAATCCATTCCAATGAGTTACTCATTGAATCCTCATTAATCAGAATATAACAATTTAAAGTATAACAAGAATAAACAGTCAAGTCACTTAACAAAGCCCATTTCATAATTTCAAACACAAGGGACATAACAATAATCAAACAGCACTTAAGGAAAGGCTATGATCACATAATCTTACATGGCACCTTCGGCCAGATCATACAGCATCAAATATCTCAGCTTAACAATTCAAACAACCATAAATCATACCTTAAGACCAAGTCTTGATCAAACAAACAAATCATATCCATTTCAGTTCTACTATTAACTATCTCATCTAGATCAGCTTAAGACATAATTTAACTATAGATTACAACCTGGATCAAACCATAATTGGTTCCTAACACTTTCGGTCATAACAACACAATATTAACCAGATTAGCTTAGGAGTTAATCCAACCATAAACAACCTTCTAAGACAGTACATATAAGTTCCTAACATATTAGACTTTAAGACCTTAAGTCCCAGCTTAGTTTAAACCATATTCATCCTAAAATCATGCTATACATCTCTTTAATAGTTCATGGCCAATTCTGCCATACTAGGTTACTAATGACCAGAACATCAACAATCATGTTTTTAACCCTAGGACACATCTAGTTTACACTAATTAACTTCCAACTGAAAGCGGTTGTACTAGACATCTAATACACCAGATTAGCTCTTCTAGTAATCACACCTTACAACTTAAACAAATTCTATACTTTCACCTATGTTATTCTGCCATAATAATCAGATAGGTTCTAAGTTAGTTAAGCACCTAAAACACTTGATTAATGCTCTAGAATTCCACCCACAAATCTGGTGATTAAACAAAACTCTTTTAAGTCACCATTTATCCCAGGTTATGACAACACCATTAGACTAAAGATCATCCAGAACAATCATAATTACCTCTAGGTTATTCCCACTTACTAAACAGCAGCAAAACACCATAAACAAGCTCTTAAGCAATCAGTAATCAAAGGTAGGCTGTAAACACATCCTTTTCTTCCTTAAAACACTTTTCTAACTCTTCTAGCTTTAGGCTAATAAATACCTACGAATTTTAATTAGATAATATAGGGGTAATACTCCTGTAAAACATACAGATTTATTAAGGGATGGTAACCATGAAGTTACCTTGCAGATTGCTGAAGAAAACCTTCCTTAAATCCTTGGAAAGCTTGCTAGAAGTTAGAACACCCTAAGATAGCCTTTAAGCTCCTAGAATGGACATGGAAATGGAGTGAGTTCCCTTGGTTTCTCCTCTGGTTTTCGGTTGAGAATAGACTAGGAAAGGATGAAGAACACAACCAGAACGTCCTTACCTCTAAGATTGGAAGAAGATGAAGATAGTAGCTCTCCTCCTTCTCTTGCTCTCGGCCAGGTGGTGGTGGTAAGCTTTCCTCTCTTTCTTTTCTATTCTAAACGTGCTAAATGGCTGAATAGAGGTGGGGGACGGTTTATATAAGCAAGGAGGACGGTTTAGGTTGCTTAAGGTGAAGGAAAAGTGTGTGTGGCTGATTTCTAAGCCATGTCACATCTCCAATGGGATGTTGCCACCTCCTACCAGCCTACTTAGGTGTCAAGCTCCTATTGGTTATGGTATGTGTCAAGTGTTTAAGTAGGTGCCAACTCATCATGCCACCTCGTGCTTAAAGACGTCCTACTTGCCTACTAGCTTGGTCGTGCTTAAGACGTCCTACTAGCTTGCTAGCTTGCTGAGTCACCTACTTGCTTACTAGCTTGATGAGTCACCTACTTGCTTGCTAGCTTGCCCAAGCAGCTGCATCACCTACTTGTGTGTTTACTACATAAGCTAGCTGCTGCATCACCTACTAACTTGGTTGTCACAATGTTATTGGAGCATTCTAGCTAGCTACTTTTAAAACAATACAAGAAGTGCTATTAAGGACTTTTCTGGTCCAAATGTGTACTTATGCCAATATTAGGATTTAAATATGCTTAATAGCTCATTAAGACCTAATTAGCAAAGTAAATCATCCTTTAGAAACTTTGGGTATTTCATTCACTCCCCCTTAAGAAAAGCTTCGACCCCGAAGCTCCAACTATTTCCAAGATCATTCATACATTAAAACTATAACGCAACTAATAAACATTAAGTATTCACACCAAGTAATCATGCATAAACAGAAGAAAATTCATGAAAAAGGGTCTTAAATATTCATACCAAAGATATCAAGAATAAGAGTATCGAAGTCACTCCCCCTAAATTTTAAGTTACGACTCGTAACTATAAATGTTACCTAGGATTCATCAAAAAGTTCTGGGTATCTTGTTCTCATAAAATCCTCTGTTTCCCAGGTTGCTTCCTCAATTTTATGGTTGGTCCAAAGGACTTCACCATTTTCGTAGTCTTAGACCGTGTCTCTCTGACCTTTGTGTCCAATTTGTATTGGAACCTCCTCATATGACAAAGATGGGTCAATCTGAACTTTTTCAGGTTGGATGACATGAGATGGATCGTGTATGTACTTCTTCAACTGAAAACATGGAAAACATTGTGTACCTTGTCTAATTCTGTTGGTAAGCTAATCGGTATGCCAAAGTTCCCACTCGTTCTAAATTTCATATGGGCCAATGTATTTAGGGCTAAGCTTTCCTTTCTTCCCAAATCTCATGACTCCCTTGGGGAGATACCTTCAAGAATACTTTCTCTCCCGCTGTAAATTCCAGAAACTTTCTCTTTTTATCAGCATAGGACTTTTGTCGATCCTGTGCAGCTTTCATCCTTTGTTGGATGAGTTTCACTTGCTGAATCATGTTTTCAATCATTTCTAGTCCTAACAAAACCGTTTCTGAGATGTCATCCCAACATAGTGGAGTTCTACACTTTCTTCCATATAAAGCTTCATATGGAGCCATTCCAATGCTACTATGGTAACTGTTGTTGTATGAAAATTCTATAAAATGGAGATGATCAGTCCACGTACCTTGGTAGTCCATAATACAAGCTCTCAACATATCTTCTAATGTTTGAATTGTTCTTTCTGTTTGTCCATCTGTTGCGGGGTGAAAGGCAGTACTGAACTTTAACTGAGAACCCATAGCTTTTTGAAAGCTCTGCCAGAAACGACTTTGAAACCTAGAATCCCTATCAGATACAATACTTGTAGGAACTCCATGATATCTAACAATTTCCTTGATGTAAGTAGCAACTAACTTATCCATTGTCCAAATATCTCGCATTGGTATAAATCTGGCTGTTTTGGTGAGTCGATCCACAACAACCCAAATTTGATTCATTCCTGACCTAGTTAAAGGTAGTCCCACTATAAAATCCATAGATATGGAATCCCATTTCCAAGCTGGTACTTCCAATGGTTGCATTAAGCCTCCTGGTCGACTATGCTCAAACTTTACTTTCTGGCAAGTTAAACATCTAGCTACAAACTCAGCAACTTCACGTTTCATTCCTGGCCACCAAAACTGTTTCTTTAAATCCTTATACAACTTATTACCTCCTGGATGTATGGAGTAGGGTGATTGATGGGCTTCTTGCATCAACTTCTTCTTAATCTCCCCACAGCTCTTAGGAATGCACCACCGACCTTTGAACCTTAAACTTCCATCTTTATGGATCTTAAAATCTGTAGCTTTCCCTTCTATAATTTTCCTCTTGATTTGTTCAAGTTTCTCATCCCCTGATTGGTCTTTCCGGATCTCTTCGAATATATCCAGAGAAATGGACATTTGGTGTAGACTACTTGATTGTGCTTCTCCACTAACTACTAACTCCATGTCAAGCCTACGAATATCTTCATACAACTTATCTGGGAGGATCCACATGGCTGCTGTTGAATGACTTCTTTTTCTGCTTAAAGCATCAGCTACAAGGTTTGCCCTGCCTTCGTGGTATTGAATATCCAGATCATAATCTTTGACAAACTCTAACCATCTTCTCTGCCTCATATTCAGCTCCTTTTGAGTGAATATATATTTTAAGCTCTTATGGTCGGTGAAGATTTTGCAAGTGACTCCATATAAATAATGTCTCCAGATTTTCAGAGCAAATACTACTGCTGCAAGCTCAAGGTCATGAGTGGGGTAATTTTCTTCATGTTTCTTCAATTGCCTAGAAGCATAGGCTATCACTCTCCTATTTTGCATTAGAACACAACCCAGACCAAACTTCGAGGCATCACAGTAGACCTCCAGGCCATCCACTCCTTCTGGTAATGTTAACACTGGAGCAGTAGTTAATCTAGTCTTTAGTTGCTGGAATGACTGCTCACATTGGTCACTCCACTCAAATCCAACAGATTTCTTCATCAAATTCGTCAATGGCCTAGCAATTTTGGAGAAATCCTTGACAAATCTCCTATAATAGCCCGCAAGCCCCAGAAAACTTCTAACCTCTGTAACATTGGTAGGACGAGGCCATTCCTTAACAGCTTCAATCTTTGAAGGATCTACAGCTATACCTTCACTTGAGATGATATGGCCCAAGAAAGCCACTTCTTTCAACCAAAAATCACATTTAGACAGCTTTGCATATAACTTATGCACTTGTAGTAATTCTAACACCTTTCTTAAATGTTCGGCATGATCTTCCTGGTTCTTGGAGTAAATCAAGATATCATCAATAAACACCACAACAAAACTATCCAAATATTGATTGAAGACCCGGTTCATCAGATCCATAAACACCGCAGGAGCATTAGTTAGGCCAAACGGCATTACCGTAAATTCATAATGGCCATACCTCGTTCGAAATGCTGTCTTTGGAATATCTTGTTCAGCTACCCTTATCTGGTGGTAGCCTGATCTTAAATCAATTTTGGAGAACACACTAGCTCCCTTCAATTGATCAAACAAATCATCAATTCGAGGTAGTGGATACTTATTCTTAATGGTTACTTTGTTTAGTTCCCTGTAGTCAATGCAGAGTCGAAGGCCCCCATCCTTCTTCTTTACAAACAAAACTGGAGCACCCCAGGGTGATACACTAGGTTTTATATACCCTTTCTCCAATAACTCCTCTAACTGAGCTTTTAATTCCTTCATCTCCACTGGTGCCATTCGATAAGGTGCTTTTGCTATTGGTCCGGTTCCTGGCACTAAGTCAATGCAAAATTCAACTTCTCTTTTGGGTGGCATTCCAGGAATCTCTTCTGGGAACACATCTGGGTACTCAGCAACAATAGGAATTTCAGAAAGCTGATTTCTCTTTTCATTTAGATCTCGTACATAACACAAATACACTTGTTTTCCTTTTCTTACTTCTGCTGCCATGGAGATGGCAGAAATGATCTTCACCTTTGGCTGCCTTACTATCTTCCTGTATGATACCCGTTGCCCTGAAGGACTCTTTAACAAAATCCGCTGTTCGTAACAATCTAACCGCCCTTTGTACCGTTGCAGCCAATCCATCCCCAATATAATATCAAATTCCAAGCCTTCAAATACTACCAAGTCAGCTGGGAAACCTACTCCTTTAACAAGAATATTCACGTTCTCTATAATCTCAGAGCATTTTATCTTTTCCCCCGATGGTATTGTCACACAAATATTCACACAAGAAATACTGGACAACTTCAATTTCCTCATGAAAGCAGTAGAAGCAAAAGAGTATGTGGCACCGGAGTCGAATAAAACATGTGCTTCTAATCCATGAACAGGGAAAATACCTGTAATGACATTTCCTTGAGCTCTAGCCTCTGATTCATTCATCACATTCAGGGCTCCAGACTTCTTGTACTTGTTCTCATTCTTTTCAGCCCCTTTACTGCTACTTTGTCCACCACCAACTCCAGAAGCTGCTTTAAAGGTATTAGAGTTAGTATGGCTAACCGGTGGCATTCCTTTCCTGAAGCTTCTTGACTCAGGGTTTCGGAAACATTCATAGGCCCGATGCCCCAGCTTTCCACAGTGGTTACAAGTCACGAACCTCCCTTCACAATCTTTTCCAGGATGATTCTTCTGACATCTCCTACAGTTATAAGTTCTTCCACTTGGTGCTGTGGAAGATGTCTCCTTACCCTTGCTCTGGATACCTCCACTGAATCTTGTCTTTTGATTGAGATTGGGCTTCTTTACATCCGACCCCTCAGCTGGTCCACCAAAGGGCCTCTTTTTCTTCCCTTCATGGAACTCCCTTCTTTCATGCTGTACCATCTCAATGCTGGCAGCCTTCTCATAAGCTTCTTGTAATGTTTCATAAGTTGATCCCGCCATGAACTCCCGAATTCGAAAATTTAGCCCAAGTCTAAATTTTCTTGCCTTAGATTCTTCATCAGGGACTAGGTTTGGAGCGAACCTAGCTAGTTCCAGAAATCTGGTCCGGTACTCAGCTACCGACATAGATCGTTGTTGCAGGTTTAGAAATTCTTGTTGCTTCTTCTCTTTTAGATGATCCGGGTAAAAGCGAGTCCTCATCAATGTTTTCAATTCCATCCATCCAAAACCAGGTTGTTGAAGACAGCCCTCTTTTACAGCTCCCCACCATAGGTCTGCTTCATCTTTGAAGTAATAGGCAGCACATCCTACCTTTCTATCTTCGGGGCAGCCCACTGCCTCAAAGACTTTATCAAATTCTCGTAGCCATCCCTCTAGAATCTGAGGATCTTCCTGCCCATGGAAACTCTCAGGTTTTATCGCAGTTATCTGACGCATAACATTATTCCTGTTTGCTTCTAGCTGTGCCATTGCTGCAGCCATTGCTTGAGCCATCTCTTGGATATTAGCTGCCATCTAATCTTGGCAACAAAAGGGTTACTAACACATACACATTCCCTCAAACATTAATAACAATCAAGCAGATAAGAGTATTATACTCCATATTCCTGCAGGTTAGTTAACACAACAGGAGCAAACACGTGCCTTACTCTCACAGCCCCATATCCCATCCTAATTTCATTTTTAATCCTTATCACGAGCAACCATGCTCTGATACCACTTTGTAACGCCCCTAAATTACTAACCATAATATGATAATAAACTTGCTCAGATTAATAAAGCGGAAGCATAAGTCTTATAGGACGTTACCGCCACACTCACAACCATGTGAATGCTTAGGCTTAACTTACAACCAAACTAACCTTGTATTACATAGGTTATAGAACAACCTAATACATTAGTCTAGAAACCAAGAGAGAATAAAATGATGGTCTTCTAGCCCCAAAAGCCCACACTCTCGAATGTCTCCACAACTAAGGAGAAGCTTCTTCATTTCCTGCATCTGTGGTCATTCATACAATCACAAAGAAAAGACCACAGGGCATAAAGCCAAAAATCAGCAAAGCTGAGTAAAATCAAAGCTACCATCAGAAAATAACTTAGTAAAGTACTTGATGGTATATACACAAACTTTGCTCAACCAAGAGTTCAAGCATTAACAATAAGGCATCCAAACCTGCACAAGTACATGTTAATCAATTCACATATTTTCCTTGTCATCAATTTCTCCATTCCACACAAATCAGTTCAAGGGACGAATCCCGATCATTGAGGCGATCCAACCTTTCCCAAACGCACTCCAGGCCCTAAAAGATGTGCACACCCCCTATAGTACCTTTAAACTATAGTGTAGGAAACCATGAAGCATCTCATGGAGCCCAAGGCATACCATGAGTCCAATAATTCATAAGAAGGCAGTTACTGCTCAAGTTCCACATATGGCCATATATCTCAACAATCCATTCCAATGAGTTACTCATTGAATCCTCATTAATCAGAATATAACAATTTAAAGTATAACAAGAATAAACAGTCAAGTCACTTAACAAAGCCCATTTCATAATTTCAAACACAAGGGACATAACAATAATCAAACAGCACTTAAGGAAAGGCTATGATCACATAATCTTACATGGCACCTTCGGCCAGATCATCAGCATCAAATATCTCAGCTTAACAATTCAAACAACCATAAATCATACCTTAAGACCAAGTCTTGATCAAACAAACAAATCATATCCATTTCAGTTCTACTATTAACTATCTCATCTAGATCAGCTTAAGACATAATTTAACTATAGATTACAACCTGGATCAAACCATAATTGGTTCCTAACACTTTCGGTCATAACAACACAATATTAACCAGATTAGCTTAGGAGTTAATCCAACCATAAACAACCTTCTAAGACAGTACATATAAGTTCCTAACATATTAGACTTTAAGACCTTAAGTCCCAGCTTAGTTTAAACTATCATATTCATCCTAAAATCATGCTATACATCTCTTTAATAGTTCATGGCCAATTCTGCCATACTAGGTTACTAATGACCAGAACATCAACAATCATGTTTTTAACCCTAGGACACATCTAGTTTACACTAATTAACTTCCAACTGAAAGCGGTTGTACTAGACATCTAATACACCAGATTAGCTCTTCTAGTAATCACACCTTACAACAACAAATTCTATACTTTCACCTATGTTATTCTGCCATAATAATCAGATAGGTTCTAAGTTAGTTAAGCACCTAAAACACTTGATTAATGCTCTAGAATTCCACCCACAAATCTGGTGATTAAACAAAACTCTTTTAAGTCACCATTTATCCCAGGTTATAACAACACCATATTAGACTAAAGATCATCCAGAACAATCATAATTACCTCTAGGTTATTCCCACTTACTAAACAGCAAAAACACCATAAACAAGCTCTTAAGCAATCAGTAATCAAAGGTAGGCTGTAAACACATCCTTTTCTTCCTTAAAACACTTTTCTAACTCTTCTAGCTTTAGGCTAATAAATACCTACGAATTTTAATTAGATAATATAGGGGTAATACTCCTGTAAAACATACAGATTTATTAAGGGATGGTAACCATGAAGTTACCTTGCAGATTGCTGAAGAAAACCTTCCTTAAATCCTTGGAAAGCTTGCTAGAAGTTAGAACACCCTAAGACAGCCTTTAAGCTCCTAGAATGGACATGGAAATGGAGTGAGTTCCCTTGGTTTCTCCTCTGGTTTTCGGTTGAGAATAGACTAGGAAAGGATGAAGAACACAACCAGAACGTCCTTACCTCTAAGATTGGAAGAAGATGAAGATAGTAGCTCTCCTCCTTCTCTTTGCTCTCGGCCAGGTGGTGGTGGTAAGCTTTCCTCTCTTTTTTTCTCTTCTAAACGTGCTAAATGGCTAGATGGAGGTTTATATAAGCAAGGAGGACGGTTTAGGTTGCTTAAGGTGAAGGAAAAGTGTGTGTGGCTGATTTCTAAGCCATGTCACATCTCCAATGGGATGTTGCCACCTCCTACCAGCCTACTTAGGTGTCAAGCTCCTATTGGTTATGGTATGTGTCAAGTGTTTAAGTAGGTGCCAACTCATCATGCCACCTCGTGCTTAAAGACGTCCTACTTGCCTACTAGCTTGGTCGTGCTTAAGACGTCCTACTAGCTTGCTAGCTTGCTGAGTCACCTACTTGCTTACTAGCTTGATGAGTCACCTACTTGCTTGCTAGCTTGCCCAAGCAGCTGCATCACCTACTTGTGTTTTACTACATAAGCTAGCTGCTGCATCACCTACTACTTGGTTGTCACAATGTTATTGGAGCATTCTAGCTAGCTACTTTAAAACAATACAAGAAGTGCTATTAAGGACTTTTCTGGTCCAAATGTGTACTTATGCCAATATTAGGATTTAAATATGCTTAATAGCTCATTAAGACCTAATTAGCAAAGTAAATCATCCTTTAGAAACTTTGGGTATTTCAGTATGTACTCTTTGCAATGTTCCATCATTTTTGGCCAAAAGTACCCGAGCCTCAGGATTTTGTGCGTTGTGGTCCTTTCTCCTTGGTGGTTTCCACAGAAGCCATCATGCACCTCTTTTTATTAGTTTTGCCCCTTCGGCTATGGTAACACACTTCAATGCTGGTCTTGCAAAAGATTGCTTATATAGCTGGTTATTCTCAATGAAAAATGATGCAGCCCGCCTTTTTATTATCCTGGCCTCCTTTTCTTCTTCTGGCAACCTTCCTTGCCATATGTAATCTATGATTGGGGTCATCCAAGATTCTGCCTTATCATTTGGTTCCACTATAAACACTTGAGCCCCGTCTATGCTTGAAGTAGTCTTGACTTCTAACCATACCTCATTGGGTACTTTTTCGGCCATACTTGCCAATTTTGCCAAGGCATCAGCTTCAACATTCTCCTCACGAGGGAGATGCTTTAGCTCACACCTTTGGAAATTTGCATTTAACTCCTGAACTTTGAGCAAGTACCTCCACAGCTTTTCCTCTTTGACTTCATAGATGTTGTCGCTTTGTCTTGCTACCAACATGGAATCTGAGTATACCTCTAATTCTGCGAAAGGTTTAAATTTTATGAGCTTTATTTTCAACAGGATTTTATAGGAAGGAAAAAAAAAGAGGGTATCTTCCTATGGAACCTATTGCCCCTAAGGCGGCGGCCACCTCCAAACCCTGGATGAGGGCTTCGTATTCAGCTTCATTGTTGGTAACATCGAAATCAAGCCGGAAGGCGTAATTTAGGCTTTGTCCATCCGGAGCTTGTACCACTATTCCAGCTCCTGCCCCACTTTTGCATCGGGCTCCGTCAACCAAGATGGTGTATGGGTTTTGGAGCCGTTTCTCTTCTCTTGCAAAGTTTGTTTCTGTTATGAAGTCTGCCAAGGTCTGTGCTTTAATCGTTGTTCTGGGTAAGAAGTGAATTTCATATTGTGTTAGCTCCACTGTCCAGCTCACCATCCGGTCGGAGGCATTTGGATTGTTAGCTATTTGCTTGAGTGGCCAGTTGGTCCTGACAAAGATTCGATGCGACTGAAAGTAGGGCCGTAATTTCCTTGATGCCACCACTAATGCAAACAGTATTTTCTCTATGTTTGTATACCGTCCTTCTGTTGGGCTCAATATTTTACCTGTGTAGTAGACTGGTATTTCCCTTTTCTCTTCCATAATCAAGACAGCTGCAACTGCCCAATCTGTTGCGGACAAGTAAAGGTAGAGATCCTGGCCTGGGGCAGGTACGCCCAATTTAGGCAAATCCCGAAGCATTTCTTTGATTTTCTTAAATGCGTCTATGCACTCTTGTCCCCATTGGAACCTGCTGTTCTTCCTTAGGATATTGAAGAACGGGATTGATTTTTCCTGAAGCTTGGAACAAAACCTGCTTAATGTTGTGAGTCTCCCGTTCAAGGCTTGGATGTCTTTGATATTTTTTGGAGGAGGAAGGTTGAGGATTGCCTGACTTTTTTCCGGATCGACCTCAATACCCCATTGTCCAACAATGAAGCCAAGAAACATCCCTTTGGTTACACCGAATACACATTTTTCTGGGTTCAGCTTGATTTGGTATTTGTCCAGAGTGTCGAACGTTTCCTCTAAATCCTTCATATGTTGTTCTTTTGATGGACTTTTTACGACTATATCGTCGACGTAAGCTTCCACGTTCCGGGAAAGTTGTTGACAAAATACTTTGTCAATCATTCGCTGAAAGGTAGCTCCTGCGTTCTTCAATCCAAAAGGCATTACCTTGTAACAGAATGTTCCGACTGAAGTGATAAAGGATGTTTTTTCCGAATCATCTTCTTTCATTTTTATCTGATTATAGCCAGAGAAAGAATCTAGAAAGCTTAACACAGAGCTTTGAGCAGTTGAAACCACCAATCTATCTATTGATGGTAGGGGGTAGAAATCTTTCGGACATGCCTTATTCAAATCTGTGAAATCCACACACATTCTCCACTGCCCGTTTGCTTTTTTGACCATGACAACATTAGCCAGCCATCGTGGGTACATTACCTCCCTGATGAATCCAGCTTTGAGGAGTTTCTGGACTTCGGTTCTTGCAGCCAAATCTCTTTCTTCCCCTATTACCCTTTTTCTTTGCCTAACCGCCGGATGTTTAGGGTCTACCCTGAGCTCATGCCGGATAACGCTTGGGTCTATTCTGGGCATCTCGTCCGTGCTCTAGGCGAATGTTGCCCTTCTTTTTTCCAGGAACCTCATTAAGTGAGTTTGTTCTCCACTGTCAAATGCAGTTCCTATTTTAAAAAATTTAGAAGGGTCAGATTTTAAATGTACCTCTCTGGGGGGGCTTGAGTTGTTTGACATCCTTCCTTCTCTTGACTTGACCCCGGGGAAGAAGGTAGCTTTCCCTTGAACTCCTTGTCCGATCCTACGGTTTTGACCATCTCCTTGCTAGGAAGGCTGTCCATGATGCAGACTTCACACATTCGGGCCATCTTTTGGCTTCCTCTTATTGTAACCACCTTCCCATTTGTGGTTAAATATTTCAATTTTAAGTGATGAGTGTTGTGTATGGCTTTGAAAGCATTGATTCCTGGCCTTCCAAGATACATGTTATATCCAGATAGACCAGGCACAATAAAAGCCGTGAGTTTCTCCGTTCTCCTTTCATCTCCTTGGCCCAGGGTCATTTAAAGTCTATACTACCGGAAGACGTGGTAGAGACGCCTCCTACAAATCCTCCTAGAACCGTCGAATATGGCTTGATTCGGTCCTCAGGCACTTCCAACCTCCTAACCGCCTCGGCTGATATGACATTTGCTCTAGCCCCACTATCGATCAGGATTCCTTCCATCATTCGATCATTTACCTGTGCACGAATGACAAGTGGATCGTTGTGTGGGTATAGCACTCCATCTTCATCTTCGTCGGAGAAGAAGATTGGAGGAAAACCTTCTTTTCTGGCGATTTTCTTCTCCGGGAGTTCCTGATGCACTTGATGAATGTGCCTTTTTCTTTCATTAGGGGTTAGCGGTCCTACCTCCGAAAAAAGCCTTGTGAGTTTTCTTAGAGAAAGTTTTGTTAGCTTTCTTCTTTGGGAGGAATGGGGGTTCACTGTAAGAAATGCGAAAAATGGAAAGTTTGTTTCACTTTTTTTTAGTAACGTGATACTTAACATTTTTACTTCTATATGTTCAGATTTTAGGGAAAACAGGAGATATAAGATTCTCATCTTAAAGCAAATTACAAAAGGTTATACTAAACTTATCAGGGATGTTCTTGGAGTAACATAAAAGCAAATTGTCTGGATGTGTAATTCCAAATGCTAAGAGAAGGAACTTTTGCTTTCCTTCTTCACAGACCTGTTATCATACCCACCGATTTGCCAGGATCAAGCCTGGGGTGAATCTCTTCCTCTTGCCGTCCACGTGGTGCATTCTGGCCTCCGCCCTGTTGACTACCGTATTGCCTTTGTGCTCCGGCTGGTTGCTTTCCCTTCTTCTTATTCTCCTCAATGATTTGAAGCTCTTTGGCTAAGGTAGCACAGTTTACAGTCCGGTGGCTGCGGTTTCCGTGGTATTCGCAAAATGCAGCCAGAATTTCTCCTTGCGGTGGCTTTCTCGGCTGAGGGAGGTATCCTTCTCTTACTACAGCAGCATATTTCCCTGGGTCAATGTAGACGATGGTCCTTGCCCCCTGATGTTGTGGCCCCTGAGAGGAAGATCCGGCAGTCGACTTGCCGTAATATGGCTTGTATCTTGACCCTCCTCTTCCGGCATTTCCTCCATGCCCTTCTTTCTTCTCTAGTGTCGCTGCGATCTTGAAGCTATCTGCTAGCTCCTTAGCCTTGTTTTCTGCTATCTCAGATTTCAAAAAATCATGGATCATTTCAGCTAACTCTCCATGAGTTTTCGGTGCTTTTGTTGCGATCTTTCCGGCAAGCTGAGGTTGAGCCAAACCGTTACCAAAGGCTTTGATCAAGATCTTCTCATCGATATCATCAATTTCCGCGACCTTCTTATGGAAGCGTTCACTGTACTCCTTCACGGTTTCCCCCTTTTGTTGTTTAACGTCCATCAGCTCTATTGTTTCTTTTTTAACCCTCTTACTCGCAGCGAAGTATTGCTGGAATTCTTCAGTCAGCTGTTTGAAGCTCGTGATGGACTGTGGCGGTCTCATGGAGATCCATCCCAACGCTCTCTTTGAAAGCGTTCCGGGGAATAAATTGCAGAGAGCGAGGGAGTTGATCCCCTAAGTGTTCATGGCAAACATGAACTTCTTAATATACTGAGCGGGGTCTCCTGTCCCATCATATTTCTCAATCGCCGGGGCAACGAAATGCGGCGGGAGTTTTGCTTTTCTTATCCGCCTGAGAAGGGTACAAGCTCATGTCTATCTAGTCATCCTCTTCCATTTCTTCTTCACTAATGATTGAATTGCGTTTCCGATCTTTTCTTTCTTCGCCATTACTGCCTCTGGAATCTTTGTTTCTTAGCTGCTCTATGGCCTTAGTCATTTCATCCCATTTCTTCTGATATTCCTCGTCCCTTTGCATTAATTCTTGCTGTAGAGTCTCGTTTCCCTCTACAATCTTTTCGTCAATCGATCTGACTAGTCCTTTTAGCATATCCTCAAGATCTTTCTTGGAGATGGCTTCTGGCATCTCCGAGCTCATTTCTTCTTCAATGTGATTGTCATCCTCGGTGGCGTTCTTCGGTGTTTTCTTTGATCTTGGAGCCATTTCTCGTATTCAGATCCTACAAAAAATGTCATTAGTCGTTTCAGGATTTCCACTACAAATCGTCACAGATTACTTCCCTGTTTCTAGGTGGTCTCGTGGTCGCTTCTTGCTGTTCGTTTCCCACAGACGGCGCCAAATGAAACAGTCTACTGCATCCTAATACAATCCGATCTGATTTACTATCCTACATTACCTGGTCTTGATTACAGAAGCTCGTGAGAGTAGAGAGAGAGAGAAAGCCTTTAGTTGGAATCTAGTGTAAGTTTGATTGCCAAATGTTGCGTATTTTGGGCCTGGTTTCATGGTGTCAGCCTGTATTTTACATGTATAAGTACAATTATCCTCTCCTAGTGTCTTTGGCCGACCACAGACGGTCGGTTGTGCCATATTTTGTCTTGCCTAAGTCCTATTTTCATCCGGCTGGGTACGGCCGGATGCCCTATGTGTTTCTACTTCCATCCGGCTAGAGCGGCCGGATGCTCTATGTATTTCTATTCTCATCCGGCTAGAGCGGCCGGAAGTTCTATGTGTCTTGTTCAGGCTTGATACCATTTCTTCCCTTCTCACAAACAACAACTACGGGTTAAGATTATTGACTAATTTAATAGAATGTTGACATTTGGAAAACTGACACACAATGATTCAAAATAAATGACTGTCATGTGCACGTTTTTATGGACAACAAATCATTGTACAGAAATACAAGAGTACTTGTATTTAAATGAGTTAAACGGGTCGGGTTTGGGTTCAATGATTTTATATGGGTTGGGTATGGGTTTGAAAGTTCGTAACCCGATTATTTATGAGTCGGGTGTGGGTCAACATAATTTTAATCGGGTTGGATATGGGTGAGCTTCAACCCGACCCATCAACCCGATCCATCAACCCGAAAGTGCTGTGAGGAAGGTGGGAACCGTGTGAGCTCTTAGGACTGGCAAAAGAAAGACGGACATCTTCTTCAGCTCTTCTACTCTAGGATGTCGCCAGGGGCGGCTGGAGTTTTTCCCTATGAATGAAAGGGATGGGAGGCAGTATAAAGCCGACTGTGAATGGTGGCCTACAGGCTCCTCATCTGGGCAGGGTAGGTGACGTCGGTGGCTAACATGACTATGAGAATCCTGGCTAGCCGCCATTTATCTACACCGTAATGATCTGGGTCTACAGGTCTAGGCTGCTCCAGTCAAGTTTCCAGCACTCTTCCTTGAAGCCACACCTCGCATGAATTTGGCTTTGAAGCGGAACAAGTATTTGAATCCTATTCCAGGTTCCAATGATGCCAGCTTGGGTTCACTTCTGTTGTAGCAGGGGGATGATGAATGGTGATCATGAACGAGCTACGCCAGAGAGCTTCTCTACTGTCGCAGGTAGCCATTATCTCCGGCAACTTGCCAGTCCCATTTATCTCTCCCTTAGATAGCCAAAAGCTGAACAACAAAGCCGGTCATAGTTTTGCTTAAAACCAAGCAAGCCTTGGATAGAACTGGAACAACAACTGTCATGCTACCACTGTTATATGGAATTTTTATGGTACATAATAATCACAAAATTTACGATAAATTTAAAACAGTAAGAGTACCCTCACGGATAATAGTCATAACTTAAGATTACAACACCCTGCCTAGTTAATGAACTTAACTAGAGATTCTACCAAGGATGTAGTAGTATACTGAGTAAAAGAAAACAGATGACAAGACAAGCAAGATGCAGGACAAAACACAATCTATCTATCATGAGAGATTTGGTTTCCAAAGGGACAAGGAGAGAGGATATGAAAATATTTTAAAAATACAATTAAATCTTATATAATGTGCATCATAATGATGATCCTACCATATGTACATGTAAATTCATATATGCTGTATACGTATACCGGTCGATTACGTTCTAAAAAATTGATTTAGTAACCAAACCAAAAACACGAATTGAGGTTGACCGTTTCAATATTTATATTTACACTAAACTTCAAATACGAGAGTAAGACAAGACAAACGTATATCCTTTCCTCAAATAAAGAAAGTAAGGCAACTATCCAATACGATTCCATTTTCCAACTTCAACTTCCATATAAACCCTTTCAAGAAACTTCCTTTCTTTATCATCCCACCTCCACACATACCATATTGAGGAACAAAAACATGGCACAAAAGTGTTAGGATTTCGAGTAAGCAGAAAATTGAATGTGGTCTCGACAACAACACTTGAGACAATAAGGTTCCAATTGGTCACTTATTTGCAGCTCACTCACTCATCTGACATGAAAGAAAGCTTTCTCAAAATCTCTCATGAAAGTGTTTATTCATTGAAACACAAGTTAAGAAGCCAGTACTGCGCGCGTGACATTAATGCTTGAGAAGAACACCCACCCACCCACCCATCCACCCATGGCCTCTTTCTTGTTTTCTTGAAGATGGGATTTTGAGAATCCAATTTGAATAAACTTTAATCACATTTTTTTCAAACCCTTTTGATTTTGGATGTTCTGAGATTAGTCCCCCACTCTATAAATTCAGTTCTATTTCACGCTCAGTACTGCCCCCGTCTTCTCTAACTCTTGAGCACTCTTAATTTTCCCCATAAATTAAATGATAGTATAAAACTAGCTAGGTCTCTCTGGAAATGGCGACGACACTTAGCCATATCTTCGAACTCCATCAGGAACAGATTTGCTATGTGCAGTGCAGCTTTTGCACTACTATATTACTGGTAATTAAATTTCATTATACAAGCAATGACATGAATCAAAAGACAGGATTTCGGTCGCGTATGTCCTTATTTCTGTACGTACTTGTAGGTGAGTGTTCCGCTTAGCAGCTTATCAATGGTTGTGACTGTCAAATGTGGACATTGTACTGGTCTCCTCTCCGTTAACATGACAAAGGCCACGTTCCTTCCACTTCATCTTCTAGCTACTCTTAATAATCCTAACCAAAACCCACAGGTAGTACTTCGTCTCTCCTTTATGGTTTTAATATCTGAAACGAAGTGTGGTTCAATAGAGTTCAATTACAATTCCCCTGCATTGGTGTATATGAATATTTATGATATGGTACTACTCTTCGGCCCATAAACTTGTTGAACTTCAATTTTGGGCAGCCAAAGGAGCGAGAAGATCATCAAGCTGGAGATAATGTTGCTCTTCGGACAAGCAATATGCAGATCAGCATGAATTATTTTTCAGAGGAACATACATATGATAATGAGGAAGATCTAGAGCTAGATATACCGATCACCCACGTCGTGCCTAAACGTAAAGTTTAGCTAGCTTCTTCACACGGTTCTTTATCCTTCAAATTTGATTGCACAATTTATAAGATAATTCTCTTACGGCTAAAATGTTTGCCTTCTCGCTCCTTATGTGATTCATAACTCAACAGCCCCGGAGAAAAAGAAACGAGCTCCATCTGCATATAATCGCTTCATCAAGTAAGTTTAGCTACTATATCTGTATTATCGACTAATTCAATACAAAGTTGAGTGTCTGTGATGCAATGGGCAGAGAAGAGATTAGAAGGCTCAAAGAGACGAATCCTGGTATGACACACAAAGAAGCATTCAGTACTGCTGCAAAGAATGTAAGCTATATAGCTAGCTAGCCGCTTCATATGCGTTGTGTATTTTCTCATCTTTTAATTAAGCTCCTTTATTGTATATGGTTTTTCTTCCGGTTTCAGTGGGCATATTTCCCATCAGTCCAGCAAGAAGATGAAGACCAGGATCTTCAAGAAGAAGATGGCGGTATGGAAATTGAGGGATAATACGATTACGAGGTGCGCTAATATGGCCTTTATTATTTGGCGTAGATATCTGCTATATATATCTTTATAACTATCGAGCTACTTTGAAATTCGAATAATATTTCACATAAAAAGTCTTTGCAAAAGTATACAACACAAGGAGCGGCAGGAGTAAAAATAATGAGAGATTCGTCTTTCTTTTATCAATTAGGAAGTGATCACCTTGCTCTTTATTTAAAGTAAAGCTCATTAACCGTTAGAAATATTGTGGGGGAGAGGAATAGGCCAAAGACGAAATTATATAAAATACCCATATAGACTAGTAAGGTCCAATAATCTATGAGGTTCCATCCTAAAACTAGTTGGCATTAGGTGGGGTAACCCATAGACTATATGAACTACTTACTAACTATATAATTTTTAATGTGGAACTCACACTTGATCTCCAACATTAATCTAGTCAACACCCACAAAACATACATTTGGGGCCAAACAGGATCGTTACAGTTCTATATCCAAGACTAAATTAGTCAGGTGGCGAGTTCATATTCGCTAATTAATAATGAGCTCGTTTGGGGAACAGCTTCCAGCAGCAGACAATTACTCAATTTTCAAAATCCGCACGCTTCCACCAAATATCTAAAACCAGTAGCTGACAGTTTCTGTAAAATCATCTGCAGACAGCTTCTCAATTTCCATCAGCAGGACCTAACAACAGTCTCTGCTTTTTAAAACCATCAGCAGACATTCCACCAAACATCAAATCCAACAGCTGAGAGCTTCTACAAAACCATTAACAACCAACTTCTCAATTTCCAGCAGCAGGACCCACAATAACGTTTTTAGTTTAAAAAAACATTGACTGATGGTAACCATAACCAATAATGCTTTATTTGTACTACTACAAGTATTCTTCATTTATGTGTACTGTATAATTCAATTTCAAATCCCATGAATACCTGTGATACCGACGCATATTCATCTTCTTGGGTTTCACTATCTGTTAGTCTCTGGAGTTGTCAAACTAGCTATTTAATGACATTATTTCTTCTACTAGCTAGTTATACAAAAGACTCGTGGAGTTTGCAACTCTTTCACGCCCTTTTGGCAGTAATCCATGCTCTACCTTTACAAAGGATTATTTTTATTGTGAAGATTCACGCAGGAAGATGTGCAAGGCCATTAAAAAGATTCATCAGCCAGGATGAAGAAGTCCTGAATTCAATAGGCAGGAAGGTTGGCGGACCGAACACAATCTAAGAGGAGAGAAAACATCTGGGTCTTCTACTTAACGGATTTAATAGTCTATAAAAGAAAAGTAGGTTTTGAAATGATATTAGGGATTTACCTAGTCTCTGTCAATATTTTGTATGTGCTAAAGAATCAAAAGTACGATCGATGGTTACGTGGAAAGTTGCTTGTTTTACTGCTATGAGCTTTTTGGCTGACTTCTAACAATTGCATTTTTATTCCCTCCACAAAATCGATAGCTTATGTAATTTGTCAATCATTTAACATCTTTGACTTGAAATTAGGAACTTGAAATTAGGACTCAATTTGAAAGATAACTAACTGTTAGGATATAGCGCGGAAACAAGTTGGTAGATATAAGCGTTGATAATGAAATAAAAGTAAAGCGAGAAGCTGGACACAAAATTTTACGTGGTTCGGCTATGCCTACTCCACGGGCGGTGAGGAGAATATTCATTATATGTGTAGAGAGTACAAATTACAAAGGAGAGAATGAGGCACTCAAAATCTCACAAGTGAGATAGCTCTCTTAAACCTCACAAATCACTTAGAAAAGTGATATACAAACTATCTATATTTTTCTCTCAAAAGGAAACTCGCTGACTTTTTGAAAGAGAGAATATTGCTTGATGCTTGGATGAATTGAAAAATGCCAACACAAAGACCCCTATATATAGTCTGGTCGGACTGATCACTAATCTCTGGAGTCTTCAAACGGTCATGAGTTACAATAATAAACCGCATAAAACTTCCCATTAAATACGCACTTAAAGCATGATACTTAGTGCTAGTAAATGGAATAACTTAACTCCCATATGTTGAAGCAAAACTCCATCCCTTAAACTCTCCACCATAATTAATAAAGAATTCAAGGCAACTTTTAACAAATCTCCACCTTGACTTGAATTCCTTCTCCAAAGTGAATAATTCAAGCTTGTTCCTCACCGCCATAAAGCCCCTTGGGCTAATCAACAAGAAGATGAAAGTCCCACTAAGTTCACACACAAGGTGAACTTTGGAGTCGGAAGGGACTTAGTAAACATATGTGCAGGATTTTTTGAAGTGTGAATCTTCTTAACCAAGATATCACCTTCATCCACAATGTCACGAACAAAATGATATCGAACATCGATGTGCTTTGTCCTGTCATGAAACATCTGATCTTTAGTTAAGAAAATAGCACTCTGATTATCACAATGAACATAAGTTGCACCATTAATCGATGTGAGTTCATCAATTAAATTTCTAGCCCAAATTACCTCTTTGACAGCTTCACACAAGGCATATATTCTGCTTCTGTAGTAGAAAGAGCAACAGTGAGTTGTAATGAAGCCTTCCAAGAAATTGTTCCACCAAGAGTAAAGACATACCCTGTAAGAGATCTTCTACGGTCAAGGTCACCAGCAAAATCTGAATCACAAAAACCTGCAAGGCTATCAGATGATCTCCCAAATACGAGACTCATAGTAGAAGTCCCTTTGAGATACCGAAGAATCCACTTAACAGCTTCCCAGTGTCCCTTTCCTGGACACGACATATAACGGCTTACAACACTCACAGCATGAGCAATATCAGGACGGGAACATACCATAGCATACATAAGGCTTCCAACTGCGCTAGAGTAAGGAACTTTAGACATATAGCGTTCCTCCTCGTCCGACTGCGGTGACAAAGCAGTTGAAAGCCTGAAATGGGCTGCGAGTGGCGTAGAAACAGGTTTGGCATTCTTCATGCCAAAACGACTTAGAACTTTTTCAATATAGTTGCTTTGGCTGAGATAAAGCTTTCCAGCACCTCGTTCACGAGATATCTCCATACCTAGGATCTTCTTTGCTGCACCAGGTCCTTCATCTCAAATTCACTATGCAATAAATTCTTGAGCCTGTCAACTTCAGATCTATCTTTGCAGGCGATTAGCATATCATCAACATATAGAAGGAGATAAATGAAGGTGACACTGTCAACCTCACGAAGATAGACACAACTATCATATTTACTTCGAGAAAAACCATGAGAAGTCATGAAAGAGTCAAACCTCTTACACCAACGCCTTGGAGACTGCTTTAGGCCATACAAAGACTTCTTTAGTAGGCAAACATGCTCCTTCTTACCATCAACTTCAAATCCAGGTGGTTGTCGAATATATATCTCTTCTTCCAACTCACCATACAAAAATGCGTCTTCACATCGAGTTGGTCTAGCTCTATATCATGTTGAGCAACTAGAGCTAGTAGAATGCGGATAGTGGAGTGCTTCACGACAGGAGAAAATACATCTTGGTAATCAATACCAGCAACTTGTTTGAATCCCTGAGCAACCAATCTCGCCTTATAGCGAGCATCCTCAACACCTGGAATGCCTTCTTTTCTCTTGAACACCCACTTGCAACCAATGATCTTCTTATTTTTGGGTGGCTTTACAAGGCTCTAGGTCTGATTTCGATGCAAGGACTCTAACTCCTCTTGCATAGCCACCATCCATTTCTCAGCATCATTCCGACTAACTGCTTCGGAGTAGGAGCTTGGTTCATATGATGAATCCACCTCGCTAGCAATGGATAATGCATAAGACACTGAGTCTGCATATCTTGCGGGTGGTCTAGACTGCCTCCTTCCTTTTCGAACTGCAATAGGAGGTGTCTGCTCTTGTTCGGGTTGAGTCTCTTCAACGGGTGGCAAGGAAGAACTTGGGGAAGATGACTTTGGAATCTCAACCTCCACCTCCACCTTATCAGGTGATTTATCTTGAGTACCTGTATCATTACAAGAATCCTCCTTCCCCGGATTAATCATGAAAGATTCGTCAAAAGTAACATCACGACTTAGAAAAGATTTCTTAGTAGCAGTATTCCACACCTTGTAACCCTTAACTCCAGATCCATATCCAATAAACAAACATTTTACAGCTCTAGGTTCTAATTTTCCATCATTTACATAAGCATAACATGGGCAACCAAAAACTCTTAGAGAAGAGTAATCAGAAGAGTTACCAAACCACATCTCTTCCGGTGTCTTCAACTTCAAAGATGAATGAGGAGAACGGTTTACCAAATAGTTGGCAGTGGAAGTAGCTTCTGCCCAAAAATCCTTTCCCAAACTAGCATTTGAGAGCATGCATCGAGCTCTCTCAAGCAGAGTCCGATTTAAGCGTTCAACAACGCCATTTTGTTGAGGACGACCAACACAAGTACGATGTCGTATAATTCCTTCTTTCTTACAAAAGTTGTTGAACTCACTTCCCACAAATTCAAGACCATTGCCGGTCCTCAAATACTTTATGTGCTTTCCTGTCTGCTTCTTGATCATGGTCTTCCGATCATTGAAAGTATCAAAGACTTGATCTTTGGTCTTGAGGAAAAAGACCCAATTCTTCCTTGAATAATCATCAGTGATAGTTAACATGTACCGAGCACCACTGAGGGATGGAACCTGCGAAGGACCCCACAAGTCAGAGTGAATGTAATCAAGGATACCTTTTGTAGAATGGGTCCCCGAGCCAAAGCTAACACGTTTGTGTTTTCCATAGACACAATGCTCGCAAAACTCCAGGTCAACCATCTTTCGAGTTCCAAGAAGACCTCTTTTACTCAACTCTATCATGCCCTTCTCACTCATATGGCCCAACCTCATATGCCATAACTTGGTAGAATCAGGATCTGACAAGCTGGAAGAAACAGAAACTGATCCAAGAATAGTACAACCATGCAAGAGATATAAAGTATTATTTAACTCTACTTTCATCATTACACGACCACCACGAGAAACCTTAAGAACTCCACCTTCACCGGTGTACTTGCTCCCAATTTTATCAAGGGCACTCAACGAAATAAGATTCTTTTTTAATTCTGGAACATAACGGACATTGGAGAGAGTTCTTACCATACCGTCAAACATCTTAATCCTCACACTACCAATACCTTGAACTTTGCATGGAGCATTGTTTCCCATCAGCACAACTCCACCTTCAAAAGCATCAAGGTATAAAAGAAATCTTTGTGAGGCGTCATGTGGTAAGAACACGCAGAGTCCATGATCCAGCGTGATGAATCTCTATCACCATCATGACTCGCGGTGAGCACATCTCCTCCATCATTGGCAACGCTAGCTTGATTACTAGTTTGATTGGAGGTGCTAGAATTATTGCTTGGCTCTTGCTTTTTAATCTTGTTTTTCAACTTCCAGCAATCCGCTTTGATGTGACCCTTCTTTTTACAATAATTGCACGTCATATTTTTGTGGGGCCTAGACTTCGATCGGGACTTGTCTCGATTTCCTTTGAAGCCTTTCTCATGGGTCCTTCCTCGAGCAACCAAGCCTTCACCAGGAGATTCTTCAGTCTTGGTTAGTTGGTTGTCAATGAGCTCTCGTTGAAGAAGAGCTTGTTTAACCTCGTCCGCCGTTATTTCATCACGCCCATACAATAAAGTTTCAGTAAAACTTTTGTAAGATTTGGGCAAAGAACAAATTAAGGTAATGGCTAAATCTTCATCATTAATCTTCACATCGATATTTTCAAGATCCATAACGATAGAGAAGAATTCATCGAGATGAGATTTAATGGATTTACCTTCTGCGAGACGGAGGTCTTGAAGTCTCCTCTTTAGGTAGAGACGATTTGTAACGCTCTTCGTCATATAAAGTGACTCCAATTTTAACCACAAAGCTGCAGTAGATCTTCTGAGCAACCTCTCTTAGAACTTCATTTGAAAGGCAAAGTTGTATAGCAGTCAACGCCTTTGGTCGATTGTCTCCCAATCCTCATCCGCCATGCTGGCCTTTGGCCCAAAGCTTGATGCCAATCATGCTGGCGTAGAATGGCTTGCATCTTGATCTTCCATAGACCAAAATTCATATTCCGGTCAAACTTCTCAATATCGAATTTTGTAACCATCTTGACACAACTACCAACAGAAAAAAGCTCTGGTACCACTTGTTAGGATATAGCGCGGAAACAAGTTGGTAGATATAAGCGTTGATAATGAAATAAAAGTAAAGCGAGAAGCGGGACACAAAATTTTTACGTGGTTCGGCTATGCCTACTCCACGGGCGGTGAGGAGAATATACACTATATGTGTAGAGAGTACAAATTACAAAGGAGAGAATGAGGCACTCAAAATCTCACAAGTGAGACAGCTCTCTTAAACCTCACAAATCACTTAGAAAAGTGATATACAAACTCTCTATATTTTTCTCTCAAAAAGAAACTCGTTGACTCTTCAAAAGGGAGAATATTACTTGATGCTTGGATGGATGAAAATGCCAACACAAAGACCCCTATATATAGGTCTGGTCGTGACTGATCACTAATCTCTGGAGTCTTCAAACGGTCATGAGTTACAATAATAAACCGCATAAAACTTCCCATTAAATACGTTCTTAAAGCATGATACTTAGTGCTAGTAAATGGATAACTTTAACTCCCCTAAGTTGAAGCAAAACTCCATCCCTTAAACTCTCCACCATAATTAATAAAAAATTCAAGACAACTTTTAACACGTTTTTAGTTTAAAAAAACATTGACTGATGGTAACCATAACCAATAATGCTTTATTTGTACTACTACAAGTATTCTTCATTTATGTGTACTGTATAATTCAATTTCAAATCCCATGAATACCTGTGATACCGACGCATATTCATCTTCTTGGGTTTCACTATCTGTTAGTCTCTGGAGTTGTCAAACTAGCTATTTAATGACATTATTTCTTCTACTAGCTAGTTATACAAAAGACTCGTGGAGTTTGCAACTCTTTCACGCCCTTTTGGCAGTAATCCATGCTCTACCTTTACAAAGGATTATTTTTATTGTGAAGATTCACGCAAGAAGATGTGCAAGGCCATTAAAAAGATTCATCAGCCAGGATGAAGAAGTCCTGAATTCAATAGGCAGGAAGGTTGGCGGACCGAACACAATCTAAGAGGAGAGAAAACATCTGGGTCTTCTACTTAACGGATTTAATAGTCTATAAAAGAAAAGTTGGTTTTGAAATGATATTAGGGATTTACCTAGTCTTTGTCAATATTGTGTATGTGCTTAATAGAGCATAGGCCCATATGGCCCATAGTAGAATAGCCCATATCTAGAATGTTCTCTAGAATCTTATATATATAGTCAGTTTAGGTTGTAATCTGTAGACAACCTAATACAATATTTCCTATTATTCTGGTGTCTCACTATGGTATCAGAGCCATACAGGGGTTTTTACCCCTCATCGATCCTGGCCCCTCCGTCAAAAAAAAAATCCTCAACCCTATTCTTCACTTTGCCGCCGCCGAGCTTCCTTTCTCTTTCGCTCCAGCCAAGCCAACTTCCTTGTGAGCACCGCTCCCACTCCCCTCTCTATACTTGTTCATCCAAAATACTTACTGAGGGACGTCAGTCCAGAGAAGAAGATCATCCAATCCACTCCACAACTTCAACCTCCCACTTAATCATCTGAGATGGGGAAACCAAAGACTTCTCCGCTGCGCAAAACTCTCCAGATCCGAGACTAATTTATCTCAACCCACGACCTCTACGGAGTCTCCGGTGAGAAAACATACTCCTGGACCAGCGGCGGAAGATTTGGTTGAGATTGAGGATGTGCGTGAGAAGCTGATGCGAGACCTGAGGATAGCGGCGAAGAAGATGATGATTAGGAGAAGCTCGGTTGCGTTGGAAGAAGTGGGAGGGAGAGAAGTGTCACCTTCACCCGATGAAGAAATATTGAGAATCTTGCCGAGAAGAAGTTAACTGAGGAGAAGAAATCAGCCGCTGCCGTGAAACCTTTCTGTCTCTTGTTTTATTTTATTTTAGTAGTCATTTGTTTTTATTATTATTATTATTGTTTTTTTATTTAGCAGTATCTTTGGAGATATTTCTTGTTAAATGTATGTGGGCTGAATGGGAAGAAATCTGGCAACCAAGCATAAAATCTGGCGACCAAGAAGAATCCGGCGACCGAGAATCAGAAAATCCGGCGACCGAGAATGGCGACCAAGAAAAAAATGCTGGCAACCAAGAAAGAAAATCCATCTCCTCCAAATATTTGACTAGATGATCCGAAACAAATTAGTTTATCTTTCAATAATTGTAATCTTCCAATCTGAACTTTGTTTTTAACGACGTTCAGATTGCGGGAGAGTAATAGAGCATAGGCCCATATGGCCCATAGTAGAATAGCCCATATCTAGAATGTTCTCTAGAATCTTATATATATAGTCAGTTTAGGTTGTAATCTGTAGACAACCTAATACAATATTTCCTATTATTCTGGTGTCTCACTAGTGCTAAAGAATCAAAAGAACGATCGATGGTTACGTGGAAAGTTGCTTGTTTTACTGCTATAAGCTTTTTGGCTGACTTCTAACAATTGCATTTTTATTCCCTCCACAAAATCGATAGCATATGTAATTTGTCAATCATTTAACATCTTTGACTTGAAATTAGGAACTTGAAATTAGGACTCAATTTGAAAGATAACTAACTGTTAGGATATAGCGCGGAAACAAGTTGGTAGATATAAGCGTTGATAATGAAATAAAAGTAAAGCGAGAAGCGGGACACAAAATTTTACGTGGTTCGGCTATGCCTACTCCACGGGCGGTGAGGAGAATATTCATTATATGTGTAGAGAGTACAAATTACAAAGGAGAGAATGAGGCACTCAAAATCTCACAAGTGAGATAGCTCTCTTAAACCTCACAAATCACTTAGAAAAGTGATATACAAACTATCTATATTTTTCTCTCAAAAGGAAACTCGCTGACTTTTCGAAAGAGAGAATATTGCTTGATGCTTGGATGAATTGAAAAATGCCAACACAAAGTCCCCTATATATAGTTGAAATACCCCAAACTTATTGAACATGGATTAAATATCTAATCACATTAATTAAGGCCTAAACACGCCTTAAAAGTCAACTGAGAACAACAGTGGTCAACACAAAACAAGATGTTGCACCCTTTGACTGTTAAGGGTAAATAAATACCCAAATGAATTTCTTAGGATCTAAAAATTTGTCCTAAGCAGATTAACACATTAATAAACATATTACAATTGTTGGACAACACTCCAACACAAATAAAAAGCATTTACATGCTTCAAGGTCAAGAAGGGCTAAAATGTGCTCTAAGAAACCTTAAAGGTCTAATGACCTCTAAATGATATAAAATTGGATACCATGATCAAATATAATGTAAGGAACACAAAAAACCGTTTTCAAAGAAAACCGAGCTCAGAAACACCTTGAGACACAAAATGTGCACTAAAACTCCTTAAAGCACATTTTTGTGTAATTGTCTTCTAAATTGGTTTTAAATGGGCTAAAAGGTTATAAATACCTTTAAATATGATAAAATATCATATTATATGATATTAGGAATTTAATTCCAAGAATTTACGAATTTTTACAAATTTAATATTAAAATATTAATAAAACCCTAAAAGGGGCCCGCAGGAGTCAATATTGACTAAGATTGGTCAAGAGGTCAAAGTTGACCCCTTAGACCATGTAAGTTCGACATTTACAGCAAGATAGGCTCCATTTAGCCACTTGCACATCCAAAAGACAGCACACCAACATATCTCCATGATTTAAGGGCTACTTTTGCCTTTTTATTAGTTTATACACACTTTCACTCCATTATTTGAATTCTCCAGCTGGAAAAACGTGTGAGGAGCCTCTCCTTTCTTCAATCAGCCGGCTCCTTGCTCCCTCCTTATCCCCTTGATGAGTCACCTTCAATTATTAGACAATAAACTAATCTAAAGCACATTTTCAACCTAATAATACCAATTCTAGTCACTCTCTCTCTCCTAGCTGCATTAAATTCGATGAAGCAGCTCCTCCAAGCTCTCCCAAGCTCTCTCAACCGAACTTCTTCAGTTGGGAAGGTAAACCTAACTTCTAAGCTTCGAATTAATGGTTTAAGGCTTGTTTTTGGCTCTTTTCTTCATCTCTTCACCACCTATGCTTAGATCTCGTGACTAATCAGTTCCTATGGCTTATTCTCAGTGTTCTAAGGTTAGAAAATCAATCAAATTCGAATGAAACAAGTTTAGAGACCAAGGTTGCTCAAAATCTCATTTTAAGGTAAAAATGTGCTTTAAGCTCATATCTTTTGATTCCCTTCAAGTTCGGCTGTGAAACTTTGGTCATAGCCTCATATTATTCTCCTTTTCATGTGGAATCTGTTGGTTAGCCATTTGGAGCAAAGGTGTCCGAGATCCAAAGGAAATACCCTCTTTTAAGGCATTTTTCCAAGGTAAAACCTAATAACAAGGCAGCTTGTTGAGATCTAGCTATTTCCTATGTCAATATAGTAGATCTAACACCTTGTGGTGTGTTTGATTCAGGTCGAAACCATCTTGAACTCTCCTTGCATTCTTAAGGTGATTTTTGCCTTAAATCTTACATTAAATTACTTCTTATGGTTAGATCTTTCTTGGAGACTAACTAGGCCTTGGTTTCTGTTGAAAACATGTAAAACAAGCTGTGGAGAATTTCTCCTTAAGGTGGCGAACCCAAACAAGGCTTTACCTAAGCTAAATCAAGGTATAAATCACTTAAAACCATAACTTGATACATTAACACAAGTTTAAGTGTGTGTATATTAATAGCCGTGAGTGAAGAGGTAAAATAAGGTCTTGTTTGACCTTAAAATGTTTAAGGAATGGTTTAATAAATTTTACAACTAATTAAACAAGCATAAATGTCAAATTTAAGACATTGTGGGAAGTTTGGTAAATAAATGAAAATTATATGGTGAGGCCGAAATTTATATGTATTTTTGGGACATTTATGTGTAATTTATTTTGCAAGACAATGTTTGTAATAAGGCCATGTATTTTAGGCCATTTTATTTATGCATTTACAAGCTTTTATTTAAGTTTAGGTGGTATATAATTATTACCGAAATGAATAAGGGGTTATAGTGTAATTAAATTAAATTTAGGGACTTTAGAAAAATAAAGCCGAAAATTAGAGTTAAAAAGGAGTTAAAATAAAGTTTATAAGATTTTATAAAGTTTTGGGGTTAAATGGTGAATTTTAGAAAGTTTAGGTACTAAACCGTAATTATAAGGAATTGGTGGTCAAGGAAATATTAAGGTGGTCAACATTGACCATATGCTAGGTTTTGACCAAAAATAAATAAGTTAGATAACTTATTTAAGGTTTTATAATAGGTTATGTATTTAATGGTAATATTTTTATAACATATGTGGTGAATATGTTATTACCGAAAATTAAGGGTGTAAAATGGTATTTTAAACACCCATGGGCTATTAGGAATTTTTAGGAATTTATTTGGTGGATTTTGGAATTAAAATGAACTATATATGTATAATATATAGTTATTATGTCATTATGACACTTTGGAGAAAAATAGATGGTGGAATGGTAAATATCAAAAGTATATGGGTTAATAAGGATATTATAACCCTTTGGTGGAATTTGGTGATTTTTAGAATTATTAAGAGAATTTATTAAGATATGTGTATAAAATATGGTTTTAATGATATGGAAGAACTATATGTTATAAATAGGGCCAAATGGCAATTATAGAATAGCACAAGGGCTGTTCGGAATTTACAAAAAATAACCATAGGTTATACTCTTTTATAAGTTAGAAATGTTATATTAAATGGTATATATAACATGGTAAAAAGAAAGGGGTGATTTTGTAAATAAAGGAAACTATGGTTTATGGAAAAGAATAAGATTTTCTTATGGTGCCTAAGAGGCAATAATAAATAGTTTTGTAAAAAACTATAGGTTATAAGTTAAAGGGAATAAAAATATCACATAGTATGATATTAGTATATGGTATAACGTTACATAATGTTATGTGGTCAAAACGGAATTTAAATTAAGTTAAGGGCTATACTGAGTTAATAAGAGTTGAAAGATGAATTTTAGACTAAGGTCTATGATGTTATAAATGTTATGACAATGATATGGTTTAGATGGAATTAATATAAGGAAGGGCACTCACATAAAATAATGTGACAAACTATAAATAAATGAGATTTATAAACTGAGGTGTTTATGGAATAAACCTTAGGAGTTGTAATTATACAACATAAGATGTTACGTGATATTAGGATAATAATCTTAATATAAGTTGTATAATATAATACAACTAATGGGAATAATCATCCAATAAAAGATGATAAAATGTAACATAAAATACAAGAGTTTATGAAACTCATGAGAATTACCTACGTGGTAAAAATATATACATACACAAGAATAATGTATATAAGGTGGATAAATATATTTTGGTTGAAAACCTTATGATTTAATGGTGGTGGTTATTTGGAAAAAAAATATAGTTACAAACTATAAGCTATGAATTTTGCTAAGATAATGGGTAATGAAATACAAAGAATTATAATGGATGATGGAAAAAAATATATAATATAAGAATGCATGCATATATGCAACTATAGGTTACGCACCTAAACTAGATGTGGATAAGATTAAAGGAAATATAAGGAATTAGACTTAACAGTTGAAATAGTTTTGACGTACGCGTTTTAAGTAACAAAGCCGACTGTTTTAGAAAAACCTGTAACAAACAACTGTAGAAAACAGGGGTGAACTGTCGGGGTTACTTATAATTCGGAAATACCGGATGTAGTTAGTCATGGAGACTGACTTATAGTTTTATTACCGTTTAGAGTATACTTCTGACAAGGACGCTTGACGAGCTAACGGACTACACGGAGCGTAGGATCTTGCTGATTCATACTCCACCGTAATACAGTCAGGGTGAACGGTATGTAAAGGGGTTTGATCCGAGTTGACCTAAGGTTGCTCCTTGGGCTCGGATTTGGTGGATATAACTTGTATGTTGTTATGTGTCCTGGTTGTCTCTGAGGGCTTCCTCAATTCAGACTACTGTGTGATCTGTGATAAGATTGTTTGTCTGAATGTGTTAATTAATATGCATGAATTGTATATTACAGCTGCTTATTATTTACTGTTGTTGAGTTAACAGTATTGGTTCGTATATATGAACCTATATATATAAAACGAACTGGCTATGGTGCTATCTTATATGAAATATAAGGAACGTAAGTAAAACGTTGTAGCACTATGATAATAACATATACATATTATCTGAGACTTTTATACGGAGCATTGGCCTTTCTATACGCCGCTCTCGTATCTAACACTGGATCCCGAGTTTACAGACTCCGGATTGGACTAATGACCTTAGTCTGCTGTGTTAGGAAATTTGGTAATGCGATGCGATGGTATAATTAATTAATTAATGGAATGGAAGTAAAGCCAAGAGGATGTGGCTCTTGTGCGCGCGTCTTGTGTGTGTGATCACAAAAACGATACCAGGATGTCCGCGTACGGGTCCGTAAGTATCAAGAAAATTTCCCGTGAGCTAGAATGGCTCGTTGGTCGGAGACTCTACCGTTGGAGTGGCTACTGCCGTGGGTGACCCGCCATAATATATGGGTAACTAGAGACATGTCGTTTTAACGAGACATTGTCACTAGGTATAACTGAACAACTAAAACAATTGAGACTTATACAGTGGCGAACAATACTATGGACGAGACTTAATACTTGTTTATTATTCTCGTTGTTTCGCTTTGTTGTTCATTGGTTATACTTGTGGTTATTTTATTGTGTGTTGATGGTTGGATGGAGCCTACAAGGCTAAGGTAAAGTAAATATGAAAACGGTACGCTACGGCGAATGTACGTGGTACATTAAATTGCTATTGCTCGATATGTTCGATATACAAACGTTATTTGAAATATTCTATGAATGTTTGGTTTGGATGGATGACTAATGTTTATGGATATTTGGATGGTTGATTATGTATATTATACATTTATGCTTCAGTTTTGATTATAACTGTAAAAAGGAAAAAGCATGAAACCAATCTAATAATAAGATGGTTAAAATGACAAGTGACCATTAGGGTCCAGGCCCGGCATACTCAGCGTCTATCGCTGATACTACACCATTACAGGTTGTTGATCATTGTCGGAGCTGAAGAGCAGGAACAGGGTAATTGGAGTGTTATTTTGTCACCACACTTGGAGATGTTGTATAGCAGTGAAGATGGTGAATTGTATTATGGTAAGGTTGTGTATTCAGGATTGGGTAGACGCTCACTTGTCGATGTTTATGATTTATGGATTTAGTATGATGTATAGGAGTTTCTCGTTATCACTGCGGTTAGCAGTTTATTTTGGAAGTTGGATGTAGTTTGGCTACGTTGCTCGCATGGGCGAGTAATGGCCGGTGACACCCGAGTGAGTTTTGTAATTGTTGTTTATTTGCCGCTGCAAGACGTTTTATTTATTGCTACGTGAGAGATTATATCGTGTTTGTGTTGAGGGGTGTTACAAAAGTGGTATCAGAGCGGAGTACCGCTCTGATGATGAGAAAGTAGGTTAAGACAGTGAGCTTAGGACTTGGGAAGTATTGGGAAACATTTGGGAAGTATGAGACGATTCGTCTTAGAAAGATATTGTGTCTAGTAACGCAAATTGCGTGACAGGATAGCCTTAAGGCAATTTAATATCTATTGGTTGTGTACGGTAAATTACCAAGTATTTAGGTGACATACTGTACTACAGATGTCTGGTGGAACTAGATGGTGTGGTACTGGAAGAGGTGGAGGCGGTGACCCCGGCATTACAGGAGTTGCTGAGACGGTTACAGCCGTTCTTGCACAGCTGGGTACTCAGATAGGAGGAGCACCAGCCCACCCGCCACAGCCCCGGGAAACGAACTGGCTGAAGTCAGTTGGCGAGACCCGACCACCTACATATGCAGGGGAACCAGACCCTGTAGCTTTGGAGCGTTACATTGTTGAACATGAGAAAACATTTGAAGCTGTACAGGTACCAGACGACAAGAAGGTCGCCATTGCTGCTTTCCATCTGAAGGATGCAGCCAGCACCTGTTGGAGGTTGGTCAAGGACCAGCACCTGACTACGCCCGAATTTTCGTGGGCTGCCTTTGTAGAATTACTGAGAGGAAAATACTACCCGGCGCATCTCAAGCAGAAGAAGCGCCATGAGTTGAAACATTGACCTATGAAGGTCTGACCGTGGATGAGTATTACGCTTGATTCATTGGTCAGCTGGACTTCATTCCCGGTGTGGATTACTCAGAGACCGTGAAGGTCGAGAAGTTCCGGGGAGGACTATGATTTCGCATTCAGATGGCGATGGGTGCTAACCTCTACTCTACCATCCAGATATTAACATGGAAGCCATAAAATTCTTTACTTACTACATTACCAATTAGCTTTGTGAGAACTACCAAGGAGATTCCAGGAGTGTTATGATGCTGCCTCGAGGACTGAGCTAATGCCCTAGACTAGACTCGGGAGAGACTCTAGGGGCAAAGAAAAGAAAGAACCCTGAAGGAGAGTCTGAGGGTGGAGGAGCATCTCCAGGCGATGGCAGAAAAAGGGAAAGTAAGGACTTATCCCATTCTAAACTATCTACCATATTAAATACCTTATGAATGCTGAACCGAAACCTTGAACAGGAAATTCTTTAAAAAGAAAGGGCAGCAGGGTCACCAGGGAACAAAGGGAAAGGAGCCCGTCTTCGGTTGACTGGCCCAGCTATAGATGCTAAACCTCTGAGATCCGCACCTCCTAAGGGTGAGAACACGTACCTCCTAAATTAAATTGTGACCTTAACCTATATATCAACAGTTATTAACCTACACATAAATACTACCATCAGGCACCGGACAGCCCCAGCGCCATTTTTTTTACTGTAAGCGTTGTGGGAAGGACCATCCTGGGGTCGACTGCGAAGGCCGCAAAGTCGAGTGTCGGTGCTACCACAAAGAGGGCCATAGGGAATTCGAGTGTTGGATGAAACCAGAGAGCCGTAATTACAGGCCACCAAAAAAAATACTCAGAAGACCTCAACTGGAGGATCTGGAGTACCACGAGGCTGTCAGGATGGCCAGACATCTACTGATGCTGGAGCCATAAAGGCAAGGGAGTAGATAGGGCATGGATACCCTAACTCCACGAGACCGCTAGTGGAAGACTTTGCTTACTTTCTATGTACTTACCTTGGATGTTAAACAGACTTATGTTATTAGTATATGGGAGTGTGTCGAGGACCACTCGCCTTTTGTGTGAGACTTTGGGATTAGTTGTGTGTACTCAGTACTATAAGCTTTAAACTTTGACGGATAATATATATGAACTGGATGTTAATGCTTACATCACAATATAGCAATACTCAAATGACAAAAAGTCAATGAGTCCGGAGATTACTGAACCAGAATTTCCACCTGCATGGCGCACTTGCTATTGCAAGCGCTATGATAAGAAAACCACTAAAATTTCCATCTGCCTTGCGCACTTGCTACAGCAAGTGCAGCGACAGCAACAAAACAGTAACAGCAACTGCAAATGCAACTGCAACAACTACTACTTTTAGTCTTTTATTATATGTACAAAAAAAAATGTTTTTCAAACGTTTTCATTCAAACCTTGAGATTAGAAACTTATGCAACTATGGAAGGACGTTAGTCCAACCACTGCAACTGGGGAAGCTATACAGCCACTATGACTGTAAACCACACCAGTTTAAATTGTTGGGAATTTTCAGACAGGGCTTATTAGCCAAATACCATCAGTGTATACCCGCATTTGATGCTAGTCACTACTAGTGATGAATGTTTAGTCCTCGTGGACAAGCATACCCTTGTAGATGCACCACCATCAGTGAGGATGGTTGGGAAATGAAGAGCCAAGTTGCTCAAGCTATTATGCAATCTGCAATACATCCAATTAAACGGATGAGGGAACAAATATGAACTATGGATGAGATATGACCGGAAAAAAAAAACAGGGAGAAAAAGGAAAATGTGTTGTACTCAACGAGATCAAAAAAAAGGGAGACACAAGTTTGCTAATATAACATGGATTTTACTTACACCGAGTTGAATAATATCAGTTATAGCACAAATTACCACGGATGCCACAAAGGCAATAGCACTTATTACAGGATAACTGATAACATGAACTATTACACAAAAAAAAAAGAAACAGGAAAACCCATTATAGACGAAAATATGTAGAATCCTCATAAGGAACAAGCAAATGCTTGCAATCCAGAGCAAAATCTACCAGATGATATAGATATAAACAAGTGACTATGCAAGGAAAAGATAAAGCTATATGATAGCAGAAACCTTGCTCAAGGAACAGTGGATTCAGAATGTACCACTCACAGGATAATTCGCACATCTTTTCTATTTGCCTCATTGGATATTAGCTGTTGAGCGTTTACGCCTCTGCACTCTGTATGACTGTATTGCACTCGCGCAGTTATTAATCTAATGGGAATGCAGAAAGATAAAGTGGATATCAACAAGAGTGTGTAAAAAAAAGGGGGAAAAAAAGAGATAACTACAACAGAGTATTACTCTGGAACAAAATCACCAGGAGACATGGATGACAAACATCATCTTGTGGACATATAGACTGGTACGTCTTAGTATTACAAAGACAAGTGCAAAGAACACTAAGTACTAACAGTAGCCAATGCCATATTACATCTCAACTGAATGTCAGTGAGAGAAGACACACGCATATATGCTAGTGATCCAAACTAGTGGATTCACAGCAAAAAAAAAGAGGCAAATTGAGCCTTTGTTCATGGGTCTACACCTCATACGGAGCGAGTGGGCCCATAAGAATGAACTTGGGAGAGAGCACAAAAAGATCAGTGCCTCACCTTTATATATTGTGGAACCCTGAAGGGCTAGAGTCATACCCGTCTCTCTGATATGAGGATAATCCACGAGTTGGAGAACTCTTTGAGAGCCAAGTATCCAGCGCTCCTTGTTGAGCGGCTGTTGATACTTGTGGGGTACGGGGGCGTAACCCTTTTTAAGGGGGTAGAGCCTCTTGGCTGTGCACATGTGTGCACTAAGTTTTGGCTGTTTGATATGCATTGCATACAAAAAAAAGAGAATTGGTGGTGTGCGGGGCATACGAGGTTTGTTTGGTTAGTATGTGAATTATTTAGTATGCATAGCATACAGTGAATTGGTTTGTTGGTTATGGTTGGTACGCGTTGTTTGGTATGTTTGTGTGTAATGTGCACTGGTATGTATGTATCTCACAAGATACTTGTTTGAATGTTGTATGTACACCATGTGTGTAACACTTTTCTTATGCTATTTGTGATATGTATTCAATTGCTTTATAGAATGATTACATATGGTATATCTATTATAGATAGGGAATGTGGAAGGTTATGGAACAATATGGACACCTCAGGAAGGTTGTCAGGACTTGTAGAACTGATAGGAAATGATGATGCTGATGGATCACCTATATCCATATATGATTGAACTAACGCCACAACGTGATGGCTATGTGCTGTATAGGCAATACGATGTGTGTAAATGATATATCACATAGATATACATTATGGGAACAATGGGTAGTTATACATTTTTTATATACTTACCTATTTGATTAAGAGACTTCGGGACGAAGTCTTTTTAAGGGGGGTAGACTGAAATACCCCAAACTTATTGAACATGGATTAAATATCTAATCACATTAATTAAGGCCTAAACACGCCTTAAAAGTCAACTGAGAACAACAGTGGTCAACACAAAACAAGATGTTGCACCCTTTGACTGTTAAGGGTAAATAAATACCCAAATGAATTTCTTAGGATCTAAAAATTTGTCCTAAGCAGATTAACACATTAATAAACATATTACAATTGTTGGACAACACTCCAACACAAATAAAAAGCATTTACATGCTTCAAGGTCAAGAAGGGCTAAAATGTGCTCTAAGAAACCTTAAAGGTCTAATGACCTCTAAATGATATAAAATTGGATACCATGATCAAATATAATGTAAGGAACACAAAAAAACCGTTTTCAAAGAAAACCGAGCTCAGAAACACCTTGAGACACAAAATGTGCACTAAAACTCCTTAAAGCACATTTTTGTGTAATTGTCTTCTAAATTGGTTTTAAATGGGCTAAAAGGTTATAAATACCTTTAAATATGATAAAATATCATATTATATGATATTAGGAATTTAATTCCAAGAATTTAATTTTTACAAATTTAATATTAAAATATTAATAAAACCCTAAAAGGGGGCCCGCAAGAGTCAATATTGACTAAGATTGGTCAAGAGGTCAAAGTTGACCCCTTAGACCATGTAAGTTCGACATTTACAGCAAGATAGCTCCATTTAGCCACTTGCACATCCAAAAGACAGCACACCAACATATCTCCATGATTTAAGGGCTACTTTTGCGCCTTTTTATTAGTTTATACACACTTTCACTCCATTATTTGAATTCTCCAGCTGGAAAAACGTGTGAGGAGCCTCTCCTTTCTTCAATCAGCCGGCTCCTTGCTCCCTCCTTATCCCCTTGATGAGTCACCTTCAATTATTAGACAATAAACTAATCTAAAGCACATTTTCAACCTAATAATACCAATTCTAGTCACTCTCTCTCTCCTAGCTGCATTCAATTCGATGAAGCAGCTCCTCCAAGCTCTCCCAAGATCTCTCAACCTAACTTCTTCAGTTGGGAAGGTAAACCTAACTTCTAAGCTTCGAATTAATGGTTTAAGGCTTGTTTTTGGCTCTTTTTCTTCATCTCTTCACCACCTATGCTTAGATCTCGTGACTAATCAGTTCCTATGGCTTATTCTCAGTGTTCTAAGGTTATAAAATCAATCAAATTCGAATGAAACAAGTTTAGAGACCAAGGTTGCTCAAAATCTCATTTTAAGGTAAAAATGTGCTTTTAGCTCATATCTTTTGATTCCCTTCAAGTTCGGCTGTGAAACTTTGGTCATAGCCTCATCTTCTTCTCCTTTCATGTGGAATCTGTTGGTTAGCCATTTGGAGCAAAGGTGGCCGAGATCCAAAGGAAATACCCTCTTTTAAGGCATTTTTCCAAGGTAAAACCTAATAACAAGGCAGCTTGTTGAGATCTAGCTATTTCCTATGTCAATATAGTAGATCTAACACCTTGTGGTGTGTTTGATTCAGGTCGAAACCATCTTGAACTCTCCTTGCATTCTTAAGGTGATTTTTGCCTTAAATCTTACATTAAATTACTTCTTATGGTTAGATCTTTCTTGGAGACTAACTAGGCCTTGGTTTCTGTTGAAAACATGTAAAACAAGATGTGGAGAATTTCTCCTTAAGGTGGCGAACCCAAACAAGGCTTTACCTAAGCTAAATCAAGGTATAAATCACTTAAAACCATAACTTGATACATTAACACAAGTTTAAGTGTGTGTATATTAATTGCCGTGAGTGAAGAGGTAAAATAAGGTCTTGTTTGACCTTAAAATGTTTAAGGAATGGTTTAATAAATTTTACAACTAATTAAACAAGCATAAATGTCAAATTTAAGACATTGTGTGGAAGTTTGGTAAATAAATGAAAATTATATGGTGAGGCCGAAATTTATATGTATTTTTGGGACATTTATGTGTAATTTATTTTGCAAGACAATGTTTGTAATAAGGCCATGTATTTTAGGCCATTTTATTTATGCATTTACAAGCTTTTATTTAAGTTTAGGTGGTATATAATTATTACCGAAATGAATAAGGGGTTATAGTGTAATTAAATTAAATTTAGGGACTTTAGAAAAATAAAGCCGAAAATTAGAGTTAAAAAGGAGTTAAAATAAAGTTTATAAGATTTTATAAAGTTTTGGGGTTAAATGGTGAATTTTAGAAAGTTTAGGTACTAAACCGTAATTATAAGGAATTGGTGGTCAAGGAAATATTAAGGTGGTCAACATTGACCATATGCTAGGTTTTGACCAAAAATAAATAAGTTAGATAACTTATTTAAGGTTTTATAATAGGTTATGTATTTAATGGTAATATTTTTATAACATATGTGGTGAATATGTTATTACCGAAAATTAAGGGTGTAAAATGGTATTTTAAACACCCATGGGCTATTAGGAATTTTTAGGAATTATTTGGTGGATTTTGGAATTAAAATGAACTATATATGTATAATATATAGTTATTATGTCATTATGACACTTTGGAGAAAAATAGATGGTGGAATGGTAAATATCAAAAGTATATGGGTTAATAAGGATATTTATAACCCTTTGGTGGAATTTGGTGATTTTTAGAATTATTAAGAGAATTTATTAAGATATGTGTATAAAATATGGTTTTAATGATATGGAAGAACTATATGTTATAAATAGGGCCAAATGGCAATTATAGAATAGCACAAGGGCTGTTCGGAATTTACAAAAAATAACCATAGGTTATACTCTTTTATAAGTTAGAAATGTTATATTAAATGGTATATATAACATGGTAAAAAGAAAGGGGTGATTTTGTAAATAAAGGAAACTATGGTTTATGGAAAAGAATAAGATTTTCTTATGGTGCCTAAGAGGCAATAATAAATAGTTTTGTATAAAAACTATAGGTTATAAGTTAAAGGGAATAAAAATATCACATAGTATGATATTAGTATATGGTATAACGTTACATAATGTTATGTGGTCAAAACGGAATTTAAATTAAGTTAAGGGCTATACTGAGTTAATAAGAGTTGAAAGATGAATTTTAGACTAAGGTCTATGATGTTATAAATGTTATGACAATGATATGGTTTAGATGGAATTAATATAAGGAAGGGCACTCACATAAAATAATGTGACAAACTATAAATAAATGAGATTTATAAAGAGGTGTTTATGGAATAAACCTTAGGAGTTGTAATTATACAACATAAGATGTTACGTGATATTAGGATAATAATCTTAATATAAGTTGTATAATATAATACAACTAATGGGAATAATCATCCAATAAAAGATGATAAAATGTAACATAAAATACAAGAGTTTATGAAACTCATGAGAATTACCTACGTGGTAAAAATATATACATACACAAGAATAATGTATATAAGGTGGATAAATATATTTTGGTTGAAAACCTTATGATTTAATGGTGGTGGTTATTTGGAAAAAAAATATAGTTACAAACTATAAGCTATGAATTTTGCTAAGATAATGGGTAATGAAATACAAAGAATTATAATGGATGATGGAAAAAAATATAATATAGAATGCATGCATATATGCAACTATAGGTTACGCACCTAAACTAGATGTGGATAAGATTAAAGGAAATATAAGGAATTAGACTTAACAGTTGAAATAGTTTTGACGTACGCGTTTTAAGTAACAAAGCCGACTGTTTTAGAAAAACCTGTAACAAACAACTGTTGAAAACAGGGGTGAACTGTCGGGGTTACTTATAATTCGGAAATACCGGATGTAGTTAGTCATGGAGACTGACTTATAGTTTTATTACCGTTTAGAGTATACTTCTGACAAGGACGCTTGACGAGCTAACGGACTACACGGAGCGTAGGATCTTGCTGATTCATACTCCACCGTAATACAGTCAGGGTGAACGGTATGTAAAGGGGTTTGATCCGAGTTGACCTAAGGTTGCTCCTTGGGCTCGGATTTGGTTGATATAACTTGTATGTTGTTATGTGTCCTTAGTTGTCTCTGAGGGCTTCCTCAATTCAGACTACTGTGTGATCTGTGATAAGATTGTTTGTCTGAATGTGTTAATTAATATGCATGAATTGTATATTACAGCTGCTTATTATTTACTGTTGTTGAGTTAACAGTATTGGTTCGTATATATGAACCTATATATATAAAACGAACTGGCGGCTATGGTGCTATCTTATATGAAATATAAGGAACGTAAGTAAAACGTTGTAGCACTATGATAATATATACATATTATCTGAGACTTTTATACGGAGCATTGGCCTTTCTATACGCCGCTCTCGTATCTAACACTGGATCCCAGTTTACAGACTCCGGATTGGACTAATGACCTTAGTCTGCTGTGTTAGGAAATTTGGTAATGCGATGCGATGGTATAATTAATTAATTAATGGAATGGAAGTAAAGCCAAGAGGATGTGGCTCTTGGTGCGCGCTGTGATCACAAAAACGATACCAGGATGTCCGCGTACGGGTCCGTAAGTATCAAGAAAATTTCCCGTGAGCTAGAATGGCTCGTTGGTCGGAGACTCTACCGTTGGAGTGGCTACTGCCGTGGGTGACCCGCCATAATATATGGGTAACTAGAGACATGTCGTTTTAACGAGACATTGTCACTAGGTATAACTGAACAACTAAAACAATTGAGACTTATACAGTGGCGAACAATACTATGGACGAGACTTAATACTTGTTTATTATTCTCATTGTTTCGCTTTGTTGTTCATTGGTTATACTTGTGGTTATTTTATTGTGTGTTGATGGTTGGATGGAGCCTACAAGGCTAAGGTAAAGTAAATATGAAAACGGTACGCTACGGCGAATGTACGTGGTACATTAAATTGCTATTGCTCGATACGTTCGATATACAAACGTTATTTGAAATATTCTATGAATGTTTGGTTTGGATGGATGACTAATGTTTATGGATATTTGGATGGTTGATTATGTATATTATACATTTATGCTTCAGTTTTGATTATAACTGTAAAAAGGAAAAGCATGAAACCAATCTAATAATAAGATGGTTAAAATGACAAGTGACCATTAGGGTCCAGGCCCGGCATACTCAGCGTCTATCGCTGATACTACACCATTACAGGTTGTTGATCATTGTCGGAGCTGAAGAGCAGGAACAGGGTAATTGGAGTGTTACTTTTGTCACCACACTTGGAGATGTTGTATAGCAGTGAAGATGGTGAATTGTATTATGGTAAGGTTGTGTATTCAGGATTGGGTAGACGCTCACTTGTCGATGTTTATGATTTATGGATTTAGTATGATGTATAGGAGTTTCTCGTTATCACTGCGGTTAGCAGTTGTTTATTTTGGAAGTTGGATGTAGTTTGGCTACGTTGCTCGCATGGGCGAGTAATGGCCGGTGACACCCGAGTGAGTTTTGTAATTGTTGTTTATTTGCCGCTGCGAGACGTTTTATTTATTGCTACGTGAGAGATTATATCGTGTTTGTGGTGAGGGGTGTTACAATAGTTCTGGTCGGGACTGATCACTAATCTCTGGAGTCTTCAAACGGTCATGAGTTACAATAATAAACCGCATAAAACTTCCTATTAAATACGCACTTAAAGCATGATACTTAGTGCTAGTAAATGGAATAACTTAACTCCCATATGTTGAAGCAAAACTCCATCCCTTAAACTCTCCACCATAATTAATAAAGAATTCAAGGCAACTTTTAACAAATCCCCACCTTGACATGAATTCCTTCTCCAAAGTGAATAATTCAAGCTTGTTCCTCACCGCCATAAAGCCCCTTGGGCTAATCAACAAGAAGATGAAAGTCCCACTAAGTTCACACATAAGGTGAACTTTGGAGTCGGAAGGGACTTAGTAAACATATGTGCAGGATTTTCTGAAGTGTGAATCTTCTTAACCAAGATATCACCTTCATCCACAATGTCACGAACAAAATGATATCGAACATCGATGTGCTTTGTCCTGTCATGAAACATCTGATCTTTAGTTAAGAAAATAGCACTCTGATTATCACAATGAACATAAGTTGCACCATTAATCGATGTGAGTTCATCAATTAAATTTCTAGCCCAAATTACCTCTTTGACAGCTTCACACAAGGCATATATTCTGCTTCTGTAGTAGAAAGAGCAACAGTGAGTTGTAATGAAGCCTTCCAAGAAATAGCTGTTCCACCCGGAGTAAAGACATACCCTGTAAGAGATCTTCTACGGTCAAGGTCACCAGCAAAATCTGAATCACAAAAACCTGCAAGGCTATCAGATGATCTCCCAAATACGAGACTCATAGTAGAAGTCTCTTTGAGGTACCGAAGAATGCACTTAACAGCTTCCCAGTGTCCCTTTCCTGGACACGACATATAACGGCTTACAACACTCACAGCATGAGCAATATCAGGACGGGAACATACCATAGCATACATAAGGCTTCCAACTACACTAGAGTAAGGAACTTGAGACATATAGCGTTCCTCCTTGCCCAATTGCGGTGACAAAGTAGTTGAAAACCTGAAATGAGCTGCAAGTGGCATAGAAACAGGTATGGCATTCTTCATGCCAAAACGACTTAGAACTTTTTCAATATAGTTGCTTTGGCTGAGATAAAGCTTTCCAGCAACTCGTTCACGAGATATCTCCATACCTAGGATCTTCTTTGCTGCACCCAGGTCCTTCATCTCAAATTCATTATGCAATAAATTCTTGAGCCTATCAACGTCAGATCTATCTTTACAGGCGATTAGCATATCATTAACATATAGAAGGAGATAAATGAAGGTGCCACTGTCAACCTCACGAAGATAGACACAACTATCATATTTACTTCGAGAAAAACCATGGGAAGTCATGAAAGAGTTAAACCTCATATACCAACGCCTTGGAGATTGCTTTAGGCCATACAAATACTTCTTTAGTAGGCAAACATTGTCCTTCTTACCTTCAACTTCAAATCCACGAGGTTGTCGAATATATATCTCTTCTTCTAACTCACCATACAAAAATGCAGTCTTCACATCGAGTTGGTCTAGCTCCATATCTTCTTGAGCAACTAGAGCTAGTAGAATGCGGATAGTGGAGTGCTTCACGACATGAGAAAAGACATCTTGGTAATCAATACCAGCAACCTGTTTGAATCCCTGAGCAACCAATCTCGCCTTATAGCGAGCATTCTCAACACCTGGAATGCCTTCTTTCCTCTTGAACACCCACTTACAACCAATGATCTTCTTATTTTTGGGTGGCTTTACAAGGTTCCACGTCTTATTTCGATGCAAGGACTCTAACTCCTCTTGCATAGCCACCATCAATTTCTCAGCATCATGCCGACTAACTGCTTTGTAGTAGGAGCTTGGTTCATCTGATGAATCCACCTCGCTAGCAATAGATAATGCATAAGACACTGAGTCTGCATATATATCTTGCGGGTGGTCTAGACTGCCTCCTTCCTCTTCGAACAGCAATAGGTGTCTGCTCTTGATCGGGTTGAGTCTCTTCAACGGGTGGCAAGGAAGAACTTGGGGAAGATGACTTTGGAATCTCAACCTCCACCTCCACCTTATCAGGTGATTTATCTTGAGTACCTGTATCATTACAAGAATCCTCCTTCCCCGGATTAAGCATGAAAGATTCGTCAAAAGTAACATCACGACTTAGAAAAGATTTCTTAGTAGTAGTATTCCACACCTTGTAACCCTTAACTCCAGAGCCATATCCAATAAACAAACATTTTACAGCTCTAGGTTCTAATTTTCCATCATTTACATAAGCATAACATGGGCAACCAAAAACTCTTAGAGAAGAGTAATCAGAAGAGTTACCAGACCACATCTCTTCCGGTGTCTTCAACTTCAAAGATGAATAAGGAGAACGGTTTACCAAATAGCTGGCAGTGGAAGTAGCTTCTGCCCAAAAATCCTTTCCCAAACTAGCATTTGAGAGCATGCAACGAGCTCTCTCAAGCAGAGTCCGATTTAAGCGTTCAACAACGCCATTTTGTTGAGGACGACCAACACAAGTACGATGAAGTATAATTCCTTCTTTCTTACAAAAGTTGTTGAACTCACTTCCCACAAATTCAAGACCATTGTCGGTCCTCGAATACTTTATGTGCTTTCCTGTCTACTTCTTGATCATGGTCTTCCAATCATTGAAAGTATCAAAGACTTGATCTTTGGTCTTGAGGAAGAAGACCCAATTCTTCCTCGAATAATCATCAGTGATAGTTAACATGTACCGAGCACCACCGAGGGATGGAACCTACGAAGGACCCCAGAAGTCAGAGTGAATGTAATCGAGGATACCTTTGGTAGAATGGGTCCCCGAGCCAAAGCTAACACGTTTATGTTTTCCATAGACACAATGCTCGTAAAACTCCAGGTCAACCATCTTCTGAGTTCCAAGAAGACCTCTTTCACTCAACTCTATCATGCCCTTCTCACTCATATGGCCCAACCTCATATGCCATAACTTGGTAGAATCAGGATCAGACAAGCTGGAAGAAACAGAAACTGATCCAAGAATAGTACAACCATGCAAGCGATATAAAGTATTATTTAACTCTGCTTTCATCATTACAAGACCACCACGAGAAACCTTAAGAACTCCACCTTTACCGGTGTACTTGCACCCAATTGTATCAAGGGTACTCAACGAAATAAGATTCTTCTTCAATTCTGGAACATAACGGACATTGGATAGAGTTCTTACCATACCATCAAACATCTTAATCCACACACTACCAATACCTTGAACTTTGTATGAAGCATTGTTTCCCATCAGCACAACTCCACCTTCAAAAACATCCAAGGTATAAAAGAAATCTTTGTGAGGCGTCATGTGGTAAGAAAAAGCAGAGTCCATGATCCAGCGTGATGAATCTCTATCACCATCATGACTCGCGGTGAGCACATCTCCTCCATCGTTGGCAACACTAGCTTTATTACTAGTTTGATCGGAGGTGCTAGAATTATTACTTGGCTTCTGCTTTTTCATCTTGTTTTTTAACTTCCAGCAATCCGCTTTGATGTGACCCTTCTTTTTACAATAATTGCACGCCATATTTTTATGGGGCCTTGACTTTGATCGGGACTTGTCTCGATTTCCTTTGAAGCCTTTCTCATGGGTCCTTCCTCGAGCAACCAAGCGTTCACCGGGAGATTCTTCAGTCTTGGTTAGTTGGTTGTCAATGAGCTCTCATTGAAGAAGAGCTTGTTTAACCTCGTCCGCCGTTATTTCATCACGCCCATACAATAAAGTTTCAGTAAAACTTTTGTAAGATTTGGCAAAGAACAAATTAAGGTAATGGCTAAATCTTCATCATTAATCTTCACATCGAAATTTTCAAGATCCATAACGATAGAGAAGAATTCATCGAGATGAGATTTAATGGATTTACCTTCTGCAAGACGGAGGTCTTGTAGTCTCCTCTTTAGGTATAGATGATTTGTAACGCTCTTCGTCATATAAAGTGACTCCAATTTTAACCACAAGGCTGCAGTAGTTCTCTCTTGGGAAACCTCTCTTAAGACTTCATTTGTTAGGCAAAGTTGTATAGCAGTTAACGCCTTCTGGTCGATTGTCTCCCAATCCTCATCCGCCATGCCTGCTAGCCTTTGGCCCAAAGCTTGATGCCAATCATGCTGGCGTAGGATGGCTTGCATCTTGAACTTCCATAAACTAAAATTCACATTCTGGTCAAACTTCTCAATATCGAATTTTGTAACCATCTTAACACAACTACCAACGGACAAAAGCTCTGGTACCACTTGTTAGGATATAACGCGGAAACAAGTTGGTAGATATAAGCGTTGATAATGAATTAAAAGTAAAGCGAGAAGCGGGATACAAAATTTTACGTGGTTCGGCTATGCTTACTCCACTAGCGGTGATAAGAATAATCACTATATATGTAGAGAGTACAAATTACAAAGGAGAGAATGAGGCACTCAAAATCTCACAAGTGAGATAGCTCTCTTAAACCTCACAAATCACTTAGAAAAGTGATATACAAACTCTCTATATTTTTCTCTCAAAAGGAAACTCGCTGACTTTTCGAAAGGGAGAATATTGCTTGATGCTTGGATGAATTGAAAAATGCCAACACAAAGACCCCTATATATAGGATTGGTCGTGACTGATCACTAATCTCTGGAGTCTTCAAACGGTCATGAGTTACAATAATAAACCGCATAAATCTTCCCATTAAATACGCACTTAAAGCAGAATACTTAGTGCTAGTAAATGAAATAACTTAACTCTCATATGTTGAAGCAAAACTCCATCCCTTAAACTCTCCACCATAATTAATAAAGAATTCAAGGCAACTTTTAACACTAACCATAAAGATGCTAGAAACAAGTTGAACTAAGCAAAAGGACATGGCTCGCTCCCTCTCTCTCCTAGTTCTTTCGCCCTCAATCCCAGCAACCCATCTTGCCACCATGTTGCCACCGCAAACAACAACTGGCCCACCCTCTAACGCCACCAATTCCACTGTCCTCCACTCCAAAAACCCTCTCAAATTCCCAGCCTCCCAGCATCTACCTTTTCCTCCCATCTGTCAACTCCGACAGTCATCGCCATAGAAAATATCAACTCTTCCCGAAAATCAACCCCTGGAGCAACAATGTTTATTGACAATACAATCCCACCACCAGGTCTGGCACCATTTGGAAGCTCTTTCATAAGTTTGGGCAGATTGTTGGTATTCACCTACCTAAGGTACCAAGAATACGTACAAAAACGAGATATGGGTTTATGGAATACAAACTCAAATCAGAGGCGGATCAAGCAATAGCTGAAACTAACGGCATGACGATTGACGCACACTAGTTGCAAACCCAGACAACAATCAATAGATGTTTCACCTTTGCGACTCCGCCGCAAAGATGGGCACAGAAAATGCAAGCTGCCCAAATAGACATGAGCTCACAAAGACCACCCTCTCCACATCGCTCTAGCACACCCTAGCCCAGGCAAGATATACAGTCCCAGGGGTTCATCAGTCTAGAATCTTCTTTGCTGATGAAAGTAAAACTGGAGCTTAGCATCATCATAATTTTACCCTAACAAACCAGCTTGAAAAGCATAGAAAACAAGCTAGTCGACTGGAAACAAAACACAGAGACCGGCACTTGCCTCTCCTCAACCAAATATATGGCAATATTCAGGACATATAACAAAGCGGAAAATTTCCTTCATTCGAATCTGGGAGAAGACCTTGGATGGGGTAAGCAAGCATGGCGACAAGAAGACCAGCTGTTATACCCAAAATTTTAAGCCCCCGGTATAGGGTTTGTAAGACTTTAGTGTTATGAGAGACACTTTGGTCAAGCGGTAATGATTCCCAGTTTGATCGGCACATTCCGGAGTGCCAGGGACAGCTAGGTCAACTTCAGGGGCATTTTCGTAATTTTCAAAGGCTTCTAAGCCCTCTATAAGCTTTCTCTCTCCACCAAAAGTGGCTCAAATCAACTAAAAATGCTTTCATATTTTAACCCATGATATTGGATGACATTTTGGGCATAATGGCTTTGGAATTTTGATTTTTCGAATTTCTAATAATTTTCTAGTAATTTTTGATTGAATCTGACGAGAAATTTAATTTACAAATATTCCAATATCCAAAAAAATTGATTCCACCTTAGAAAAATAAGAAACATCATCTTTTACAGATGGTTAAAATTTTATAGTCAAATTATTTTTGGAAGCCCTTGAGTTAAAGCGTCGGTAAATCTTAGTTTTTACTAGATTTTTCTATCTTTAAGGAAGTCTATATATGGAACCTTGACCCTTGATCAAATCAGAATCTCTCAAGCCCTAAGTCAGAATACTCAGCCGTCTTAAGTCTCTCACGTTTTTCAACTCCCAAACCGAAATTCTATCAAATCTTCACCAAAATCACCTTCTAAACACTTTTTCCAACTCCCAAAGCATCAACCATCATCAAAACCCCACTAAAACACCATCAAAATGTGGAGAACATCAAGAACAACTAGGGATCAGAAGCTCGATTAAGTCCTTTCGAATCTGCCATCAATGAGGCTTCCAACGTATCCCAACGTGAAAGATCACCACAATCCAAAAGGTAAAGAAGGTTTGTAAATGGATAATTCGACTCCTTTTGTCTTAAATTGCTCTCTGTTGAAATCCCGAATCGAATCGACTCTTTACGATTTCTGAATTGTCGTTTATCTCTGTTTCTGTCAACTAACTTGTTCATTAAGTTTCGTCAATAATTAGTCTTCAAATTGCAAATCCTTAATTACTAACGTCTCGGAAATCTTTCAGACTACATGTGTATTAAATTTGAGCCAAAACACCATCAGAAACCACCAAAAACCCGTCGTCCGTGGGTGGTCCGTAGCCCTAGACAGGTTGTCCCTGGTCACGAACACCCTCGGACGGCGGAAGGAATTTTTATCTTTTAAAATTTAGGGTTTTACAAAGTATGTCTCGGCCCACAGACATTCTTTCCGTGGCCCCAGACTTTTTCAAAATTTCGTTTTCTCTTAATTCGACTTTTCTGTAAAACTAGGTTAATTAGGGTTCATGGGTTCGGACTGTAGGTCCGTGGCCACGGACAGAAACAAAATTCGACTTTATTCTGCCTCCGAAACCCTAGATTAAGTAATCTCACTTTTCACTTTAAATTTCTATCAAAAAATTATAAAAATATAAAAAAATCAGAAGTTCGCGCACTTAGGTTAAAACGACTCGTAATAAGCCGTAATTAAACTAAGTAAAGGAAAAACGACTCGTAATAAGCCGTAATGAAACTAAGTAGAGGAAAAATGACTTCAAGGGGTAATGAAAGTAATTGAACCCTAAATAAGTCGAATACCAATCCCCCGAACCCAAACTCTTCTTTCCTAATTTAATCTAGGTTAAAATTCGGTGGTGACTCTAATTAGGTTCCAGTGAGCTAACTTAGGACTTAGTAATTAATGTTTTATGACATAATTATTCAGCTTAGGTTATAAGTGGACCTAGAACCCGACCAGATCCTAATCAACTTGAATCAACATAGGATAGTGGTTCAAAAATCGAGGCTCACAGAATGGCGACTCAGCTGGGGACAAATTCTTAATTGTAAATTTGTTTAATTTTAAGATAGAGGACTTAACTCGAAATTGTTTATTTAGGGCTTTATTACATTGTTTATTTACCTTCGTGCGCAATTTAAATTTCTGCACCTCTGCATCATGTGAGAGCGAGGGTCCACACAAGCCAATTTCACCCCGGGACCCGCTTTAGGGTCCCTTGTCAGGGACTCACACCTTTTAAGGTGATGTGAATAAGTGGGGGAAAAGAGGAGCATGTCGTCTAACCATATCCCCTTAATGGGCTTTATCCCCAATCATTTTCCTGGCAGTGCCCTTACCTAGCCTTGTTTGGTCATTCAAAGGCCCGACCGTAAATGCACACCTTTAGGTGATGTGAAAAAAGTGGAAAAGCCCAAAGAGAATAGCGTGCAAGCCTTATTCCTTTACGGTAACCTGGGCCCACGCCCCAAGCACCGCTCTGGATCAATCCATACCCATTGATCAAATTCGTGTGAGGACATATTTGAACTTGTATGAAACCTTGTCTGCACCTGTGATTGGCCCATCACTAGCTTTAGAACTGATAGGGTTAGACGACATGTGAAACCTTACAAGCGGCCCAACTCAATTCATGTCTTCAATCATTCGTGGCCCAAGAGGCCCATTAGTTCAGGTTGTATTAATTTCTTGTATGTGTCTTTTAAAACAGATCATGGCCCATTACTTCAATTTCCCTAAGCTCTACGATAGATCCATGAAAGATGTGTTCAATTGGTTGAGAAAAGTTAACAATCTATCCATCCTTCATCCTCTTGCATACTTAGTCCAGTCACGATTGCACGAAAGTTTCCTTAAGGCAGCTATTAGCCATTGGGACCCAGTAGAGCACCTTTTCAAGTTTGGAGAGAGTGAGTTAACCTTGATGCCTGAAGAATTCGACGCACTTCTAGGAGCTAACACCTTAGAAAGCCCGGTAGTGCCTAACTTGACGATGTCACAGATCAATTCTCATGCTCACTTGTTTGGGTTAAGTCCAACTCAGTTATTGGAAATGGTAGGACCCAAGGGGATGCCGGTTGAAACCCTTTCGGACTTCATCGCTTCTGAGACTTCTTTAGAACACAAGAGAAATTGCCTTGATCTCGTATTGTTGGCAACTTACCTGTTCAGGACCCCGCAGATGGCCATACATCGGAACGTCTTCCCTTTGCTCTCACAGGTTCGAGCTGGTTTTGCCCTAGGGCCATTGATAATTGCGCAAACTATTCAGAGCTTGGATTCATGGCCCATATCCAGGCATACTCTTTATTTCTTCGAGGGAAGCATCTATCTCCTGCAAACTTGGCTCCTCGAGCGGGTCAAGCTGGTCCCCGAGTACAATCAGATGTTTACTGTCCAGCATGTCCCTAGAAGATGTATGCCTGAAGAGCCGGTTAGCGGCTGGCCAGTCTTTCTCGACTCCATTCAGCAGGGTCATCAGATACGGTGGACTGTTTTGGCTTGGAAGATCGAAGGAGTTCGGATGCGTGAGGATTACTATGGGGGAATCTAACTGTCTGCCTTCATGAATTTTCATGTCATTCACCCATGGCGATCCAGATGTCAGATCGGAAGAGCTCAAGATCGACCGAGGGACCCAATGTATGAAGCACCAAAGAAGGTATACGACAATGATGTTCTTTACTTGATTATGATTGACTGATTGGAAGGGGAAGTTCAGGCCGTAAAACCTCTATCACCCTAAGATTTAGATCTCCTATTCAGTTATCAGAAATGGTTGCAGGACCAAAAAGAGAAGATAGATGCATTCAAGCGAAAACAGCAAAAGTCGGTGGAGCCAAGATCTATCAAGAGAAAGATGACATTGTAAACATGTCTTTTCTAGTTCCCGTTATTTCTCATTTTTCATAGATTTTTGTAGGATTGTATTCCTTTCAAATTCAAAATGAATAAAAGAAGTATTTCACTTCAAATTTTATACTTTTTTTTAAGTTTTAAGTTAAACAATTGAATAAACAAAGAAAAGAAAACAAGTACAAGAAAAGAGGGGCGTCCACGGCCCTGGACGCGCCATCCGTGGTCCCGGACATTGACTCGGACGCGTTCGTTTGACCTCCAAGCGACGCCGTTTTTTTAGCGGTCTTCCTCACTCAATTCAAATCAGGATATCTCCCAAAATTGACACTATTTCTCCAGCAAACCCCATTCCCAAACCCTAAAATTCTCTCTTCCATATCTTACTCGTTTTTGACCAAATCACTCTATTCCACCACCATTTTGCTCACAAAACATTCCTCCTTCAATTCTGAGCACTTCCATACCAAGATCTATTCATTTCGAGCAGTAACAAAGGAGAAAACGCAAGTCCGAAACAAGGTCCGGGGCGGACTATTTTTGCTCTATTTCAGCATGTTTCTGACTTCCAACTCAAAATCCCATTCCACCATTGTATTTGAGTAAGTTTTCTCTACATTTTGACTACTCATTTGTCCATTTTGGTGAAGAAATGAAGAAAAACGAAATTTGGAGCTAGGAAGAAGACGACAATGGTGTTTCTCGGGTTAAAATTTCGAAGTTTGATTTTTTATGTTCTAAGTGGTCAATTAGTTTTAACTTGACATTAGAAAACGTGAAAAGTTAGAACTGTTTGTTGTTGCCAAAAATCGCCCATTTCAGTTTAGTGTGTTTTAGGTGCAAAATGAGGTTTCTAGCGTTTTTAGCTCGTGGAATATTGCAAGTTTGCGTGAATGATAAATCTTAGACAGATTCTATGATGTGGAGTGCAATGGAAAGCACGGGATTATTGGAAAAATTAGGGGAAACTCTATCAAAATTTCATATTTTATGCCTTTCAGGAGCACTATGGAGGGCCGTAGGGGTTCTCGTAGGATAGCTGAGGCCAGGGCATCAAGCTCCCAGCCACGACGTAGGTGCCATAGAGGGGCATCTCCAGCCTATGACCATACCCGTTTTAGGGGAGCTCGGCAGGAGCATTGGTTCCACGAGAACCAAGATATTTCCATTCAGCAAGAGCATCTTTTCAGTGACGAGCTGATCGCCACTTTCGATCTCGACCACCTGTTTCCGCACCTTCATTGGGGAGGTTGCTTACCTTCCCGTAGTGTTACATCAGGGAGTTGGTCATAGAGTTCTATGCAACTTGGATCAGGATGAGACCGGGGCTATAGTATCCTATGTGCATGGTCAGCCCATCACTGTGGCTTAGAGGATTTTTTACATTTCTACGGCCTACATCCCGGCGACCCTGAGCATAGGGGACTAGATACGGTTGAAACTCGCAAGCGCTCGTGATGCGTCCCCGACGTGTCGTGGACGTATCGGACTCTAATAAAACTTGATAGACGAGAGGCAACTATAAAACTGGAAAACACATTTCGATTGAGAATTTACACACACGAAATTCACTCAACCTCCCTTGCCCCACACACGGACTCCCAGGAAAGTTTCGACTTTACCCCTAAAGTCGTCAACCCTCTCTTGACTATCGGCCTACGGTTCACCGACCGTTCCCCGACCTGTTGTCCTATCAAATACCCCTTGTATTGATACTCTAACCCAGTCCTCACTAGCTCACCAACTCTCTAGCACTTACACACACTCCTAAGTCTGATCCACACTTGCCTAGATTATCTCTATCTTTTCTCTCGTTCAGGGGCTTATCTTACAAGGAACATTAATGCACGTATTTATACAAGTTAGTTGAGATGCCAACTAACATCCTAGGAGTTGTAGACTCTAAGAGTAAAACACTCATTCTTTTATAATATAATATGCGCACCCTACTTGTAGATTCTCGTCCAACTTGATCTAGAGTCACCAGCACACGCGTTGCTTTGTGAATGGGCAAGTTGGCGGCACGTCTCCCCAAGTGGTCGGTCACCACTTGCACACTTCAACTTGTCTGAACTTGTCTGGCTCATTAATGCTCATAAATGCTCTCTTCTGAAGTATTACGGCTATGTAATGGTGTTCATCAATAGCCTTTGCTTATCTTGTTATCTTGCACATTAATGAGATACACCTTTTGTCGTGTGTTTGTCATGAGCAAGTTGCTTGTGTGGTTGTGAATAATCTGAGTGAGTTTGTCGACGTTTCTAACTCCATTTGGTCCTTGTTTCATGTCTGATGTAAGAGATATGTGGTGGTGTGGTTCTTGACTGCTTGTGTCTTGCTAGAAGTTCTCCGGAGCTCTCACCGACAGGTGCTCGACTGGTAGAGCACATGTCGTGGATTGAGCGCGCTTGCAACCTTGCGTGCTAAGCCACTCATGACTTAAGTGCGCTTGCAACCTTGCGTGCTAAGCCACTTATTCACCTGTCTTTTTGAAATCATGAATCTTGACAAATGCATTAGATAGACAACACAAGGTTTGCTATCATCAAAACTAAAGGATCTTGTTTTAACAATTTCCCCCTTTTTGATGATGGCAACCTATACACTTATTATGTACTTGACAATCAAGAATTGAGAGATTCCCCTAAGAAGGATTCACCTGAGTTTATTAAGGGTTTTTAAAAATGAAAGAATTTTAACGAATGAAAGCATAAGTGACAGTTTTTATGCTATATCATAGATAAGGTTTCATTCAGATGATACATAATACAAGGACGATAGACATACTCTCACAAGTACATATACTTTTTCTTTCCCCCTTTGCCATACAGCAAAATAGGGAGCAACTACACGACATAAGATGTTTTAAGGGCCATGACATTCCATAGATTACAAACTACAAAATATGATCAAGATAATATAGATGGAGTGACGTAGTTTGGTATCGCATTCATAATCCTCTGAGCAAGTAGGCTCTTCTTCCGAAAAACTGGCTTTGATCGAAGAAGGTTTTGCTTTGGGTGCGGTGATCAAAGGTGATTCAGCTGTGGTTGAAATGTCAGACTCATCAGAATCTATGAAGAACTCCATGCAATGTGGAGAACATGATTGTGATAGAGTAATACTTGAGGTGATAGACAAAGCTGTTAGGGAGTCGGAGTCTGGTTGAACATAGCTTTGGGCGACGTATTTCTTTGGGTGTTTTGTGGTCATAAACTTACGAATTATGGAGTGAATGGTTTGCTCATTCGAGCTGGACGAGCTTTGTGGGTATTGAGCCATTGCGTGAGATGTTTGTGAGTGGTAAAAGGAGTAAGCATGTTTTATAGACACATTGGATATGCTCAACGACATATCGGTGAGTGGCATTTAATGAGGTGCTACGTCTTGTGGGCTATGTTGGTAGGCTTTTTAGGTGTCAAGGTCAGAGTTTGGATTAATAGAATGGAAGGGACTAAATATGTCAGATCATTTTGTAATTTTTAATCAAGGAAGAAGCAGCCAAGACAATAAATTATTTCATACCTATCATAAGCATTCAAGTATACAAAAACCAGTTGCATTTTCATTGATGTCCAAAAGGTACAGTGAAACAGATAGTCAAGGGCAAAACAGAGCATTTGATGGAAAAGAAAAAAAATCTATTCCTAACTCTAACTCTCACGGTTTCACTTAAGTCTCTAGGAGACAAAGAACACTCAGGCTATGTGAGAATCTATAAAATCTATCGCTCCTTAAACCATGTGATGAACACTTGGTTCAGTGGAGACTGCCTGCACAGCTGTAAGAGTGACTCTTACACGCTGAAGAACGTCCCGAGTTGAAGTGTCCAGACTGGTCCCCGACCTGTCTTGGACCGGTGAGAGACTTCTTCTCCTTTTGATTCCTGAAGCTCTTGCTATTGGTCTAGGTTCTGACCTTGCATCTTCACTCTTTTTGGGCTTCTGGACAGCCACGATCTTATCTCTTTAGTCTTTATCCCCATTTTGGATAGCATCTCGGAGCAGATCCAGTCCTGAGCGGTGCGCGCGCACTCGTGGAACCTGTCGGTGTCCACTCCACTCTCTATGAGTGCCGCGGTGACCTCTCCCCCGTGCACCAGACCTTGGTTAACTTGTCGACTCTCATCTAGAGTGAGGAGAATCATGGCTGGAAAATCGATCTTTTCCTTGGTCTTGAGTTCATATAGCAGTCTCACATCCCGTGCATTAATGATGTGAGTGCGCTTGTTCATTGGGGTGATGTTGTGGGTGACTAAGCTGAAGAGAACCCTGTCCATGATGGACATGTCCCCGACATTGAAATTATTTAGTGTTGCCCCTTTGTTGAGCAAGGTGACCATCTTTCCTCCTTGGTATCCTAGGTCATTCCAGGTTGTTTCTTTGGGAATGACTAGACCCTTTGGCTCTAGGTTGAAGGTCTTGCAAATCCAAGACTTGGAGATCGTGATTTGAGCAGTTTGGACCGTTGAGTTGAGGAAGTTGTCATCTTCATTGATTGGAGTGGTCCAAGATATCTCATATGCTCCTTGAGCAACTTGGTGTAGACAGGGATATGCTCTTGGAAGAATTCTAGCCATCCTTGGAACTCTAATAGCTTGATGATCTCTCCTAGACCCATCTTCTTCATCCACTCTATGTCCAACGTCTTTGGTAAGACAGGACAGGAGCGGTCGCTGACGTTCTTGGCCTTGATCACTGGAGGCTCTAGTTCTTCAAGCCTTTTTAGTCGCTTCTGGGACGGTGGAGGTTGGGACTTGGCAGCTGATTTTTCGGTATGAGCAAGCTCCTCGACCTCCTTGATGTCAGAGGAAGCGCCCATCTTCCTTTTTCCTTTTTCTTTCTCCAAGTGAGCACGCTCCTCGATCGTGTAAATAATAGGTGATGTTGGAACCTAAGGTTTTGCTGATAATGGCAACAGATTAAGTTTGGTGACAGAAGAAGTATCACTGATAATAGCATCAGAGTAAGTCTGGGCGACGAAGGAGTCTGACTGCAGAAGGAGTCGTTCTACGACATAACATTCTCCTGGAAAGTTCTAGAAGCTACAATGCAAACCTTTACTGGTAAAACGTGGAGAAAAACAAGGAAATAACTGTCACACACGTTCAAATATGATCAGGCCCGAAAATCAAGGAGGTAATGGTTAAATAGCGCCGGAACTAATCCCAGTACAGAGCTGCTGAGATATTTTCCACCCAAAGTGTAGTGGGAAGTTGTGGGACGTCGTGGAAACGTCAGTTTACACGTTATGGAAGCGGAAACTTCGGGATTTATCAGTATTTAAGCACGTAGAAGTCATTTGTAATTGTTGGAGCTTTCACTTCCACATTTAGAGAGAGAGAGTCATATTGAGAGATATATTATTTTCAAGAGATCTTAGTGAGACTTTGTCATTTAGCTTAGGTATTTATTACCTAGAGAGCACACAAAACACCCCCCTTTACTCCTTGTTACGCATTGATCTACGCCGAGAGTAGAGTGAGTGTTGGATGAGACAGAGTACCTCTGTCGAATCCCAAGATAGAAAGCTAGGTTGTAATTCACATTGAATTTCAATACAAGCAAAATCCTATGTTGTCAATTTTACACAAAATCTTCCGCATTATCTCCTTGGCAATTACTTATCTCTAAGCAGGGTTGGTCTAAGACTAACACCTCAGACCTACTCGGTCAGCACCCCGATCCTATCAAGTGGTATTAGAGCCTGCGTTGGCTGACAAATCTCTCAAGATGATTGAAATCTCCTACTGAGAAAAGGCTGAGTCAGGCACCACTAGTTTGGTGTGCTTGATGGCTCACAATGGTGAGAAACCCGCTCATGATGAGGTAAGTGAGACTCCCTCTGCGATGAAAATTTGTAGATATTGTGGTTATGATGGTTATACGGACTCTTCCGATAATAAACTATGTAATGATTTGTCATTTAATATATCTCGTGTGTCTGCAATTATCAAAGCTCGTGATCTTTACTATAATAGTTCATCATTGTCGAAGAGGGGACCCAAGTATACCTGGGTTCCCAAAACTAACTAGTAGCGTTTTGTAGACATAGTGGCTCGGAACAATAACTCTTGGTTTCTGGACAGTGGTTGTTCAAGATATATGACAGGAAACCAAGTTGAGTTTACGACTCACTCTGACCATCAAGGGGGAAAAGTTACTTTTAGAGACAACATGCAGATAAAAATCATAAGAATGGGCTCCATTGGTAACCCTCTTTATTTAAATTTCATAATGTTTACTTAATTGTTGTTATTGGACAAAGTCTCTCAAGTGTCTCTCAAATTTGTGACTTCTCCAATCTTATGTTATAAGATTTATGACTCTATCACTCGTGATTGTAAGGAAATATGGTTTATGACTCTAGTACTGGTGATCTTAAGGAAATATGGCACGTGATGATAAGAATTTCCGATATATATGAGAATCACGTGCAGAAAGCAAGCAGACTCGGTCTGCGAATCATGTACTGAAGCAAGCCAACTATCTCTGCGAATCTTGTGCAGAAAGCAAGCTGACTCGCTAGCTTCAAGTACTTTGAAGACTACGGTATTTTTGATCCAAATGTTAACATTATGCATGATAATACCAGCTAAGGTCATCAAATTCTCTAAATTTCATGCTCGCACTAAATTTATATACTTGAGTTCTCATTTGTTACGAGATTATGTGGAGATGAACTTAATCTAATTAAACTAAGGTTCCACATACTCCAGCTTGCTGATATCATCACCAAGGCATCACCCATGGTTGCATTTGAGCATTGTCGCACACACCATGCATGACTCGTTCTAACTGAGGTGGTTGTATCTCCTCTCCCTTTTGGAGACAGAGTCTGGGTACTCAGGTATAATCTCTCTGGCACCATACTCTCCTTGGTTAAGTAGTTCAACTAAACTTTGTCTACAAATGTTTTTTGAAAACCCGCAACTTTTTCCATACCAATTCGACCAAAGCACCAACATCAACCATCCCACGACCCTAAAGCACAAATTATCCTAACCCTCAAACCACTCCTACTCACTCCCCCACTCAAAGCCGAAAATCCTTAAAACAAGGCACTATTGTTATCCCAACTCCTGAAACCATCACTAAGTCTCCCATGGCCATCTCACTATACAAAAATCCCATCCACTTTGGGTCCATCATTACTAATGCCCAACACACCCTACAGTCCTAGTCGATTACCCAACCTACCTTGCCCAAGCTCCTCTACTATCTCAGCCGAAGCCCTTGCCACTCCTACCAAACCCACTACCACTACCTCTGAAGCAAACCCACTACCTCTTACTACCTAAGTCCATCACAACCCCTTCCCTTCATTCGACCAAGAAATACTGCTAGAGTCAATCTGCAAACAGAATCGGTTTGGCAAAAATACCCACGTAGTTGAAGTGAATTTCCAAAAAAAAGGGGAAAGAAAAGAAAAGAAAGAAAGACAGAAATCCCATGAGAAGCCTAAAACAAAGCAAATTACGATCGTCTCTTCAACTTATATTCAATTTGAATAAGACGTACTCTTGCTCCAGCCACCACTTCCAAGAGTGGAACTTGCTCGACTCTGGTTTGCGCTTCACATCAACGATAGCTTGCATATATGGGTATGAATTCTTTGGCTAATACGCTTCACTACTACGGTTAGCCACATCCAGCACTCTCTTGAGATTCAAAATGAATGGGTCAATACCAAGATGCAGACCAAGTCCCTCACCCCATCTCCTAGCCTACACCCCTTACCATACTTTTAACTTATCTCCAACTTTGTTTATCTTGGCGGTGTTTTTATCAATCTTTAGTAGAATTGTTGGTTGACTATTTAGCCATGTGATTGCTTATGGATGTCAGCAGACTCACCCTGTTTTGCCAAATGATGTCAAAAAGGGGGAAAGCGGTGAATCCCATTTTCAGTAAGACGCGTTAATGTTTTTGGTGGTCGGAAGACTTGAATTACGCTTATGGATTTTGCCTTGCTTGATGGTCAAGCAGACTGTTTCTGTTTAAGCTTAGTTTAATTCTACTATGCTCTTCTCTTACTGGTCTTGTCTTAAATGACATGCTCAAACTTAGGGGGAATATTGGACTAAGAGGGAATCAATCAGCAAGATTGGTTCTTCCAAGCATGTTTGCTTGTATGTCTTTTTTGCAGGTTAACTCTTGCTACGGGATTCACTCGAGTGATTTTTGGCATCATCAGCAAAAAGGGGGAAAATGTGTGAAGATGTTAGAGTTTTGCCGAAGATTGTCAAAGCCTAGCTGTCAGCAAGAGTCGGACTGAGCATTGATTCAACAAAAAGAGACCAAGTCAAAGAAAGTATGAGTTTAGAAAACAGTAACTCCCACTATAGAGAACAAGTCATCCAGAGCCTTCCCATAGAAAAAGAGTCATGACAAACATAGTTTGGTTGTCAACCGACTCGATCTGTCAAGCGGTTTGAGTTCTTCTCATCTTATGAATGATGCTCACCTTAAGGGGGAACTTTATCTCATCTTGACTGAGGCGGTTCCCTTTGCCATCATCGGCAAAAAGGGGGAATTTGTTGAAACCTAAGGTTTTGCTGATAATGGCAACAGAGTAAGTCTGGTGACAGAAGAAGTATCACTGATAATAGCATCAGAGTAAGTCTGGGCGATGAAGGAGTCTGACTGCAGAAGAAGTCGTTCTACGACATAACATTCTCCTCGAAAGTTCTAGAAGCTACAATGCGAACCTCTACTGGTAAAACATGGAGAAAAACAAGGAAATAACTGTCACACACGTTTAAATATGATCAGGCCCAAAAATCAAGGCGGTTAAGGTTAAATAGTGCCAGAACTAGTCCCACTGCAGAGCTGCTGAGATATTTCCCGCCCAAAGCATAGTGGGAAGTTGTGGGACATCGTGGAAACGTCAGTTTACACGTTATGGAAGCGGAAACTTCGGGTATTATCAGTATTTAAGCACGTAGAAGTCATTTGTAGCCGTTGGAGCTTTCACTTCCACATTTCGAGAGAGAGAGAGTCAAATTGGGAGATATATTATTTTCGAGAGATCTTAGTGAGACTTTGTCATTTAGCTTAGGTATTTATTACCTAGAGAGCACACAAAACACTCCCCTTTACTCCTTGTTACGCATTGATCTACGCCGAGAGTAGAGCGAGTGTTAGATGAGACAGAGTACCTCTGTCGAATCCCAAGATAAGAAGATAGGTTGTAATTCACTTTGAATTTCAATACAAGCAAAATCCTATCTTGTCAATTTTACACAAAAGCTTCCGCCTTATCTCCTTAGCAATTACTTATCTCTAAGCAGGGTTGGTCTGAGACTAACACCTCAGACCTACTCGGTCAGCACCCCGATCCTATCAGGTGATGATGATTCTGTGTCGCTATTACCATCTTTATGTTGTCGCTGAGGTGTTGGAGACCTGTTGACGACTGGTTCTCCGAGAGTGGCTGTGAGATTTGCCTCCTCTTCGGAGTCAGGTGCAGTTACACCTTCCTCCTAGTCTTTTTCTTCTATTGAGGCCTCCTTCTGAGATGGTTCGTCACTTTGAACCTCCTCTTCCTCCAATGATTGAACTACTTCTTTGACGATAGCTGAAGGAGAGGCTTCTTCTTCCTCGGTGAAGTGTAACCGTCGTGTTGTTTTCTTTGTGGTGTTTTTGGAAGTTTTAGGTGAGGGGGCATGAGAAGACATTTTTGGTTCTTGTGTGGAGCAGGATCAGGAATGATGGTGGGGTTGAAGGTGCCGGATGTGATGAGGTGGTTGGTTTTGGGAATGTGGGATTTTATATACTCTACCTCACTGGAGAGAAGGTTCCCTTCTTCGATTACTTTAACCGTAAGCTCGTTCTCCTCCTCCCTCGTCACTAGAGTAGGAGATCCTGTCTGCTGGATGTCGGCCACTTGTTGTGTGGAAGCTTCTGTGAGGATTTCTTTAGCTTTTGATCGTAGAGCAATCTTTGGTGCCATTTTCAGAGGAGGATTTTGTACTGGAATTTAGTACTTTTTGCTCGGGTGTTCTTTAACGGTTGTGAGACTAGGTTCTTTGCACTTGAATCTCGTAGGAAATTTTGTGAGAGAGAAGAGAATATGCTTTGATCGCTTAGAGAGATTAGAGAGAGTGAGGGCACTAGTGTGACAGGAGTAAAACCCCCATCGCCCTTTTATATATATCGAGTAACGGTCGGCGACCGCTCCTCGTTTGCTCGCTGACATGTCCTAACGATACTATTCATAACAGGCAGCGGTCGACAGTTGTCAGCGATCCTTGAGAAGTTTTTCCTTTTCCATCCGTTGGACTGTCTCTAACCTAATCTCACTTTGTGGTGAAAATGACATATCTGCTTCAAGTAGTCGTTTGACATGTTTTCTATGCATTAAACTGATCGTTGATTACTGAACGACAATATAACAGGTGGTGCTCACATGTCGTTGACCGATCGTGTGAAATAAAAGCAGTTTAACTGTGATTAATGAATATCATACCAAGATCATGAATAATCTTAGTAAACCTTTCTCTACTTAATGGCTTTGTAAAGATGTCAGCTAGTTGATTCTTAGTATAAATATACTTTAAACCAACTAATTGTTTTTCATAACAGTCTCCAAGAAAATGATGTCTAATATCAATATGTTTGGTATAAGAATTATGCACAGTATTTTTGGAAATAGAGATGGCACTTGTATTATCACACATAATTGGTAAAGTACATGTTTTGACGCCATAATCACCAATTTGTTGTTTAAGCCATAGGAGTTGGGCACAGTAGCTTGCCGCAGCAATGTATTCAAATTCAACTGTTTAGATTGCAACACTTTGTTGTTTCTTTGATCCCCATGCAATCAGACATGATCCAACAAAGAATGCTGTCCCTGAAGTGCTCTTTCTATCGGTGATAGATCCTCCATAGTCTGCATCTGAAAATCCTACAACGTTACAGTTATTGAACTTAGGATAAAAGAGACCAAGATTCATGGTTCCTTTTAAGTAACGTAGGATTCTTTTTACTGCTGTGAGGTGACTTTCTCTTGGATCTGCTTGAAACCTGGCACATAAGCAAACGCTATACATGATGTCAGGTCTACTAGCAGTTAAATATAGTAGATAACCAATCATCTCTCTGTAAGATCGCTGGTCGACCGGTTGGTCCCTTCATCATTCTGCTTGACTTGAAGTCCTAGGAAGAATTTCAATTCTCCCAAATCACTCATCTCTAATTCCCTTTTCATCAATGCTTCGGACTTCTTGCAATATTTTTCATCAGAGGCTCCAAAGATTATATCATCAACATATACTTGCACAAATAGAAAATCTCTTTTGTTGATGTACACAAATAGAGTTTTGTCTACTTTACCTCTTTTAAAGTGGATTTCCAATAGATAGGAGGACAGGCGATCATACCATGATCTTGGAGCTTGTTTGAGCCCGTAAAGAGCTTTGTCAAGTTTGAGTACCATGTCTTCTCCTTCTTGTGTCTCAAAACCTGGAGGTTGCTCAACATATACTTCCTCTTTGACGTACCCATTTAGGAAGGCACTCTTGATGTCAAGTTGGAAGAGTTTGATTCCTTTGTGTGCAGCAAATGCAATTAGCAATCTGATAGATTCCATCCTTGCTACTGGAGCGAAGGTTTCTTGGAAGTCTATTCCTTCTTGTTGACGATATCCTTGAGCCACCAGACGAGCCTTGTTCCTGACAACTTCTCCCATTTCATTCAGCTTATTTCTAAAGACCCATTTTGTGCCAAGTACTCCTTGATGAGTAGGGTGAGGCACAAGATGCCAGACTTTGCATCTTTCAAACTGGTTTAGTTCTTCTTGCATTGCATTGATCCAGTCTGAGTCTTGAAGAGCTTCCTTGAAGTTCTTGGGGTCGATGGGTGAGACTATAATTGAGAAGGCTAGAAGATCTCGAGTTTGTGCTTTTGTCTAAGTTCCTTTGGATATGTCTGATATGATATTCTCCAATGGATGATTTTTGTACAAAGCACGAGATTGATGAATGGTTGATGGAGAGAGAGGATCCTCGACATGATTCACTAGTAGAAAAAGACCCTACCACAGCGGTTGTTTGGTACCTATGGTAGCGGTTGAAAACCGTTGCGATGGGTGCCGCTGCGGTAGACCTATTTTTTTTTTAAAAAAACCACCTATCGCAGCGGTTGTTAATAAGAACCGCTGCGATAGACCTATTTTTTTTAAAAAAAAAACCACCTATCGCAGCGGTTCTTACTAAGAACCGCTGCAATAGGTTTTTTTTTTTTTTTTTCCATTCCACCCTACAATTCTACCACACACACCCAAAATCAATCAAACCTGTTAAGATATAGCAATTAACAATGCCACCACAGTGGGGCATTAGATCAACCATTTCACCATTTAAAAGCCACCAAACCTATCTACGGGCAATAATCCACTTACATTTACAAATTTGAGCAAATTAATCAAACATCAACAAAATCTTTACAGAAACGACAATTGTTTCATGAGAATTTCAAAATCATCCTACTCAATCCTACCAAACCCTAGAAGCAACCTACATTAACGCTCATGAATTCTGCCCATTCTTCGAGCACCTCGGTTATATGTCCTTCGTTGTAACCGTCTACCAACTCTTCAAAAGCCTTGGAATTAACACAAAAAGAAATATGATTAGTTGCTAATAATACTTTGAGTTTAAGAATCAATGTTAAAAATTATCTACAAAACCAAAATATTTCGAGAATGCTACTTACCAGGTCTAGAGACTTCTCTGGCAAGAGTCTCGGTCCCGCTATCAAGTCACTCATAAACCGAATGACATAGTAGCCACATTCCGAACCTCCCGGCTGCTGTGGACACTGCACATGTATATACGTACATATTCAAAATCGATTTAACACATAAATAAATGTTCCTATTTTAAAACTAATGAACATATTACAAAATTTGAATAAGGACTACAAAAATACCTTGACTACATTCCACGGAATCTTCTTAAATCTCTCTCCTCGGACTTGCGTCATTACAGATACAAAGGCACTAGAATTCATACGCACAGATAAAGTAAAAGTTATCAACCGGATGATTAAGAAATAACTAAAAATTGATAATTAATCAAGTTAAGTAAATTCATCACCTCATCAACATGTTATATATAAGTGGCCTCTTGGGACGCAGAGATGCTGAGTCAAGCTGCAGGACTCTTGGGCTTTTTATACATAGAACGAGCAAAGACCAGTGTCGGCTGTTCATAGATTACAATACAGGCAGAACTTAATTCAATCAATTACATAATACAAATATCATAATTTTTAAACTAACTTAACATTAGATAAAATTCTTACCCTTGATGAAGAGGCAGCATTATGTAAGATTTATCTGAAACTGCACACGCATGTATCACATTCGACAAATACTGGACCAACGCTTGGGGGTCAGATCCCATATTAGCTTCGGAACAGTAGTCAGGGCATAGGAACCCGAAACTACTATTCTCATGTACTTGGACCGCCTTGTCATCAATAAACCTGCACAATATAAAGAAACCAATATTATGAATTTAATTTTCAAATATACAGAGTAAAATGTGTACAACGTATGCTAATTACTCACATGCAAGCCGATTTGAGAATCGACGCACTCAACCAATCCTTCGTGAACAACTCCACAAAATCAGTAAGATAGATTTCAAAACTCTGAGCGCCTGTATAGTGAAAAAGATCCGGTCTTGGTTCCATTGTAACCGAATCTCTTCCTGGCGGCGTCATCAATAGTGTGGAGTGCAACAGTTTCAGCATGGGGGGTAAGGCATTCAGAACCGCCGGTTGTAGCAAATTCGATCTCATCACAACTCTAGTCGCGGATGCCATCGAAGGATTAGCTGGTGCAACAACAACTCTCTTTCCTTTTGCCTTATCAGAATTTGATTGAATGTGTTCCTAATATATTAATTTAATAAGTATATGTTTCTACTCTAGGATATGTTAAAGAATAAGTTTTTTCATGGGGTTACCTGCTGCTCCCCAAGCCTAATCAATCTACAGGGCCACTGTACTGCATTGGATTCAGCTTGACGAAGGGTGGATATGTCTGCACTGGGCACCGGTATCTGACAATCCGCGTAAGCAGGCGCGTAACCTTCAACAAGCACCCGGATGGTACTCTCGGAGCGCTGTATTCCTCACGGTGTCTCCAGCACAAGACTTGAAAAGTTTTCCCCACCCTACTTCGACTTCGTCAACGCCAATCACTTGGAACAATGTGCAGTCAATTGGTTGCTAAATTTTCAAAATTAAAGATTTTAGATGCACATAAACAAGTGTATAATTTTTTTTTGTATTTGTAGTTAACATGTTGTTCTAACCTTGAGAGATGAATATGGAAATGGGTTGACGGAGTGAACACTACTGGGAGGCACTGCTGCGGGCTCTGATGCTTGTGCCTGATCTGGCGGTCTAGAAACCTCCTGACTCATCCTCTCAGAACACATCATCTCCATAGCTTGAGCGATTGACTGCTGAAATTCATTTCGTAGTCGCTGCTCGAGCTCCGCATTCTGGCGTAAGTGCTCCTCATATGTAATGCTCCCTCCAGCACAGTGTCTCGACCCAGGATTACCGAAGGCTTGGCGTATACCGACATGACCACCAAAGCCTACTGCACGACCCGGATGATCCTTCTTCCCGAGAGCGGGGAAAGTGGATCATCCTGCCTAACGGGCTGCCAAGTGCCCTGGGTGATCTGGGAGCTTAACTCTTCCTGTTATGGAGTTTAATAAGTCAATAAGGATACTTCGGTTTATTTAACTGCTATTGTTACTCTATAAATATAATAAACATTTTTTAAACTAAAAATCACTTACCATTTGGTTGATGACTCTCTCGTGGCGTCATCATACTCAGCAGGTGCCGCCGGATTTGAAGGTTTCTTCCGTCGACTTAAGTCCCAAACCTTCATCCTTCGTTCGCTGACATTCGAGCCAGCTGGCAGCAACCCCTCTTTCTCCCACTGCGGCACACGCTGAGCAATACTTGTACTCCCCATGTGAGGGGGGTAACGATTTTTTTTTTGCATTTTGTTGTTGTTTCTCACGTATAGCCTACATATATGTATGAAAAGACAAATTATGCAAATAATATATGAAAAAGACGAATTAACCAAATGAACTCTAAGGACACTTTAAACATTTATCATACAAAAGAACAACTACTAGTGTGAAACTCACCTTGAACTCAGGGGTCAAACGCTTCGCAACAAACTCATTCCACTGCTCTTCAGTAATACCATCATATTTTTGCCACGGTGGTCTCCGATCATCCACATCTGCCTCCTCTATCTCTGCGGGCTCCTCACAGTAAATGTACTGCCTCGTGAGCAGAGATCTGAAGTCTTTGAACTGTGTGGCAATCCCCTTCATCACATCATCCTTCAGAGAAGGATCTATACAGAATCGGTCCTATATGCACAAAAAAAATGGATTAGTGTAAAAAAGTAACTATATAAATCTTAAAACAAACTATTAAGTGTAACAAATACCTTGAGACGTTCAAATATCTGCTCCTTCAACGCCTGAGGCACTTGCTTCCAATTGTGGTTTATATTGAAATATGTACTCACCAAATGCCTGGCTAGAGCAGAGTGAAATCATTTTTCCAGTACCCGTGGGCTGATTAAACTCATTGAACTCCAAAGGCTTTGTCGGGGGGCCTCTATTTGCTTTCAGCCCACGGGTTGCCCCTCGTTTTTTGGGTTTCTTGAGAGGAGGAGCAACTTGTATCTCTTGTTCCTGTGAAGGCCCTGCTGTCTCGGTCTGGTGGGGTGGTCTCTACGTCTGCTTTCTTTGATTTCTTTTTACCACCTCGTGTGGTGCGTTTTGCCGGTCTACTATCCCCAGTCAGGAGCAGCTGTCCTATAGGATCATCAATAGGATCATCATCCACTGAGGAAAAAAACACACACACATTAGATCAATATTCATGGAACGATGTATAATTGCAAAAATAAACATAAATAATTAATTCTGATAACATTGTAACAACAATAATACGAATTATATAATGTAATTTCAACCAATGGTGTTACCTAGACATAGTAACATATATCATGATCTGTTTTCTACCCAAACCCCCTCATTATGGTCTGATCGAGCGTAGATGGTCTGAACATCATCATTTTGTAAATCATCAGTTGAATCATGCAACCCTGTATGCAACGATACAGTTTCATCTATCATCTCATTATCATCAGTCGTTGTTTTCATCCTCAAACAAAACCGGTCTTCTCCCTGGAAGAACAACATGCCATCTACTAGCTTTTGGGTCTTCAACATAAAACACCTGGTCACAGTCTTTACCCAACACAAACTGATCTTCCTTATTAGTTGTAACACGTGAAAGATCAACCAAAATAAGTCCTTTATCATTTTGGAGTCCATGTCGGTTGTCCACCCAATTGCAGCGGAACAATAGAAACGAATCAATGTGATAGTTTAGTTCCCATATGTCCTCTATCACCATAATACCAACTACTACTGCTCATTGGTTGAACCTGGTTACCTAGACCATATTCAGTCACCGATGCTTCAATTTTTACCCCACTGTTCTGATGTATTGATTTAGCATCTTGGCGTGCAGTGTAGTATGTGCATCCATTAATGTCATACCCTTCAAACGATACAACATCTGTTCCAGAACCAACAGCTAGACATCTGATTTCTTCACTGACATCTTCGGGGTTCAATGAAGCTTGCTCAAACACATATTCCTTAAACCATTGGACGAATACTCGATTTTGTTCTTTTTAAGCCAGATACGGTTTTTGGTAGGGTTTTGTCGACTCAACTCAGCAATGTGAATATCGAAGTAGGGTTCAACAACCTCAAGGTGTTGTAGTACAAACAAATGTGCCTGATTAATAAGATCACGAGAGATACGAACAACCTTTTTGCCAATAACTCCTTTACCCTCAAATCTACCATGGTGACGTGGTTTGGGAATACCAATTGACTCTGCATCGTTCAAATAACTTGTTACGAATTCTGTGACTTCCTCAGTCACTGTTGCTTTGATGATACTGCCTTCCGGTCTATATCTGTTTTTCATTCTACCCTTCAGAATCCCCATATATCGTTCGAAAGGATACATGTAACGTAAGTAAACCGGACCACAATATTTGATCTCTCGGACAATATGCACTACTAAATGCACCATTATGTCGAAGAAAGATGGTGGGAAATAAATCTCAAGCTGGCATATTGTCACAACAATTTCATGTTGCAGATCATCGAGGGTCTGTGAGTCAATTGCCTTGCAGCAGACAGCGTTGAAGAAGAAACATAATCGAGTTAGAGCATTTCTGACATTTTTTGGTAATATCCCTCGTATTGCAACTGGAAGAAGATGCAACATTAACACATGATAATCATGAGATTTCATGCCTAACAGTTTCAAATCCTTCATAGAAACTAGGTTCTTCCAGTTTGAAGAGTACCCAGATGGTACCTTCAATGTGTGCAAACACTTGCAAAAACTTAATTTTTCACTCTTAGAGAGGGTATAACACGCAGGAGGTAGATATGTTCGCTTCTCATCCTCTATTGGGGTGTAGTTCTTTCCGTATGCGCAACTCTTGCATATCTCTCCTCACCTTCAATCCGTCTTTCGTCTTGCCGGGTATGTTGAGCAAAGTACCACACACTGCCTCACCGACGTTCTTCACAATGTGCATGATATCCAAACAATGTCGAACAGGCAGATGCCGCCAATACGGTAGATCCCAAAAAATGGAACGTTTTTTCCAAATGTTCTTCGGCGGCTTGGATGTGTTTCCAAAGACATTTTCAATGTCTTTTACCTTTGCATACACTTCCTCTGAATTCAAAGGCAGACGAGCCACACGAGTCTCGGGCTCATTGTTGAACAGCTTTCGCTTTCTCGAACGGTAAGGATGGTCTACTGGAGAGAAACCGTCGATGACACATATAAACATTTTTGCCGCAGTGCTTCAGACGATCTGAACATGTGTCATCCTCACATACCGGACACGCTTTGAATCCTTTCACCGAGTATCCTGACAAGTTCCCATAGGCAGGAAGGTTAACAGTACAGAACAACATCGCCTTCAGTGTGAAATTTTCTTTCGCATGAGCATCATATACCACTGTCCCTTCATTCCACAACAAGTTCAGATCGTCGATCAGATTTACGTCAATGTTATGACCAGGTTGCTTTGGACCAGAAATTAGGAGTGATAACATAATGTATTTTCGTTTCATGCAAACCATGACGGTAAATTGTAGATCACTAGTAGCACCGGCCAAGTGCTGTGTGCTGACTGCTCAACGTGCCATACGGGTTCATCCCATCGGTACACAATCCAAGTCTCAGATTCCTATCATCCCCAAAATGATGTTTGAATTTTCTGTTGATACTGACTGAGGTCTGCAGGATGTCTTAATTTTTCATCGATTTTTCTACCATCCGCGTGCCATCGTAAGTTCTTCGCATCTTTTGGGTTGGCAAACAACCGTTTGAATCTAGGAATTATCGGCAAGTACCACAATAATTTCACTGGACGATTTTTTTTCTGAAAGGAGGAATCCTCATCCTTGTCCTTGTACCGGGACAACAAACATTTAGGACACTTGTCTAGATGTTCGTATTCACCCCTATAAAGCACACAGTTATTTGGGCAAGCATGAATCTTTTTATATTCAACTCCCATTGGACACATCCATTTCTTTGCCTCGTAGGTGGATGTAGGAAGACCATTCTCATCAGGAAGCATATCATGTATCAGCTCTAGAAATGACGTGAAACACTTGTCACCAACTCCATATTTCCCCTTTAAGTTGAACAAATTAAGTACAGCAGTCAATTTTGTGTATTTAACGCACGAAGGGTACAAAGGTGTCTTTGATGCGTCCAACAATCTTTGATACTCTTCCGGCTTATCGACAAAAGTATCGCAACATTTTCTAACATTTCATCCATTTTCATCATGGTGAGTGGTCTCGCTGTCATCGAATCCTGAATCACTTAACGGTACCGACTCATTGATGGTATTGAAGGTGTGGGCGGCGGGGTACTTGCGTAACGTGGATCATGAGCACTTGATGATGTTGAAGCACTAGCTGCAACAGTTTCTCCATGAAAATTCCATCTTTGTAATGTGGCATGAATCCACGGGACTTAAGATGAAATCTAATTTCCTCAATGTCTTCATATTTCCTTACGACCCCACAGTCAACACAAGGACATGAAATATTGTCCGCCTTTGTTGTCCTTGTGTTGCACTGCCGCTTTGAGAAACTCTTTCAGCTTCTCATCAAAATAGTGATCCCCTCGATAACCGTACATCCAGTCACGCTCCATTCTATATGTGAAAACAAAACAATGTTAGATTGATTTGTCTTTCAGTTTCGTCTGCATTTGTATATGGAGCATGTTTCTACTGGATGTACGGTTGCAACCAAACTCAGCACTACTCTATGGTTACAACCTAACTAACGTAGCCTAAGTACTCTAACGTTCCAACGTAACTAATCTAGCCTTATTCTAACAATTCTAACACATTTAATTTAACTTCAACAAATCATTGCATTATTAAAACAAAAAATAAAGTTTAATTACTTACTTGTTTTAAGGTTGTACAGAGGGGGAAGCTAGGAGACTGCTTTGGTGATGGGCTGGGAAAGTACTGGTACAAATCCAATAGCAGATTCAGAAGACCTGACAAAGAAAAGAAAATAACAATAACGACTAATACGATTCTAGAAAAAATTCGGCATGACCTTTGCGTAATCGTGTTAATCCCATGCTTATCATTAAGCATTCACCAACATTTATTACCACGACAAAAAATTCAACAATTGCAGCAACCATCCTTATTCACAATCACTCAATATTAACCACAACCACTTTTTCGCAATAATAATTAAAAAACACAAAGAGAAAAAAGATAGAAGATGTTACCTTTTCACTCTTAGTCCAAGCAGAAATAAGGAAGAAGAAGTAGAGACCACCCCAATTATGCAGCGGGGGAAGCAAGGAAATAATATTAGGGGGGGCAAGAAATCCATTATTATAAGCATTATCATATTAAGAAAATAAAAAAGAGAAAAAAGATAGATGAAGATGTTACCTTTCAGCTCTTGCTGCACAACAGAAGCAATGAGGAAGAAAGAGAACAGGAGACCACCCCAATTACTGCAGACAGCGGTGTGAAGAAAGGGTAATAATATTAGGGGGGGCACAGAAATCCATACTAAGCATTATCATATTATTAAGCAAGTACTATGAGGAAAAAAATTGTATCATGTTTTTGTATCCATGATGGTCGTATTATAAAATACATTATTAATTTAATGAGATTAGAGAGTGTGACTGAATTGGTGACTGTAAAAATATAGTCACGCAAAATTCCATAAAAATTAATTAAGATAACTTATAGCTATAAACTTAACTAAAAAAGTATAAATTAATAAAAACTATTTTTTAAAAAATTATATTTTTTAAAAATTAATTAAGATGATTTATTATTAACTTATAAATTAAACTAATAAAAAATATCTTTTTAAAAAATTACCTTTTTTATAAAAATTATTTAAGATAATTTATTATTAGTTACTAAAAAAGAATATTTTTAATGAGTGTAAATTTTAGAAAAATAATTATATTAATAATTACAAATTCTAAAAAACTAACTTCATATTTACGAACATAATAACTATATCAACTAAAAATCTGAGTGTAAAAACGAACACGCTAACATTGTTATTTATTCAACTTAATATGGTTACAATCATTAAATTAGAGAGAAGTAGATCAATGCTCCAGAATTATAAAATTATTCCTAATAAAAAAAGAACACAAGTTAACATAACCTGTAAATAACATATCACATCTCTTATCGGAATCTGAGTTTAATGGATAAAAAACGTATGGTTGGGCAACATCCACTTACATATAGCACGTACAGTTGACAAGTACTATAATACTATAAAATATCAAGTAACTTACTTATCGAACATTATAGCTTTTTCCAAAAATAATCTCTAGTAATATATTACTGAAGAAACAAGGATGCATTATCACTAGCATCATTATAATAGTGACGCAATATTCCCGTACCGTTTTTTACAACTTTGGGTTGTATGCAGAGGGCACAAACAGCAAAAATATCAACTCAGGCATTTTATCGAACACCTTATATGCACAACTATTTATACTTGTTCAATAATCTATCTATATTCAAATTATGCACACAAACTAAACTAACAATCAATAACTATATTACAACTAGTTATTCAATCAACAAGACAATAATTAACATATTTTGAAGTTAAAAACCGGAATTCGAACCTAGGGTTCCCGCTAGAACCGACGATCGACGCCTGCGACCAGTTCTCTCTGTTGCGACGGCGACGGCAACTGCGGCGGCGAACGATGGAGGCGCGCGCGGAAGGTGAAGGTGGCGGTGGTGGTGGCGGAGTCGCAGGCGTCGAGAGTCGAAATCACCGTCGCCTTCTTCGTTCTCGCGATATTACAGAAGAGAATGAAGAGGAGAAGACGAAGTGGAGCCGATTTGGGGGAAATAAAACAACCCTATCGCAGCGGTTCCTACTAAGAACCGCTGAGATAGGTCTGTAAAAAAGACCTATCTCAGCGGTTCTTAGTAGGAACCGCTGCGATAGAGTTGTTTTTTTTAACGACCCTAGCGCAGCGGTTGTTACTTACAACCGCTGAGATAGGTGTGCGGGTTTTTTAAAATCGGCCTATCTCAGCGGTTGTTTTTACAACCGCTGCGATAGACCATTTCTGTACTAGTGATTGTTTCCTTCGTCGACCTGTTGCTGACCTGTCAGGCAAGTTTTCTTCAGTCGGTGATTCATCTTTAGGATTATCTACATGATCTTGCTCAGCTATATTGAATCCAAGTTCTTTATCTTCATCTAATTCCTTGACCTTGTGTACATCAGCCTCATCAAAGACTACGTGCACACTTTCCTCCACCTTCAGTGTCCTTTGGTTGTATACTTCGTATGCCCGGCTTCTTTCAGAGTATCCAAGGAAGATGGCCACGTCACTTATGGCATCAAACTTCCCAAGAGGACTCTTTTCATTGTTGTGGACATAACATTTGCAACCAAATGTCCTGAAGTGACTTATTGTGAGCCTCGATTTTAAACCCTATCCTATGTTGATTAAAGATGATTAGGATCTAACCGGGTTTTAGGTCCACTTATAACCTAAGATTAATAACTATGTCATAGAACAATAATTATTAAAACCTAAGCTAGTTCACTGGAACCTATTATGAGTCGCCACCTAATTTTAACCTAAATTAAATTAGGAAAGGTAGAGTTCGGGTTCGGGGGCTTGGTATTCGACTTATTTAGGGTTCAAATTACTTTCATTCCCCCTCCTAGGTCGTTTTTCCTCTACTTTGTTTATTTACGGCTTACTACAAAGTTGTTTTCAACCTAAGTGCATGCTTCTGTTTTTTATGTTTTAGCGTTTTTTTGATAGAAAATCAAAGTGAAATTAAAAACTACCTAAACTAGGATTTCGGAGGCAGAATTAGGTCATATTTTAGTTACGTCCATAGCCACGGACCTAATTTCCGAGACCACGGACCCCAATTGAATTAAATGATTACGAAAACATTAATGTAAAAACTCAAACTTGAAAAGTCCGGGGCCATGGACAGTGTGTCCGTGGGCCCAGACATGTATTGACAGAAACCCTAAAATTTGAAAAATTGAAAAAATAAGAAATCCCGCCACCGTCCGTGGGTGTCGTGGTCACGGACAACTCGTCCGTGGTCCCGGACCATGCGTCCGAGGTCACGGACCACCCACGGACAGTGGGTTTTTGATGGTTCCCGACGGTGTTTTGAGCTCTATTTTATGGGTGTGTAGTCTGAAAGATGTACAAGACGTTAGTGCAAAAGTCTTCAATTTAAAATCGAATTCAATGCGAAACTTAACGAAAAGTAATTGGACAGAAACTTAAAAAAACAGCAATACAGAAGCCGAAAAGGGTTGGTTGTGCCCAAAATTTAACAGAAGACCAATGAGGTCGTAGTGAATCAAGAGAAGGAGGTCCCAACTTGTTTTACCTTCTGTGTCAATTAGATTCTTCTTGTCGGGAATCTTTAGGTGCCCTGTTGAAGCCTTTCCCGAATTGAATTCGAACTGAGCTTCTGACCCTTGAGAATTGGTGATGTTCTTCACATTTTGGTGGTGGTTTGAAGGTGTTTTGATGATTGTGGATGTGATGGGAATTGAAAAACGTGTTTTGGTGTTGATTTTGGTGAGATTTCGGTATTATTTTTGGTGCTTGAAGGTGCAAAAACGTGGAGGCTGGCTATGGAGAAGAGTTTGACTGCCTAGGGTTGTAAGAGCTTGAGAGATTCTGATTTTATCAAAAGAGCTATCCTTTTATATAGACTTTCTTAAAGATAAAGAAAATCTAGTAAAAGTAAGATTTTTGGCATTTTAATTAAATGACTTCCCAAAGGAATTTTGCTGTGAAATTTTAACCACGTGTCAGGATGGCAATATGATTTTTCTGAAGTGGAGTCAAATTTTTTTAATGTTGGAATATTTTTAAATTCAATTTATCATCAGATTTAATCGAAAATTGCTAGAAAATTTTTGGAAATTCAAAAAATCTAAATTCCAACGCTATTATGCTTAATTGACATCCTCTAACATGGGTTAAAATTTCAAAGCATTCAAGCTGATTTGGGCATCTTTGGAGGAGAGAGAAAACCTATAGGAGGTCTTAGGAGCCGTAAAATTACGAAAACGCCCCTGACGATGACGAAACTGCTCCCCTTGCCCCGGAATGCGCCGATCGAGCCGGAATCCCTCATTACTTGATTGAAGTGCCTCTCACAACACCAAAACCTCATAGACCCTAATCAGGGGGGTCAAAATGTTGGGTATAACAGATTGCCCCCCGTCAACTAGACTTTGTAATGGATGTGAAAAGTCTGGTTGATGCTTGAGTGATGCCCCAAAATTTTGGATTCCAAAATCCTCCATGTTGTCCGAAACCGAGTTGACTACATCTAGCTATTCGGAAGCGCTGACTACCTAAGCAATAAAACGTTGTTGAGCTATTCTAAGGCTGACTACCTATAAGTGAAAAATGTGTCAAGCTATTCTAAGGCGCCGACTACTAGGTGACGAAAATGAAATAATGTCAAGCCGTTCTAAGGCGTTGACTACCTATAATAATGAATGAAATGATGTCAAGCTATTCTAAGGCGTTGACTACCTATAAATAAAGTGAAATAAAGCAATGTCAAGCGATTCTAAGGCGTTGACTACCTACGATGTGAAAACTGGGTGGTATGCAAATGCAAGAATGCTGAAATGATAACGATGCTAATGATGCTGCTGTGATGATGATGTGATGTTGATGCTGTTGATGATGCTCGGATGCTTCTGGGGACCGAAACCCGTGCCAATGCTCCTGGCTGGCCCTAATGTGGACTTATTGCCATCGCCCCCCAAGCCGGTGTGCAGGGATAACTCTTGGTAAAAACCCTGGGGACTTATTGCCTTTGCCCACCATTCGTTGATCCCAAAGTAAGCTGACATAACACAGGAGGATTTATTGCCATCACCTCGCCAACTTTTCTGTTGCCAGGTCTTGTGACGCGCCTGGATAATACAACTAGGTCTTATGACGAGCCTATATGAGTGAGATGAATGCAATGTGTTTGATGAGAGTGGGTAAGCTAAAGGGTCTTATTACGAGCCTAAAGGAATACAACTAGGTCTTATGACGAGCCTAAAGGATGGTTCTAGGTCTTATAACGAGCCTAAAGGATGGATCTAGGTCTTATGACCAGTCTAAAGGTTGGATCTAGGTCTTATGACGAGCCTAAAGGTTGGATCTAGGTCTTATGACGAGCCTAAAGGTTGGATCTAGGTCTTATGACGAGCCTGAAGGTTGGATCTAGGTCTTATGACGGGCCTAAAGGTGGGATCTAGGTCTTATGACGGGCCTAAAGGTGGGATCTAGGTCTTATGACGAGCCTAAGGGTAGTTCTAAGTGAAAGTGAGTCAAGGCATGACGGGTCTAAATGAATGTGGAAGGATTAAGGCTTATGTCAAACCTGGAGATGGTAGAGCTCAAGACGGGTCTGTGGATGTTTGAATGTGAAGGATGGGCTTAGGACGGGCCTGTGGAAATTTGATGTGGAGGAAGGGCTTAGGACGGGCCTGAGGATGTTTGAATGTGGAGGTAGGGCTTAGGACGGGCCTGTGAAAATTTGATATGGAGGTAGGGCTTAGGACGGGCCTGAGGATGTTTGAAGTGGAGGTAGGGCTTAGGACGGGCCTGGGGATGTTTGAAGTGGAGGTAGGGGTTAGGATGGGCCTGAGTGATATGAGAGGGTTTTAAACCTTTGGGTTTCGGGTTTTTGGGCCTCCATCGGTGTCGTTGTTGCAATTGTTGGGACCAACAATTGCCCCCAGTATTTTTCCTTAAGGCGATCTGAACTTTTAGGATTTTATGGCAATCGATCGGAACTATCGTTTGCCCCCAGTATTTTCTTTGATTAATTGTGCAAAAACAAGTCTCACTCTCACAAGGTCTGGGTTTATCTTGATGTGGTGCTTTCTATCCTAAACTCAAAGTGTTTAATGCTTGCAGTCGTGCTCTCCTTTTGGTCAAGACATTTCAACCATGGAATTTGACATTTGTTAGATTTACGCGTTCAACCTGTTACTTTCACGCGATTGGATACACAACTATTAAGTCGGAAGTCTTTTAAGCTTGTAACATGGCTATGGGGTGTGATGAACGACAATAGGACAATGGAGGAATGTTTAGGATATGTGGAGCTATAAGGGTGACCAAAGCTGCAACTTGCACCTTCTCCCGGACTTGCCTTCTTTGTCTTGAAGTCGCTTGGCCACTTCGTGATGACTTCTCTTATGAGCTTGGAACTTGGGATTTTTGAGTTGTTCCTTGCACCTTCTCTCTTTTTTTCCGCTTTTGGATTTCTTCGAGGCTTTTCAGGTTTGCCTTTCTTTGAATCTCCTTTCCCTCGGGGTTCTTGTGTTTCCCGGTTTTCAACTTTGAGAGCTGTTTTTGATGTTAGCTCATTTGGATCCCGTGTCACTTTGGGACCATTTGCGGATCGCTTCGTCATGCTGGTAGCAGTTTTGCTTCCTTGGACTTGGAAAGTTGCTGTTCGGAAGTCGGGCTCCTTGCTTCCTTGGTCACCGGGTCGGTTTGTTCATCATTGGCTGGCTTTTTGTGGAGTTGTAGTAGTGTTGAAAAGAGGACGTATGCGAAAAGCTCAGCGGGGGTGCCTAGGGTGTAATGTCAGGGTTCACAAGCTTTTGCTGTGGTGCTGTACCTAGGTGCTTCGTCATCCCTAATAGTTGTGTATCGCTCTTGTTACTTTCATAGGTTTAAGCGTAAATTTACAAATTATCACTTCGGTCGGAGTTCATGCCGTTTACCTTACCTTTGAATGTGACCTCTCTGGAGTCGTGTAAAAATAACACACTCTTTCGCTCTTTGTTTTATCGCTCAAGGCACTCTCGCGAAGTGTACACTTAGAGACTTGTTTGCACATTTAAACAAAAGAAATAGACATTATCGTTCCTTAACTCAGATTGCCCCCGGTATTGCTGGGGGTTTTTTGACAAGCCATTAGCATACCCAAGTTATTTGTGGAGGGTGATTGCATGTGTGAGGGTGGTGGTGAGTGGTGATGAGGTGACCGTTGAGTGACTCATTTTTAGTCTCCTGGTGGCAGCAGTTTTGTAACACCCCATCCAACATTAACACACTTACAATAAACTGCAGCGGAAAAACAACCTCATTACATTACTTAACTCGTTGGTGTTACACGCCGTTAGCCACCCACGTGGCTAACAAGGCTAATACATACACATTGTACCGGTCTGATGGGCTAAATTCCCGAGCGTCTACACATTACTATCCCTTTCCACTAACACAACAACAACATACACCTTCCAACTATACCGAGTATTTATAACTAATGCCGATAACAATTTCGGTCTTACTACACCTACTGCACATATACAACATAAACAATTACCCATGAACAATGACTACCCGTCCTACTCTCGGACGGCTTCCAGCTCCTTGTACCTGAAATAGGAAAAGAAGAGAAAGGGTGGCCCCCAAGGGGCTCAGCACCTTGCTGGTATGGTAATCCCGCAGCCCACATACTACCGGGCCACGCACAACTAATTGTCGTCTTAGCATGCGGTTGATTATTTTTAAATCATACATGCAACTGTAAACACAACACATAATCATTTCGCCTCAACGGGCTCAACAAACGGATAATATATCCTTACTTAATAAGTCACTCATGGTATTCATTATCCCTAGAGTGTTCCTCCTCTAATGGAGCTACTTCCTTAATAGACGACACTTACCCTTAAATCGGGTTATCCTTAAACGCCTCTTATCACAACTGGGAGTCATATCCATGATCCACACACTCCACATTTTACAACATATAACATACACTACATAACAACACTTAACAACACTTTGCACGTTTCCACGTGCACAGCATAACACCGCAATAGATATTGCATCACAACAAAAATACATAACATAACGGGAGTGGTTCTCTTAGGAACCAACCCAAACATTGTTTATACACTGGTGAGCCTAGAGAATGTTGCCAGTCTCATGATAAGCTCGTTACACAATAACAACAACACTCATTACCGTCCTAATAGTTGGACAAGTAACTTAAGTTAAGGCGGTTCGGGTTTGGAGGCCCGAACACACCACACAAACACATGTTCCCCCTAAACCGATCATAAGAATAGCTAAGCTTTGGAGTAAGCTAATGGGAGATCATAACCCGTGAGGGAAACAACCATAACAAAGAGAAGGGTAAGGCTAAGAAGGATACCCTCTCCCAAACAACACGCGACCGGCCAAACCGGATTCCTCACTACTGTTAGTACATACTTTCTTTAGATATTAGTTAGAACCCCACTATGGAGTCTATCACATCTACACATCATACAGTATTACAACTGTGTTAGACACACAAGGGAGATCCCTACATTCACATACACATATCACACATTTAACACACGCATAGCCGTGGTTAGTACGTCCCATGGTTCGGGTCGTTTACTCCGAATACCGAACTCTCATATGATCCTAGACTCAGTTAACTAAGGTTAACACTTCCAAGGTTAAATGGTATCGGAGTTGCACACGCCACATAAATGAATTACTGTAAACTCATTACATGTTTAATCTTACAACGTGGCAAACATACAAAAAACACATTGGCATACAAGCCAGTGTAATCCGGTAGGACACAGGTTGCAAGAAAACCATACCTGTCACCGGAGTCCACTTTATCATGTCCACTTATGTTCCTCGAGCAATTCTCGAACAACTGTTAACATCACATGTGTTTTTATTAACATCGGGGTTGCTTGATTATTTAATGTATAATGCTTATAATTTTTCCCCGTTAACTTAGTTACATAACTTCACTTTTTTTAACATGTTTTACTCTCACATCTTAATACAACTTTTAACCCACTTAATTGGCATTAAAACTCACCTAACAAGTCCTTAACAACTTTATAACATCATTACTAACCAATCCCCATCATTACATATCATTTCATAACCTTAAACCATGTTTTTGGTCCGACCGGACTTGTCCATGTCCGGTCGATTCCAGAACACATTTCCGTCAAAATTTTTCTACTCCGACCGGACTTGTAAGTCCGGTCCTATGTCCGGTCCATTCCAGAAACTAATTCCCACAGGGTAAACTGGGCCCGACCGAACTTGCAAGTCCGGTCGCAAGTCCGGTCTGCCCAGATCTTTGTTTTCCTTTTTACATTCAACTCCAAACTTCACCCCATATATCCTAGTATACCCTAACCTCATTTAGGCACTTCAAACACACCTTTATCCATGTGCTAAACTCTTTAAATCACTCACCAAAACCATTTTATCATTCACAAACTTCTTACAAAATTCCTAGCACTTGGAATGTTTTCTCCTTAAGATTTCTAGGTGGTATTTCACCTATAATGACCACTACACTAAAATGCTTCTTCACCTTCATAACATCATCTCCCAATCATCTCCTCTTACTAGCCAAATCCTCTTTTCACAACTTCTTGGATTCCTTTCTCAAAACCTTACCTAAACCTCATTCCCTCCTTATACATCAACTTTACCCAACTTTAAACAAACTTCTCCAAGACTTTATTTCATCCTAAAACACTCATTAAATTCCTAGAACTTCCAAGATAGCACCTAAATCCTTGCATCACTCTAAATCACCTTAATACATGTTTTCTTCTCAAGTAAACATTTATTCACCTTTAACACTTCCTAGTTCACCAAGACCATTTAAAACACTTAGAACTTCTTACACATTTTCCCAAATTTGGCCATAGCTTCCCTTGTATATACTCACATCCAAACACTTAGGTTTTTACCTTATTTCATTCAAAACACCTAAAATCCATCAAACACATCTTTATACACAAACTTCACACATTTAGCACTACATCACAATATAGTGCATAACTTAAATTGCTTGGCACTTAGGCCCTTAAATAACATGGCTCTTAGGCCCTTAAATTGCATAACCTTAAACACTGAATTTCCCACATAAATAATGCCTTTGACCTGCAAATACATACACCAATACATATGTTCTTTTACTAGTCTCCTTGAGAACACTTTACTAGGTCATTCACCATTTGCTCTTTAGGTAGTTTTAACAAGCATTATAAGCTTATTTCTCCTAAGGCATTAAACCACATTGAGATATCATATTTACCTCTTTTCCTCACAAACTTCTTTCTTGTTTCCTCTTAAACCGGTAAGGCATTTCTTTCCTTGTCAACTACTAAACAATAGACCAACATTGAAATGAGTATATAAGCTTTATGCTTCATCTCATTGTAAACCCTAGGTTTACATTATTTCAAAACATTAATGTAGTTGTTTTACCTTAATCTTTGAAGGGTGTTTGAATATCTATGAAGAGAGGACTCCACCTAGTCCTTGAAAGATTCAAATGGAGCTAGAACAAAGCAACACAAGGAGCTCCATCAATGAATATTTTCGGTCACACACAAAACATGGAGGAAACTTGATTTTTCTTTGAGATTCCTTACCTAGGAGCAAAGGAGATCAATAATATGTGGAAAGACAAGCTCAAGCTCCATCAATGGTGGAACTCCATGGCACCGAAATGGTGATCTTGAAATTTTGAGAAGATAGGAATGAAGAGCTTGATGAGAGGAGGAAGAGAATGGTGGTGTTGTTTTGATTTGGTTAAGTGAGCTAGGTTTTACAAGAGTTCAAAGTGGACTTCCATGGTGGTGTGCTGTATGAACGTGAGAGAACAGCAAGAAGAGAGGTTGAAGAGAGTGGAGCCGTGTGAAATGAAGAAAGGAATGAGAGAAATGAGATAAGTTTGCTTTTTAGAAGATATTTGTACTTAAAAAGCAAATAGTAACTATTAGTCATCTTTATTTCTTTAACAAGTTAACAAGTGAGTGGTGAGTCACCACACCTTAAAAACCGGCCCCCTTTATTACATAAGGGTATTATAGTCTTTGTTGGTCCATTTAATTACTTGTAACATTATATGTTACAAACTAGCTTATAAAAATCACTATTCACAAAACAAGGCACATAGAAGTGAAATTTTGATTTCCCATTGATATAGACTTCCAAATGTGATACTATATAGTACACATGTATATTTAAGAGTAATGATGGACATTTAGCCACTCAAAACTCATTTACAAGACAATTTTTCAAAAACGTGCTTTAAGACTCCTTAAAGCACATTTTGTGTTTTAATGTTTTCAAGCTTGGTTTTCTTTAATAATTGATTTAATATGTTCATTAACATATTTATAAAGTATAGGTATGACCATTAGGTCTTATACACATTTATCCCAAGCTTAGAGCACATTTTTGCTCATATTGACTTTAAGGTATTTATTTGTGTTTTGTTTGGTTTCATTGTCTTCCAAGGCTTCCTAAGGACTTATTTAGCCTTATTAAATCATAATTGAATATTATTTAGTCTTGGTAGGCTCTTTGGGTCCTAACCAAGTTCACTCATAGCTTAGAGCATGTTTTTGCTCAAACTGTGTCTTAGTGCTTTATTGCACTTTACTATGTTTTAAATTGTCCACTGATGTTTCTAAGGCACTTTTTAGCCTTTACATACCATAGTTTGATATTTAAACCACATATTAAGGTTTGGGGTATTTCAAGTTTTGTTTTTATGTATCTGGTGGAATAGCAAAAATAAAGTAATGTGATATATGTGGTAGCTGCAATGGAGGTGGTGAATGTTTGGATGGGAAGGCGGTTTTGTACAAGGAACATGAGAGCAAAAGCTCTATTTCTAACGCCTAAGGTACACCCCCCGAAGGAATTTCGCGTTAAGTGTCCAGACGACGGTTTAATTCACTCAGCCTAAAGAAGAACTTCTTAAGCTGAAACAAAGATTGACATGAGGACAAACCTAGCAATGAAAATATGCTTATGCAAAGAACTTCTCGAGCTTATCCAAATTGACTAATCCTGGGAGCTCCTCTCCAGTGCTTGAAGTACCCCTAACATTCAAATAATTAAATATTGATAAATAAGTATTATTTAGGGGATTATTAAACCCTAAAAGAAATTATATAAACACTTAGGCGTTAAAACGCACCTAAACTCCTTAAGGTCAGAAACGTGCGTTAAAGCCCGACCTTAAGTTAAACAAGTTATATAAGTTATAAACATTATGTAAAGATAATCAAGGATCATTATATGACCCTTAGAACATAGGACCTCATCTAAAACCGAGCGAAAATGCAAAATGCTCGGGAGTTCCCTTGAAGGCCCTTAAGGCCCGAAAGTCACGGAAATACATTATAGGATGGAGTAAAGCATTACTCTTCATTCCAAAGACACCACAACACTTTATTTAACATATAAGATGAATTCCTCAAGCTAAATTCCCAGTTAAACGCAAAGTGCTAGGAGATGCCTTATGAGGGTCCCATAAACCTCGGAATGCCCCGGAGGAGTGCCGAGGTGGCACAAACTCCTATAAAATTAATTCTTAGAGTTCCTAGCATCATTATTCAACATTCTAAAGAGAATTCTCGAGCCAATTCCTCAAAAATAAACAAAGTGCTCGGACGAATTTCTCAACGCTCCTTTTTGCCCCGTTTAGCCCGGGAGTGGTGTTTGGAGTTGATATAACCCCATATAACTCAATGTAACACCTTAATACATTATTAATGACTATAAACAATGTCAATAAACACTTGGAACTCATAGCGACTAATTATTTTTCAGAAAATCCTTAAAGCACAAAAACGCACCTTCAGGTGTCATAAAAATGCGTTCTACGCAATTACCTTGAAGTTTTTGAGGAGCCACGAGTGGATAATCTTAAAAGTGGATAAATTGAGCTTCTAAATCAATTAATGCCAGTACTAAATTCATAGTACAAGTGGGGGCGATTTTATCATCAAAAAGATACCGAAAATCAGCATTTTTACCTTAAAACTTTCATCTTTTACCATAGGATAAATGTACCAAATAAATGCTGGAACCTATTACACATATTAGTATGGTCTTAGTACAATATAGTGTAACAAAAACTAAAACAAAAATCCATCTCGTTTGACCACCATCCTAGGCGTTTTTTTGGGTGTTTTTAAGCTAGTTTTTAACATGTAAATTGTCTTATGGAATGATGACTCATCTAGCATGTGCTATATGATAATATGACAAATAAAATCAGTCAATTGTAGCCCTCACTACTGTATGACCTGCAGGAAAAGCAAAGAAGGTTAGCTTATATTACAACAATGAAATTAAATGCACAAAAGTAACAACTTGCATCTAGCTTTATTCCATGTGCAACTACAAAACAAAACAGCCATGTTATCACATGGAGGCTGTCGATTTTTGACATGTAAAAGAAGAGGATAATTGCCTCATTATTTAGTCAAAAGAATGCCCTACCTAACTAGCATAATTCATAGTCAAAAATAGACAAAACCAATTGTCTTGTACAGCCCTTATGTCCGAAAATGAGTATGAAAAGAAGGCTAAACTGCCTTATAAAAATTCAAATAAAATACCTAGCTAACCTAGCTATGTTCTAATGTTTTAATCATCAAAAATCAGATATGATAGTAGCAGTACATTACCGTAAGAAACAAAGAGAACAAGGATAAGTTAGCTTAGAAAATTCTAAAGAAATACCTTACCTAAATTCCTAGCACTCATGTCTTGTCTTCTTCTTTCAATTATCAAACAAGATATGCTTTGATTCCTTGTCACATGGCCGAGAATGTGCAATCAAACAAGCCATTAATTGAGCCAATAAACAAGGAAATAAACTAAGGAAAAAAATACATGAATTGACATTATTTTTGTCAAAAGAAATTCCTCTCATTCCAATCTTCTTAGGCTCTACGTGAGCTTCATTCTCATTTGCCTTTCACCACCGATTTGGGTAAGCTCCTCTCTTCTTCTTTCATCTTCTTCCTTTGAAGCTCTTAAGTCCATTAATGGAGATTTAACTTCTATCTTTATTTCTAAGGTAAATTCCTAGCATTCTCATCAAGACTTGAAGCAAAAACCTTCCTAGCAAACCTACATGATTTTGGCATCAATATATACATCAAGGAGGGTGTCTTAAATCAACATAAATCCAAGGAGCATCCAAGATCATCTTAAGGTATTTTTCATGCTTGAAAATCCTTAAGACACATTTTATGTGTATTCAAAAATTCTACATCTTCTAAAGCTATTTTTCATCAATTTCATGAAGGAAAATTAATGCTCCATCCCTCCTAGGTGTGCCGAAAATTCATGAAGAAAAGCCTAAGGTAAAACCTTGTAAAACTACTTATAAATCTACTTAAGGTCTTTGTTAAGATCTAACTCCTAAACCCCTTCCTCTCTTGCATTAAAACCGAGGAGGAACATCATTTACCATTGGAGGAAGCTTGGGAATTCAAGAGGAGTTCAAGTACTTAATCATCTTTTATTAAGAGTAAGTTTACTAAGCAAATCTTTAATGTTTTAAGCTTGTTTAAGCTCTTAAAAATTGTATAAAAATTATGTACACCTTCTTAAATAATTAAGACCGAAACTATATGGTAATACATACCAAAAATATAATTTATAACATTTTAGTAAGCTTACTACCTTAAGACACATTTTTGTTTTACAAAAATTACTTAAGATAAATAAAAATACATACCGAATTGCCTAGGAGAAATATGCTCCATTTTGAGGTAAAAATACATCTAAGACATTACAATAATTTTTACATGAGTTATATGACTCATATGTATTTATGTATAATTATTATAAGTTATAAAACAAGTTTTAGAAATTATATGGTGATTGCCGAATACAAATGGTGATGAATAGACTTTAATGAGCTAAATATGTATATGAATATATACTATGAGTTTTGGGTAAGTTAAAAATAATTACTAGTGTTTAAATGACTAGTTTAATAAGTTATATGGTAAAAATATAATTTTTATAAAGTTTGGTGCAAGATATATAGTTACCGAAAATAAAATGTGCCTTTGGCATAAATATAATATAATATGGTGTGAGAATTAATATTATGAATTTTGGTTGAATTAAATATATGGTTAGTAGTTAAAATAACAATTTATAAAGTTTTGGGGCTATTTTGTAATTCTTGGGAAGTTTGGTGTAAAACCGAGAAACATATAAGTTTATGGGTATATTAATGTATTAAGTATGAAATTAGACTATGGTCAAAGTGTTGACCGAAAACTATAGGTTAAAATGATTTATGACATAAAATATTAAGTTTATAAAAGTTATGGGGTGAATATGAAATTTATAAGAGTTTAAATATAAAACAAGATTTTATATGGGGCGAATTCACAATTTGTGGAAATATAAGTGTCCACTTGGTTATTAAGGAAATTAAATATTAAAACTATAGTTTATAAGTGAATATATAATTTATGTAAAGTTTTTGGGGTTAAAATGTAATTATAAGAAATTCTAAGGCAAAGCCGAAAATTGTAACCCCCAACTCAATCCAATTGTGGTCTTGCAACTTAACAGCATATATACATACATGTCACAGCGGAATCTTACATCCAGAACCTTGCCACGGTCTGACTACAGAATATACCGAACATTAGTCTAACAACCTTAACCATTTACATATCCTTCTTACAATCCACTCACAACCTATACATCTTACTAACTCAATTGTCATACGAGTGTACAGGCACAACTCGTAGGTCATACTTAATCCTTAACACTTGCACTCCTTCTTACTCTCGCGACGGCCGCCTCCTGATGTTCACCTGTGTAGTAAAAAGAAGCCCCCGAGGGGGTCAGCACGAATGCTGGTACGATCCTCTCATGGCCCCCAAGCTAACGTGGCTACGACGACTAATTGTCGATAGCATGGAGGTTGATTAGATGCACGACATAATAGAAAGTGCAGTAACAACAACTCAGATATGAACAATCAAAGTTCACACACAATGAACGACTTAAATGCGTTCCCTTAATTAGAGAGTTAGTTTATTTAACTCCTTAAGTAATGTTCCCTCTTAAACTTAGTCCATCCTTATCTCACCTCAATCTTAGTCTTATCTTAATCTTAGAAACAACCATCCTTTAATGAGGAGTGGATGTAGCTTATCTTAATCTTAATATTACAAACCATCCTTTAATGAGGAATGGTTGCAACTTACCTTAATCTTAATCTTACTTAATCTCAATATACAAACCGTTCCTGGAAGGGATTGGTTGTAACTTATCCAGTCTTAGAATACAACCATTCTTTAAGTAGAAATGGATGTAACTCATCTCAAACCTTATCTCAATCTTATCTCAGTTCTTATCTCAATTAAGTCAACCGTTCTTTAATTAGAATGGTTGTACCTTAATCCATTGTTTATCTGTCGGGTCACGTAACCCTAGCCAATGAGTTATCAGCTCCATTGGTTTACATAAACAATATTTATTAGAATTAGTTGGGCATTTAGGTAGATCCCACTACACCATCTCAGTATGCCTCCCTCCTAAAACAAGAAGTCCGAGGAGGTCGAGTCTATATGTCGACTCTAGGCGACGAGTCCGAGGACAAGTCATCTTGGAAGACGGTATTTGATAAGGATACCGACTTCCCCCAATACACATGTGCCGGTACCATTCCGGATTTCTCACTCAAGTTCAGTTAGTAATAGTCTCAAGACCATGTTTGTTGGTTAACCTCTTTCGGTTCATATCGTCCCTCATTAGGGGGCGTTCCTTATTCTCACTCAATTTCTTACTAAGCATTGGTTAGTAAGTTCTCACGGTAAGTTGTGTTAGTTTTCAAACATCACACAACACACAATATATATATATAATATGTTCCGGTTGCATGCTTTATCTTGTTTAGTGAGCACACAAAACAAATAGCACACAAGCCGAGGGACACCTCGTTAGCAAGCAGGTCACAAGAAGAAACAACTGTACCGTTCACCGTTGGTCGTTTCGGTTGCTTACTCTCTTCCGGAGTCCAAATTCTCAAACCCTAAAACATTCACCAAATTGGGTGGTTAATTACTTTTAATTAACCTAGCTTACTTAATCACTAAAGATTTCCAACTAAGTACCTCTAAGTCATTGTAGTTTAAGCTTAACCTCTTATGTTACTTACTTCTCATTTTACCTCACACTTGTTCACACCTCCAATATCCTTAAACTCCACCAAACAACTCTTAACAACCTTATAATAACATTCCCCAACAAGCCCCCTTCATTTACCTCTTGAAAAGCACATTTTCTTTGTATTTTTGCCTGGTCCGGGACATGGTCCGGACCTAAGGTCCCGGACCAATGGCTGTCCTTGGTCTCGGCCTTATTTTAGCTATGGTCCGGGACTTGGTACTTACCCAAGGTCCCGGACCAACCCCTGGGTACATTCTCGGCCTGATTTTAGTGCTGGTCCGGGACTTTATCCAAGGACTAAGTCCCGGACCACATCTTAAACTGTCAAATTTTACAGTTTTGAACCTCTTTCCACACTTGTTCTTTTGTCCAAACTTCTTCTAATCTTTTCCCATGTATTAACACATGTTCCAACTCTATTTTAGCACTTAAAATCCTCCTAACTCATGGATCAACTCACCTCTAAATTCCTTGATCATTATTCAAGTTCTTACTAAACTCTTAACACTTATAACTTAATTCCTTACATTTCCAACATGTAAACTTTGTCTAAACTTCAACTATCCAAAGTGTTTCTTCACAACTATCTCAAATACTCCTCAAGCATCATCATGCACAACCCATTTGCTTTACTCACACTTCTCAAAGCTATATGTACTCTAGCACATGCCTACAAGTCATTACCTTATTTTCCTTCAAAGTTTGTACAAGTTTCCTAGATTCCTTCAATATGGTTTTGGTGCTTAAATTAACCAGTTGGATCCCCTAGTCCCTCTTAGACATCTACACCTCTTTTTCTCAACTTACACATCATTCTCATAATCATACCCTCTTATACATTCCTAGTCTTTTCCTTGACAATTTACAACATTCTCTTACACTTTTCTCTTCCCTCTCCAAGTCCACTCATTGTCATCTAACTAAAACCTTATTAGTCCACTACTAGCATCACCACCACTTACACAAACTTCCCAAAACTCTTATTGTTTTACTCTCTAGTTCATAACTAATTCCTCTCAAAACATTATACATCATTTCCTTAAAACTTATGCACAAGTCTTACATTCCTCATATCATGATTTTGGTGTGTTTAATACACTCACCAATCCTCTAATTCCTCCTAGACATCTCTAGGTCATTCTAAACCTCAAGAACTCCTTAGTTAATTCATTTCCACCCAATTTTCTTTTCATGCTCCCTAGTAAACCCTAGGGCATATTAGCTCACCACTACCACTTAAACACTCTGTTTTCTACTCAATTTTCGCCATAGCTTCCCTAGTATTTATCATGCCCAAATGCATTGTTTTCCTCATTCAACTAACTCACACACATCAAGTCCTTTCTCATCTTGTTTTCTCACCCAAATCAACTCATTCACAACAACTCAATATATTGCAATAATCTTAAATTGCATAGCACTAAGGCTCTTAAATGGCATGGCTCTTAGGCCCTTAAATGACTTAACTTAAACACTGAATTTCCCACATATATAAGCTTTCAACCTGCAAATACACTCATCAATCTCATAGTAGTTATAATGTTCTTAAAAACCACCTTAACCTTATATTACTAACTCATTCTCATTAGCTCCTTAATCACAAGTTCATAAGCTTGTTTAAGTTCTTTTTCCTTAGGTTATATAACCCAATACACAATGTAAGCTCTAAGCTACATTGGTACGTATCTAGAACTCATTCCTTAAACTTAAACCACCATTAGGTAAGCATTTTACCTTGTGTTCTCAAGCTTATCTTAATCTCCTCCTTAGACCTTCTTCTTGCTTAGATCTCGGCCACCACTTAAATTCCCTTTTGCCAATGTTCTAATCAATATTCAATGACTCATATGAGTACTAAACAATACACTAACCTTAAGGAGTAAACCCTAGGTTAAAAATGTGTTCTAAGGTATTAAACTGAATGTTTTACCTTGGATTCTCAAAGCAAGCTTGGATATGAATTAAGTAGGACCTCCTCTAGCCCTTGGAGAATAGAATCAAGCTAGAACAATGGATAAAATGAATCCCCATGAGTAGTAATTTTCGGTAATGTGTAGAAATGGTGGAAACATGGTTTTTCTCTTACATTTTCTTTACCTTAAGAGAATGGAGAAGCCAATGAGCTCTTCAAACTTGATTTTCCTCCATCAATGGAGTTTTCTCATGGCACCAAAATGGAGCTTTGAAAGATTTGAAAAGATAGAAGATAGGTCTTGACCTAACTAAGACAAATATGCAATTTGTTTTGGATTTGGAGCTTGGAGTTGTATTTGGCAAGTGATTGAAGATGGAGAACCATGGAAGAGCAGCTCTCTCGGTTTGGAACAGAGAGAAGAAGAAGAAACCGTGGGTGAAGAGAGAAATGAAGAGAAGGAGAAGAAAGGGCTAATATAAGTATTTTGCTTTAATAAAGCAAATAGTAACTTCTTTACTTATCTCTTCTTTTCTTTCTCATTTGATGACTCATGTGGTGACTCCCCACATAAAAACCGGCCACCCTCTTAATATAAGGCTAACATGGTCTTTGTTGACCAATTAATTGACTTATATTGATTAAAACTTAAACTAGTCACTAAATAGTTACTATTCACTAATCAAGGCACATAATCGGGAAATTTTGATTTCCCATTGATTTAGACCTCCTAATGTGATACTAATTAGTACACATGTTGATTAAGAGTAATGATGGACATTTAGTCCACTCAAAACTCAATTCCAAGACAATTTCTCAAAAATGTGCTTTAAGACTTCTTAAAGCACATTTTGTGTTTTAACTTTTGTTTTCAAGCTTGGTTTTCTTTGCTAATTGATTTAAAATGACCATTAGGATATTACTAAGGTCTTATCATGATATTTGGGTACTCACCCAAGTCTCTCCAAGCTTAGAGCACGTTTTTGCCCTGATTGCCCTTAAGACCTTTCTTGTGTTTTCCTTGGTTTAAATTGTCTACCAATCTTTCTAAGGCATATTTTAGCCTTACTACATCATGATTTGATGTTTAATTAACATACTTAGGTTTGGGGTATTTCAATCTACCCCCCTTAAAAGAACTTTGTCCCCAAAGTTCCCATGCATCTTTTCTTATTAGAATGCATGTCTTACCTCATTCCTTAGATCATATAGATCATACTTATGTATACTTAATCTCATTGGATCATTGGATCCACCATATTTTATACTTAAATATCACACAACATTTAAGCATGTGTAGCACTCAAAATTCCTTTTGTTCCTTTTTGATGATTAAAACATTCACATAACTTCCAACGTATTCTCCCATGTCACCGGTCCGTAGACAATGGCTCATTCGTCCTCGTCACCATGGGCTAGAATACAAAACACGCTGCTCTCCCCATGTCACCGGTCCGAAGACAAAGGCTCGTGCGTCCTCGACTTCATGGGCGAGACTCAGTAAAAAGGTAATCCTTTTTACGAGGTCATGTGAGGAATAATTCCTCTAATTAAAAATACAAGCAACTCCAATTTCATTTTATCCTAAGGCCTCTATCTTAGTGTGATTTAATTGTGACCACTGGTAGGGAGTTTCAGGAATCATCCAACCCTGATGTGATCAGCATCAGTGTCGAGCTCCTTCCACTTCAATTTGTGTTCGGTTTCCCTTGATCCCTAGAAAATCAAGTTCCACCTCCCACGTCATTTTCAAACATCAATAATTCACTCATGTCCAATTTTCTATCTTTTTAGTTCTTCTAATCATAATCAATCATCTCCAAAGCGTGGACTATCCATCAAACATTCTCAATTCATCTCTTAGTAACTACCTCCAGACTTAAATTCCTACTAAATTCTATATCAGTCTCATACCAACTTCCACTGTCTCATACCACATAGCATTACTATATCCTTCCTCATGCTCATATCAAATAATATCTCATAGTGTTATCTTATTCTTATCTCACACATAGTCTCATATCGACTTACCTCATATATTCCTTATTCCTTAAGTCTCCTTAAACCTCTTCCTTAATTCTCTTAACTTGTACTCACACCGGAGTTAACAAGATAGGTACTTAATATGTATGGTATTCACATCTTCTGTGTGCAATAACCATGATTTACCTCAAAGTTTATGTAAAACATATTCTCAAATTATTTTGTGCTATGCACACCGTAGTTTATGTACTCAGTACACAAACATACGCTAAGCGGTTTTCGCTCTACCCCCCTTAAAATGGATTACGCCCACGTAATCAACATTAAATGATCTTTGAACATAAGTTCAAGATGTCTAATTCTTACCAAGCATTCTAGCTTCCATGTCATCTATCTTACTTAGAATTCGATCAGAAATTACTTAGTCTCTGTATCGAGGATTCTTAACGGTACTTATACCGTTTCCTTAACTTAGTTTGGTCTAATCTCAAAGTAGTGGTCTGCCAGCTTCCGCTGCACCACTCTGATGTTCTTAGGCTTAACTGCTTCACTTATCTTTTTATGGCATTGTATAACCTCCTGCCTCCTCACAGTTTAGGTATTTTGGTCTTTCAATGGACACGTGTTATCTTTATATATACACGGCCTTGATGAGTTGTAGACCGTCTATCCAGTCTCCCTGGAGATCTAATGTTCATACTCTTAGTGTTTTCTCGAATGTCTAAATTGTTCTCCCCAACCGACCTTTGGTCTGAGGATGATTCTTAGCCTGAAACTACTGTTTAGTGCATAATGCGCTTTACAGTCTTAATCCCTTACATCTTAAGCATATCCAATGTCTGTACTTAATAATCCGTGCTTTCGCACTTCATAGTCCTTAATTCTGTTCTCTGGTTCCTCTGTGTTGCTGGTTCAACTGAATTCTTCTTCGACTGTTTATGGTAGTAGCTGTTCTTGTCTGATCTTGCGTCGTTGTCGGTGGTACGGAGTCGACTACTTCCCGTGTTCCTTACACCACTCGTTCACATGCATGGGGTACCTTACTGGTACATTACTACTTACCCAACTTACTCATAAATGAGCGTGTCAGGCCTGCAAGCCCCTGTGGGGTGCAGTCGTCCCACGTCTCGTTTTAGTAAACTCATGGTGTCCGTCCACGTTTAGCTATTGCTAATTATGAAGTTTCTGTTGTCGATCTCCTCTTTTATCGTTCCATAATAACATTTATTGTTCTTCTTGAAGTTAATCAAGGGAAGTCCATTTACTGTGTTCTTGGGTATTGTATGCTCTAGTTCTTTATGTATCCCGTACTGATGCGGTCTCTTAATATCTGAGGTCTCTTCCCGTAGAGCCTCTTATCTTGTTCCTCATATTTATGCTACTAGGAATGCACTTCCAGTTCCTTAAGGAATGGGTAGTGTGCTTCCTGTAAAATCTTACCTAACTAGGTCCAGACTACTGGCATCAATGCACAGCTCGTCTACCATCTTATTTCCTTACTTATACTGGTCTTAACTCATAAATCTAATTGCCTCCGTGTCAATATTTGACGGCTCATACATAATGGTCGCCTTACCGCGCACCATGACTTAATCCACCTTTCTAACTATTGTACTCACGACCACTACTATCGTGGTAGTTGGCCCTTACCATGTTGCCCATTGCTGGTGCAACCTCTTATTCACTTATTCTAATGTCTTACCTTATACTCAATCCCTTCTTGGTGTAAACACACTGGGAGTTCTCTCATTCCGGTATTGGCGGTTGTCGTACCGTGTTGTAAAATAGTTGACTCTTGATACGAAGATGTTATGCTCCAATCTCAGATTCGTAAGTAGGCTAATTCCTTTCGCTTTCTTTCATCCTTAATGATGTTATCTACCATGTAGTTTAACTGATTACTGAAGAAGTCATCCACTGAATCACAAGCTCTTCTGAGCATTGATTAATTGACGTGCCACAATGTGCAGTCATAATGTTTATCCCTGACCATTACTAATTCTTACATCCTGGGTGTTGGATATGGGGTCTATCTGTGCCACCTTCCTTATTACTCAAGTGTATCTGGTATGTTCTAAGGTAATCTCTAGGTTCAGAGTTTTCATTTTCTAAATAAAGTGTATTTTATCTCTAATATGTGAAAGCCCTTTTGAGGGGTTCATTCCCACTCATGGCCTCACAACAAGGAGAGGTATCCCCACCCTAAAAGGCATGGTTCGTTCTCCGCTCCTGTCCTTAGCATTATCTCAACATTTCATTGGTACCCTTTCTTGGTAATGTTCTTCACAATCCAAGTTATAGGTTTGGTAACCGTTCATATCTACAAATTGTAGTCCCTTAGTGGCTTAAACAGCTCTCTTATAACTTACTGCGCCTCGGCTCTGATGTGGTTAACATCCTTGCTCATAGGCTCTTAATGCTTAATGTCTCAGTTCATTATTTGTACTCTTACTCATCTGCATGTCATCCCTATAGATTCTGGTTCTTTGAGCACTATCCACCGTTAGGTTACATACTAATGTAGTATCGGATTTCATGGTAAGTTGCTGCATCCTGCTTCCTGCTATGAAGTTTATTCAGGTGATCTGCGGTTACTTAGTGTCTTTGACAATACTGTCATTTTACAAGATTTATGTCTTTTAATAGTCAAGGTTAGGTTCGTATTAGGCGTTTGCCTTACGGTGTCCAAGTTGGATATCATCCTGTCGTCTTATACTTCCATCTCAACGCTTCGTTCAACTTCCGTTGACTATGCCACCCGTTGATGGTCATCAACTTGGGTGTTATGAGTTAATGAGTTTTAACAACAAACAGTGTTAACTTCATTCATCAGTTGTTCGGCTCGACTATGCCCGCTCTGTGTGGGGTAGTCCTCTGAGCTTTCCTTGTGGAGTTTGAGGTTGGTTGTTCTTACCGTACTGTCGATGTTGTGTTGTAGTGGGTTAACCGTTGCTATATTATATGGTTTAGTATTATGTCCAAGTTCCACTCCTGGCTGACTGGCGTGTCACCTTATCTCATTTTGGTCAGGCCGTCGGGCCTTTCCAAGGTCTTATTTTCTGTCTTATGGATTTACAATCCGGTATTAATATGCGTTTCAACTGTAGCGTTCTCCATTTCGCCTTGATGGCTTTTCGTGTGGCTTAACCGTGTAGCACTTGCTATGGCAAGTGCGCCATGCAGGATGGGTTATTGGTACAAGGTACATCGGTAGTGACACTTCCTTCTAATTTCATGTAATTGGTAGTCCTCGGGACTCCTTCGAAATCTCTTATTTGGATAACCGTTCATCCGGCAGCTTCCTTGTTTGTTTGACAGTACTGTCATACATCAGGGCGTTCCTCTTTCTGAGGGAATCCCTTAATATTTTCTTATGTCTAATCCTCGCTCCTGTCTCCACACATTTGTTGTGGTTATTAAGTAATAGTCTTCTATAGGCACTACTTGTAGTCCTATTTCGGTGTACAATTTGTATGTTCCTATCGTCGTCCACATTATGTGGCCAGGTTTGTAACCTTTTTCATTATATGGGTTTGGAGTTCCCGTTTCTCACCGGACTTTCCAGTAATCTCAATCCTCATGCTTTGTATTATCCCACTGTTATGCTCACTCGGACGCTGTCCGTACTCATGTCTCTTATAATTTCCTTATCCATTGCACGCGTAGTGCTTTCCTTATCATTGGTATCGCTGGTTATTTCGACTGCTAGCATGTCGACCCATGTTGCCGGTAATTCCGTTCCCTTACTGATAGTATTCCATAGGTAGCGCTGTTTTTCTGTTGATGCGCTCCATTTAAAATCTCCTAGTTCTCCTTAACTGTTATGCCACAAGATGTTTCTTGTATTGCTTACTATTAACTACTGCCAGATCGGGTTTCCCCGAGTAAGAGAAGGCTTTCTTCTCTCTGGCGTTTGTTCCACATGTTCAGGGTTAGGGATGTGGAGCGGGCGGGTCTAGGTACTATGGATATCCGGTAAACCCCGGGAAGTCCTGACTAACGCACCTCTCACTCTATCTCTAACCCTTAACCCATAAACTCAATCTCAACCTCAATATTCTCCTAAGTTCGGTATTTCTTGTCTTCAGAGCGTAACTACGCTCTGATACCACTTTTTGTAACACCCCAACTCAATCCAATTGTGGTCTTGCAACTTAATAACAGCATATATACAACATGTCACAGCGGAATTCTTTACAATCCAGAACCTTGCCACGGTCTGACTACAGAATATACCGAACATTAGTCTAACAACCTTAACCATTTACATAGCCTTCTTACAATCCACTCACAACCTACATTCTTACTACACTCAATTGCCATACGAGTGTACAGCCACAACTCGTGGTCATACTTAATCCTTAACCACTTGCACTCCTCTTACTCTCGCGACGGCCGCTCCTGATGTTCACCTGTGTATTAAAAAGAAGCCCCCGAGGGGGGTCAGCACGCTGCTGGTACGATCCCTCATGGCCCCCAAGCTAACGTGGCTACGACGACTAATTGTCGATAGCATGGAGGTTGATTAGATGCACGACATAATAGAAAGTGCAGTAAACAACAACTCAGATATGAACAATCAAAGTCACACACAATGAACGACTTCTTAAATGCGTCCCTTAATTAGAGAGTTAGTTATTTAACTCTTTAAGTAATGTTCCCGTCTTAAACTTAGTCCATCCTTATCCTCACCCATAATCTGAGTCTTATCTTAATCTTAGAAACAACCATCCTTTAATGAGGAGTGGATGTAGCTTATCTTAATCTTAATATTACAAACCATCCTTTAATGAGGAATGGTTGCAACTTACCTTAATCTTAATCTTAACTTAATCTCAATATACAAACCGTTCCTGGAAGGGATTGGTTGTAACTTATCTCAGTCTTAGAATACAAACCATTCTTTAAGTAGAAATGGTTGTAACTCATCTCAAACCTTATCTCAATCTTATCTCAGTTCTTATCTCAATTAAGTCAACCGTTCTTTAATTAGAATGGTTGTACCTTAATCCATTGTTTATCTGTCGGGTCACGTAACCCTAGCCAATGAGTTATCAGCTCCATTGGTTTACATAAACAATATTTATTAGAATTAGTTGGGCATTTAGGTAGATCCCACTACACCATCTCAGTATGCCTCCCTCCTAAAACAAGAAGTCCGAGGAGGTCGAGTCTATATGTCGACTCTAGGCGACGAGTCCGAGGACAAGTCATCTTTGGAAGACGGTATTTGATAAGGATACCGACTTCCCCCAATACACATGTGCCGGTACCATTCCGGATTCCTCACTCAAGTTCAGTTAGTAATAGTCTCAAGACCATGTTTGTTGGTTAACCTCTTTCGGTTCATATCGTCCCTCATTAGGGGGCGTTCCTTATTCTCACTCAATTTCTTACTAAGCATTGGTTAGTAAGTTCTCACGGTAAGTTGTGTTAGTTTTCAAACATCACACAACAACACAATATATATATAATATGTTCCGGTTGCATGCTTTATCTTGTTTAGTGAGCACACAAAACAAATAGCACACAAGCCGAGGGACACCTCGTTAGCAAGCAGGTCACAAGAAGAAACAACTGTACCGTTCACCGTTGGTCGTTTCGGTTGCTTACTCTCTTCCGGAGTCCAAATTCTCAAACCCTAAAACATTCACCAAATTGGGTGGTTAATTACTTTTAATTAACCTAGCTTACTTAATCACTAATGATTTCCAACTAAGTACCTCTAAGTCATTGTAGTTTAAGCTTAACCTCTTATGTTACTTACTTCTCATTTTACCTCACACTTGTTCACACCTCCAATATCCTTAAAACTCCACCAAACAACTCTTAACAACCTTATAATAACATTCCCCAACAAGCCCCCTTCATTTACCTCTTGAAAAGCACACTTTCTTTGTATTTTTGCCTGGTCCGGGACATGGTCCGGACCTAAGGTCCCGGACCAATGTCTGTCCTTGTCTCGGCCTTATTTTAGCTATGGTCCGGGACTTGGTACTTACCCAAGGTCCCGGACCAACCCCTGGGTACATTCTCGGCCTGATTTTAGTGCTGGTCCGGGACTTTATCCAAGGACTAAGTCCCGGACCACATCTTAAACTGTCAAATTTTACAGTTTTGAACCTCTTTCCACACTTGTTCTTTTGTCCAAACTTCTTCTAATCTTTTCCCATGTATTAACACATGTTCCAACTCTATTTTAGCACTTAAAATCCTCCTAACTCATGGATCAACTCACCTCTAAATTCCTTGATCATTATTCAAGTTCTTACTAAACTCTTAACACTTATAACTTAATTCCTTACATTTCCAACATGTAAACTTTGTCTAAAACTTCAACTATCCAAAGTGTTTCTTCACAACTATCTCAAATACTCCTCAAGCATCATCATGCACAACCCATTTGCTTTACTCACACTTCTCAAAGCTATATGTACTCTAGCACATGCCTACAAGTCATTATACCTTATTTTCCTTCAAAGTTTGTACAAGTTTCCTAGATTCCTTCAATATGGTTTTGGTGCTTAAATTAACCAGTTGGATCCCCTAGTCCCTCTTAGACATCTACACCTCTTTTTCTCAACTTACACATCATTCTCATAATCATACCCTCTTATACATTCCTAGTCTTTTCCTTGACAAATTACAACATCCTCTTACACTTTTCTCTTCCCTCTCCAAGTCCACTCATTGTCATCTAACTAAAACCTTATTAGTCCACTACTAGCATCACCACCACTTACACAAACTTCCCAAAACTCTTATTGTTTTACTCTCTAGTTCATAACTAATTCCTCTCAAAACATTATACATCATTTCCTTAAAACTTATGCACAAGTCTTACATTCCTCATATCATGATTTTGGTGTGTTTAATACACTCACCAATCCTCTAATTCCTCCTAGACATCTCTAGGTCATTCTAAACCTCAAGAACTCCTTAGTTAATCATTTCCACCCAATTTTCTTTTCATGCTCCCTAGTAAACCCTAGGGCATATTAGCTCACCACTACCACTTAAACACTCTGTTTTCTACTCAAATTTCGCCATAGCTTCCCTAGTATTTATCATGCCCAATGCATTGTTTTCCTCATTCAACTAACTCTCACACATCAAGTCCTTTCTCATCTTGTCTCACCCAAATCAACTCTTCACAACAAACTCAATATATTGCAATAATCTTAAATTGCATAGCACTAAGGCTCTTAAATGACATGGCTCTTAGGCCCTTAAATGACTTAAACTTAAACACTGAATTTCCCACATATATAAGCTTTCAACCTGCAAATACACTCATCAATCTCATAGTAGTTATAATGCTCTTAAAAACCACCTTAACCTTATATTACTAACTCATTCTCATTAGCTCCTTAATCACAAGTTCATAAGCTTGTTTAAGTTCTTTTTCCTTAGGTTATATAACCCAATACACAATGTAAGCTCTAAGCCACATTGGTATTTATCTAAAACTCATTCCTTAATCTTAAACCACCATTAGGTAAGCATTTTACCTTGTTTTCTCAAGCTTATCTTAATCTCCTCCTTAGGCCTTCTTCTTGCTTAGATCTCGGCCACCACTTAAATTCCCTTTTGCCAATGTTCTAATCAATATTCAATGACTCATATGAGTACTAAACAATACACTAACCTTAAGGAGTAAACCCTAGGTTAAAAATGTGTTCTAAGGTATTAAACTGAATGTTTTACCTTGGATTCTCAAAGCAAGCTTGGATATGAATTAAGTAGGACCTCCTCTAGCCCTTGGAGAATAGAATCAAGCTAGAACAATGGATAAAAATGAATCCCCATGAGTAGTAATTTTCGGTAATGTGTAGAAATGGTGGAAACATGGTTTTTCTTACATTTTCTTTACCTTAAGAGAATGGAGAAGCAATGAGCTCTTCAAACTTGATTTTCCCCCATCAATGGAGTTTTCTCATGGCACCAAAATGGAGCTTTGAAAGATTTGAAAAGATAGAAGATAGGTCTTGACCTAACTAAGACAAATATGCAATTTGTTTTGGATTTGGAGCTTGGAGTTGTATTTGGCAAGTGATTGAAGATGGAGAACCATGGAAGAGCAGCTCTCTCGGTTTTGGAACAGAGAGAAGAAGAAGAAACCGTGGGTGAAGAAGAAGAAATGAAGGAAAGAGGAGAAAAGTGAGCTAATATAAGATATTTTGCTTTAATAAAGCAAATAGTAACTTCTTTACTTATCTCTTCTTTTCCTTTCTCATTTGATGACTCATATGGTGACTCCCCACATAAAAACCGGCCACCCTCTTAATATAAGGCTAACATGGTCTTTGTTGACCAATTAATTGACTTATATTGATTAAAACTTAAACTAGTCACTAAATAGTTACTATTCACTAATCAAGGCACATAATCGGGAAATTTTTGATTTCCCATTGATTTAGACCTCCTAATGTGATACTAATTAGTACACATGTTGATTAAAGAGTAATGATGGACATTTAGCCACTCAAAACTCAATTCTAAGACAATTTCTCAAAAATGTGCTTTAAGACTTCTTAAAGCACATTTTGTGTTTTAACTTGTTTTCAAGCTTGGTTTTCTTTGCTAATTGATTTAAAATGACCATTAGGATATTACTAAGGTCTTATCATGATATTTGGGTACTCACCCAAGTCTCTCCAAGCTTAGAGCACGTTTTTGCCCTGATTGCCCTTAAGACACTTTCTTGTGTTTTCCTTGGTTTAAATTGTCTACCAATCTTTCTAAGGCATATTTTAGCCTTACTACATCATGATTTGATGTTTAATTAACATACTTAGGTTTGGGGTATTTCAATCTACCCCCCTTAAAAGACTTTGTCCCCAAAGTTCCCATGCATCTTTTCTTATTAGAATGCATGTCTTACCTCTTCCTTAGATCATATAGATCATACTTATGTATACTTAATCTCATTGGATCATTGGATCCACCATATTTTATACTTAAATATCACACAACATGCTTAAGCATGTGTAGCACTCAAAATTCCTTTTGTTCCTTTTTGATGATTAAAACATTCACATAACTTCCAACGTATTCTCCCATGTCACCGGTCCGTAGACAATGGCTCATTCGTCCTCGTCACCATGGGCTAGAATACAAAACACGCTGCTCTCCCCATGTCACCGGTCCGAAGACAAAGGCTCGTGCGTCCTCGACTCCATGGGCGAGACTCAGTAAAAAGGTAATCCTTTTTACGAGGTCATGTGAGGAATAATTCCTCTAATTAAAAATACAAGCAACTCCAATTTCATTTTATCCTAAGGCCTCTATCTTAGTGTGATTTAATTGTGACCACTGGTAGGGAGTTTCAGGAATCATCCTACCCTGATGTGATCAGCATCAGTGTAGCATCCTTCCACTCAATTTGTGTTCGGTTTCCCTTGATCCCTAGAAAATCAAGTTCCACCTCCCACGTCATTTTCAAACATCAGATAATTCACTAATGTCCAATTTTCTATCTTTTTAGTTCTTCTAATCATAATCAATACATCTCCAAAGTGTGGACTCATTCCATCAAAATTCCCAATTCATCTCTTAGTAATTACCTCAGACTTAAATTCCTACTAAATTCTATATCAGTCTCATACCACATAGCATTACTATATCCTAACTCATGCTCATATAATATCTCATAGTGTTATCTTATTCTTATCTCACACATAGTCTCATATCGACTATACCTCATATATTCTTATTTCTTAAGTCTCCTTAATCCTCTTCCTTAATTCTCTTAACTTGTACTCACACCGGAGTTAACAAGATAGGTACTTAATATGTATGGTATTCACATCTTCTGTGTGCAATAACCATGATTTACCTCAAAATGTTTATGTAAAACATATTCTCAAATTATTTTGTGCTATGCACACCGTAGTTTATGTACTCAGTACACAAACATACGCTAAGCGGTTTTCGCTCTACCCCCCTTAAAATGGATTACGCCCACGTAATCAACATTACTTGATCTTTGAACATAAGTTCAAGATGTCTAATTCTTACCAAGCATTCTAGCTTCCACGTTATCTATCTTACTCATAGTTCGATCAGAAATGACTTAGTCTCTGTATCGAGGATTCTTAACGGTACTTATACCGTATTCTTAACTTAGTTTGGTCTAATCTCAAAGTAGTGATCTGCTAGCTTCCGCTGCACCACTCTGATAATCTTAGGCCTAATTGTCTCAATGGACACGTGTTGTCTTTGTATATACACGGCCTTATTGAGTTGTAACTCGTGTATCTATTCTCCTTGGAGATCTTACGCTCATACTCTTAGTATTTTCTCGAATGTCTAAATTGTTCTCCCCAACTGACCTTTGGTCTGAGGATGATTCTTAGTCTGAAACTACTGTTTAGTGCATAGCGCGCTTTACAGTCTTACTCCCTTACATCTTAAAGCATGTTCAATGTCTGTACTTAACAATCCGTGCTCTTCGCACTTCATAGTCCTTAATTATTTGTTCTCTGGTTCCTGTGTTGCTGATTCAACTGAGTTCTTCTCTTCGACTGTTTGTGGTAGTAGCTGCTCTTGTCTGGTCTTGCGTCGTTGTCGTGGTACGGAGTCGACTACTTCCCGTGTTCCTTACACCACTCGTTCACATGCATGGGGTACCTTACTGGTACATTGCTACTTACCCAACTTACTCATAAATGAGCGTGTCAGGCCTGCAAGCCCCTGTGGGGTGCAGTCGTCCCACGTCTCGTTTTAGTAAACTCATGGTGTCCGTCACACGTTTAGCTATTGCTAATTATGAAGTATTCTGTTGTCGATCTCCTCTTTCATCGTTCCATAATAACATTTATTGTTCTTCTTGAAGTTAATCAAGGGAAGTCCATTTACTGTGTTCTTGGGTATTGTATGCTCTAGTTCTTTATGTATCCCGTACTGATGCGGTCTCTTAATATCTGAGGTCTCTTCCGTAGAGCCTCTTATCTTGTTCCTCATATTTATGCTACTAGGAATGCACTTCCAGTTCCTTAAGGAATGGGTAGTGTGCTTCCTGTAAAATCTTACCTAACTAGGTCCAGACTACTGGCATCAATGCACAGCTCGTCTACCATCTTATTTCCTTACTTATACTGGTCTTAACTCATAAATCTAATTGCCTCAGTGTCAATATTTGACGGCTCATACATAATGGTCGCCTTACCGCGCACCATGACTTAATCCACCTTTCTAACTATTGTACTCACGACCACTACTACCGTGGTAGTTGGCCTTTACCATGTTGCCCATTAATGGTGCAATCTCTTACTCACTTATTCTAATGTCTTAACCTTATACTCAATCCCTTCTTGGTGTAAACACACTGGGAGTTCTCTCATTCCGGTATTGGCGGTTGTCGTACCGTGTTGTAAAATAGTTGACTCTTGATATGAAGATGTTATGCTCCAATCTTAGATTCGCAAGTAGGCTAATTTCTTTCGCTTTCTTCCATCCTTAGTGTGTGTTATCTACCATGTAGTTTAACTGGTAACTGAAGAAGTCATCCACTGATTCACAAGCTCTTCTGAGCATTGATTAATTGACGTGCCATAATGTGCAGCCACAATGTTTATCTCTGACCATTATTAATTCTTACATCCTGGTGTCGGATATGGGGTCTATCTCTGCAACCCACCTTACTACTCAATATCAGGTATGTTCTAAGGTAATCTCAAGGTTCATGGTTTCCATTTTCTAAATAAAGTGTATTTTATCTCTAATATGTGAAAGCCCTTTTGAGGGGTTCATTCCCACTCATGGCCTCACAACAAGGAGAGGTATCCCACCCTAAAAGGCATGGTTCGTTCTCCGCTCCCGTCCTTAGCATTATCTCAATGTTCTCATTGGTACCCTTTCTTGGCTTAAACAAGCTCTCTTATAACTTATTACGCCTCGGGCTCTGATGTGGTTAACATCCTTGGCTCGTAGGCTCTTAATGCTTAATGTCTCAGTTCATTATTTGTACTCTTACTCATCTGCAGGTCATCCCTATAAGATTCTGGTTTTTTGAGCACTATTCACCATTAGGTTACATACTAAATGTAGTATCGGGTTTCATGATAAGTTGCTGCACCCCACTTCCTGCTAGGGAAGTTGTTCAGGTGATCTGAGGTTACTTAATGTCTTTGACAATGCTGTCATTTTACTAGACTTATGTCTCTTAGCAATCAAGGTTAGGTTCGTATTAGGCGTTTGCCTTACGGTGTCCAAGTTGGATATCATCCTGTCGTCTTATACTTCCATCTCAACGCTTCGTTCAACCTCTGTTGATTACGCCACCCTTTGATGATCAATCATACTTGGGTGTTAATGAGTTAGATGAACGGTACTAGCCGTCATTCATCAGTTTGTTCGGCTCGACTATGCCCACTCTGTGGGGGTAGTCCTCTGAGCTTTCCTTTTCCAGGGTTGTACGACTTTAATCCTTAGTAGGTTATAGCTTACGTTTATTTCTTTTATCCTTGATTTCCGGGTTTTCCAACATCTTCATTGAAGAATGTTGTTATTGGTGTCCTTAATGGTCACTCTGAGAGTCTTATCCCGTTTTCGTTGTAAGTCGATGCTTCAACAGTCTCAATAGTATCTTTTAATACATCCCTTGTATATCATTGCTTATATAGTGTTTTTGCTCGCGGTACCGAGCAATCTCTTAGGTTTTCCTCGTGGAGTTTGAGGTTGGTGTTCTTACCGTACTGTCGGTTGTTGTTGTAGTGGGTTATACCGTTGCTAGCATTTATATGGTTTAGTATTTCGTCTAAGCTTAGCTCCTTGCTGGCTGATGTGTCGGTTGATCTCATCATGCCGTCAGGCCCTTCCAAGGTCTTATTTTTCTGTTCTTATGGATTAACAATCCGGTATTAATATGCGTTTCAACTGTAGCGTTCTCCTATTTCGCCTTGATGGCTTTTCGTGTGGCTTAACCGTGGTAGCACTTGCTATGGCAAGTGCGCCATGCAGGATGGGTTATTGGTACAAGGTACATCGGTAGTGACACCTCCTTCTAATTTCCATGTAATTGGTAGTCCTCGGGACTCCTTCGATAATCTCTTATTTTGGATAACCGTCCATCCGGCAGTTTCCTTGTTGTTTGACAGTACTGTCATTTATCAGGGCGTTCCTCTTTCTGAGGGAACCCCTTAATATTTTCTTATGTCTTAATCCTCGCTCCTGCCTCCACACATCTTGTTGTGGTTACTAAGTAATGATTCTCCTTTAGGCACTACATCGTAGTCCTATTTCGGTATACAATTTATATGTGTTTCCCCCGTTGTCCGCGTTACGTCTGGCAGGTTTGTAACCTTTTTCATTGTATGGGGTTTGGAGTTCCCGGTTCTTAACTGGACTTTCCAGTAATCTCAATCCTCATGCTTTGTATTATCCCACTGTTATGCTCACTCGGACCGCTGTCCGGTACTCACGCCTCTTGTAATTTCCTTATCCATTGCACGCGTAGTGCTTTTCTTACCATTGGTATCGCGGGTTATTTCGACTGCGTAGCATGTCGACCCATGTTGCCGGTAATTTCCGTTCCCTTATTGATAGAATTCCATAGGTAGCGCCTGTTCCTCTATTGCGCTCCATTACAAACCTCCAAGTTCTCCATAACTGTTGTGCAACAAGATGTTCCTCGTACTGCTTATTGTTAGCTAACTGCCAGATCGGGTTTCCCCGAGTAAGAGAAGGCTTTCTTCTCTCTGGCGTTTGTCCAACACATTTAGGGTTAGGGATGTGGAGGGCGGGCCTAGGTACTATGGATATCCGGTAAACACCGGGAAGTCCTGGCTGACGCACCTCACACTCTATCTCTTAACCCTTAACCCATAACTCAATCTCAACCTCAATATTCTCCTAAGTTCGGTATTTCTTGTCTTCAGAGCGTAACTACGCTCTGATACCACTTTTTGTAACACCCCAACTCAATCCAATGTGGTCTGCAACTTAAAGCATATATACATACATGTCACAGCGGAATTCTTTACAATCCAGACCTTGCCACGGTCTGACTACAGAATATACCGAACATTAGTCTAACAACCTTAACCATTTACATAACCTTCTTACAATCCACTCACAACCTATACATCTTACTAACTCAATTGCCATACGAGTGTACAGGCACAACTCGTAGGTCATACTTAATCCTTAACACTTGCACTCCTTCTTACTCTCGCGACGGCCGCCTCCTGATGTTCACCTGTGTAGTAAAAAGAAGCCCCCGAGGGGGTCAGCACGAATGCTGGTACGATCCTCTCATGGCCCCCAAGCTAACGTGGCTACGACGACTAATTGTCGATAGCATGGAGGTTGATTAGATGCACAACATAATAGAAAGTGCAGTAAACAACAACTCAGATATGAACAATCAAAGTTCACACACAATGAACGACTTAAATGCGTTCCCTTAATTAGAGAGTTAGTTATTTAACTCTTTAAGTAATGTTCCCTCTTAAACTTAGTCCATCCTTATCTCACCTCAATCTTAGTCTTATCTTAATCTTAGAAACAACCATCCTTTAATGAGGAGTGGATGTAGCTTATCTTAATCTTAATATTACAAACCATCCTTTAATGAGGAATGGTTGCAACTTACCTTAATCTTAATCTTAACTTAATCTTAATATACAAACCGTTCCTGGAAGGGATTGGTTGTAACTTAACTCAGTCTTAGAATACAAACCATTCTTTAAGTAGAAATGGTTGTAACTCATCTCAAACCTTATCTCAATCTTATCTCAGTTCTTATCTCAATTAAGTCAACCGTTCTTTAATTAGAATGGTTGTACCTTAATCCATTGTTTATCTGTCGGGTCACGTAACCCTAGCCAATGAGTTATCAGCTCCATTGGTTTACATAAACAATATTTATTAGAATTAGTTGGGCATTTAGGTAGATCCCACTACACCATCTCAGTATGCCTCCCTCCTAAAACAAGAAGTCCGAGGAGGTCGAGTCTATATGTCGACTCTAGGCGACGAGTCCGAGGACAAGTCATCTTTGGAAGACGGTATTTGATAAGGATACCGACTTCCCCCAATACACATGTGCCGGTACCATTCCGGATTCCTCACTCAAGTTCAGTTAGTAATAGTCTCAAGACCATGTTTGTTGGTTAACCTCTCTCGGTTCATATCGTCCCTCATTAGGGGGCGTTCCTTATTCTCACTCAATTTCTTACTAAGCATTGGTTAGTAAGTTCTCACGGTATGTTGTGTTAGTTTTCAAACATCACACAACAACACAATATATATATATAATATGTTCCGGTTGCATGCTTTATCTTGTTTAGTGAGCACACAAAACAAATAGCACACAAGCCGAGGGACACCTCGTTAGCAAGCAGGTCACAAGAAGAAACAACTGTACCGTTCACCGTTGGTCGTTTCGGTTGCTTACTCTCTTCCGGAGTCCAAATTCTCAAACCCTAAAACATTCACCAAATTGGGTGGTTAATTACTTTTAATTAACCTAGCTTACTTAATCACTAATGATTTCCAACTAAGTACCTCTAAGTCATTGTAGTTTAAGCTTAACCTCTTATGTTACTTACTTCTCATTTTACCTCACACTTGTTCACACCTCCAATATCCTTAAAACTCCACCAAACAACTCTTAACAACCTTATAATAACATTCCCCAACAAGCCCCCTTCATTTACCTCTTGAAAAGCACACTTTCTTTGTATTTTTGCCTGGTCCGGGACATGGTCCGGACCTAAGGTCCCGGACCAATGTCTGTCCTCAGTCTCGGCCTTATTTTAGCTATGGTCCGGGACTTGGTACTTACCCAAGGTCCCGGACCAACCCCTGGGTTCATTCTCGGCCTGATTTTAGTGCTGGTCCGGGACTTTATCCAAGGACTAAGTCCCGGACCACATCTTAAACTGTCAAATTTTACAGTTTTGAACCTCTTCCACACTTGTTCTTTTGTCCAAACTTCTTCTAATCTTTTCCCATGTATTAACACATGTTCCAACACCATTTTAGCACTTAAAATCCTCCTAACTCATGGATTAACTCACCTCTAAATTCCTTGATCATTATTCAAGTTCTTACTAAACTCTTAACACTTATAACTTAATTCCTTACATTTCCAACATGTAAACTTTGTCTAAAACTTCAACTATCCAAAGTGTTTCTTCACAACTATCTCAAGTACTCCTCAAGCATCATCATGCACGACCCATTTGCTTTACTCACACTTCTCAAAGCTATATGTACTCTAGCACATGCCTACAAGTCATTATACCTTATTTTCCTTCAAAGTTTGTACAAGTTTCCTAGATTCCTTCAATATGGTTCTGGTGCTTAAATTAACCAGTTGGATCCCCTAGTCCCTCTTAGACATCTACACCTCTTTTTCTCAACTTACACACCATTCTCATAATCATACCTCTTATACATTCCTAGTCTTTTCCTTGACAACTTACAACATTCTCTTACACTTTTCTCTTCCATCTCCAAGTCCACTCATAGTCATCTAACTAAAACCTTATTAGTCCACTACTAGCATCACCACCACTTACACAAACTTCCCAAAACTCTTATTGTTTTACTCTCTAGTTCATAACTAATTCCTCTCAAAACATTATACATCATTTCCTTAAAACTTATGCACAAGTCTTACATTCCTCATATCATGATTTTGGTGTGTTTAATACACTCACCAATCCTCTAATTCCTCCTAGACATCTCTAGGTCATTCTAAACCTCAAGAACTCCTTAGTTAACTCATTTCCACCCAATTTTCTTTTCATGCTCCCTAGTAAACCCTAGGGCATATTAGCTCACCACTACCACTTAAACACTTGTTTTCTACTCAAATTTCGCCATAGCTTCCTAGTATTTATCATGCCCAAATGCATTGTTTTCCTCATTCAACAACTCACACACATCAAGTCCTTTCTCATCTTGTTTTCTCACCCAAATCAACTCATTCACAACAAACTCAATATTGCAATAATCTTAAATTGCATAGCACTAAGGCTCTTAAATGACATGGCTCTTAGGCCCTTAAATGACTTAAACTTAAACACTGAATTTCCCACATATATAAGCTTTCAACCTGCAAATACACTCATCAATCTCATAGTAGTTATAATGCTCTTAAAACCACCTTAACCTTATATTACTAACTCATTCTCATTAGCTCCTTAATCACAAGTTCATAAGCTTGTTTAAGTTCTTTTTCCTTAGGTTATATAACCCAATACACAATGTAAGCTCTAAGCCACATTGGTATTTATCTAAAACTCATTCCTTAATCTTAAACCACCATTAGGTAAGCATTTTACCTTGTTTTCTCAAGCTTATCTTAATCTCCTCCTTAGGCCTTCTTCTTGCTTAGATCTCGGCCACCACTTAAATTCCCTTTTGCCAATGTTCTAATCAATATTCAATGACTCATATGAGTACTAAACAATACACTAACCTTAAGGAGTAAACCCTAGGTTAAAAATGTGTTCTAAGGTATTAAACTGAATGTTTTACCTTGGATTCTCAAAGCAAGCTTGGATATGAATTAAGTAGGACCTCCTCTAGCCCTTGGAGAATAGAATCAAGCTAGAACAATGGATAAAAATGAATCCCCATGAGTAGTAATTTTCGGTAATGTGTAGAAATGGTGGAAACATGGTTTTTCTTACATTTTCTTTACCTTAAGAGAATGGAGAAGCAATGAGCTCTTCAAACTTGATTTTCCCCCATCAATGGAGTTTTCTCATGGCACCAAAATGGAGCTTTGAAAGATTTGAAAAGATAGGAAGATAGGTCTTGACCTAACTAAGACAAATATGCAATTTGTTTTGGATTTGGAGCTTGGAGTTGTATTTGGCAAGTGATTGAAGATGGAGAACCATGGAAGAGCAGCTCTCTCGGTTTTGGAACAGAGAGAAGAAGAAGAAACCGTGGGTGAAGAAGAAGAAATGAAGGAAAGAGGAGAAAAGTGAGCTAATATAAGATATTTTGCTTTAATAAAGCAAATAGTAACTTCTTTACTTATCTCTTCTTTTCCTTTCTCATTTGATGACTCATATGGTGACTCCCCACATAAAAACCGGCCACCCTCTTAATATAAGGCTAACATGGTCTTTGTTGACCAATTAATTGACTTATATTGATTAAAACTTAAACTAGTCACTAAATAGTTACTATTCACTAATCAAGGCACATAATCGGGAAATTTTTGATTTCCCATTGATTTAGACCTCCTAATGTGATACTAATTAGTACACATGTTGATTAAAGAGTAATGATGGACATTTAGCCACTCAAAACTCAATTCTAAGACAATTTCTCAAAAATGTGCTTTAAGACTTCTTAAAGCACATTTTGTGTTTTAACTTGTTTTCAAGCTTGGTTTTCTTTGCTAATTGATTTAAAATGACCATTAGGATATTACTAAGGTCTTATCATGATATTTGGGTACTCACCCAAGTCTCTCCAAGCTTAGAGCACGTTTTTGCCCTGATTGCCCTTAAGACACTTTCTTGTGTTTTCCTTGGTTTAAATTGTCTACCAATCTTTCTAAGGCATATTTTAGCCTTACTACATCATGATTTGATGTTTAATTAACATACTTAGGTTTTGGGGTATTTCAGGAGTTTAGTCCATTTGTTGTTTAGATTCTTTTGGAGACTTTGTATTTGAATTTGAGCCTTTGGGGCCTCTTCAGTTAGCTTTTGCATTTGGTATTCGTTTTGGTGGGTTTTGTTATTACTTTGGGATGTTACGACATCATTTTGGTTTATACTTTATTCAAGTATTCATTTGGCCCTTATTTGATTATCTGTTTAAGTCTGTTTATTAGAGCCTTGCGTTATTATGTAATAATACGCGGCGTGTAATACCCCTAACTCCTAGGCCAGTGTTTGGGGGTGTTACAGTAAAATGTGGCATTTTTTAGTTTGGCATTTTTGACAAAAAATGTCAAACCGTTACCACCGTACAACAATTTTCAAAACAACCACAAATATACCAGCACAAAACAACCACCAGTTTATGCTGCAAAGAGAATGAATACCGTAAATAGAGGCGGAGCCAGAAAACTGTAATTAAGGGGGCGAGAATATTTTAATAATATTAATTAATTTTTAATAAATTAATTTAAATTTTCAATATTTATAATTATATTTAAAAATATTATATATTAAATTTGACACAAATTAAATTAAAATTGAAATATATAGATATATAAAAAAGTTAATTTTTTCTTTTTTTTTTAGTTTTTTTATAAAGATTGGTATACTAAATTATAAATTAATGAAAATAATATAGAATAATAGTTTTAAACTATAGTGTTTTTCTAAAAACTTATACTAAAAATTATTTTGAGTAATTCTAATATTTTATTAATTTATAGAATCTGTAATAAAAAACAAAAAATATTTGTATTATGGATAGAAGGGGTACATGATTACTAAGAATTACATAATAATCAGTTTTACTTTTGCCTATATTACTAAAATAAGGTATAAAATCTGAATATTTAATTATATCTACATATAGTAATATATAGGTCATTTTTTAACAACTAAATTGTTTATTTTTTTGCATGATGTAAACATTAATAAAGTTTTCTAATTAATTATTATATTCAGATACGGATAAATAGTCTCTTAAAACTTTTACTATCAATCAAATTTAATAAAATATTCCACAAGGAAAACAACAAAACAAACTAATAAAAATTACGATGTAAACTTTCAATTATATCAAAATTATTATAGTACAAAATATATTTAGTATATTTCAGAAATATCAATTATAAGTATTCAACCTGTTAAGTAATGATTAATTACAAAACTATTTGTACAAACTATTATGTTGGTCAGTATATCTGAAATACCCACGAAATTCCAAGTTGGGAATAATATAATATATAGTAAGAAGGAATAAGTGCGTAGAAATAATATTAGTGGCCCAGGGAAGATAAGCTAATTCCTTATATTACATTCCTTTTTTTCTTCCTTGAAGGTTATAAAAATTACATAAACGTTTGCGATTATCTACCTTTTTCCTTGCCCTATTTAATATTGTTATTATTGTTATCCATGTACTACTTCGACCTTCCAACGTTGTTTCTACGCTCTTAAATCCAATCTTAGAATTCTTTTTCAAAATTGATTTGATTCCTAAAGTTTGAATCTGATTTTACTTCTTACTATTAATTATCCCTAATTACAAGAGTTCAAATCCCATTTGACTTCTTTAAATTAATATATAGGTTAGGTCCTTATTCTTCTCGCGATACTTTCATTATTAGTATTCTAGAACTCTCTATAACGTAGTAATAAACCACTTGCTAGAATTATTGTTGTACTCTATTTAATTTATTTTTACTTCCATCTTTTTCCTATTTCAAATAAAGGTTTAATAATCACTTCCTAGATATTTTATTTCTCATGCTGTTCTTGTTGCAACGGTGCAACCACGGTCTCCTATTATTTCGAATTATGGGTTTATTAATTTATTCCTTTCTAAATTGTTATTGCTAACTATCTAGATCTTTCTGCTGATTTCTCTTAACGTTATAATCTTTTACATCTTTTAAATAATATAATAATGATTTATAGAACTCTTCTTAAAGTCGATTAATATCTTTCCTTCCCTTAAAATAGATTAATAATTGTTTAATTAATAACATCTCTCTTTATTTTGTAAATTATTTCTATTTAAAACACCGATTTTCTCCACTCCTCTTCATTCTCAACGTTTTGAAGTTACACTCTTCCTCTCCAAAAATTCACTCAATTTCATTACGCTCCTACTCCTACCAAGTTCTTCACACTTCCGTCTTTTGATCCCTGCAAATTCTCGTGGTTCATTCTACTCCTGTCAGTTCACTTCCCTGGTGCCAGTTAGAGATTCGTTGGGTAATGTGTTCTACTTAGATAAGTATAATTATTTTATTCTTTTGTTTCGGTGGATTCTGATTGTTGATATTGATTACCTAGACGCCGATTACATCGACGGGTGCTACCAACAGTTCTGTGGAGTTGAGGTCTTAAGGTGAATTGATTATTCAGGTAAATTCTATACTCAATTCTATCTGACTGTTGTTTTGGAAATCGGAGGAAAAAGGTTTCGGTTGTGTTAGTATGGATTCTCAATCTATGATTTAGGAAATTGGGATTGTTTCCCACGTTTTGGAAATGGAGGAATTGGATTGTGTTGTGGTATTTCAGTTGTGGATTTTTGGGAGTCTTTCGCAGGATGTGTTCTTCTGTTTGGGAGCCCATAGGTGCTCCCCATTATTGTTATTTGTGCTGCACACATTGTTGCAGTTAAGCCCTCTGATCTACTCTATGTTACTGCTGTTTCATAGGGGGTATGCACACTTAAGGACTTAGGGTGAGGTGGTTGTCTGACGGTCTCATAGGTGACTGTTCTTGAATTGTTGTTTGGGATCCCATAGGTGATCCCGTAATTGGTGTTGTGATTAACTCCAGTTGAAAGCTCCCTACCGCGGTTTCGTTGATTATTATAATTTCTGGAAAAATTATTTTACTGATCAATATTCCCTCCTCATCTGATTGATAAATGGCAAAATGAATTTTAAAATGAATTTTACAGATTGAGGTAGAGTTTACTCAGTTTATCTGATTTGTGCGATCCTTTCCGTCTTTGTCTATTGTTTTCTGATCGCAGGTATGGATGAATGAGTTGGGGAACTGGGATTGCGCAATCACATAGCTTAGGAGATTACGAGATATTTGAGACAATGTCTGAATTACAATGTTTAAGAATCGTTACGTTGATCTCTAAGATTTCATACCTTAGTTATTTTTTCTTTGGCTTCCGCATATGTTGAATTCTGAGTTTAACATTTACTTTTTGTTGTTTTATTTAGTCCATTAGCCTGAGCACCCAGGGAGTTTGGGTGTGGCGGTAATGCCCTGGACGTTTTTGACTCCGCTGCTGTTTTGAAGTTATATTTGTTACGGTATTTGTTAATAGCATTCTTTGACACTTTATAGATTATATGGAAATGATCTTATGAGGGTTGAGCATTGTTTCTGAGGTATCTATTGTTAACCTTACCCATTCAAATGTTTTCCTTCTTGTTGTTATTGATTACATATGTATTTTGATGGTTTTTGGTCCCTGTTTTTGTACTAGAATTCGCATTTAGGGACCTGTCCGGACGTCCGTCCAGACATCAATGTTCGAACAGGTCCCGAGAGTTTAAAGAGTTTTCACTGCTTTAGTCGTGTCCGAACATCTGTCCGGGCTTCAATGTTCGGACAGTATGCGAGGACGAGTTCGACTTGTAAGTCTCGGCCTATGTCCGAACTTGTAAGTTCGGACTAATGTTCGGACGCGCGTAAAGGTTTTTCGGGATTTTGAAACTCGACTTGTGTCCGAACTTCAAACTCCAGACACAAGTTCGGACGCCTCCGCTTTTCAGTCTTTCAACTCTCGACTTGTGTCCGAACGTCAATGTCCGGACACAAGTTCGGACAAATGGATTTTCTCAGCGTATTTTCTTCGGTATGTGTCCGAACTTCGGACGTCCGGACACAAGTTCGGACCGATGTTATTTTTCACTTTGAGGACTCGTTTGAAGTCCGTTTTTGATTTCGTTTGCGCCGTTGAACTCGTATTTCCATAAGCTATCTTTTGAGGTAAAATCCAGGGAGTTACAATATCGAACTTATTATATTGTTTTAACTACAGATATATGTTTAAAATAAATATTTTATCAACAATTAAACAATATATAATAATAAAATAGTAAGTGATAGTTATATATATATTCGCTTAAGGTTAATTATTTTATTATTAGAAATAATTGTTTTTTCATTTCAATGATATTATTTATTTTAAAAATTTAAATAATCGTAAGTATTAATACATTTGAAATGTTGTTAAATACTAATATATAATCCATAAATTTTTTTATATATAACATCTAATATATTTGCTCTGAATAACATGGTTTATTTCTTTATTTTTTCAAATATATGTAAAAAATTTATTTATAAATTAATATGTATACATATTATAAATTAATTGTCACTAAAATATTAATAAAGAATAATAATAATCAAAGGCTATAATTGAATATCTACATATATTTTAACTTTATTAACAAAAAATTGTTTTAAAATAATTTTTTTAATTGTAACACCAAAAACCGTAAACCCACTACACATAACTAACATAAATAACTAATTCAAAATAGCCAGATGAAACCGCCGCTTGCCAAACACTAGTTTTCAAAACAACCACAAAACAACCAGCACAAAATAGCCAGCCAAAACAACCAGACCAAAACAACTACAAAACAACCGTAAAAAATCCATGCCGAACGGTGCCTAAGTGTTTTTTGGACTTGAAAGTTCTTCTTTTCTTATGGGGGCTGAGATTATTTGGAACTCCAGAGGAACCAATCCGAAATTTTCCTTTACCTTTATTAAGGGTAGAGATATCATCAGAGAGAGGAGCTTCAAGTGACATAGCCAATGAAGGAACTGCTAAGTCTGCTTCTTGCATGATTTGTGCAATAGATTGATTTATATCACAACCACTAGAACATACTGCCTTTGCTTTTTTTTGAAGCTGCCTCATTGAAATGGATCAACTTTTCTGCCCAATCACCCATATCATAGATCGGTCTTTTCAGAGATGTAGAGAAAGGGGTAGGAATAACATGTTTGAAACCTGGAGGAGCAGTAGGACTATCCTCCCGAAGGTTTCTCTCAACACCAGATTATTTTTGAGCTTGATAGAAAATTTTTGAGTAATAATCTCCTTCTTTCTTTCATCTAGAGAGGGGAGAACAATAGGATGAGAGAGAGCTATAGACACCACCTTATCTCTTATTATACTAAGTGGATCAGAACTTGACGGCCCTCGTGCAATACTCAAGGCGTTCTCAGGTAAAGGACCAGATTCCTTTAGATTCTCAGACAAGGAACACTTATCCATATCCACATTGTTTTCCATAGGAGATTCTATCAAAATATCTTTCCCCAGCCTGCGAGTGCCCCCTGTAATTTGATCAAGCAGAGATTCCTCAGTCACTGCTGCCAATGAACCAGCAAACTCTATTCAAATCCATGGCCCATACCGTTCCGGAGCTGTTTTGATTTCATTTTTAGCTGGACAGTTAGCTATCACATGGGTCAACTTCGCACATCTATAACAGATTTGTAGAAGATTATCAAAGGAACCCCTGCAACACCTCTCTTTCCCGCCAAGCAGAACAATAATCAGCCGGTAAAGAGGATCAGAAATACAGACATCCACACAGACCTTTAGAACCTTAGAAGCTAAAGGATTTATACTCTCAAAGCACCCAACAAAGGAACCGAATTTATTTCCTAATATGACAGCTAACGCCTTATTATAAAATGAGATTGGAAGATTGTGAATAGCAGCCCAAATTCTCACCTTCAGGGTCATGTTTGTCAATGGTAATAGAAGGATCAATCTGCATAACCACCAGTAACCTATTATGAAAAATGCCAAGGTCCATTGCCTAAGATGAATCTCATGTCTCCTTCACTAGATAGCTGGAAAGTGTATCTATTGTACTCGATTTCAGCTACTTTGAGGTGAGATTTTGGCTTCCAGATATGCATCAGGAAGTTATGTAAGGCTTTGGATGAAATCTTACTAGGATGCCAGAGTCTACCAAACATAGCTCTCTTGAGGTCTTACGAGATTGAATCAGCAAGAAGCAAATCACCATCCAACACTTCCTTCTCAATCTAGTGGAGATTCATGAGTTCACAACTAGCAGTAACTTTCTCCATAACACACGTCCATTGAATGAATGAATTGGTAGCAAAGTACTCAGACCACTTACTACTGTCTCTCAGTCTGAAGAAAAATCCACTTACCTGACCCACCAGCAAAGCCTCTCACAACGCACCCGAGCACTGAAGACGACTAATCAGCTTGAAGTAGACACACAACTGGACTCCAATTTCTAGCTCCCAACTCAGCAAGGAAACGAATTCACAAATGAAAAGAGAGAGATGAAGACAGTTCCACTCCTCTGGGGAACAAGGGAAGCCATCACTTCCAAACACATACACCTACACCAGCTTCTTTGATCCAGACCAGGCAAGAAAAATTTGTAGAAGAAAAAACTCCATTTTTTACTAAAGTGAAGGTTGCTGGTTCGAAGGGTAAAAGAGGAAGAGGGTAGCCAGAGGAACCTAGAGATTTGTTTACTAGATGATTAAATACTCTTTTCAGCCGAAAGTAAATTTTGGTTGGGAGAGCCATAACTCCTTGATTGGACAGGGATAAGACTAAAACGGGAAGACATAAAGGAGCTAGTAGGGGAGTACGTCACACAATGTACACCCATGCCCCTAAGCGGCAAAGAGAACTATCACGTACGTACCTATCTACATGAACAAGAAGGAGTAAATCGCTTCCAAATCGCTTGTAAATCGCCTCTCACGAGAAAAGAACGAAACTACTTTGTTTACCGCTATGTGTTGTATAACCATAACCTTCCTTGAACAGCAAAAGAAATGCACAAATGAGAATGTTTAGTTGTTAAGGGATATGGGTACTAGTGCTTTCAAGATATATACTAATTGAGCTGGGTAGTGTAGATGCTGGACACTATAATTCATTATCGAGTATGTTTCTTTGCCCTTAAAACACTCACAAATCTTCATTAGGGAATTGATCATCCCCATGATCAAAACTTCAACTCTAACAAAAAGAAAATGACAAACATTAGAGTGGTTTACTTTGAAATGGACATATAATTTATTAACTACCGAATGACTTAATCAAACCTCACCCGTTGTGGAAATTGTTGGGGAAATCAACATCTTTGAGCCTCTGCTATGAGAGATTTCCCCCATTTCCCTCCTCATCCCTATAAAACCGAACATTCCTTTATTTGAAAACTCTGCGTTTTCCCTCCTTTCCTTTCTTGTATCTCTTTAACCCTTTTTTCCGCTCAATTTCCATACACCGTAACAGTCACATTTGAAATATAACTTCTCGTCAGTGGAACAAAGGGGAGAAAGAAATGGAAAAGCACCAAGAATGGGTTATGTTATGAAATAACAACAAAGTTGTAGTCCATGTTTTGTTTCACGTGAGCAAAAGATATCAAAACGATGAGTCACTGCCTGTATGGTGTGACCATAAATATACTCTGATCGGAAATATACTTTGACAGAAGTTGCATTGACCGAATACCAAAATTGTGTATATACTCAATTAGACTCGCTAAAATCATGGAACATACAGTGTGTGTGGAAGATATCATTTCCATTGAGTTATTGTCTGTATGGATCGATCACATTGGGATAAATCGTCAATCAAATTGGGGATAAATCAACTGCATCGGATTCATATCTAATCGATCGATCAAATTGGGGGAACTCTTATGCGTTGGGTTGCTGTGAGTTGATGTACGTGGAAGAAAAGAAAAGCATTGAGTTGCTGTGAGTGGAAGAAAGAGAAACGGTGACTAAGCGGAATCAGAATTCTAAAGAAAGAAGATGGAAAGAAAAGAAGATGAGAAAAAACAAATAAAAGGATAAGCTTTGATTAGTGCATCACTCCTGCAAATAGAGACTTACAATACATCAGTCGCGCCCTAAGAAAATAAGCAAAGAGACGGAACACTAATCCAAACAGTAGCATCATAGAGACCACCATCATTCGTCAGTAGCATCTTCATCAAATCCATCATCTCACCCAGCGATAGTACTAGAAAATGAACATAAGGCAGAAAAACTACTCCAACCAGCCCCAGCTAAGCCACCCTTCAGTAAAGCATCTCAAATTTATAATAGTTATACATTTTTAATATTTTTATGTTAATAAAAATTATTTTTTTTTAAATAATGTAACCTTGTCTGTATATATATCGCTGACTTAAATCTAGATTTTTTTATAATCTCAGAGCCACTAAGTAGTGGACAATATAAAACGGAACGGAGACCCTGGCGCTTGCGCCAAGGTCTAATGTGGCTGCTTACATGTGTTTGGTTGCTATTGGACAAGTAGATAATTGAAGTTACGCCGCGTTTTGTGTAACTGAACGAAGAGAGAAGTTCACGATCAATTTCAGTTACCACTATTGCACCAACACTGATCTTCAAACCACAAAAATTCATCACGCCACAAATCGGACCACATTATCATCAATCGACCAAAAATTCATCACATTATCCATCGTAACATATTACCAGTGAAAACACATTATCCAAACGATCGATCACAAAATCAGAGCACATACTAGAGATCCCCGATCATTCTTCACTCCAAATTATGATTCTAATAATTCGACGATTCAAAAACCTAGATTATGGCTGCAATGAAGTGAGCAGCAATAGAAAACTGGAAACACTTGAGCTTGTTATGTAATCCTCCTTCATCAACATCATAAACGATTTCAAACAGAGAATTCATGACCTCTGAAAATCAACTATCTCTTATCAGAATTGAATCTGAAGGTATTGATCTTTTCTGATTGAATTTAGAAGATTATATGTTTGATTCACCTTTTGTAAGATTCTTATACATTGTTATGTGTTAGTGAAAAGCAAACCATATGATTACTTAAATGCATCTACGGTGATATTTAAGTGAATCTCATGTTTACTTTAAATGAATCATTGGTAATATAAAAGTGAATTTGTTTCTGCAATAAAAATCTGTTCAAGATTATAAAAAGATTCATATACATTGTGATGCGTCAATGTACAAGTGAATCTTATGTATACATCATGTGAATCATAAGTGAAATAAAAGTGAATTAGTTTCATTATTGATATGAGATTTGTTTAATAATAGTCCACAAGAATGACAAATTTTAGTACTGAAAAAATGTCACAAACGTGAATCTCATGTTTACATTGAATGAATCAGTAGTGATAAAAAAGTGAATTTGTTTCTACTATATAAATCGGTTTCAGAATATAAAAAGATTCATATATTTATATTGTGATACATCAATGTAAAGTGAATCTTATGTGTATGTCAAGTGAATCAACAGTAATATAGAAGTAAATTTTTCTGTTATGACATATACTGTAGGGATTTCTAAACCTTCTGCATTACAAGTTACTCAATTCATTGAAGCAGAAACTTCAGAGTTGATAGGGAGAGTGGTAACAAGTGAAGAAGAAGCATATGATACCAGATTTAGAGAGCACATATAATTTTTTGAAACACTTCAGATTCATTTTGTTGATAAACATAGTATTATACAGAGTACATGAAAGGCTACATATTGTTGATACTGAAGATTCACATTTATAGAATGAAATATTCACAATGTTAAATGTCCGGTTATGCAGAATGATTTTTCCCAAATTTTGTATTAGTTAGTTCAATCTCTGTTGTTTTCCCCATGTCTTGCAATATCTGATTCAATTTAGTTGATCTCTGCTCTTTGTTATGAACAATATCTGATTTTTATTCATTTTTATTGAAACGTTTGCAGATTCATTTTAAAAACCTCAGATTTCACTTCTGATACTCATTTTTAGACCTCTGATTCACATTAGGTAAACAAACTTTGTTTGCGAGATTCACTTTTTAAAAACCATGTGATTCAGTTTAATAAAAAGTTTGAGTCACTTTCTTATTACTTCTGATACTCATTTTTAGACCTCAGATTCACATTAGCTAAACAAACTTTGTTTACGTGATTCACTTTTCTTAAACGTCTGTTACACTTTTAAAACCTTTTGATTCACTTTAGTAAAACGCTTGATTCATTTTCTGATAACTTATGATGCACAGAAGTTACCCTCAGATTCACTTTAGTTAAACAAACTTTGTTTACAAGATTCTTTTGTTAACCCTGTGATTCAATTTCTTACAACATATGATTCACTTAGAGACACCTTATGATTCAATTTTTTTAATCTTATGATTCACATCAGTTAAAGCCTATGATTCACTTTGGTAAAACAAACTTAGTTTATGTGATTCACTTTTGATAACCCTTTGATTCACTTTAAATAAACATTTGATTCATTTGTTGACAAGCGCTGATTCATTTTGTAAACCCCTTTGATTCACATTCCTCAACCGGTGATTGACTTTTAAAAAACAGATTTATTTTACATTTGTGTGGGTTGGTCAATTTCTGTTATGTCACCTTTTGTTTGTACTTGCAACAGTGAGCGAAATGACTGTGTTTGTTACACACTAAACAATGATAAAATCTAGAAACAGAAGTTCACTTTTAGTCAATAAATGATTCATTTTTTAGAAGCAAATGAATCACTTTTCAAACCCCAAAAAATGCATATATACTCTATTCCAAAATGAAAAAAAAACTGTCATAGCAGACCAACATCAAGCATACACTTTCATAACAGATTCACAAAATATCAAACCAGTAGATTAATACACTAGTAAAAAGTAGCAGTTTAATACACATCTAAAATACCAGCAGAATGACAAATGAATTCGTAAGAAAAAATATAAGCTCCAACAGGATTAGCGCTCTCTTATGTTCAGTCAACCGTGAAGTAGAGCTACAAGTGCTAGCACAGGGACTAAATTTTCATAACGGAATCTAAAATAGCCATCTGTATAACAAAACTAAAAGAAAACATCAAAAATTGGTAAGATACGAGTAATGTTCAGCAACGACTAACATAGAAAGCAGAAAGGGAGAGTCATTAATCACACAAAGCAAAAATGTAACCTAGCTCAAGTAGAATCTGGAACAAAAATACATATTGCATCATAAGAGAAGGTGTGCGCGGAGGATATGGATGATTTCCGAGTGGAAACATTGAACAAGAAGAAATTAGGCGTTCGTAAAAAGTAACGAAACAAGGAAAAATCTTCGCTTATAGATACACATGCTATATGAAAAGAAAACAAACCCTAAAACAAAAAGGAAGATTTAACATGATGAAACTTTACCTGGATTTCCAACACAAGCACGGAGACCCTGGAGCAGGATACGAGCAGAGTTGTCGTCAGAGAGAAAAATAAACGCGAACGGAAGGGACGACGGTGAGAATGTGGAGGACGATCGTGAGCACACAGGTACGAAAAATGGGGAGATTACGAGATGGAGGCTAGAAAACGAGGAGATTGTGAGTAGTTAGTTTTGGAAATAGCAAAGTAGAGAAACGAAGAGGTGTGAACATAAAGAGAGATCGGAGAGTGATCATGAGAGTATAGTGTTTCAGTTTTGCAGACGTGGGGAAAAAAGAAGACAAACAAAATTACTAAATTACCCTAGGGCCATATTAGAACCTGGCGCTTGCGCCAGGTTCTAATTCTCGTATATAAAATCATATATTTAACCAAAAGTATAAAAACATAGTTAGCTCGCATTTCTAATACTCGGAATGTCCTCAGGTTTCCAGGAATACTTTCTAATACTCTTCCTTTCTGCACAGAAACATCCCAGACATAAATCATGTAACCCTTGCAGTTCCAACTTAACCTTAATTATTCATTCAGTTTTTTGGGTCACCACACAATCGAGTTTTTAATTCGCTCCGTCAGAAAATGATCTTTTTGCCCTTGTTTTAAAATGTTTTCAAAATTATAGTATATTCCTAAAACTTTTAACATATTACAAGGGGTTCATTCAGAAGTTTTTTCTAAGTAATTGTAGTACTTAAGTTAAATTCACATAAAAAAAGGACAGAAAACGGAAAATAAACTATAAAGTGAAAACTTCTACCCAGAGAGGTAGACGTCGACGCCAACCCAGAAGGCCCACTTTGACAGCCACCATATACACCCGGCGTCGACGCTTGCGATATTTACCTGGCGCCAACGCCCACCCTTTGGTCCCGGCGTTGACCCCGTCTGCGTCGACGTCAGCCCTGCTTTGTGGCATCTACGCCTACTTCCAAGGGATTCTGTCACGTTTTTTGATTGATTGTTTTTTCTATTTTGTTCTATTATGAGTCTATCTATTGAAAAATGTAAATTGAGACAGTTTACAAGAATGCCCATAGTCGAAAAAGCCCGGTGGTTGTGGTCCTCTGCTGATTATACCCATATCTGCCCGGGTTATTGCCGTTTTGTTTGAATGTAGCCTGCACACCAGGTTAATGCGTGTTTTGTGTTGCACTTGCACAACTACATGATGTTGAACAAAGCATGCTCAAGCAGCTCAGCCTGCCTTATTGTACCGAGTTATCAAGACTTGGGTATGTACTGACCTTTATGACAACATACTACTTATCTTATAACATTTGTTAGTAAATACTTTGTTTAATTTATAACAAAAGATTGTTTTAAATTGTAAATTAATATTATAACTGTAGTACAGAAATCGTAAACGCACTGCACGTGACTAACTTACGCTGCAAAATACCACACCACCAAACAACAGTTTTCTCAACAACCACAAATATGCCCACACAAAACAACCACCAAATTATGCTACAAAACAACCATGCAAAATAACTACGAGAATATTTTGCAAAATTGCTATAAAAATGTCATGTCGTACAGTAAATGACTAGTTTAGGTTTCAACTAGAATTATGTCAATTATAAGTCTTAAGATCACACTAGTGGAGGAAAAAAGAATCTTATCGCTTATGAAGGTATGTGAACTCCTAATAAGATTTAGCTAACCTATAATGGAATCTTTATCAAGCCCTTGAACCAATTATTTAACCACTCATTGTTTAATAAGTCAAAACTTAGGCATCAACTTTAATAAATTCATGTGAGCTAATTTAGTTTAGATTTCTAACTTGAATTTGACAATCTTAGTTAAAAATCGGACCGAAAACTAGCATGCTAACCTAACACATTAGGTAGGTTCAAAAAGCACACAGAAGAACTCTAGTTCCAATTATGTAAGGGGGCATTTGAAACGTGTAGGAGAAAGAGAATGTGATTGGGATATGGAATGCAAAGTTCCTTGAATTTTCTTGAATGTTTGGCTCTGTCCTAGAAAATTGTTCTTTTACTCTGAAGTGGAATTAGTTGGTTTTCTAGGAATTGAGTGTATACCATAGAATATAGCTGTTGAATGTCATATAATTCAACAGTGTTACATTCACACATAGAAATATCAAAGCCACAATGACCATATGATTTATATAGCTAAAAAAGCAATCCAATAAAAATATATAAATATAATGACCCAAAAACAACTCAATCGATCAAAAAACAATACAATGTCCGTGTTATGACAGCTGCTTTGTTAGCTGCATCTGTTAGCTCAGAATATAACAAATGATAAATGGTGAAAGTGATATTGATGACAACTGTTTGGATTTGTAGATGAGCCAATAAAATTTGTTCCTTCGTTGCCTTGCAACTGGTTGCTGCTGCCGTGAAGAGTTGCTGATATGGACACCGTGCCGTGAAGAGGTGGTGGAGAGCGGAGTCAAATGGTGTTGACTGACTGAGAGAAGTATCGACTAAACTCTCGATTACAGAAGTAGTAAATGAAGAAAGTGCCTCAGTACAATATATATAGAAGACCGAGAGTCAAACTAACTACATAAGGAGAATACTAATATATGGATGGTACTAGTATCCTAACACCCCCCCCCCTCAAGTAGAGAGGGATTTGAGATTCCTCTCAACTTGTCTAAGCCTTCCTTATGTTGTGGACCACTGAGGGACTTGGTGAGGAGGTCAGCTTGTTGATCTTGAGAAGGAATAAAATTGACGGAGACTAATCCTTCTTGAAGAAGCTCACGAACATAGTGAACGTCAATGTCTATATGCTTTGTTCATTGATGGCTGACTGGGTTCCTTGCTATATGAACCGCGGCCTGGCTGTCAGATTTAATGGGTACAGGCGTGATTCCTTGGACTCCTAGCTCAGCAAGAATTCTGGTGAGCCAAGCAATTTCTGTGCACACTACTCGCATGGAGCGGTACTCAGCTTCAGCTGAGGATAAAGAAACGGTTGACTGCTTTTTAGACTTCCACGAGACCAAGCTTCCTCCAAGGCTAATCAGAAAACCGCTTACAGATCTTCGTGTGAGACGGCAGCCCGCCCAATCTGCGTCGCAGAAAGCTTCCAGGGTGTAATCAGCATTCTGTCTCAGAATGATGCCGAGGTTGGCTGTGGACTTTAGATACCCGAGAATATGTAGAGCTAGTCTGAGATCAACTTCAGAAGGTGCATGTTGGAATTGACTTAAATGCTGCACAGAAAAAGCTATGTCAGGACGAGTGTGGCAAAGAATTTAATTTTCCAACTATTTTACTGTAAACAGTGGGATCATCTAGAGCTTTGCTTTCTGTTTTATCAGAACTCAGGGATGGGAGAGGACTAGAATGATTTTTAATGGAGTATCTGTCAAATTCTGTTAACAGATTATCAATAAATCAATTCTGATTTAAAACAAGACCATGTTCTGTTCTGATGAACTGAATCCCTAGAAACAGATTAACAAGACCAAGATCCTTTATTCTGTAAACAGAATGCAAATAGCTCTTCAGAGACTCAATTTCTTGCATATCATTACCAGTGATAGCAATATCATCTACATAAACGACCAAATAAACACATCTATCACCTTGGGTCTTGTAAAACATGGAATAATCATTTTTGGACTGAATGTAACCTCTCTCCTTTAGGGTGCTGTTCTGCTTGGCACTCCACTGCCTTGAGGCTTGTTTTAAGCCATAGAGAGACTTCTTTAACCTGCACACTTGATTAGGCTTGTTAGTACTTAAACCCTTTGGAAGTTGCATATATATCTCTTCATCCAAATCGCCATGAAGAAAAGCATTATTAATGTCGAGCTGGTAAATGGACCAATTCCTTTTAACAGCAACAGAAAAAAGGACCTTTATTGTCGTAAGCTTTACAACAGATGAGAAAGTTTCTAAGTAATCCACACCTTCCTTTTGGGTATAACCCTTCACAACTAACCTAGCCTTATACCTCTCTATGCTGCCATCAGACTTGGTTTTGACCTTGAAGACCCACTTGCACCCTATAGGTTTCTTTTTAAGGGGTAAATCCACAATCTCCCAAGTTTTATTAATATCTAGGGCCTGAACTCTTCATTCATAGCCTTCCTCCAGTGACTATATTGGCTAGCATCTTCATATGTAACAGGTTCATAATAGTCTCCTGGGTCTCTCATATGAGCTAGAACAGGAATATTTATAACATTGTAATTCTGAGGAAACAGAGAGCAAACAGTATGCATGCAGACAGAATTACCAGAAACCGAGGAACATATATAATCTCTGAGATGTGTGGGAGTTTTAACACACCTACCAGACCTGGTCGACCAACCTGGATTGTCTACAGAATAAGCAATGTGTTGCCCAGTTCCACCAGAGGTAGAACATCCAGAATTATCAGAATCAATTTGCTGCTCACATCTAGGGAGCTGCTGTTCTGTATCACCAGAAGAGAAAAACTCATCAGTAATGGGAGGAGTAACAGTCTGTCGTACAAACCTGATGGGCTGCTCTTCATCAATAGACCCAGCGGTCTGTTGCTTATAGTAATCTGGCCAAGTAAAGTGTTCTGTATCACTTGAGCTAAAAGAAAAAGGAAACACATGTTCTATAAAAGTAACATGGCGGCTAACTTTAATCAATCCAGACTGCAAGTCTAGAACTTTATAACCCTTTGTACCTGAAGGATAACCAATAAAACAAGAAGGAAAACTCCTGTCCTGAAACTTATCACGAATCAGGTTGTTATGATAATAACACAAACAACCAAAAACCCTCAGATTAGAAAGATCAGGCTCCTGATTATGAAGATGAAAAACGGGGATTTTCCATCAAGAACCTTGCTAGGAAAACAGTTTATTAAATAGACAGCAGTAAGGAGACATTCTCCCCAATAGATTTTTGGTAACTTTGACTGAAACAGAAGGGATCTAGCAGTTTCTAGTAAATGTCTATGTTTCCTCTCGACCACCCCGTTCTGTTGAGGGGTATAAGGGCAAGAGGTCTGGTGGACTATACCATTATCATTAAAAAACTGAACACCCTCTGTAGAGTTTCCAAGCTCAAAAGCATTATCAGTCCTGAATACCTTTACACGATGGTTGAACTGTCTTTCAACACCTTTAAAGAACCTTTTAATGCACAAGAAAGCATCAGCCTTAGTAACAAGTAAATAAACCCACGTGGCTCTAGAATAGTCATCTACCAAGGTTAAGAAATACCTGTAACCATCATGTGTAGCTACGTTGTAAGGACCCCAAATATCACCGTGCACCAGATCAAACAAAGCAGCAGACTTTGTAACAGACTTACTAAAAGACAACTTAGCATGTCTAGCTTTCAAGCAAATATCACAATGAAATGGGACATCCGAACTACAAGAACCACTTCCAATCTTCTTAGTTTTATTCAAAGACAAGTGACCGAGTCTCATATGCCACATTTGCAAATCGCTCAAAGAAGAAACAGGAAAAAAACTAGTGCGACCTAAACAGTTGTTACTGCTAACAGCAGAAACGCGATTTACAGAAACAGGCAACATATCAATCTGTTTTTTTGTACAACCTAAAGAGCTTCTACCATCATCAGAAACAACAACATTATCAACAGAAATAGGCAACAAAGCAGTTTTTCTCTCTGCACAAAGACAATCCAGTGCTTTCTTCTGCAATATATAAATCTCATTCAGTTCTTTACCAATCTCCTTTTGCCTCTTCAGAAAAGGGTCCTGATAAAGACAAGAATTAGATTTAAACAAGACAGACCCATCTAACTGCTACAGGAACCAACTAATAGAGAGAAGATTATATTTGAACTGAGGGATATAAAGGACATGTTTCAGCACAAACCCGTTTCCTATCCTAACATCACCCATAGTATTGACATGTTTCAAGGAACCATCAGGAAGTTCAATGTTAACACCTCTATTAGCAGAGTAAAAATTAACAAACCAGTCAGCTTTAAAACAGACGTGATGAGCAGCACCACTATCTATTATCCAGGAATCACCTAGACAGTCAATCGAGCAACATATAGGCAATTTCAACTTCAAAATACCAGAACCATCATTTACGTTACCAGCCATGGCGCAGGACTTTGTAGCAGTAGCGTTATTGACAAAAAAACTCATCATCGCCTGATATTGATCCATAGACACGCCAGGGATAGGAGAAGCAGTAGAAACAGAAAACCCTGGATCAGTAACTTCAGCAACTTCAGAAACTTGAGCTACTGGTTTCCGGCCTTTCGACTTGTGTCCAGGGGGAAAACCAAGCTTCTTATAACAAGTATTTGAGGAATGACCATATTTCCCACAGAAGTCACAAACTATCCTTTTAGAAGTCACCGAATCGCTCCTTTTTCCAAGAGACAACTCGCTCTGCTTTCCCGTACTGGAACTGAAAGAGAAAGAACCTGAGGTGGGTTGCGTCTTGGTCTGCCTTTGCTTCTCTTCTTGGATCAGTATAGAGTAGGCCTGGTCAACGGAGGGCAAGGGACTCATAACCAATATCGATCCCCTAACCGGCCAGTAGGATTCGTTCAAACCCATCACAAATTGCATGAGTCTTTCTCGAGCCCGATACGCCGAGAGACTGGAGTCCGAAATACATTGGCAGTCGGGCAGTTCGTCTACATCATCCAGCTCATCCCACAAGATCTTGAGTCTGGAGTAAAAGCTATTAATCGACTCACTGCCTTGATTGCACCAGGTGATGTCCCTTTTCAATTCAAGAAGTCGAACCCCGTTAGGTTTGCCGTACCTTTCGTGGAGTTGATCCCAAAGCTGTTTGGCTGTACGAGAGTAAATGACGGTGTTAGAAATCTGCTTTTTTATAGTATTAAGCAACCACACCATCACCATGGTGTTGCATCTATCCCAGGCGCCCCTTTCTGGTGAAGACTCGTGCGGCCGTTCCAGAGACCCGTCGATGAACACAAATTTGTTCTTGGCACATAGAGATAGCGTGACGGAGCGCTTCCACAAACCGAAATTGGGACCGGTAAGCTGAGTTGTGGTGAGAGCCATACTCGGTCCATCTGAGGAATGAAGATAGAACGGATCTGAGTACTCCAGGGCATTGGCGCTGCAGATCTGCCGTTTAGTGGTGGTCGCCGCCACAGCAGCTCTCTTTGAGACACGCACCCTCTTCTTGGGTGATTCATGGACGGGTGATTCTTCTTCGCGCTCTGACATCGTAGGAGCAAGAAAGGGGAAAACCGGAGAAGAGAAAAGAGCCGATAGTAAGATTCTACCGGAGAAAGAAGAAAGAAGGAAGACGATAGAAAGAAACTATCGGACACAGCGGAGGACGGTAGTAAGGTTCTACTGGAACGAGAGAAAAAAAAATATCAAGAAATGGGCAGAGGAGCTTTGCTCTGCTCTGATACCATGTTGACTAACTGAGAGAAGTATCGACTAAACTCTCGATTACAGAAGTAGTAAATGAAGAAAGTGCCTCAGTACAATATATATAGAAGACCGAGAGTCAAACTAACTACATAAGGAGAATACTAATATATGGATGGTACTAGTATCCTAACAAATGGAGAGTCTCGACAGACGCATCTGAAAATGATGTACTATAGAAGAACCTAAATCTCTTTGTTGAGAAGAGAAACGAGACAAATCTGAAAATGATGCACGCTGATCCAAAATTAAGGTAAGGGACCAACCGTGTAAGGACCGCTTTGGTTTTTGGCAATCCGACTATCATACAACCGGTTGTACGATGTTTATGTACATCCCCGAATATTCTTCACAATTAATTTGAACAATCATCATATAAAGTTGAACTTTCACAATAACATATGGAACTTTTACATCAACATGAACAATCAATACAAAAACTTGAACAACGTTTGAATTTAAAATAAACGGTTATACGATGCTCACCGTACAACCGATTGTACAATAGAATTTGCCGGTTTTTAGTATGATAGCTCTGTAGTGGAGGTATTGAAGGCTTGAAAAACCGGAAGCTGTGACGTATTGGGCTGTAGCTGCCTATTTGAGAACTCCGAGATGGACGGAACATACATGGATCTTATTTTCTTAATTAGTATTTTGTCTTGGTCAACTTTGTTTTGAGGCCCAGCCCAAACGTTCCGGGTCGGAATCCGGACAAATACTAAAGATAACTAATTGGTAATCCGTTATCTCTATAGTTAAGACTAAAAAAGAAAAACTGTCGCTCTGATAAAAAACGGCAGGCAACAGCACTAGCAAACCACGTGTCCTTCCGCCAACAGAAACAGTGTCGCGGGGGTACACTGTACACCAACGTACTATATATTACACTGTCCTTACGCTGTACCTATAGATGTGGTGTGGTTCCCTTCTCTCTCAAGTTCAAGGAACCGACTTAAATTCGAAGGCTCTAGAAAGAGGAGTAAGAGAATTTGAGAAAATGACCCATCTTCCCCGCGAGGATTATAGCAGAGCTGTAGCCGCGTCGATGGCAGCGAGTAGCGGCAAGGATAATGATGTCCAGTCCGGCCTGAAAGATTATAAAGCACTGCTAGAATCCGGCAGCGGCCGTGAAGGGAGGATTAGGAGGAGGTCGCAAGTGATTGTTGATGGACCCGATGCTGGAGTATTGGATCAAGATGATGATTCAAGGGAGCAAGTTATGGAAGAATCATTGAGGCGAGTTATGCTCTTGAATTGCTGGGGATTTGCCTAATATTCAAACGCCGAGAGTGTACATATATATATAGATGTATATATAGTTGGGTTTAGCTGTGTTTGTGTTGTAAGACGAATCTTTCTCAATAGAGGCCCTGCAGCAGTTGTTGATTTAGTGCTATATCTTTCTTTATGGGCTTCTGACTTTTAGCATCATCAGTCATCGTTATCATTCTTAACTCAATCTGGTTTGTTTGAAGAGAGCGTGGTGGAGTGCTATAATACTAATGCGGCCCTAACTGTTACTGGTCAATACTCTGTATCTCAACTTTTGGGAAAATAATACCACCTGCAGCCATTGATGACGATAGGCCATCAACTTTGCAAGATTATCGATAGCACTAACATGGAATTATCTGTTGTGCACAATATTGAACATAAAGAGAAATGTTCGGATTCATGCCGCTTACCGCAAGCGAGGATCAGGATCAGGACCGACGGCGACTATAGGTTTTAATTAACCCCTGGGGTGTCACTGGGCCTCAGCAGCCATGGGCCGCAGTTTTATTTTCGTTTATACTAATAAATCTAGTGATGTCATCCACATAAAAGACTAGGCTGCGTTAGTATTATATTAATCATGGACAAATTTGAATGCAGAAAAATCTGTGTTGAGATAAAGATGATTTTGATTTGTGAGAGCAATGGTGGGTTATGGTACACAGTATATAATAAGACCTGGCAATTCGGGTCACTCGATTCGGGTTTGGTTCGGTTTGGGTCAATTTGTAGGTATTTATTATTCGGTTCGATCAGATCGGGTCGGGTTATCTGGTTAAAATTAGATTCGGGTGACTTCGGTTTAGTTGATTTCGGGTTCGGGTGCTTTCGGTTTGGGTTAGGCTCTGTATTTTTCGGTTTTTTTGGCTTATGGGTCAAATTCGGGTGACTTACCGCGTCATGCTTAATTGACAAAAATTTTAAAGTACAAATTTAAGCAACCGTTGTAACTAGTATTGATTTTCATATTTGGATCCAAATTCTCTTAATATAGTGTTGCTCTTGATGAAGATTGCCATTGTATATTGGTTGGTTATACATAACAAATTGGAAGACAATATTTTTAATATTAATTTTTAATCATAGATTTATTAATTGTATCGACCAAGTATAAATTTAAAATTTGGTGAATCAGCGGTCAATATTCGGCACTCAACCCCCAGTCTATCCCACCCCCCGACGCTGTGCTTGTGCCTCCCGCCATCCCGCGCCTGTCACACCCCGCACGCGTCCTGTGTCAGCGCCCGTTATCTCGAGCGTGTCACGAACCCATGCCAATCCATCACCACCTCGCGCTGTGCCCTTATGCGCCCGTCATCACCTTGCGCCCGTGACTTCATGTTGTGTGTGTGTTGCCTATCACCGTCTCGCGTGCGCGTCTTGTGCGAGCGTCCTCCAGTAGCTTATCACTCCCAGGCAGGGGTTGTCCCTTTATCTTCTTATTTTGTCATTTTTTAACCCGAATTTTGAAATACCCGGGAATTTCCAAGTTAAGAATACTATAGTATTTAATGTGGATGATAGGTCCGAGATTAGTATTAAGGTAGCCCAGGGAATTTAACGATGTTCATTTCTAAATCTAACTTCAGCTATATTCCAAACGTTATACCTCCTGAATTTTAAATTACCTTTCTAAACTCGTTGAGTGATTTAAATCCCAAAATATCAATCTGGAATCTTCTTTCTAACTATTTAATTTTAAATATCTAGAGTTCAATTTCAATTTGGCTTTAGTATATATTGTTTATTGACTCTCCTTACTTTTCTCCAGTAATATATTATTGGATTTGTGACTCATCTTTTAAACGTAATTGGTTTCCTCCGTTGAGTCCTTAAACTATTTACATATATTGATTTATTTCTGGTTTGCTTCCTTGCTAGTAAATGTTTACTAAGTAACTTCTAAGATATTTTACTCCTCATCCTTATCTTCTACAACAGTCAAATAAATCTCTTTTCATTCTATTTCAAATTAAAGGATTATTTCTTTATTTCTTAATGGGTTGTTTTATTTCCTTCTCCCCTTTATTCTCAACGTCAATATATTTCTAAATTAGTTACAGTATTAATTGTTGAATTCTCCTTTTAATTGTTTGCTTTATTTAATTAATTCCTCTACTTCTTTACAAAAGCGTAATTCATTTAATTTATATTAATAGTCCCTAATTCTCTGATTTACTTATTTAAACCACGATCTTATTGATCGTTTGATATCTTCTTTACGCCGCCAATACTTTCTTCTTCCCAACTCATAATTCACGTTCCTGTTGGTGTTTTGATCAGAGTCCTTCCCTGGTGCCAACTAGAGTATAACGAGTAAAGTAGTAGCATAGTTAGTGTGTTAGTTTATTCGATTGTGTTCGATGTCTTCTGATTGTGAACTGTTCTAACCTAGACGTTGGCGTCGACGACGAACGTCATTGGTGAATCTGTTGGGTGTCTTCCTGAATCAAGAGAGCGATCAGGTAAATTCTGTGCTCATTGTTGGATTTCGATGTGGATTGTTTTCTGTCACCAAATTGTATTTTGGAAAACCTTGTTGGAGATTGTGATTTCTTTACGTGGTGCGATGGTTGGTATTCTGGAAATTGATAATGGTTTTGTTTTGGGAGTTCTTCACTGGTTTCTAATTATTTTGGGGTTCGTGGTGCTCCCTGACTCACCATGTTGGTTCTCTGCACCGTGAGCATGAATTGATTACACTGAATTGTTTACATATATTTGCGCTGCATACAATGGCTGCAGTTAAGCTCTATGATCTACTCTATGGACTGATGATTCATAGGGGGTGTGCACACTTAAGGACTTAGGGTGAGGGTATTTGATATTCCGGTCCGTTGTGACTGCTTGGTTGTTTTGTGGATACTCCAGTTGAAGGCTCCCCGAATGGTTTTACTGATTGATGGACATGGAAGTGTGGAAATGGTTTACTGGTTTACAAACTCGAATATTTCATTATTTAAATTCAAAGGGATTTCTAAAATGTTTTACGTGATGAGATGGAATACTCAGTTTCACTAATTTGCGCGATCCCTTCGTGCTTTTATTGTTGTTTTCTGATCGCAGGTACAAATTGCTGACTTGGGGAAATGGGGAATGCGCCACGACTTAGTGTTAGGAGAATTGAGACTGTTTTAAGATGTTCGTTGTTTTATGAGTTTCCGGAGCTCAACGTTTAGTTTCCTTAATGATGTTTTGTTGTGAATACAGTTTAAGCTTCCGCATATTTGGTTTCACAATGTTAAGTTGATGTGTTGGAATGTTTTGTGATTAATAGCCTGAGCATCCAAGGGTTTGGATGTGGCGGTAGCACCTTGGATTACAAGAAAGACTTCCGCTGTTTTCTATGGTATAAGTGTTGTTTAAATTCACGTTTCCCTGCGTTGATCTATTATGATTTGGTATGAATTTTGGTTTGCTTTTTGGTCTCTGTTTTACTGTTTTAACGCATGCAGGGACCTATCCGAACGTCCGTCCAGACATTCATGTTCGGACAGGCCCCGAGAGTTTAAGAAGTTTTCTCTGTTTTGTCGTGTCTGAACTTCTGTCCGAACATTGAAGTTCGGACACGCCTCGTAAGGATTTTCGGACTTTAGAACTCGACTTGTGTCCGAACATCAATGTCCGGACACAAGTTGGACAAATGGTATTTCGCAGTTCAGTTTTCTCGACTTGTGTCCGAACATCCCATGTCCGGACACAAGCTCGGACCAACTCTATTTTGCCCTTTTAGGACTCGTTTGAAGTCCGTTTTTAATGCCGTTTGCGCCGTTGGATTTGTATTTTATTTAGCTATCTTTTGAGGTAAAATCCAGGGTGTTACAAGGTGGTATCAGAGCTTTGTTTTCGAAATAAGATCAAATGTGATTTAAATTGGATTAAACTATGGGGATAAGCCGATTGGGGAATCTATATATATTGAATTGTGTGTGAGATTGTGAAGCTACTTTGGTTGATCTGTGTGATATTTGGAAGGTTATACTAACCAATGGAATTCCTTGATAATCTTATATATCTGCGTACGCTGGGTACGCGAATTGTGTATTTGGATGTTACTACATACATATCTATGATAGTTGAACAGTATACTAGATAGTGTACATGGTATAGATTGGTAAAACTTGTGGTATGAACTCGAAAGAGGTTATAGAAATAGAGATCTTTATTCCTCTACGTCGTAATCAGGAGATCGCCGGAGCTCAAGCTTGTAGGACTGGTAGACCAACTTAATTTCTCCTATAATACCCGAAGCCGAAGGACTACAATGGCCACCAACGACCCAATGAGACAACTCCAAGAGCTTGTGTTGAACTTGGGGTAGATTGTGCAGCGACAGGCACAACGAGACAACGCGCCTGAAGATTATACCAAGAGGATAGCGCACCTGAAGCCAACCGCTTTTGCTGGAGAAGAGGACCCGGTCCTACTTGAAGACTAGATCGGGAGTTTGAAAGATTTTGACGCGGTCAACTGCCTAGAGGACAGGAAGGTCAATGGGGCAGTGTATACTTCAAGGGGGAGGACGATATCTGGTGGATGGCCAACGAGATATGTACGAGCTGCTAATTTCGGATGGGAGGCGCTGAAGCAAGCTATGAGGAGGCGCTCTACCCCGAGCATGTGCGCATGCAGAAGTATCTGGAGTTTTTGAGTTGAAGCAGCTGTCCAAGAGTGTAAAAGACTATCACTCAAAATTTCTGGAGTTAGCAAGATTCGCACCTACCATGGTCCCTCACGAAGCTTCGAAGGTGCAGCGGTTTGTGGGGGGGCTCAACGGAGTCTCCAAGAGGCCTGAGTGTCTTGACCATCCCGACTCTCCAGGACGCGTATGGTAAGGCTGCCAACCTTTACAGAGTGCAACAGAAGAGAAGGGAGGTCAAGCGGGCCAGAAGAGGAAGGCAGATGATGGGGAGGACTCTCGGGGACGTGATGATAGACCCCAGAGATCGAACCAGGAGAGGAGATGGAGGCCTCATTCTGATGAGAGGCGAAGGTTTGAGGGAAACCAGAGACAGACCCAGAGGTGGGGCGATCGACATCAGAATCAGGCCAAGAGAAGACGGAGCAGGGCCAGAGAGGCACTTCCATTGTAACAGGTGTCGTAAGGATCATCCAGGAAAGGACTGCGAAGGGAATTTGGTCACGTGCTTCTGGTGTGGCAAGAAGGGCCACCGGGTGTTTGAGTGCTTCAAGAACCCTCCAGGGGATAATCAGAGAAGAGGAGGCGGTAGTGACCGGACCTACAGACAGACAGATTCCCAGCCCAGAGGCAGAGAGTAGTACCAGGGTCAGAACCAGCACAGAGACGTTCCCCAGCGTGGTAATGGGGGAGGTGGAAATGGAGAGAACCGAGACAACCACAGGACTCCGGGAAAGATTAACGTCATGAGCCAAGCTGAGGCCGAGGCTGAAGCTGACGTTCTAGCAGGTACCTTTTCTGTTTGTGGTACCCCTGCTCGCATTTTGTTTGACACTGGAGCATCATATTCCTTTATTGCTGAGCACTTTGTTAAGAAATTGGGGCTAGTGGCTAGTAAAACTTCTACCATAGCAGTATCCATACCCTCAGGGCGAATTATATCTTGTAATAATGTACTGAAAAATGTGGGGGTAGACATAAGAGGGGAAACCTTTGTAATTGACCTTATCCAATTTACCCTCCCCGACTTCGACGTCATCTTGGGGATGGATTGGCTGGGTAAATATAAGGGGAAAATTGATTGTGGAGAGCAGAAGATTGTCCTAAGGGGACCATCAGGGCGGAGGGTGTCCTACCGAAATGAAGAGAAGAAGCCCGGGGTGAAGATCGTCTCAGCTATGTCGATCCTCTCCCAGGTAAGGAAGGGACAGCAGGCGTACCTTTGCCATGTCCAGCATCTGAGCCGGAAGCCAAGCGAATTAGAAGAGATCCGGGTGGTGAACGAATTTCCAGACGTTTTCCCTTAGGAGATCCCAGGCATGCCGCCAGACAGGGAGGTAGAGTTCAGCGTCGATCTAGTGCCAGGAGCAGCGCCTATCTCCAAAGCCCATACCGTATGGCGCCGTCAGAGCTGAAAGAATTGAAGGTTCAGTTAGAGGACCTCTTGGAGAAGGGGTATATCCGGCCGAGTGTGTCGCCGTGGGGAGCTCCTGTCTTGTTTGTGAAGAAGAAGGACGGGAGTATGAGGCTGTGCATAGATTACCGGGAGTTGAACCAGATCACGGTGAAGAACCGGTACCCATTACCCCGAATTGATGACCTTTTTGACCAACTGCAGGGTGCAGGAGTTTTCTCCAAAATAGATTTGAGATCGGGATACCACCAGCTACGTGTCGCAGAGAAGGACATTCCGAAGACTGCTTTCAGGACCAGATACGGGCACTTCGAGTTCCTGGTGATGCCCTTTGGATTGACGAACGCACCAGCCGTTTTCATGGACCTCATGAACCGGATCTTCAATCCCTATCTAGACCGGTTTGTGGTGGTATTCATAGACGATATCCTCATCTACTCCGAGGATGAGGAAGAGCATGAGGAGCACTTGAGATTGGTTCTGCAGATTCTGAGGGAACACAGTTGTATGCCAAATTGTCCAAGTGTGACTTTTGGCTGGATCGAGTGGCGTTCTTGGGCCACATTGTTACAAAGGAGGGGATAGCAGTGGACCCAGCCAAGATACAAGCGGTGAAGGAGTGGCCGAGACCGCAACCTGACTGAGGTGCGTTTCCTGGGTTTGGCAGGATACTACAGAAGATTCGTGAAAGACTTCTCGAAAATTGCCAGACCACTCACCAACCTGATGAAGAAGGTGGTCAAATTCCAGTGGAGCGACGAGTGTGAAGCAGCATTTCAGGAACTGAAGGGAAGGTTGACCACAACCCCAGTGTTAACCCTACCTTCAGGGACTGAGGGATTCGAGGTGTTCAGTGACGCCTCCAAGTATGGTCTGGGATGTGTGTTGATGCAGAAGGGGAAGGTGATTGCGTATGCGTCGAGGCAGCTGAAGGAGTATGAGACCCGATACCCGACGCACAATCTGGAGCTGGCAGCAGTGGTGTTCGCCCTTAAGATTTGGAGACACTACCTGTACGGTGTTTCCTGCAAGATCTACATCGACCACAAAAGCCTCAAGTACATTTTCACGCAGAAGGAGCTCAATATGAGGCAAGGGAGGTGGTTAGAATTGATCAAAGACTATGGCCTAGAAATTCTGTACCACGAGGGGAAGTCCAATCTAGTAGCAGACGCCCTGAGCAGTAAGAGGAGCCACTCAGTGAATTCAATGTGGGTCCTTCCTGATGAGCTAGCCCGTGAGTTTCAGAGGTTGGATTTGGAGGAGTAGAGCATGAGGTGAAGCTGTACCACATGAGTGTCTCTTCCGACATCTATGGGGAGATCCTCAAAGGACAGCCTGGGGACGGGAAGCTGGAGCGTATCAAGGAGAAGATGAAGGAAGGGAAAGCTGAGGGGTTCGAGATCCACAGTGACGGCAGTCTGAGATTCAGAGGCCGATGGTGTGTGCCTCAAGGGTGTGCCGAAGTAAAGGAGAGACTGATGAGGGAGGCCCATAATACTCCCTGTTTGGTTCATCCTGGTGGTGACAAATTGTATAAGGATTTGAAGAAGATGTTCTTGTGGCCTAAGATGAAGCGGGAAGTGGCAGAGTTCGTATCGAAGTGCCTTACCTGTCAGAAGGTCAAATTCGAACATAAGAGGATGAGAGGTTTGCTTCAGCCGCTGGATGTCCCGAAGTGGAAGTGGGACTCCATTTCCATGGACTTTGTGATGGGCTTACCACCGGCGAGAGGAGGAGTTGATCAGATCTGGGTGATTGTGGACCGACTTACTAAGTCTGCACGGTTCATACCCATGAAGAAGACGTGGTCTATGAGTCAGCTGGTGGACGCCTACATCAAGAATGTAGTGAGATATCATGGGGTGCCTGAGTCTATCATTTCAGACCGAGACTCGAGATTTCTAGCTCACTTTTGGCAGCAATTTCAGAAGGCGATGGGCACTAAGCTGAATTTGAGTACCGCCTTTCACCCTGCTACTGATGGTCAGACTGAGAGAACCATTCAGACCTTAGAGGACATGCTTCGGGCATGTGCGATGGATTTTCAGGGTTCTTGGGCTGATATGCTGCATTTGGTGGAGTTCTCATACAACAACAGCTATCACGCCAGTATCAAGATGGCTCCCTACGAGGCTCTATATGGGAGGAAGTGCAGGACCCCACTATGTTGGAGTGACATCAGCGAGACAGTAGTTTTGGGACCACAACTGATAGAGGAGACTATGGAACAGGTCCGGGTGATTCAGAGTCGGATGAAGGCAGCTCAGGACAGGCAGAAGTCCTATGCTGATCTCAAGCGTAGACCGATTGAATTCGAGGTGGGAGACAAAGTTTTTCTGAAGGTATCTCCTGTACGCGGGGTAACCAGATTTGGAAAGAAGGGGAAGCTTAGTCCCAAGTTCGTGGGACCCTATGAGATTTTGGAGAGGATTGGGAAGGTCGCCTATCGCTTGGCACTTCCTTGTGAACTGGAGAAAGTTCACAACGTGTTCCACGTGTCCCAGTTGAAGAGGTACATTCCCGACCCTTCGCATGTGCTACAGCCGGAGGTTCTGGAACTAGAGCAGAATCTATCTTATGAGGAGTATCCCATTAGAGTGATGGACACCAAGACCAGGGAGACCCGATCGAAGTCGACTCGCATGGTCAAGGTTCTATGGTCCAATCATGGAACTGAGGAGGCTACATGGGAAGTAGAAGAGGATATGAGGAAAAAGTACCCACAGCTTTTCGATCAGGTAATCATTCAAGTCAGTACCTAGTTCTGCTGTTTCGCAATAGGGATGGGTTTTAGCTTCGAGGGCGAAGCTTTCTTCTAAGGGGGATGAGATGAAATACCCGGAATTTCCAAGTTAAGAATACTATAGTATTTAATGTGGATGATAGGTCCGAGATTAGTATTAAGATGGCCCAGGGAATTTAACGATGTTCATTTCTAAATCTAACTTCAGCTATATTCCAAACGTTATACCTCCTGAAATTAAATTACCTTTCTAAACTCGTTGAGTGATTTAAATCCCAAAATATCAATCTGGAATCTTCTTTCTAACTATTTAATTTTAAATATCTAGAGTTCGATTTCAATTTGGCTATTTAGTATATATTGTTTATTGACTCTCCTTATTTTTCTCCCAGTAATTATATTATTGGATTTGTGACTCATCTTTTAAACGTAATTGTTTTCCTCCCGTTGAGTCCTTAAACTATTTACATATATTGATTTATTTCTGGTTTGCTTCCTTGCTAGTAAATGTTTACTAAGTAACTTCTAAGATATTTTACTCCTCATCCTTATCTTCTACAACAGTCAAATAAATCTCTTTTCATTCTATTTCAAATTAAAGGATTATTTCTTTATTTCTTAATGGGTTGTTTTATTTCCTTCTCCCCTTTATTCTCAACGTCAATATAATTCTAAATCAGTTACAGTATTAATTGTTGAATTCTCCTTTTAATTGTTTCTTTATTTGATTAATTCCTCTACTTCTTTACAAAAGCGTAATTCATTTAATTTATATTAATAGTCCCTAATTCTCTGATTTACTTATTTAAACCACGATCTTATTGATCGTTTGACATCTTCTTTACGCCGCCAACACTTTCTTCTTCCCAACTCATAATTCACGTTCCTGCTGGTGTTTTGATCAGAGTCCTTCCCTGGTGCCAACTAGAGTATAACGGGTAAAGTAGTAGCATAGTTAGTGTGTTAGTTTATTCGATTGTGTTCGATGTCTTCTGATTGTGAACTGTTCTAACCTAGACGTTGGCGTCGACGACGAACGTCATTGGTGAATCTGTTGGGTGTCTTCCTGAATCGAGAGAGCGATCAGGTAAATTCTGTGCTCATTGTTGGATTTCGATGTGGATTGTTTTCTGTCACCAAATTGTATTTTGGAAAACCTTGTTGGAGATTGTGATTTCTTTACATGGTGCGATGGTTGGTATTCTGGAAATTGATAATGGTTTTGTTTTGGGAGTTCTTCACTGGTTTTTATTTTTGGGGTGTTAGTGGTGCTCCCTGACTCACCATGTTGGTTCTCTGCACCGTGAGCATGAATTGATTACACTGAATTGTTTACATATATTTGCGCTGCATACAATGGCTGCAGTTAAGCTCTATGATCTACTCTATGGACTGATGATTCATAGGGGGTGTGCACACTTAAGGACTTAGGGTGAGGGTATTTGATATTCCGGTCCGTTGTGACTGCTTGGTTGTTTTATGGATACTCCAGTTGAAGGCTCCCCGAATGGTTTTACTGATTGATGGACATGGAAGTGTGGAAATGGTTTACTGGTTTACAAACTCGAATATTTCGTTATTTAAATTCAAAGGGATTTCTAAAATGTATTTTACGTGATGAGATGGAATTTACTCAGTTTCACTGATTTGCGCGATCCCTTCGTGCTTTTATTGTTGTTTTCTGATCGTAGGTACAAATTGCTGACTTGGGGAAATGGGGAATGCGCCACGACTTAGTGTTAGGAGAATTGAGACTGTTTTAAGATGTTCGTTGTTTTATGAGTTTCTGGAGCTCAACGTTTTAGTTTCCTTAATGATGTTTTGTTGTTGAATACAGTTTAAGCTTCCGCATATTTGGTTTCACAATGTTAAGTTGATGTGTTGGAATGTTTTGTGATTTAATAGCCTGAGCATCCAAGGGTTTGGATGTGGCGGTAGCACCTTGGATTACAAGAAAGACTTCCGCTGTTTTCTATGGTATAAGTGTTGTTTAAATTCACGTTTTCCCTGCGTTGATCTTATTATGATTTGGTATGAATTTTGGTTTGCTTTTTGGTCTCTGTTTTACTGTTTTAAACGCATGCAGGGACCTGTCCGAACGTCCGTCCGGACATTCATGTTCGGACAGGCCCCGAGAGTTTAAGAAGTTTTCTCTGTTTTGTCGTGTCCGAACTTCTGTCCGAACATTGAAGTTCGGACACGCCTCGTAAGGATTTTCGGACTTTAGAACTCGACTTGTGTCTGAACATCAATGTCCGGACACAAGTTCGGACAAATGGTATTTTGCAGTTCAGTTTTCTCGACTTGTGTCCGAACATCCCATGTCTGGACACAAGCTCGGACCAACTCTATTTTGCCCTTTTAGGACTCATTTGAAGTCCGTTTTTAATGCCGTTTGCGCCGTTGGATTTGTATTTTCTTTAGCTATCTTTTGAGGTAAAATCCAGGGTGTTACAAATTTAATTTATTTATACATACAAATATATTTAAGTGAGACGTAAGTTTTGTAATCTTTATTCTTTTGTGATGTTAATAAGAAACCTAAGTAGTGATGTGATGATATATACACATACACGTTCAAACCATTCCTAAGCTTGGTTTTGTAATCTTTATTTAAGTAAGGTGTAAGTTTTGTAATCTTTATTCTTCAACATCTACACACCAATCGTGGTTAGTATATTTCTTAGCTGAAAAGTTTATACGTTTATAATTAAAACTTCATCACATTCAACCATTCAACCAATTCAAAAACCATTCCCCCAAGTCGTTACAAAAAGAACATAAGTTTATAAAAATATATAGAGTATTATAAACTACCATTTAGAATACTTATTTTCCTCATTTTATTGCGTCATTTTCTTTAGGTATATACTCATCGGTCTTGGTTAGTATATGTCTCAGCAGAAAAGTTTAGGTTTTATAATTAAACTTTAAATTTAAACCATTCCAAAGTCTCATGTCCTAAATATAAAAAAACCTAAGTTTATTAAAATCTAAATTAGTAGAGTATTGTAAAATAGTAATGATACACATTTGTTTGTATTATAAAACATTTTAAAACAAACATCTATAATTGGTAGTATGAACACTAAGCTATTGGTGATATATTATAGTTGGTAGTATGAACATAGTCGGTCATAAATATAATATGTTTTTTGTGAGTTGTTGATTGGTAAGAGGTTGAACCAATTTCCTTGGACACGGCAAAAGATGGCAAGAATTCTAAAAATGGAATGAAAAAATTCCTTATTTTAGTCCGAGTTCATGGAAATTATGCGTTCGTACATGCCTTTAATAAACAGAAGGATAATGGAAGTTTGTCTAGTTTCATGTGTGGCTTGGGTGAATTCGGTTTGGGTCAATTCGGTTCGGGTCAATTTGGTTTGGGTGAATTCGGTTCGGGTGGATTCGGGTATATCAAATTTCGGTTTGATTTGACTTTGGTTTGGTTCGGTTCGTATTTTCGAGTCACATTTCGAGCCACATCATTCGGTTTAAATTCGGATTCAGGTCGGGTTGGATCGGGTCGGTTTTTCTGGTTCGGGTCACCTTTGCTAGGTCTAAGTATATTGACATATGGCAGATAAAGATACATTAAGTTCATACCAAATTTATACGCAGTAAAAACAACGGGGTTAAGGAAATAATTCCAACGCTTTGGAAGAATTAAAATCGCGAAATCAAACTTGGAGGTGGTGTGACCTTAACACCTATTTATTTTTCTGCGTTTTATACTTTTGTAAAATTTTAAATGTTGTTTTTTTGTGCTTTATACTTTTGTAAAATTTAAATATTGCAGTTTAGTAGATTTACGTCTAAATAACATGAATTTTATATCATTGTGCATCATGATTCGAGCTCTTTAAAATAAGACATAATATGAATATGTTTTGATAAATTTTAAATTTTTTGTATGTACATATGTTTTAAGATTCATTGTGAATCTTAAGTTTAAGAAAAGTGAATCAAATGTTGTTAAAACATGAATCAGAGAGTTGCTTAAGAGTGAATAAGATGTTAAAAAAAAAGTGAATCTCATAAACAGAGATTGTTTAACTAAAGTGATTATGATTGTTTGACTAGTGTGAATCAGAGGTTTTAAAAAAGTGAATCAAAGGTTGTTAAAAAGTGAATCACTAGTTGTTACAAAGTGAATCAGAGTAATAAGAAAAGTGAATCTCATAAGCATAGATTGTTTAACTAAAGTGATTAAAAGGTTTAATAAATGTGAATCAGAGTTTTTATAAAGTGAATCATGGTTTAAGAAAAGCGAATAAGAGGTTTAAGAAAAGTGATTCTCGTAAATAGCGATTGTTTAACTAAAGTGAATACAAGGTTAAAGAAAAGTGAATCAGAGGTTTAAGAAAAGTGAATCAAAGGTTTTTTTTTAAAGTGAATCAAAGGTTTAAGAAAAGTGAATATTTTGTTTAATACTAGTAAAAGTTAATCCTACCACAAACTTATGCGAGAACAATATGAACCTTTCATATTCATGTTCGATTCCATGCTCTAGAGATTGGTGATACCAAATCTCTTTCCTAAGTTTTACACTTAGAGTGATTAGGAATGTATGATGTTCACTGAACTTAAGTAAGTAATGATGTTTCCCAATCTTGCTCGTATTTAAAGTCAAGTGGTAATCGGTACCACTTTAGTCCGATAGACGTTCGCGCACAATAAAAGTCGCTTTGACAATCGAGCAGATTAAATCACATAACACATGCATAACACACATATCGCTCTTGAGCAAGTAAACATACAACGTTTGAACCCAAGGAAGCCCTCAGGATGTTCATACCACACAGTAACATACCGTTCACTGACAGTGGAAAGAGCTGATGTCCGTATCTTGGCCCGCTCTCTAATCTCTAAGGTCTAGAATAATGTATAACACTAGGTATTAATCACTATGACCTCAACTTAATTTGGTATTCCCGAATAAACGCTAATTCCCCGTCTGTTAACCCCCTTCATCAGTTAGTTTAGATTACTCGGGTTTTCTCGATTGTATTTGGGATTAGTTTAAACCATCCTTTAGTTGTGTTATAAATAACATGTAGCATTATATTACTACTTAAGATTAATCTTTATAATCTATACCATCCATTCATAGGTTGCTACACTTGATTATATATATATATATACTAGTACTTGCATATTATATGTATATATATATATGTGTGTGTGTGTATAACAATATAGTTTATTTCTATATTTTATAATTGACCTTATAATGTTGTTATTCTTTAAACTCTCATTTAATGTGTGAGTTGGTCAACTTGACCCTCTTTGGTCAATTAAGTTGACTTGGTCAATTGTGTTGACTTGGTTGGTTTATCCAAGTGCACAAGTTTATATAATTCATATTATAATACTTGAATCATATAATTAATCTTTTATTCAATATTTGTAAACCTAGCACTAGATCTTTATATTTAATGTTTGCAATTGCATTCCTCCACCTTATAACATCCTAAACTTAGTCTTATATGATTATCCAATCATATCATATAATTTTACACTCCATATATTCATATAAACCTATATGAATTATAAAACTCATTTATAAAAATGGTATTCCTTGTAATATATTCATTTCCTCCTTAATGACTATTGATACATTATCCTTGTTATAACATTTATAGCATTGTCAACCATAGTCTAAATTTCATTCCCCACCCCTTTCATTCTTGCAATAGCCCTTGTATTTCTATTAATTACAATCTTACCCCACCAACTTTTATAATGTTACATTTATACTCCTTATATCATATAATATGACATTTCCACTCTTATCTTATAATTAACCGATGGTTTCTACCACATTAAATTATTGTCGAACAGCACCCTTTACTGTCCAGATTTATTTCTCAATCCCTAAAGTCTTCTTTAATTACAAAATGACCCCATTTATATCCTAAACTTTATAATGTCATCCTTAAACTATATATTATACAACTTAATCAATTTAACTCCAAATTGAACTCAAAAAATTGCCAAAAATTCCCAAATAGACCCTAGTCTATTACTAACTCCATTTCACCCCAGAATTTCTAGAAATTACATTTCCATCCCAGTTTTTTTAACTTTTACATTTAACTCCTAAACTTAATTTAAATTCATAATTAAATTATTTCACTCATCTAAATTGGTCAACACCCCTAATATGGTCAAGGTTGACCTCCAAAATATTGCCTTGACCCCCACTTTACATTATTTATAAATTTACCCCCAAATTTCCTAGAATTTGAAATTTAGTCCTTAACTTTATAAAAACTTATAATTTTCATTAAAACTCCAAATTAAGCATAATCTTTGCCTATTTAATGATTTAACACTCCAACTTTTGTTTATATATACTTAACCCCTAATCCATATACTAGAATATTCTTTAAGCTTATAATTGATTTTAAAATTCATTTTAACCTTAAACTTAGTTTAATTATTACTAAATTCGTAGGTATTTTATTCCTAAAATTCCTAGGTGATTAAAACTCACCATTTAAGCTTCTAATACCTTATTTTCTCACCAAACCTTATAATAAATAAATACTTAACTTTTAATGTAAATAAAGCTTTAAATGACATAATAAAATGGCCTAAATACATGGTCTTATTACAAACTTCAAATACAACATAAAAATGGCATAAAATGTTCATAAAGAACAAGTTAAGTCTCAGCTTTTTACCAAACCTTCCCATAACTTTTGTTATTTACATTTTTGCTCCTTTAACTTATATTTATGACATTATAAGTCATTATACACCTAGGTAACTTAGCCAAATGTGTTACATAACATTTTAGTGCATTAATAAGTCAAGTTAACCCATTTAAACTAAAACCCATTCGGCTTAATTTATAATATGACAATAATTAGTTCAAAGCTTAAAAACATGTTTTAAGATTAACTTGCTTAATTAAGCTTCCAAAATCAACAATAACGTCCAGTCCTCGACCCTAAATTAGCCATGAGCTTAGGTTAGTTTTTAGCTCAAAACTTAACCTTAAACTTGATGATAAGGTCATTAAGACTTAGTTAATTTACTGACCCTCCAAAGATAGATTTTCCATATTGTTTTTCACCCCCTTGGTCAAGATCAATGCTAGGGTTTAGAAGACCCATTCAATCCAAATTTACACATGGAAGAAAGGATCAAGTTAGGACGTCTTTTTAAATAGCTTAACAACATAAGGAATCTTAAGGCACAAAAGTGGACTTAAGAGTACTAGTTGTACCTTTGTGTTCAAAGGAGATATTTAGCTCTAAAATATTACCACTATAAAGAAGAACAAGCTAGGAATTAGATCTACCATACTTCTAAGGAAATAAGATAAGTTTAGGTACATAGAAATTAACCTTAAGGATAACTTACTCTTGAATCCTTTTGGAGGATGGTTCCTTGGTGGATTTTTGCTTAACAAAAGGAGCCAGAACATCCTTCATTTCAGGCATAAAAATATAGAAAAAAATCAGTTCAATAATGATGAGTGTCCAAATGAGCATGTTTTATAGGTGTATTTCATATATAATATTAGCACTTTTCTTACTCATTTCTCCACTTCGGTTAGTTTTCCTCTAGTTTATGTTTTATTGTTATCTCACAAATTTATTGTTTAAACATGAGGAAAACCAAGCTGGGAGCAAAGTAGACGAAGAGACGAACGCATAGACGCAAACGGCTCAGAAAACGGAGTCCAAACGAAGAATCTAGAGCCGGTCAAAGTTCGTAGAAGAAAATAAGTCCACCCTTATGTCTGCATGCCGTTGGGTGGACGAGTTAGGCGGACCACATATGTGTCTGCATGCCGTTAGGCGGACAGGACTCATTTTGTCCGGGCGGACACCACACGGCTACAACCGCATGACCAGACGCGGACAAGGCTGTCCGCATAACCAGAGGCGGACGCCAACGAGGACAACAGGAGAGACCGCGAGACAACCGCATATCCAGAGGCGGACAACAAGGCGGACGTGACTAAATTAACGCGAGCTGTTTTCTTCTTCGCGACTGTCTAACTTGCGCGACTGTCTGCAACTTGCTTCTGCCATATCCATCTACTCAGCAGCGCCTACCTTAATTCCCTCACGCGTGAGCCCTGTCCCCTGCAATTAATGAGCAATCAATCTGCAAATCCTTTCACGCGTGATCCAGCTCTTTCTGCCGCCCCAATCAATTCCTTAAATTCCTCACGCGGTGTTCCCTTGTTTTCTTCCTCTTCCTTTCCTCTATATAAACACACGTTCCTTCTGCTTTCTTTTACACATCCACCACCCAACATCATCGATCCATTACAGACTACCATCACACGTCCATCTCATTTCTCTTCTCCCGTCTTCTCCATTTTATTTACTTTTCATTCCACCATATCCACCTCTAGTCCTACGTATACAAAATAGCAGAACGAATGCAGGAGTGACTACAGATGATTTCTACTACTCTTGTTTCTGTTTATCTATTTAATATGTTAGGCTAGAATATTTATACTCTGGGAATGGTTATTATGTGTTTGTATTAATTATGCAATATATTTACTGGTTTATTTAAATACAGTTTGTTGCGTTTTAAAGGGTCATCTCGCCTTTTTAATAAATGTCATGAGTTTATTAAATTGCTTTACTAAATCTATTTCTAATCTGATCGGTGACAAATAGATAGGTTAATTAAGCCGTAAATCTGGAGGAAACTTATTTTCATCGTTTAAGTTAGTACTCAGATGCATAAATAATTTCTCATATTTAAACCGTCCGTTTACACGCATTTTGCTTGAGTTTTCATCGGACCTTGCATTTTCAGGTAAACGAGTTCTTATGAGTTTTCATCGGACCTTAAGATAATAAGAGGAATTTTGCCAAACAATTATAATTAAACCAGTAGACATAGCATGAAAGAGCAGATTATATTAACCTGACCCAGAGTCCCGTTTAATTTACCTATTTACTTAGTTTATTTTATCTTCCCTTTTTATTATTAAAAACAAGTCAATTAATCCCCCTTTTTGTGACATGCTTAGGTACTATAATATGCACATTAGTCCCACGGTTCGATATCCGGTCGCTTACACTTTACTATACTACTACGACCGGGATTTGTTTGCAGCCCGACGTTTATTTTGAGTTTTTATTTCTTTTCTTTTATTTTAATTTCACCAGTTCTAACCACTCAGATATGCACGTCTGCAAAATGGCACCGTTGCCGGGGACTAGATTTATTCTAGTCCCTAAGCCCCGGATTATTCACCTGTTAAATTATAAATATTCTGTTCTCTTTATTCTATTAATATTTTGTCTATTTTATTTTGTTTGTTGTTTATATTAATTATCTACTATATTTTGTTTATATTATTATTATGTTTGTTTCTAATCATTTTATTTTCTAATCTATTTCAGTAGTTTCGTTTTATATACGAAAACACAAAAAAAAAAAATTTGTACGTGGCAAATGGAACAGGAGTTCGAACAAGAGTTTTGCTATTCACAGTATTTATACTGCTCCGTATGTGGGGGAGCTCATGATTATGAGGATTGTCTCATATTCCAAGAACAACTCTGGTTAGAAGATCAACCAGACTACCTGGAGAGAATCGCTCAACAAGAACAGCACCCCACTACGGATGTAAGTTATTCTCTTCCCTCTACGGTCACCTACCGCCAGTTTCCATCCTTCTCTATGCTCTATCCAGAAGATGATGATACTTACATCCTCGAAAATGAAGAGAAGGAATTGCCATCACCTCCCGCTAAGATATCCAAACAAAACGCCATTATCACCTTCGAAGAATTAACTTTCTCTAAAGATGATATCGATCAGCGTTCTTTCTACGAGCCTCACCTACAAGAGAAGGATGTTTACATCCTCCAATTTGAGGAAGAAAAGTCATCACCACCGGGTCTTTTGTTAGAACTACGTTACCGGCAGTACCTCCTCAAACAACAGATTTTGTGGAGTATTCATTTTCCTATTATATTTGCCGAAGTAACATTTTGTTTTGATCCAGGTGGTTTGATTTTAATTACTGCTCACTTCGTTATCCTGGAAAAACTGTTATCTACTTTTATTTTTGATCCAGGATAACAAAGCAGGCGTCTAGCCAAAGACGTTAAAGAAGGGCAGCTTCCCGGGAGGCAACCCGGATGAACTTTTATTTTATTTTGCTTTTATGCTCTTTTAATTTTCAGGTTCTCTTTAAATTTTATTTTTGCTAACTTTTAACTCTGTTTGTAGTATGGTTGCTTCTAGTGTCTTATGCAGGTGCACCTTCATATCCACACTGCAACCAAGCTATGCTACTTGAGGCTGAAGCTCAAGTGTGGGGGAACTCCTTTACCAACTAGCAAAAATAATATCAGGGGAGTACCAGTTTCTTTAATTATGCTTTTATTTAAATAAAAACTGCAGAGGAGCGTTTATGTGCTTAAATGTTTATTTGTGACCTTTGTGTTATCTCTATTTATCTACTTACCGAAAAGGTCTTCTGAAACCTTCCCTTGTTTTTCTGGTGAACAATGAGGACGTTGTTCAATTTAAGTATGGGGGAGTGTGCCCTTTTCGGTGACATTTTGTGCTTAAATGCTTAATCTCTCTGCTTATCTTGCGTTTGTCCAATTCAATATCGTGACCCTTTATATGTGGGTTGTTCTCTTTAAGAATAAATACTGTTATGAATTGTGGGATAAATGGTACAAAATTTTAAAATTTTGATTGCTTTTGAGGAGCATTTTATATGCGGTGTGACCAAATGATCTGCAAATGGTTGGATTTTATTGCTCAGGGTTTCTTTCTGTCTTCTCTCTTAAGGATTGCTAAGGGGTGCTTCTCTGTTAAAAAAAAGAAAGAAAGAAAAATACAAAAAAAATAAGGAACTTGTGAGACACCATTGGTAACCAACAAAAGAGAGTTGAGTGTTCTTAAATACAAAGGCGTGATGCCTACATTTTATCTTCTCATCCCTTATGTAAAAGTGAAACAAATGCATAAATCTATTTTTCCTTTTGTTTTCTCCTCAATGCCATTCTTGAGAGAAGTTGGCCAAGGTAAAAGTTCTTAGAGTCACCTAAACAAAAGAAACATTGAAGTACCTTAGATCATACCCCGAAACTCTATATTTTATTTTTACCCTAAGCACACCTATGCCACCAGCAGTTAATGGATCACACTCCTCAATAAGTTAAAAAGATCATGAACTATTCACTTCTTTATCCTACCCTTCATAATAATATTTGTTAGTATTGAGCATTCCCTACTTACTTGGATACGTGGTTTTGCTTGAGGACAAGCAAAAAGATAAGTGTGGGGGTGTGATGAGTTTCCAAATAAGCATGTTTTATAGGTGTATTTCATATATAATATTAGCACTTTTCTTGCTCATTTCTCCACTTCGGTTAGTTTTCCTCTAGTTTATGTTTTATTGTTATCTCACAAATTTATTGTTTAAACATGAGGAAAACCAAGCTGGGAGCAAAGTAGACGAAGAGACGAACGCATAGACGCAAACGGCTTAGAAAACGGAGTCCAAACGAAGAATCTAGAGCCGGTCAAAGTTCGTAGAAGAAAATAAGTCCACCCTTATGTCCGCATGCCGTTGGGCGGACGAGTTAGGCGGACCACATATGTGTCCGCATGCCGTTAGGCGGACAGGACTCATTTTGTCCGGGCGGACACCACACGGCTACAACCGCATGACCAGACGTGGACAGGGACGCGGACAAGGCTGTCCGCATAACCAGAGGCGGACGCCAACGAGGACAACAGGAGAGACCGCGAGACAACCGCATATCCAGAGGCGGACAACAAGGCGGACGTGACTAAATTAACGCGAGCTGTTTATCTTCTTCGCGACTGTCTGCAACTTGCGCGACTGTCTGCAACTTGCTTCTGCCATATCCATCTACTCCGAGCAGCGCCTACCTTAATTCCCTCACGCGTGAGCCCTGTCCCCTGCAATTAATGAGCAATCAATCTGCAAATCCTTTCACGCGTGATCCAGCTCTTTCTGCCGCCCCAATCAATTCCTTAAATTCCTCACGCGGTGTTCCCTTGTTTTCTTCCTCTTCCTTTCCTCTATATAAACACACGTTCCTTCTGCTTTCTTTTACACATCCACCACCCAACATCATCGATCCACTACAGACTACCATCACACGTCCATCTCATTTCTCTTCTCCCGTCTTCTCCATTTTATTTACTTTTCATTCCACCATATCCACCTCTAGTCCTACGTATACAAAATAGCAGAATGAATGCAGGAGTGACTACAGATGATTTCTACTACTCTTGTTTATGTTTATCTATTTAATATGTTAGGCTAGAATATTTATACTCTGGGAATGGTTATTATGTGTTTGTATTAATTATGCAATATGTTTACTGGTTTATTTAAATACAGTTTGTTGCGTTTTAAAGGGTCATCTCGCCTTTTTAATAATGTCATGAGTTTATTAAATTGCTTTACTAAATCTATTTCTAATCTGATCGGTGACAAATAGATAGGTTAATTAAGCCGTAAATCTGGAGGAAACTTATTTTCATCGTTTAAGTTAGTACTCAGATGCATAAATAATTTCTCATATTTAAACCGTCCGTTTACACGCATTTTGCTTGAGTTTTCATCGGACCTTGCATTTTCAGGTAAACGAGTTCTTATGAGTTTTCATCGGACCTTAAGATAATAAGAGGAATTTTGCCAAACAATTATAATTAAACCAGTAGACATAGCATGAAAGAGCAGATTATATTAACCTGACCCAGAGTCCCGTTTAATTTACCTATTTACTTAGTTTATTTTATCTTCCCTTTTTATTATTAAAAACAAGTCAATTAATCCCCCCTTTTGTGACATGCTTAGGTACTATAATATGCACATTAGTCCCACGGTTCGATATCCGGTCGCTTACACTTTACTATACTACTACGACCGGGATTTGTTTGCAGCCCGACGTTTATTTTGAGTTTTAATTTCTTTTCTTTTATTTTAATTTCACCAGTTCTAACCACTCAGATATACACGTCTGCAAATAACCTATTCAAAACCGGTCAAAAATTGGACGAAAGGAAAGATGACCTTAAGGCATCTTTTTATACATTAAGCTTGAAAGGATCTTCTTTGCTCCTTGGACTTGTAAGTGATGAAATTTTGCCTTCAATAAATCTTGATTTAAGCCTTGGTTGATGAAGAGGAGTGGCTGGAATGATCTCTTGTTCAATTTTAGAGTAGAAAGGAGGAGATTTGGAAGTGTTTGAATGTGTGGGTTTCAATCTACCATGGAAGATCTTGTGTTATTGGTGTTCTTGGCTCAAGAACAAGGGAGGAAGATGATGATGAAGAGGGTGAGAGGGATCGGCAGCAAGGAGAGAGGAGGGAGCAAAACTAGCTAGATTTTTGTGACTTAAGTGATAAGAAAGGTAAAATGAAAAGATGTCATTTAATTTGCTCTTATCAACTAAGTGATTCATGACTTAAGAAGGGGGTGACTCACCATGTGGCTGCCGACCTCATGAGGATATTTTGGGCTGTCATTTGACCATTAACCAAGCTAGAAAGACTAAGTCCTTGTTTGACACTCTTTGGGCATTATTCATAAATCAGTGCCATATTTCTGATTTTTTTAAATTCTTTGAATTAGGATTCCTAATGTGATACCATATGGTATACAGGTTAAATGTAATGTATACAAGCCCAATTAACAACCCAAAGTCAATTTCTAGACACATTTATAAAAATGTGTCTTAAGGAGTTTTAAGGCCTCCTTTTGTGTTTTAACTCATTTTTGAGTTTGGTTTTCTTTGGTAATGGTTTTTCTCTTGTTCTTACCTTAGATATAAGGTTTATGAATCCACTTTGGACCCTAATTAAGGTTACACAATCACTTAAGCTTCTTAGAGCACATTTTTGCCCTAAGTGATTTTTAAGCATATTTTTGCTTGTTAATGATCTTAGATTGTTTCTCCAATAATTGTTAAGGCATGTTTTAACCTTAATATATATCATTAGATGTTTTAATCATGATTTATTAGTTAGGGGTATTTCAATCGTCAATAGGTATAAAGCAATCAGACAATCGGGTGCCCAAATCGGATAACCAACACCAACCAAATTTGGTAAGTTTCTCACGATTGTGCCCAAACCAGAGCGAACAATAGTTCATTATAATAGCCAACAAATTTCCCAAATCCAAAGCGACATAGAAATCGAACGATTGAGTTGCCCATATCACAAACCAACTACAACATTCACGATGGAACGGAGTTGATAAGAATAGCCCAAAATCCAGAATCATGCGTCTACTCAAATCCATCAGAAACTGGGTATATACCCTAGATCAGGCGAAGTCTACTCAAATCCATCAGAAACTAGGTATAAACCCTAGAAATGGTGAAACAAGATGAAGTCACAATCGTGAGAAACTTACCAAACCCAGGAGATATCTAACGAAGCTCGAACAAAAATGGGGGAGAATGAGCAACAGTCACCCAACAAAGCTCGAACAGAGAGAATCGAGCATGAATATCACCAGAGACAAGGGAGACCGAAAAAAGAAGGGAGAAGGTAGAAGCAAAATGGAGCCCTACCGAGCAAACAAAAATAAACATGCCAATATTGTGACTTATGCCGGGTGGAGAAAATGGAAAAAAGAAAAGCCAACAAGGAACGTAGCCATAATGTTTTAGATTGAAAATATCACTTTATTATCGTGGAAGCTAATTACTTTTTGACACATGTTTGAAAAACGTTAAAGTGGATAAAGAAGAAGTAAGTCGTCAGTAGATAAAGATAATGAAATAAGTAGTTTCGATTTTTATTTCCTTTAAAGCTTTTCTTTTGTATGTGACTGTGGGTATGGTGGGGGTAGGTGAAACTCAAGTGAGCTGCACCGACAGGGAACTTAGCGGAAAAACAAAAGAAAATGTGACCTGTGACGGGTCATACGTTATCTGTTTCGTTTTCTTTTGAAAAAGGTAGTAATTTCTTTTATCATCATGTGCTGAAAACAAAAAGTAACACTGCAGTGAATATTATGTTGTGCGTCACGACTTTTTTCCAAAAAAAGAAGAAGAAATTTCGATTGGTGAACAAGTGCAGGTATTGCTATGCCTTTTTAAGTTGTTGGCTGTAGTTATAAGCAAAGCATTATTTACTATCTGTAGTATAATAAGATTTTTGTAAGATATGATTAGGGATCACCTCAACTATCTATTCTACATCATTTAAAAATCAGATTAATCTGCTATTTATGGTGATCTTAAGTCAAAATCCTTATCTTTTATTTCATTTCCTATAGCGGGAGAAAAACATTTTAGAATTTTTTTATTCTTTTGTTTTTCAGAATATGATGATGTTGGGAAGTATGACAATTTTCACCACCATCATTTTTCATTGTCATTAATTTGTATTTTTTTCAAATAGTACAAGATTTACATATGAGCTAATTTATACTATTTTTTAACTTAAACATTGCGGTTTACATTTTTATTTTTTGTTTACGAACAAAAAAAACCCTAAAAGTAAGACAAAGTACATATCTTTCGTTTTTCCTAATTACTCCAATGAAGCATATTGGTCGTGACCTTATCCAAACATCATTTGTAATGAAAAAGCATGTGACTTTTTCCCACGAGGTAGGACTACACTCAAACCAAGTGTTAAAGATTTGGTAATTTCAAATGATAACGATGCGTACGGGTGTTATAATGACAGTTACCTAAGAAAATTGTTGAGGAAGAGAAACGTCAGTACAAATCCCTTTGATGTTTGTAAGGCTCCGTTCACAAAAGGATAGATCAAGATTCTTTAATCCCTGATCTATTTGAAGCCTTTCATACACAAGTGAAACAGCAAAAACGCCAAGGTAGTGTTGTGCTCTACAATCTCAGTTGTGAACGAAACCTAAACTGAGAAGTTTTTTTTTTTAGATAATTAGTTGTGTATTAAGATGATGTTGTGGGCATTAAATGGGCCTCATTAAAACCCATCTTAGGCAAAACCCAATGGGAAAAAGCACTAAGATGGGAAAAAGAGTGCCCGCCCGGAGTTCCATTACAACCTAACAGCCAAGATTGTACAAAACAAGCTACTTGAGAAAAGTTTAGTGAGTGGAACATTCGCTCTGTTTGTTAAGGCGATTTGAGAGGCGATTTGGGAAGGGTTTCCAACAGAGGAATTCTAGGTAGTCTACTAGGAGTGGTTAGGTGGGCTTTATTTCCGTCTATTATGGGATTAGACGTGAGAGCTAGTTTGTTAAAGTCATGCAGCCAAAGTACTATGGAGCATACTAGTACGGGGAAGAGGGAGTGGAGTTTTGAGAAGGAGAATCGAAGGGATAGAATAAGTCCACGTAGGAAAGTAGTCATTGTGGCATCATCTTATTGCTGGACCAAATTCTTTCTGTATGGTTTTAGGAACAGTGAAAGTGGAATAACCACCTTGATTATGGGTTACTGTATGGTTTATTATGAGGGAAAGAAAGGTAAGGAGTCATCAGTTATTATACGATGGTTAATCTGGTGTGGAGTGGCAAGCTTCAATAAACGTTGGAGTTTTTACAGATTTGAGGAGAAGGAAATCAAAAAGTTTTTAGTGCTCATTTGCGAAGAAAAGAGGGGAGTCAACAGAGAGTTTGGTTTGTTTTCGTTGGTTCTAATGGAAGGGATTATCTCCAAGTGGACTAATCTGAAGATCCATCCTGGTGAACTGGATAAGGTGGAGGGAGACATGCTAAGTCAAGATGTGGGAAATGCAGATACAGCATATGCTTTATTTGGTAAAATTTGGCATCCGAGTAGAATATCAGCTAAGGTAATTCAGGGTTTCTTAGCTCATATTTGGAAGCCTAAAGACCCATTTAGAGTCAACGAGGTGGGAAAGAACAGGTTCACATTCTACTTCTCCTCTGTTAGTGATATGAAGCATGTAATGGCTAATGGTCCTTGGCACTTTCACAATAGGCTGTTGGTAATCATGCCTATAGATACTTCTATTCATATTGATGAGCATAACCCCACGAAGATCAAGGTATGGGTTGGAATCCATAATCTTCCTATGAAGTTCTTCAACAAAGCTTCTGCAGTGACTTTAGGAAATAAGATTGGGATTTTTGTTAGCTGTCCAGAGAAGTTCAACCCGCTTTCAGTCAAAGTCCTCAAAGTTAGAGTGGAGATAGATATCTCAGAGCCTCTGTGCAGAGTCCTTACCATAAAAGATGGTACAAAGGACCGTAGCTGCAGATTGTCATATGATAATCTGCCACACTTCTGTTTTAGATGTGGCAGGTTGGACCACATGCTCGTAGAGTGTTTATTACAGAAAGAAAACAAAGAAGATATTGAGAGGTATGGATTGTGGTTGAGGTCTGAATACTCAGGATCTGTTGCAGCTTTATCAGAGGATTTTCTGATGAGTCAGAACTTGAAGCTTTTGCAAGGGGTTGACAAAGGTAAAGGAATAAGTATTCTAGATTCGGTTGCTCATAAGGAGACTAAGGAAGATTATGTGGGCAGGACAAATCTAACCATACTTGGACAGAGTCAGGGTGGTGGAGATTCTAGTATGAATTCAAAAAATAAGGAATATCGGAGTGGAGATGGTAGTGCTGATGCGGTTGTTCAGCCTTTTTTAAAGGCTGGTGCGATAGAAGAAGTGCAGACTTCCAGGAATCCAGGCTTGAATAGCAGAAGAAATGATAGTTGTGGTAAGAAGCCTGCTTGTGATGGTTCAGGTGCATATCAGGTTAATGCTGATGAAGTTCAGTCTAAGCTTAGTAAAGAAAAAGCCCCTGCGGTGCCTCCTGGTTTTGAGCATCTGGTCTCTGAAACAGCTAACACGTCACAAGATCTTGGAGAAGATGTAGAGCAACAGGATAAAGTGTTAATTCCAGGTGAAAATTCAAAGAGAAATTTTGTTCAAGCTTTTGATTGGGCTGCTGCCATTGATTTCTTTAGTAGTCAGAAGCCAAAAAAGGTTAGGCTAACTGGAAATACAGATGAAGACATTGACCAGTCTATTACACAGATCATGAAGGAAGCAAAACTCAAAAGTAAAGTCAGGTCTAAGTCGGATACGATCACTAAGGAGGATGCACTTGCAGTAAACAAGTCATGTCAGAGAGATGGAAAAGGGGTGGTGTTTAATTCTGGCATGAAGGAGAAAGCTCTAACTCTCAAGATTAAAAGGAGAAGGAATGCGAGTCTTAAGTCTCCAGTTGCTCAATCTTCTACCAATGAAGTGAAAGCAAAGGACTCTCAAGATGAAGTTGCTTCTCAGTCTCAGGCAGACCTTGCTGGTGAGCAAGGCTGCCAGAAGAAATGACTTGTCTTAGTTATAACTGCCGGGGGTTGGGTCGACCCCAGGCAGTCAATTGGGTGAGGGAGTTGTTGAGCTCTAAATCCCCACATGTAGTCTTCTTGATGGAGACTCATCGATCTGTTGAAGAAATGAGTATTATCAGTCGGAAGTTTCAAGAATATGAAATGATTGTTTCTGGTAGTGAAGGGAGGAGTGGAGGGCTGGCCCTTATGTGGAAGAATGATATTAAAACTATTTTGATAAATAAGTCTAAGCATCATATAGCTGTAGACATGGAATTTCCTGGTGGTCTTCGGTTTCACTTGACTGGATTTTATGGATGGTCAGATTGGCATCTGAAATATCTGTCGTGGAAATTGCTTAAAGTGTTGGCGGTTCAAGCTGTGTTACCCTGGATTGTGGTTGGAGATTTTAACCAAATTATGTGGAACTCAGAGAAATCAGGAGGAAGAACTAGAAGAGACCCAGACATGAGTTGTTTCAGAGAAACTTTAGATAGTTGTAATTTGGCAGATGCAGGTTTTTTTGGAGAAGCAGGTACCTTCTCTAATGGGCAGATTGAGAGCAACAACTACTCGGTTAGTAGATTAGACAGAGCTTGTGTTTGTGACAAGGCTAAGTTGATGTTTCCAGCTCTGTCAGTGGAGCATCTTCAGTGGGAACATTCGGACCACAGGCCTATTCTTATTCACTTCTTTAAATATCAGAGACAGCAGAAGAGAGTCTTTAGATTTGAATCATCATGGATGAAGGAAGAGAAGTGCCACAATATTGTCTCTGAGGTCTGGGGCAACAGGTATAGCAACTTGGATCAGAAAATTTCAGATTGTGCTAAAGCTCTTGTCAGATGGAAGGGTTGGTCCTTCGGTAAAATCAGCTGGAAGCTAAAGAAGAAAAAAGAAGAGTTATATTCTTTAAATCAGTTGCATCATTCAGTCTGGGTAGGGAACAACAGAAAAAGAGTGTTGGTTGAAATAGAGTTGTTATCTTTTAAAATTGAAGCTTGGTGGCGACAAAGATCAAGACAACAATGGCTGCTTGAGGGTGACAAGAATACTCAGTTCTTTCATTCTAGAGCTTCAGCTAGAAGGAGAAGGAATTATATGTTTGGGATTCATGACAGTTCTGGTAACATGGTGTATGATTGGAGTAGGATGGAGCTTACAGCAAGGAACTATTTTCAATCTCTGTTTCAGTCTGTAAACACTACCACAGACATCAGATTTTTGGATGCAGTTAGAGGAAGACTCTCTGAGGAGCATGTTTGTTATCTTCAGCAGCCTTATTCAGAGTCAGAGATAGTCTCAGCTATGAAGGACCTCAGTGGAGATAAGTCTCCAGGTCCTGATGGCTTTAATGGAAACTTTTTCAAGACTTATTGGAGTGTGGTTGGAGATCATGTGATCTCATCAGTCTTGGCTATCCTTCAAGGTAACCCAATTTCTGATTTAACTAATCAGTTTTTTATTACTTTAATCCCAAAAGTAACAGGTGCTGTTGATATTAAGGATTTCCGTCCCATTGCACTCTGTAACTTTGTTTACAAAGTCGTGTCTAAAGTCTTAGCTAACAGAGTTAAAGGGATTCTACCTGGGATTATTTCTCCAAACCAATCAGGTTTTGTTAAGGGGAGATTCATCACCGACAATATTATAATCTCAGGAGAGATTATGCATTTCCTTAAGAAGAGTAAGGCTACCCGAAAAGGTTTTTTTGCTGTTAAGATGGACTTAAGTAAGGCTTACGATAGACTTGAATGGTCTTTCATTAAAGACATTCTATCTGAGATGGGGTTTCCTGTTAATTGGCTTCTCCCTGTGCTTAACTGTATTTCATCTACTAAATGCTCAGTTCTAGTAAATGGTTCGCCGGGTAGTTTTTTCTCCCCATCTAGAGGAATCAGACAAGGGGACCCGTTATCTCCTTTTCTATTCATCCTAGCTCAAGAAGCCCTCTCTAGTTACTTACAGCAAGCTGAGATAGAAGGAAACTTCTCAGGTATTAAACTCTCGGTTACAGGTCCTGATATTAGCCATCTAGCTTTTGCTGATGATTTGCTAGTTTGTGGTAAAGCTTCTATTCAAAATGCTTTGTTTATCAGAGATACTCTAGATGCTTTTCTTCTCTCCTCTGGTCATGTTATCAACTCTCAGAAATCAGACATTGTCTTTAGTAGCAAGTTGAATCTCCCAGCTAAGAGACAGATCTGTAATATTCTAAAGGTAGAGGAAACTCAATGTTTTCACAAGTACTTAGGTCTCCCTTCTGGGTTGGGAAGAAATAGGAACCAAATCTTTAGTTATCTGCTGGAAGCAATTCGAAAGAGGGTTGCGAGTTGGGGAAAGCCAGTGTCCCAAGCGGGCAGATCTGTCCTTGTTTCTAGTGTTCTACAAGCTCTGCCTACCTATACTATGTCCTTGTTCAAGCTCCCGAAAGGTATTATAGATAAGATGAATTCCTTGTTAGCTTCCTTTTGGTGGGGTGGAAAACTTTCAAAAAGAAGCCTGCATTGGCTGAAATGGGAAGAGTTGTGTCAGAGTAAGGAGTCAGGTGGATTGGGTTTCAGATCAGCTGCAGCATTTAATAAAGCCTTATTAGCTAAACAGACTTGGCAGATTCTTAAGTTCCCTGATTCCCTTGTTTCTAGGATTCTTAAAGGGATTTATTTTCCTTCTTCGAATCTGTTACAGACCAAGAGGAAAAACTCAGATAGTCCTATTTGGTCCTCGATGGTTTTTTCTCTGGATCTTCTTAAGAAAGGTGTGAGAAAACAGATAGGAGATGGGAGTGAAACAAAATTCTGGGAAGATCCTTGGATAGAGAGACCTTTCTCATTCAAGCTGTATTCGACTATTCCTACCCAGCATGAGAGTCCTCCAGTGGCTCAGTTTTGGGACTTTACTAGACAAGAGTGGAAACTTAATATTCTCGATTCCATGCTATGGGATATAGATTTAGATGAGATTAAGAAGATCAAAATAAATCCGATTAAGTCAGATTCTTGGATTTGGCATCATTCTAGAGATGGGTGTTTCTCAGTTAAATCTGCTTACCTCATTGAAATTCAGTCTTCTCAAGCTTTGGTTCCCTCTGCTAGTAAGTCTAATAGAAATCTGGAAAAAAGAATCAAAAATCTCGGTTGCAGCCCAAGGGCTAAGCTGTTATTCTGGAAGTTCAAGAGGAATATAGTTCCTTGTGTTGCTAATTTGTCTAGAAGAGTAGGAGGAGATCCCTCCTGTTGCTTCTGTGGCAAAATAGATACAATGTTCCATACCTTTTTCGGGTGTAGTATGGTAAGAAATCAGTGGGATGGTATTTTGAATCTGCAGTATACTTCTAGTCCGGATGAAAAAGAGATTTATGATAGTATCTTTGCAGAAGCTGATAAGTGGCCTAATGGGAAGTTAGAAGAAGTCATTAATACAATGTGGGTTGTTTATGATGCAAAAAACTCGGTTAGACACAACCCAGAACTTTCGTGGATGGCCCTTATTGAAGCAAATCGGGCTTTTACCATAGCAGTGAAGAGAGGAAAAGGAAATATTATGTGTAGTTCTATGTTGAAGTATGATTGGCTTCCTCCTATGCAGGGGGCGGTTAAAATTAATTGTGGGCTGAAGAAGAAGAGAGGAAGATCTTTGGTTCTAGCAGGAACGATAAGAGGCCATGATGGAGGGCTGATTCTAGCCTTCAACAAAATAATGAAACCTAACTGCACAGAGGAAGGAGCAGAGTTACAGGGACTAGTATTTGCAATGAAGTGGGTCTTTGAAAGAGGATATGAGAAGATGGAGTTGGATGTGTGTAGTCAGGAGATATATTCCTTTTTGAAGAATAGGAAAGGGTACACGTCTGGTCTTTTTCGAACAGGCAGATGGGAACAACTATTTTGTTTGACTCGAATATGTAATATTAGTGAATTGATCTTAGACAATTCGGTTTTGAATTTCCCTGTTAAGCTTATTTCTCTTATGTATAATAGGCTAGACTCTTTTCAAGTTTGGGAAGGAGATCACATCCCTTTCAAGATTTCAAGTGCCTGTACTTTTGATTTGGATGAATAAGAATGAAGCAAGCTTTGATCAAAAAAAGATTGTACAAAACAAGATAAATCCAACGATCTCTAGCACAATCAACAGAACATACTTTGACCCGTTACTACAAAATAATGCCTTATCAAAAAGCTTCCAACACTTCCTTGAGGTCCCCTACATTCATAAACTGTTCGCAAGTCATCGGCAGCTCCTTCCACCAAGATTTTGTCCACCTCCAAACATTAAACTTGGTAATTCTAGCCACATTCTCACCGGAAAATACCGCATCTTCGAACACCTTGTTATTCCGCTCCTTCCAAATACCACTTACCCCATAGCAGAAGGTGGTCCTCCAGACTCTCCTTGCTTTATGATTCATCGGCCAACCAAACCAGTCTTGGTAGATTTCCTGTGCACTTGGTTTAAAGACAAAAGAAATATTCCACCATCTCAACAGCAGACACCAGACAGTAGCAGCTCCTTCACAGAAAAATAGTGAGTGCTCCATCGTCTCTGTGACTTTCTTACATACTGGGCAAAGCAACAAGCCTACCGGGATCATATCTCGAGCAAAAAGAACATCACGGGTGTTCATACCTCGCACTAGCATAGACCATAGCGTGACTTCGATTCGTGGCTCACAATTTCCTTTCCAGATGGAGGCGAAATCGACTGCTCCTTCACTTGCAACTAGATCGCTTGTTAGCTTCTCAATCAAAGTGCTCACCTTGAAACCATCGGGCGCGCCAACCCACACAAATTCGTCTGCTGTATTTGGAACCGGCGGCGTGGCGGAGATGGTTGACAGCAGTTCTTCCACCATTGGTTCCTCAAAGGAGAAAAGGCGCCTCCTCCAGGTTAATCGCCAACTCCAAACATCCTCGATCCAAATCCCCATGTCCACTATCCGATACTCCTGCTGAGAACTAATACTAAATAACCTTGAGAATTTGTCTTTAAGAATTCCCGCTGTAGACCACTTATCAAACCAAAATTTTGCTTTGTTCCCACTTCCCAACTGTAGCTTAACACCGGAAGTTAGGATTTCATTTAGTTCCACATTTACCGTGGTAGCCTGCAAAATCGATCTCCAAACACCTTTAACTTCATTCGTATTGGAACCAGTTTCTCCCAGGTGCATTCCGTCTCTCTGTCTATAAATCGACATAATAGTATGTCTCCATAGTGGCCTCGATCCCTTAGCAAAGTTCCACCTCCATTTTGCAAGGAGACACAAGTTCTTATTTTTCAGATCTGAGAAGCCAAGCCCACCCTTATCTTTAGGTCTTGTCATACGTTTCCAGGCCACTGGACATATGAACTTGCTATGTTTTTTCCCCCAAAAGAATTTCCTCTGGATGGAAACCAGTTTTTTCCTTACTCCTGCTGGGATTACAAACAAGCTAGCGTAGTATAATGGGACAGCTTCTAGGACTGATCGGACTAATTTCGCCCGCCCTGCTTTCGATAAGCAGTTTACTTTCCACTTCGAAAGTTTAGCCTCCATTCGTTGAATAACAGGCGCCCAGGTAGCTTCTTTTCTAGGATTTGCCCCCAGCGGGCAGCCTAGGTATGTTGTTGGCAGACAATCTACTTTACACCCAAAAATATCAGAAACCAAAGTCTCATCCTCTATATTAGCATTCACGCAGTATGCGACCGTTTTCTCAACATTGATCTCTAGCCCAGCCAATTCCGTAAAGATAATCAGGATTCTTCTTAGTTGAAGCAGTTCCTCTTTCTCAATTTTCACAAACAGCATAGTGTCATCCGCAAATTGAAGATGAGTCAACCTTACTCCCTGAAAACCGACCAAGATACCGTGAAACACATTCTGCTCAACTCTATTCTGTATTAACCAACTCAGAAGCTCTGCCACAATGACAAACAAGGATGGGGAAATTGGGTCTCCTTGTCTCAATCCCCGGTACATAGGGAACGGTTTTGTAGGTGACCCATTGATCAGAAGAGAAATTTTTGCTGTAGTAACACATTCTCTGATCCACAGCCTCCATTTATCCCCGAAACCGAATTCTTCCAACATCTTATCTAGGAAGGACCACGAAACGCAGTCATAAGCTTTTCTGAAATCCAATTTCAAAAGAACACCTTTTTTCTTCTTTTTGCGTAGCCAATTAATAACTTCATTGGCTATGAATGGACCTTCAAGTATGTTTCTCCCTTGAACAAAACCTGTCTGTGTTTCACCTATCAGCTTAGGTAAAATTATACTCATTCTGTGTGCTAAAATCTTGGAGATCACCTTATATAAACAACCTATCATGCTGATAGGTCGATAGTCCTGTAACTGAACAGCATCGGACTTCTTGGGGATCAAGGTGACCCAAGTGGTATTGAGACTTGTTTGAAGCCGGCCCGAAACAAAAAAATTCCTTACTTCGTTACTAAATTCTGCACCAATAATACTCCACATCTCTTTTACAAACTGTAAATTGTACCCATCAAAACCAGGTGCTTTGCTACCATCACATTTCCACACCATTTTCTTGATTTCACCCAGGGTTGGAACTTGTTCTAGCTCTGCTGCCTCCTGCTCTGTCAACCGCGGGTGAGGAACTCGAGGAGGGCCAATTCCTGCTTGATCGCCCTGATCATACAGTTTCTTATAAAAACTGATAATGTTATCTCGGATCTCTCCTGGGGCAGAAACCAATCTACCATCCACTTCCAACTGCTGAATCTGTTTTCTTTTTCTGTTCAATGTTGCCCTCTTATGGAAATACCCAGTGTTTCTGTCAATATTCTTTATCCACTTATCCCGCGCCATCTGCCTCCAATAGATTTCATTAGCTCTGATCGACTTTTCCAGACTTTCTTGAGTTCGTATTCTCTTAGCTTGCAGCTGCTGATCCGACTTTCCATCCTCAATCAGCGCATCAATCTCTTTCAGTTCTTTTTTGAGTTCATTTATATTACTACTCACGTCTCCATAAACCTCATTATTCCATCTCTTTAAGGCGCCTTTGAGTGCTTTCATTTTCTTTTGAATACAGACAGGTCTCAGCTGTCCCCATTCCTGTCTGATAAATTGTTTGAACCCAGGGAATTCTAGCCAAGAATCCAAGCATCTAAAGGGTTTAGGACCCCAGTTAATTGTATCAGCCTTGACCACTAACAATCTGTGGTCTGAAATCGACCATTCTCCTGTGGTTAAGCTGATGTCGCTGTAATGGGCCAACCATTCATCCATCACAAATGCACGATCTATCCTGCTTGCCGTAGAACTATTTTTCCAGGTGAATTTAGCATCAACAAGAGGAATTTCTGTCAGTTCTAGCTCATATATCCATTCTCTGAATTCTTTCATTCCCCTAGAATATTCCATCGTTGTAGAATGCATCCTTTCCTCTGGTTTCAATACTTCATTGAAGTCACCTATAGCCATTATTGCTCCTTGCCATTGCTGTTTTGCTACCAAAATTTCTTCAAACATCTCTTTTCGTTTAGCAGTATCACATGGGGCATAAATAAAGAGTATAATACCTGAAAAGCCTTCTATCAGAATTTTTGACTCAAGCATGATCCATCTGGAGCCTTTTTCCACCCTGGTTACTTCTATTTCCTGATCACTCCACATAGCCACTAATCCTCCTGATCTGCCTTGGGCTAATGTTTCTTCCCATGCTAAACTTAGTCTGTTCTGTCCCCAAAAACCATAGACTTTGTTTGCTGCTGTAGATGTCATCTGAGTCTCTACCAGACAGAGCATTGATAGTTTTCTGGACCGAATCTCTTCCCTTATTCTCATGGCTTTATTTTTCGACCCCATTCCTCTAATATTCTGCAGTGCAATCCTCAGCATCTTCAAACGATGGGCTGTTATCTGTTATAGTTGGAGATCTGAGACAACAGATTATGCCTTGCCTTTTCTTGATCTGGAATATGACAGCCCAAGTCTTTCAACATTTCGAGACAGATTTATGCTTCAATCTCATTGTCAGTAGCAACCGCATCGTTATTACCCCTCATCTGCTCTCTTCCTGATTCAGTATTATTCCCCATTTCCTGAATGTTCCCTGTTTCATTAATTTCATCAGATCCCAATTCGACACCACCTGTTGCACTTCCAACCAGTGTCTCGGGCACTACAGAATCCCCTATTGTATTTCCGATGTGATCCATATGCTCAAAAGAACCCCGCATGGTATTAGCGCTAGCGGTAATTAATTGTTCAATTACCGGCTCTTCTCCTTCTCTTTGTGGACTCCCAGTATTTTCCCCAAATAATCTCGAGACGCCCTCTAATAACCAGCCATTAATTACTTCTTCACTTTTCTCTTCATCTTCTCTTCTAATAGAACGTTGCATCTCTTCGTCCTTTTTTCCCGAGGCACTTTCTCTCCTTAAAGCCACCGCACTTTCTTGAGAAACAGCGTCCTTGTTCAAATCGATGCTGACTCTTGGTCTCTGTGATGCCGCGATTTGATTTTGTCGGTTTGCCGACAATTGAATGATATTATCCTTGTCGCTCCATGACTTTTGGTCACCCTGTACGCGGTTGACCTCGACAATGGTCACCGGAAAATTCATATTATCGACGGTAACCATGAATTTCCAATTGATGAACTGGAGTGACGAAGTTTCAACTTGGACTCTCATTTCAGCATTCCTTACAATCTCCTCGTCATCCTCATCCATGCTGATAACATCGCCAACTCGCTCCGCGATTTTCCTGATATTTTTCATGCACCAGGCATGAAGCGGGACACCTCGAATCACAACCCACACTCTCCGCTTCTCCACTTGATCGTCTACTCTCCACTTTTGCAGACTCACGTCATGAATTTCTTTTCCTTGATACCGAGCAGAAGCTTCAATCTCTTCCGCTTCACCAATGTCGTTAAAAACCATGAGAAACTTCCTTCTCGATAAAGCGAGTATACCCACCATTTGTGGCCAGCGAGAACGTAGGAATGATAAAGCTTCACTTGGTCCCAAATTAGATTTGGTTGTTGCTACCACACACCTTTTTAAGCATTCCTGCATTTCCTCATCTACATCCAGTTGTAAGGATATACGGGACATAGCATTTCCTTCCCTTCTATTCACCTGGTTCTGAAATTGTTTTTTATCAGAAGTCACTCCCCTGTCCATCCTGATTTTGGACCTGTGGCCTTGGAACTCCATGCGGACTCTTAACTTACTCCCGTTGATATTCCACCCTTTCAACCCGTTAACAACTCTTCGGGCTTCTTCTATACGGTTTACATCCACAAAAGCGCATATGTTCCTGTTATGCGGTCTTTCTTTCCTGCAGAGGTAAAGTCTTGTCCACTTAGCGAATTTCCTGATCAGTCTTCCCATCTGGTAGTAAGTTACTTGTGGGTTGATGTTGTCGATAAAGATGGTACATTGCTCTGGAGAGTTTTGAGACCTTTCTGCTTCCTCTGATCTCTTCTCATAAGTCACTCGCCTATTCTGTCCCCACTGGTTAGGCCCATAATTGTGACGCTGAGATTTACTGCTAGATGCTTTTCTCCACGAATACCTGTCTCCTTTTCTGCCAGGAATTACTTCATGACTTTTCCTACCTCTCCAGTTTCGATCTTTAGTAAACGGTCCTGCTCTCTGTCTCCCCCTCATCCTCCAGATGAATTAAGCAGCTCGGCGGTTTTAGTGGATATACGGGAAGGAGTGTAAATGCAACCGTGGGTAGAAGTTATGGCAAGCGGGGTGATTTGAGTGTTGGCTATGCGGTGGACGGAGGCTGTTTTGTGGAGGAACTGGCATTGGTGGATGTTGGTCTGGATGCCGGAGATTATCCATGGGAGCAAGTGATGGGAGCTGCGGGATGGAGGAGAGAACAGGAGAGAGGAGGGAGCATGTTGTTAGTGCGGTACCCACACATTCTTCTACGTTGTTGATGTCGAGTCAAGATTTTGGAATAAAAACTGAGAAGTAATTACCTAAACTGAGAAGTAATACATTGAAAATATCAATAATTTTGTTTAAGAAGTTGTCTAGGAGTTGATTTGCATAAAACGTGATTATCAACTCAGAAAATTATAGCAGAAGAGGAATCGTGGAAAACTCTCTAATCATATATATTGATGGTCGTAACACGATTGATGCAGAAGATGATCACACTAATGGTGGCCACGGGTCCGGTTCCACCGGTTCCGGTTCCGGTTCCACCGGTTCCGGTTCCAGAAAATGTGTATTCGTATTCGGAACCGGTCTGGGCGGTTCCGGTTACGGTTCCGGTTCCGGTTCTGAAATCTGGATTCGCTTCGGATTCGGTCGAAAAACCGGTTCCGGCCGGTTCCAGCCGGTTCTGGTTTCGGTTCTGAATCTGATCGGTTCCGACCGGTTCCGGAAAGATTCGATCGGCTCTAGTTGCTTCGTTTTAGCTCCGATTTGAGATCCGTTTGAGTGCACACGTTGCTCTTTTCATCCACTTTACTCCTAGATAGGTTATTCTTCAAGTTTATAATCTTAAATGTGTAAGAAACAAAGACTTAGGAATTTTTATTGAATTTACAAAAAATAAGGAACAAAGAGAATTTTATTATATAATTCACTTCCTCATTAAAACCTTATTAGGTAAAAATCCATTGGGAAAACCATAATAAGGAAAAAGAGTACAGCTACTAAGAGGTTACATTTTAAAAACCCAACGGTAACTTCAACCGGTTCCGAGGCGGTTCCGGTTCCGAATCCGACGACGGTTCCAGGCGGTTCCGGTTCCGGTTCGGGCCCGAATCTCAAAACATGTATTCGTATTCGGAACCGGCTGAGGCGGTTCGGTTCCGGTTCCGATTCCCACCGGTTCCCGGCCGGTTCCGGTTCCAATCGGTTCCGGTTAGAACCGCCGGTTCCAGGTAGAACCGGACCCGATGGCCACCATTAGATCACACTCAGGCCTCCCTGAGACCTTGACCCTTTTGAATCTCGTATCTGATCACAAGTGATGCTGATTTCTTCCAAAAATGTAGATTTTTTTTGATAATTGACTGGTTGTCCAGCTTACATAGCAGTACTGAGGTATGAATGTTTTTCCCGCATAAACACATTTAAAAACATTTTAGAGAAAATACAATGAACAAAGTATAAAGTGTAATAATGTTACGGAAAGGGACAAAAAACATAATAAGAGCAGCTGAATAGTCTTCGCAGACTAGGTGGGCCGGTAGATTATGTGGTGAGGTGGACCTTGCTTCCAAAAATGTAGATGAAATCATAATCTCACCTAAAAGTCTTTCCCGTCAAATTTCTACAACTGAACACCATAGCTGATGATAGCTCGACAGAAGCCTACTTTCTTTTTCCCTTTCCTCATTTGTGTTTAAGCCCAAGTATCCAAAGCCTAAAGCAGAGTGGATAATTTGCTTTACAATTTTAGGACCGCATTTCCTAATTTGGGAATTACACACAACTACTGCACATATCGACTGTTACTGCTTCTGCTTTGCTGTTGCAAACACTTGTCCTTTTTACCAAAGTAAGTTTTTTTTTTTTTTTTTTTTTGAAATACATGTTTACTCCACCACGGCAAATACTATTTTCGTAAATAAGTAGTAGTACATCTTCCAAACTGAAAGAAATAAAAAAACACCCATTCACCAACAATTCATCTACTAATTAATTAATAATTACAGTTTAATTTCGAACTAATAAATCAATACATATTCTTCTTGTGCTTATCAGCATCCCCTTTACCCATCTCAAGCCCCATTCCATTCTGCTGGTGATGCGCAGGAAGATCCTCATCAGCAATAAACTTTCCCCAGAAGGGGTGTCTCTTCCACACAATTATCATCTCCTCAATAGGCACACCTTTCGTCTCCGGCAGAAAGAAGAACACAAACACCGACATAACCGCCACAAAGAACCCGAAGAATAGAAACAATCCAAATTTCAGATGGCATAACATCGTAAGGAATACTTGCGCCACCACGAAAGTGAAGAACATGTTGACTGACACGTTGATACTCTGAGCTGCTGACCGGATTTCGAGTGGAAAGATTTCACTTGGGACCAACCATCCTAGTGGTCCCCATGACCATGCGAAAGCTGACACGTAGATGCAGATCAATAGAACCACTACAATTGCGTACCACTTGGGCAGGTTGTCAGCTTCCCCGTTTACACCGAATTTTATACCGATGAAGATGGCCACCGCAACCTATATACAAAAAGTATATTAGTACAAGTACATTTAACTGATGATCAATTGTGATTTGAATATGATTACCTACCTGGCAAATAAACATCTGAACGCCACCCTCAAGGAAAAGGAACCTTCTACCCCACTTATCCACACCATAGATAGACACACAAGTCGCAACCACATTAACAACACCAGTAATCACAGCCGACATAAGCGACGCATCATCACCAAACCCAATAGTCTTAAACAGTACCGGCGCATAAAACATAATCACATTAATACCCGTCAATTGCTGGAAAAACGGGATAGCAATTGCCATTGTCAAATGCGGCCTGTACTTTCTAGCAAGTATGTTCCTCCACGGGTGCTCAACCAACTTCGATGACTCAGAGGCGGCAACAAGGTCCTCAAATTCCTCACTCACGTCATCAATCCCACGGATCCTCTGGAGTTTCGCTAAAGCGAGGTCGTTCTTACCACGCTCAATTAGGGAGTTTGGAGTGTCGGGTAGGACCAGGGATCCGACGGTGATGATTAGAGCTGGGACCATTGCACCGCCGAGACTCAGACGCCAACCCCAGTCGTGAATCTTCGCGAAGAAGTAGTTTAAGACGTTGGCCACCAGGATTCCGATGGTAATTGAGAGCTGGAAACCGATGTTTAGAGCACCCCGGTACTTGTATGGCGCCATCTCCGACAGGTACAGAGGTACCGACTGCACAGTCATACCAGAAATGAGAAAACAAACAATTATAATTTGTTTAATTTTAAAATATATTCAATTAGAAAAGATGTACAATTCATTACTAGTAGTATACATAATGGAGTGTGTGCCGTGGGCCATGCCATCACAAGGCTAGTAGTTCTATTATTGCAGACCACGAAAATTGTGTTGTGATAACAATAATACAAATCGTCGGAAAGCGGAAGGTTGGCGTCAAAACGAAGTATCATTTGAGTTGAAAACGATGCGGGCAACAAAGTCATGTTTTAATATAGTAGTGGGGTTAGGCTTGGATTAGTTAACAGACTTTTCTATTCATCTTGACCATTTGACTCTATATATAACCATCAACAAGTTGAAGCAACCTAGAGCTCAAAATTCAACTTGCTTTGGGAATGGTTATGAAATAAAATACTGCAATTAAAAATAATTGAAAATGCATTCATCTCAAGATCTCGTATTGAATTATCCGTTGGTTAATTTGTGCCACTACCTCAAGCTTAGAATAAACAAGTCATGTAAAAACAGAAACAAGCAAAAAGAAGATTTTCTCATACTACAGACTGAAGAATATACAAACAAACAAACAAATGACAGTCTTTTCGGAACATGACAAGCTACCAACGAGCAATAAAATACTACTCCCGCCCTCCCACCTTGACCGTCCTATAAACTATTTAGACATATCGTTTGACTTCAATTTTTAACATATAAGATAAATTAATTTTGAAAATTTAAGTTTTGCATATGATTCCTTACATGATAAACTATATAATACAAAATTTAGTTTTATAAAATTATTTTACCTTATATGTTTAATATTAAGGTAGAAAAACGTGTCAAAAAGCAAACAGGACATATATGTAAACTCAGCGAAAGATCATAGGTCCTGTCCTGTCCCTATTATGCAGGGGATGCAAGCGCAGTATAATTTTCATATTTTTAAACAGAACCGACAAAGCAGGTAAACAGACAAAAACAGCGAAAAGTTTTTTATCGTTACCAACTTACCAACAGCCTAAAGGTTGAATGTGTATAATTTTATAGTAGTACCTGATTAGCGAACCCGACACCAAAACCAAGGAGTATACGACCGATAATGAGCATAGCAACGTCCCTAGCGGCTGCGTTAATGACTGCACCACCACAGAACAGCACACCACCGAACAACATCGATAGCTTCCGTCCGAACTTACGCGTGATGGTGGAAGCCACCAGTGAGGCGACAAGCGCAGCCAAGTAAAGTGAAGATGTGAACATAGTCAGAGTTTGGCTGTCAAACTTACAGTACTGGTTCGTCCCGTTGTCTTCCGTCTCCTGCCTGTACACCTTCGGGAAAAATCTTGATAAAAACATATGCATAGAAGTGACTCCACCTGAAACACAGCATAGAACAGAAATCAGTTCAGTTATTACGAATATAAAGATTAAGAGATCTACGCATAGATCGAGGACAAGCTAGATTAGCATTCAAAATCGATAATGGATCCAACTCTTATCCGATGATGAGTCGGAAGAAGTAGATCGGGTAGTATTTAGTTACTCTACGGTGTTAAAGGCAGTGAAAGAAGTTAAAGAGATCTGATGGAATGGAAACGTATCAGAAATTTCAAGAAAGGAAACAGAAGTTGAGTAATTTTAACTCACCGGAAATACCGATATCGTAACCGAAGATTAAACCTCCCATGGAACCTACAATACATGTAACGAGAACATAAGGTGTGAGCTTTCCCGGATAAGCTTTATCCGACCCCGACTTAGCTATTCCTACCACCGGCATCTTTTTTCTTTTGTTTTCTCTGTACAGACTACAGAGGAAGGAGAAGTGGAGAAGGAGAGCGAGAGAGAATGGTTTGGTCAGCGCCAGGAGAGAGTAACTTGGAAAAAATGAAGAAAAAAGAAGAGAACCAATGACAGAAGAGAACGGAGATGGTATTAGAGAAGGGAAATCGTTTTATAGAGGAGAGTAGAGCCCTGCAGTTTCGAGGATTTGTTGGAAGTAGATGCGGATTGTATTAATTTTTTCTTTTTGTTTAAATTGTAAACTTTCATACTATTACTCGTTGTATAATATTGACTATTCTTTTCTAAAAAAAATTTATCGATTATGATGATGGTAGTAAGTACTTGTTTTCCTTTTCTGTTGGAAATTAGGTAGCGTAGTAACTACTAGTAGTAAGTAAATATTAAACATAAGTAGTAATATACTCCGTCTTATCTAATTTTCTGGATAAGATTAAAGTGGCGTTTAATACAAGCGTTTCAAAATAATCGAGTGGGAACCGAAAAGAAGAGGGGCGACGCTTTTCTATTGAGTCTCTTTCCTAATTGGCATCGCCACTTGGAAAATCCGCGACTGTCTATACGGTTTGACAGCCTGTAATGCAAATAAAGAAGTGCTTAAGTCAGAGTCAACTTGGAGTGTGTAGGAATGGTGGCAACGTCCACAAGAATACGATGTTAATTTAGTATACAATTACTCTTGGCTATTTATTTTCTAATTTTTACTCCGTCCGTCCCACTTGACCGTCCTATTTACTATTTGGACATATCGTTTGACTTTAATTTTTAACATATAAGATAAATTAATTTTGAAAATTTAAGTTTTGCATATGATTCCTTACATGATAAACTATATAATACAAAATTTAGTTTATAAAATTATTTTATCTTATATGTTTAATATTGAGGTGGAAAAAACGTGTCAAAAAGCAAACAGGACACTTATGACGGGACGGAGGTAGTATCTCTTATCTTTCGTCTCATGTTCTTTCAATCCCCTTGCCAACAAATAAAGGTGAAATTATCTATCTTTTGTCCCTAATTTCGGTGTGTTAAGCCGAAAATCATCACTAAATGGATTGGGTATATTATTAGCGTTATATATTAAGGATGATAAGTATCTAGATACTATGAAAAAGAATATCACTATCAATAAACTTGGTATATGAGAAGTCTACAAGAAGAAGATACTAGTAACAGTTAGTCTGCTAGCTATAAATGAATTCATAACATTCCCCTTTGAATGTAAATTACATAATCTTGTCTTGCTAAAAGCATTGCTCCACAAAGCTTGTTTGGATACAATCACACCCAAGGTAAAAAAAAAGTGCATTTTAGTTAGTTTTCTTTCACCCTCGGTTTAACAAAATGGCTCTTCGATACGCATATGATGGTAACGGTTCCAAACTAGGTAGATTCTGATTTCACCGGTTATGGGTCCCTTCATGTTTAATGTATCTTTTAATGTATGTTTGATCCCTTCATTTTAATGTATCTTTCACTTGTTTGGGCGATGTAGGAGTCATTATATTCATATATCATCATCCATTAGTAAAAAACAGTCCATTTCAACGGTTCCAAATAGCCTATTTCGGCGGTTGTGAACCGCCAAAATGGAGTGCGTCGAGATAGGTGTGCAATCCTATCTCGGCGGTTGAGATCGAAATGTTGTTAGCTAAAAAACACACCTATTTTGGCGGTTCCTAACTAACAACCGTCGAAAAAGGTCTTTTTAAAAAAAATCAATTTCCGCGTATCTTCAACCTCTCGGCAACAGTTCCAGTGATTGACATAGAGCCGCAGACACGAGAATGAATAGAGGCACATCCATGTATGCAATTCCAGTGTTCGACACGGAGGCGCAGACACGAGAATGAATAGAGGCGCAGAGATGTATGCACTTCCAGTGTTCGACACATAGGCGCAGACACGAGAATAAGATAAGTTCGAGTATATTGCCAGTTCACCAGAGAGAATAAGATAAGTTCGAGCATATTACCGTGAGAGAAGATAATGAACACAGGTGAAGAGCATGTATGTTCGCCTGCAAAATTACCGTGAGATAAGAGGATGAAAAGAGGTGCGCAGAGCATGTTTGTTCGCTAGTTAGGGTTGCGAATTTATCGTGAGAGAAGGGGATGAAGAGAGAGCCGCTGGTTTGGGTTGCGAAATCACCGTGAGAAAAAGTGACGAAGAGAGCCGCAGGCCATGTTCGCCAGTTGGGGATGCAAAATTACAGTAGTAAGAGAAGAGAGTATGAAGAGATGAGGCCGGCGAGCAAATATGTAACTGTCGAAATAGACTGAAATTTAAGCGGCATTTTAAAAATTTCAGAAAAAAATCCCTAAAAACACCCCTATTTTGGCAGTTGCCTCCACAACCACCAAAATAAGACTCCAAGATTTCTATTGTCTAAAAAAAAAGACACCGGCCCATTTCGACGGTTCCTAGTGATCGGTTCCTTTTGTATCTAGTTGAAGAGCAGAACTTAGTAAATTGATAGATCACACTAATTCAGAGCCGGCTACTTGGCTGTGCAAACAGCCCGACGGAACAGGGGCCGTATATTTAGGGGCCCAATTTTTATTTACTCGCTTTAGAATTTGTAATGAGAAAATTATATAATGTCTATATTTAATTTAAATAAAATGTTATAAGGGGCCTCATTTTACATATTTTAGTTTAATAATTTTTATTTTAAATTAATTTAATTCTATAAGAGACACATTTTAGACTGTAGCACAGGGTCCTAAAAATCATCAAGACCTGCACTAATCCAACCACACTCATTCTCTTTTTGTTTTATACAGGGGAAACAAATTTGTCAACCAATTTAAGATAACTTATAGACTTACTATAAGTCTAGTTGTATTTACGAATGTCTTGCGATCATAATTATGATATTTAACTATAAAAGGTTTAAGATAAGCGGCATTGCTATCCAGTGAGTATATCATCTTTCGAAAATAAAAGAATTTCTCACCATACCATGGGATTTATTTTGGATTAAGATGACAATATAAATGGTTTTTTTAAAGTATATTCAACACTGATATTGATCATAGATATATATACATCATATAGCTGCTATTATAATTTTTACTTTCTGATCTTGATGCAAGAGTTTCTGGCTGCGTTCGGACATGGCGTTTCTGTGGTATAAATGTGATATTTTTGACAAAAAAAATGTCAAACCGCCACCTCCAAACAACAATTTTCAAAACAGCCACAAATATACCGGCACAAAACAACCAGAAAACAACCAACAATTTATGCTGCAAATATAATGAATACCGTAAACAGAGACGGAGCCAGAAAACTGTAATTAAGATGACGAGAATACTTTAATAATATTAATTAATATTTAATAATTAATTTTTAATAAATTAATTTAAAATTTCAATATTTATAATTATATTTTAAAAATGATATTATATATTAAATTTGACACAAAATTAAATTAAAAGTTTAAATGTATAGATTAATATATTATAAATTAGTTTATTTTCCATTTTTTTTTTTTAGTTTTTTTTTATAAAGATTGGTATACTAAATTATAAATTAATGAAAATAATATAGCACAATAGTTTTAAACTAGTAGTGTTTTCTAAATTTTTATTTAGATACGGATAAATAGTCTCTTAAAACTATTACTATCTATCAATTCTAATAAAATATTCTACAAGGAAAAGAGCAAACTAATAAAAATTACGATGTAAACTTTCAATTATATCAAAATTATTAGAGTACAAAATATTTGAAGTATATTTCAGAAATATCAATTATAAATATTCAACTTGCTAAGTAATTTTAATTACAAAACTGTTTGTACAAACTATTATGGTTTGTTAGTATATCAAAGTTATTATATGTTATATACCATGCTTAATAATTAAAGAATAATTTTATATGCTAATATACATTATTTTTCAAGCTCATCCTTGTCCAAATACAATAAAATTTTTACCATTGTCTTCCTCTCATCAAGGAGAGTATTTCCCTCTTTCCTGTAACACCCCTTCCAACATTAACACACTTAACAACCAACTGCAGTGGAAACATACTTCATCACATTACTTACTCGTTGGTGTTACACCCGCTAACACCCCCACGTGGCTAATAAGGCTATTACATATACATTGTATCGGTCTGATGGACTAGATTCCCGAGCGATTGTACATCACTATATCTTTTCATTAACAACAACCAACATACATATACCTTTCAACTGTACCGAGTATTTACAAACTAATGCCGATAACAACTTCGGTCTTACTACACCTACTGTACTATATATAACTTAAATGACTACCCATGTACAAACGACCACCCTGTCCTACTCTCGAACGGCTTCTAGCTCCTTGTACCTGAAAATAGGAAAAGAAGAGAAAAGGGTGGCCCCCCAGGGGCTCAGCACCTTTGCTGGTATGGTAATCCCGTAGCCCGCATGCTACCGGGCCACGCACAACTATTTGTCGTCTTAGCATGCAGTTGATTATATTTGAACCATGCATGTAACTACAAATACACAACACATTACACTGCACAACATGGCTCATTAAAACAGCCAATACAACTACACTTAACAAATCACTCATTGTGATCTTTAACCCCTAGAGTGTTTCTCCTTTTAACGGAGCTATTTCCTTAATAGACGACACTTACCCACCATCGGGTTATCCTTAAACGCCTTTTACAATTAACTGGAATTCATATCCATAATCCACATACTCCACATCTTAACAACATATCACATCATCGCATCGCAATAAGAATTGTAGCACAACAATAATACATAACATAACGGGAACGGTTCCTATTAACCGGCCCAACATAGTCAGTTCACTTGTAGCCTAGAAATGTTGCCAGTCCATGATAAGCTCATTACATAACTCATTACCGTCTCGTTAAATAACGGATAACTTAACACAAGGTGCCTCGGATATAATGATCCAAGCACACCGAACAAACATAAACATAGTATCCCCTGTGGCCCGACGTGAGTCAGTAAAATAGCCTTGGTTAAGCTAAAGGGAAGGTTGGAACCAAATTGGAAAACAACCATAACATACAAAGAGAATCGAACCGGTTATGACATCGACTCCCATACTCACACGCGTGGCCGGAACAGACCGGACTCCTCATTTCCCCCGTTAGCACTTGTTAGAAGTTCAACATTGAACTCAATAAACAATCACAAACATTGGGTTAAGTCTTGTTAGACATACACAAGGGAAGAGAGAGTCATACATTCACACACAAACATCACATGACTAACTCACGCATAGCCGTGGTTAGAACGTTCCTTAGGTCGGAAACGTTATTACCGGATACTGTTCTCTTACGTTTACCTAATAGTGGTAAACTAGCCTTTCATGCGCATTCGAGGCTACCGGTATCGACGTAACACACAACAACAATAACGACTGTAAACTCGTTTCATGATTTATCTTATAACGTGGCAAACATACAGAAAACACATTGGCATACAAGCCGGTGTAATCCGGTAGGACACTGGTTGCAAGAAAATCATACCTGTCACCGGGGTTTCACTCTAACGTGCCATCACATGTTCCTCATAACACCTTTGAACAACTGGTAACATTACATTTACTTTTATTAACATCGGGGTAACATGATTGTTTAAAGTCTAATGCTCATAACTTATCCCCGTTAACTAGTTAAATAACTTGACCTTTTAACTTGTTTTACTTTTTCATTTAAATACAACTTTTCCCCCACTAATTGTCATTATAACTCACTTAACATGTCCTTAACAATCTTATAACATCATTACTTAATAATCTCCATCATCCTTTAACCTTAAACAATGTTTTTGGTCCGACCGACCTTACCGACCGACCTTACACAAGGTCGGTCCATTCCAGAACATATTACCGTCAAAAATTCTACTCCGACCGACCTTGCAAGTTCGGTCCACAAGGTCGGTCCGTTCCAGAAACAATTCCCGTTCAAAAATTTAGACACGACCGACCTTGCAAGTCCGGTCCCAAGGTCGGTCCATTCCAGAAACCTAATCCGTACCAAAAATACAAGCCCGACCGACCTTGCAAGTCCGGTCCCCAAGGTCGGTCCATTCCAGAAACTCTTTCCGGTAGTGTCAATGAGCTCGACCGACCTTGCAGGTCCGGTCCCTAAGGTCGGTCGGCTCCAGACCTTTGTTTCTAAATTCCCATTTGACTCCAAACTTCACCTCATGTATCCTAGTATGTTCTAACCTCATTTGGGCACCCTCAAACACACCTTAAGACTTCATTAAACTCCTTAAATCACCCATTAAAGATCTTCCTCAAGCATTACACAATTCTTATAAATACTAACACTTGTAGTGTTTTTCCTTAGGTTTCTAAGTGGTGTTTTATACTTATGACAATCACTATCCCAAAATGTTTCCTTACCACCATTACCACTACTCCAAGGCATTATTTCACACCTTTGATCACCAAAACTTGCACAAGACTTAGCATTTCATACAACATAACTTTGGTGTGTTCACAACACCCATTTGATTTCTAAATCCTCCAAGACTATGCCCAAGGCATCATAACACTTAAGAACACCATATTTCACTTGTTTCACCATCTTAACACTTAACAATTCCTAATACCTTCTAGGTCATAAAATCCCATTAGAATACATAAACTCCTTTGTTTATCAACTAAATTTTGCCATAGCTTCTCTTGTATATTCTCACACCCAAACACTTAGGTTTTCACCATTTAACATCCAAGAACACTTAAATCCATCAAGAATATTCTCACACACAAAACTTCACCAAATTTACACTACATCACAATATAGTGCATAAACTTAAATTGCTTGGCACTTAGGCCCTTAAGTAACATGGCTCTTAGACCCTTAAATAACATAAACCTTAAACACTGAATTTCCCACATATATATTGCCTTTGACCTGCAAATACACTCAACATCACATATGCCCTTTAATAATCTCCTTAAGAACAATTCACTAGCTCTTTTCCCATTGGCTCCTTAGATATTTTATTAAGCAAATCAAGCTCATTTTCCTAAGGCATTTAAACTACATTTAGATAGTTTGTTTACCTCTTTTCCTTCACAAGTTTTTCATTGTCACCCCTTGCTCCTTCTTTGATAGAAAACCGGCAAGGCTTTGATTGCTTGTCAAACTTCTAATCAATGTACAAGCAAGGTAATGAGTATTCAAGCTTCGTGCATAAACTCATTGTAAACCCTAGGTTATATATATTATCTTAACACCTTAGGATAGTTGTTTTACCTTGGAATAAAAGAGAGCTTGAATAAGCATCAAGAGAGGACTCCTCCTTGTCCTTTAAGATTGAAATGGAGCTATGAAAGAACAAGATAAGACACCATCAAAGGGTGATTCTCGGTTACACACAAAAATAAGAGGAAATGTTGTTTTTCTTTGATTTTCCTTACCTTGAAGCAAAGGAGAATGACAAGGCAAGAGAATATGAGCTCAAGCTCCTTCAATGTTGAATCTCCATGGCACCGAAATGGAGTTCTTGAAGATTTGAAAAGATAGAAGTGTAGAGCTTGGTCTAACTAAGACAAATATGGTCTTAGAATTTGATTTGGAGCATGGAGTTGGATTTGGCAAGGAAATGAAGATGGAGAAGATTGGTTACTATAGCCAATCGTTTTTGAAGAAGAGAGGAGAGGATGAAGACGGTGGGAACAAGGAGAAAAGAAGAGAATGAGGTGAGAGGTCTACCGTTGGAGATATTTATGTTATAAAGTAACTTTCTTCTTTTTACTTACTTTTCCTTCCTTTCTTTAATTGATTTGCAAATGGTGGTGACTCACCTTACAAAAAACTGGCCCCCTTATATTACTTAGGGGTATTTTAGTCTTTGTTGACCAATTGTCACACTTATATTGTCATATGTTATAAACTTGGTTAATTTGGTTACTATTCACAAAAACAAGGCACATTGTTGTGAAATTTTTGATTTCCCATTGACTTAGACTTCCTAATGTGATACTAAGTAGTACACATGTTAATTAAAGAGTAATGATGGACATTTAGCCACTCAAAACTCATTTACAAGACAATTTTCCAAAAATGTGCTTTAAGACTCCTTAAAGCACATTTTGTGTTTTAACTTGTTTTCAAGCTTGGTTTTCTTTGGTAATTGGTCTAATATGCTCATTAACATATTTATAAGGTATAGGTATGACCTTTAGGTCTTATACAAATTTATCCCAAGCTTAGAGCACATTTTCGCCCATATTGACTTTAAGGTATTTATTTATGTTTGTTTGGTTTAATTGTCTACCAAGGTTTCCTAAGGACTTAATTAGCCTTATTAAATCATAATTGAATACCACTAAGTCTTGGTAGGCTCTTTGGGTCCCAACCAAGTTCACTTCCAAGCTTAGAGCATGTTTTTGCTCAAGCTGTGTCTTAGTGTTCTATTGTGTTTTACTATGGTTTAAGCTGTTCACTGATGTTTCTAAGGCACTTTTTAGCCTTTAAATACCATAGTTTAATGTTTAAACAACATATCATGGTTTGGGGTATTTCAATCTACCCCCCTTAAAAGAACTTCGTCCTCGAAGTTCACACTTCCCACACATCATTGGATTAAAACACAGGGATTACTTATAAAAATAAAACTTTCATAACCAAACATACTTTACATCACACCCTCGGACTTAATGGTCCAGGTAACATATTCACATCCATACATAACATAACATACTTACGTGATAACCTCGGACTTAGTGGTCCAGTTACCTTAACAACATTTAGACCCATAGGTCTTGATAACATACGCTTTTGGAACTCAAGGTCAAAATAATATTTATTACACATACCACACAACATGTCATAGCATGTATAACGATCAAAAATATCTTTGATATACACTGTGATCCCGCAGAACCCGGTCGCGATGGACACCTTCCGTCCCCGTTCCTTTGGGAGATCAAAACAATCACTTAAATTTAAAATTTTTCCTTGTGAGGTTAAGTAAGAGAACTTTAATTATGTAAAGTATCTATCGACGTTTTATAAATTCCAATTCAAAATCCTTTTGAAAACACATACAACTCCAAGTCCAACTTATGCTCTTTGCTTCTTTTCTTAGCGTGGTTATTTGCGACCACTTATAGGGAGCTTCAAGAATCATCCAACCCTGATGTGATCAGCATCAGTGTCGAACTATCCTTCCACCCCAATTTGTGTTCGGCTTCCCTTGATCGCATGCAAATCAAGTTCCACTTCCCACTTCATTTTCACGCACCAAATAATACACTCATTTCCAATTTTCTATCTTTTAGTCTTTCTAGTCATAATCATTACATCTCCAAAGGATAGAACTCCGTCTATCAGTTATCTCCATTCACTTTAATCCTGTTACCTAGGGAATCTTATTCCCTCTAGGTTCTATGTCGGTTTCATACCCTTTCACGAATCACTATATTACATATATACATATACTTTATCAAAACACAACACACAGTTTCACATTTATACACTGTCGGGGTTTTTGTTCCCCGGGAGTTTCTTTACTCCCCACCCTTGTACTATCACACACAACTGTTAACAAATAAACACACTTATCACAATGGTATTCGCATCCCCTGTGCGCAATTACCACAATTAAACCATGAATGAATATGTATGTTTACGTAACACACACACCAATCATCAAAACAATTATTTTGTGCTATGCACAATATAGGTCACATACACTACGTACACTTGTACGGTAATACACACTAAGTGGTTTTGCGCTCTACCCCCCTTAAAAGGGATTACGCCCACGTAATCAATCACTGAATATTGGTTTAAAATGTTCTGCCGTCGTGAGGAATTTTAACTTCTCCGCGGTCTATTATACAATGAATTCTGATTAGAGGATCTTAACCATATTAGTGGTTTAGTTCCTAAACCAAGAATTCTCATTGGAGTTTACTTTAACTCTTAACTGGTTTCGGTTCTGGCCTGTGGGGCTTCTAGGCATTAATAATTAGCCATTCATTCATGTTCACCATGCACATTCAGCACTTGAATCACTGGCTCACTAGTTTCTGCTGCGCAACTCTGATAACTGTAGAGCTTAGTTTGCCCCACTCGTTATTCTTACTGTATTGTACATCTCCTATTATCACCTTTATCTTGGTAATAACGGTTTCTCAACCGACGCGTGGTATCTCTTACCGTGAGCGAATTCGGTGAGTTTCAAAACTTTCCATCCACTTCTCTAATAACTTACTGCATAAACTGCTACGTATTTCACAATGATTGACTTGATTCCTTCCGACTTACTATCGGTTGAGGTTGAGCTACCACCTAATGTGTAGTGCTCTCTCAGTTATTTCCCACGCTTGAGGTATATTCCATACCGACATTTGGTATTTAGTGTTACCGTAGTCACTCGTTTTTAATCATGCCTCCACATTTGATTCTACACAAGTATCATTTCATTGGTACGACCTCGCATTTCCTATGCATCGGTCTTATAGTGTTATAAGTCTTTTTGTACTTTTACCACCATTAACATTTCCCAACTTCCTAGCTATCTCACTCGATCCTTACCGCGCAAGCGCAATACCAAAACACTCAGTCATACAGAGTGCAGAGGCGTAAACTCTTGGCAGTAAATCTCTTATGCGATTGCAATAGGAATTCACACTGTGTTTCACTGAGATTCTTATCACATAGTACTGGCCACTGGCTTACTGCCTAGTTCATTTGTCAACACTTACCGCTGTATCTCCACTGGGTTTAACTCATAACTCTGCTCATTCACCATTTTATCATTTAACAACACTTATACAACGGTTGCTTATTGCGCACCGTATCCTTACTCATTATACAACATCAACTTACACTGCATTCGCTATTATATTAGCTTCCGCCATTACACTGGGTTTGGCCACTTATTTGGCTGATTTTTGAATATACCATTCTTCGAGCCTTTATGCTCCTTGAGCCTTGTTCACTACACATCTAGCATCACACACCTATAGTGGTTGCTATTAGACTTACTACTATTCTGGTCTACACAACCGGTACAAACACTTCTTTTCGTGTTATTCTTATTCAAATCATTCTGGGGTAATAAATACATGGTCCATCCTCATCGTACTTCTTGAACTTGGTTCACACAACTACCGCTCTCGCGGTTTCACAATATCGAGAGGTATCCCCACTATTAAAGCAGTGGTTCGTTCACCGCTCTATTTACTTGTATAACATATACTTCTGCAATCGATCAAATTTATATAACACATTTTGTTCGTGGCTTATAAGCCTTATTGCCTCGAGCTCTGCTCTTTGTAGGCTGTTCATACACCCGTACTTCTCTGTACAACATTACATGGTTTGGATATCATATTGGGCTCCATGACAAGGTCGTTGCATTCCGTTCCTTTCATGGGATGCCCCTTAGGATTGTCAGTCCGTCTCCTGACAACTCATGTCTAGACTGGGTGTTAGTTTGAACCCTTGTGTTTCTGTCACGTTATTTCGTTCAACTACCGTTGATGCGAACACCCTTCAAGGATTGCTGCTGGGTGTTGTTAAGTTATGCCCTTACATCTGGTTCGTACTTATTGGTATATTCAGTTAGCCACGCCGTTTTGCGTTCTTAACTGGCTTATTATCCTCTTCTGTGAAGATCAACATTTCCTGGTAGTGTAGGTACTCATTCTGGGAGTTTCATCCCGTTCATTGCACATTAATGTGTCCACATTAAGCATTTGCCTCGTCATGTACAGGCTAGGTCACCATTCCAGCTATCATGTTTACCCCTCGGGATTCTTAAGACATATGTGATGTCTTTACATAACAGTTAGTGCACTTCGCACCTCCTGACTCTTAAACATTTCCTTGAAATGAATTCACTAATTCCTTTAGTCTCGTTAACTTAACTGAGTTCCTTTACTTCAACCATTCTCGGTAATCCTTTGCTCTTGATCGACTTACACTACTGACCGTAGTACGGAGTCGACTACCTCCCGTGTTCCGGACTCTACTCGTATACATATGTGGGGTACCATGCTGATACATTACTACTTACCCAACTAACCCATAAGTAGGTCTGTCAGGCCCACAAGCTCCTATCGGAGTGCGGTCGTCCCACATTACAGTTGGTACACTCGTAGTGTCCGTCACACGCCTAGGTGAAGTATTCTGTTGTCAACTCCCTTATATTGTCCCGTGACAATATGCATTCCGTGCTTCCCGAACTTAATCGAGGGAGAGTCTATCCACTGTTGTATCTTTATCAACTGCCCTTGGTTTTACTAGTTTGGTTTAGAAGAAGGTTAGAAAGAAGTATTGGTTTGAAAGAAAATCTGGTTTTGAAAGAAAAGAGTTTGAAATAAATCTAAGCTTGAAAGAAAAATTCTCATGGTTTCACAACGCCTTCTTGCCTTAACCAAGTCTAGCTTCTTGCTGACTGGTGTACTTCCAATTACAGAGGTTAGGCTATCAAGCCCTTCCACGGTTATGATGATCACAGTTAACTTCGTGGTACTTTACTAAGTACTTCGTATTTGTTAAACTTCCCGAACAGCCCTGTTACAGCAGCACTTGCCATGGCAAGTGCGCCATGCTAACTGGCTATCGGTTCAACACATATACCGGTTGCGGTATGGTTTTTACCCGCACTGTCATCAGTGGCCTTGTTGGCCCTCACTTGATCTTACAGTCTTGACAATTGACCCTCTGGGCGACTTCTCACTGTATTCACATGATAATCATTAACTAGGGCGTTTCCCATACTGGAGATCCCTTTTACTTAGTATTGTATTCTCCTCGTAGCCCGTCCCACGCATTTGTCGTGGTTACTGAGACTTGTCTCTTGTTTGGGCACTACGTTGTAGTTCCTTTGCCGGTTGGTATACCGTTGATGTATCATTTAACAACTGTGGTCCCGTAGACACTCGTCTCGGGTTTCATTACTGCACTTCTTGTCTGTTGCACGGTCGGTGCGTTGCAAGCTGGTTGTTCTCGACTGCTCGGCATGTCGACCCAGGTTGCCGGAAATTCTATTCTTCTATACACAAGATTCTTCATTCTTCGTTATTAAATGCGGTTAACATTGTTCAGATGGAAACCGTCTCCGGGATTCCCAGGTCTCGGGATCTACCGTATGACAGGTTCTCCGTACCTTTAGAGGTACTTAATAACAGCCAGATCGGGTTTCCCGAGTATGAGAGGACTTCCATCTCTCTGGCGTTGTTTCCCAAGTTATAAAACAGGGACTGTGGAGGGCGGGAACAATATTATAGGTTTCCAGTTCACACTGGTAATTCCTAACTAGCGTATCTCTCACGCTATCACTCAACCCTTAACCCAAAGTACTAAAATCCTAACTCGGTACTTCCTAAGCTCGGTAATTCAGTCATCAGAGAGATTTTGTAACACCCCTTCCAACATTAACACACTTAACAACCAACTGCAGCGGAAAACATACTTCATCACATTACTTAACTCGTTGGTGTTACACGCCGCTAACCACCCACGTGGCTAACAAGGCTATTACATATACATTGTATCGGTCTGATGGACTAGATTCCCGAGCGATTGTACATCACTATACCTTTTCATTAACAACGACCAACATACATATACCTTTCAACTGTACCGAGTATTTACAAACTAATGCCGATAACAACTTCGGTTTTACTACACCTACTATACATATATATATAACTTAAATGATTACCCATGTACAAATGACCACCCTGCCCTACTCTCGAACGGCTTCTAGCTCCTTGTACCTGAAAATAGGAAAAGAAGAGAAAAGGGTGGCCCCCCAGGGGCTCAGCACCTTTGCTGGTATGGTAATCCCGCAGCCCGCATGCTACCGGGCCACACACAACTATTTGTCGTCTTAGCATGCGATTGATTATATTTGAACCATGCATGTAAACTACAAATACACAACACATTACACTGCACAACAATGGCTCATTAAAACAGCCAATACAACTACACTTAACAAATCACTCATTGTGATCTTTAACCCCTAGAGTGTTTCTCCTTTAACGGAGCTATTTCCTTAATAGACGACACTTACCCACCAATCGGGTTATCCTTAAACGCCTCTTACAATTAACTGGAATTCATATCCATAATCCACATACTCCACATCTTAACAACATATCACATCACATCGCAATAAGAATTGCAGCACAACAATAATACATAACATAACGGGAACGGTTCCCTTTATGAACCGGCCCAAACATAGTCAGTTCACTTGTAGCCTAGAGAATGTTGCCAATCTCATGATAAGCTCGTTACATAACTCATTACCGTCTCGTTAAATAAACGGATAACTTAACACAAGGTGCCTCGGATATAGTGATCCAAGCACACCGAACAAACATAAACATAGTATGCCCCTGTGGCCCGACGTGAGTCAGTAAAATAGTCTTGGTTAAGCTAAAGGGAAGGTTGGAAACCAAATTAGAAAACAACCATAACATACAAAGAGAATCGAACCGGTTATGACATCGACTCCCATACTCACACGCGTGGCCAGAACAGACCGGACTCCTCATTTCCCCCGTTAGCACTTGTTAGAAGTTCAACATTGAACTCATTAAACAACAAACCATTGGGTTAAGTCTTGTTAGACATACACAAGGGAAGAGAGAGTCATACATTCACATACAAACATCACATGACTAACTCACGCATAGCCGTGGTTAGAACGTTCCTTAGGTCGGAAACGTTATTACCGGATACCGTTCTCTTACGTTTACCAAATAGTGGTTAAATAGCCTTTCATGCGCATTCGAGGTTACCGGTATCGGCACGTAAACACACAACAACAATAACGACTGTAAACTCGTTTCATGATTTATCTTATAACGTGGCAAACATACAGAAAACACATTGGCATACAAGCCGGTGTAATCCGGTAGGAGACAGGTTGCAAGAAAACCATACCTGTCATCGGGGTTTCACTCTAACGTGCCATCACATGTTCCTCGTAACACCTTTGAACAACTGGTAACATTACATTTACTTTTATTAACATCGGGTAACATGATTGTTTAAAGTCTAATGCTCATAACTTATCCCCGTTAACTAGTTAAATAACTTCACCTTTTAACTTGTTTTACTTTTTCATTTAAATACAACTTTTCCCCCACTAATTGTCATTATAACTCACTTAACATGTCCTTAACAATCTTATAACATCATTACTTAATAATCCCCATCATCCTTTAACCTTAAACAATGTTTTTGGTCCGACCGACCTTACCGACCGACCTTACACAAGGTCGGTCCATTCCAGAACATATTACCGTATAAAATTCTACTCCGACCGACCTTGCAAGTTCGGTCCACAAGGTCGGTCCGTTCCAGAAACAATTCCCGTTCAAAAATTTAGACACGACCGACCTTGCAAATCCGGTCCCAAGGTCGGTCCATTCCAGAAACCTAATCCGTACCAAAAATACAAGCCCGACCGACCTTGCAAGTCCGGTCCCCAAGGTCGGTCCATTCCAGAAACTCTTTCCGGTAGTGTAAACTGAGCTCGACCGACCTTGCAGGTCCGGTCCCTAAGGTCGGTCGGCTCCAGACCTTGTTTCTAAATTCCCATTTGACTCCAAACTTCACCTCATGTATCCTAGTATGTTCTAACCTCATTTGGGCACCTCAAACACACCTTAAGACTTCATTAAACTCCTTAAATCACCCATTAAAGATCTTCCTCAAGCATTACACAATTCTTATAAATACTAACACTTGTAGTGTTGTTCCTTAGGTTTCTAAGTGGTGTTTTTATACTTATGACAATCACTATCCCAAAATGTTTCCTTACCACCATTACCACTACTCCAAGGCATTATTTCACACCTTTGATCACCAAAACTTGCACAAGACTTAGCATTTCATACAACATAACTTTGGTGTGTTCACAACACCCATTTGATTTCTAAATCCTCCAAGACTATGCCCAAGGCATCATAACACTTAAGAACACCATATTTCGCTTGTTTCACCATCTTAACACTTAACAATTCCTAATACCTTCTAGGTCATAAAATCCCATTAGAATACATAAACTCCTTTGTTTATCAACTAAATTTTGCCATAGCTTCTCTTGTATATTCTCACACCCAAACACTTAGGTTCTCACCATTTAACATCCAAGAACACTTAAATCCATCAAGAATATTCTCACACACAAAACTTCACCAAATTTACACTACATCACAATATAGTGCATAAACTTAAATTGCTTGGCACTTAGGCCCTTAAGTAACATGGCTCTTAGTCCCTTAAATAACATAAACCTTAAACACTGAATTTCCCACATATATTGCCTTTGACCTGCAAATACACTCAACAACACATATGCCCTTTAATAATCTCCTTAAGAACAATTCACTAGCTCTTTTCCCATTGGCTCCTTAGATATTTTATTAAGCAAATCAAGCTCATTTTCCTTAGGCATTTAAACTACATTTAGATAGTTTGTTTACCACTTTTCCTTCACAACTTTTTCATTGTCACCCCTTGCTCCTTCTTTGATAGAAAACCGGCAAGGCTTTGATTGCTTGTCAAACTTCTAATCAATGTACAAGCAAGGTAATGAGTATTCAAGCTTCATGCTTAAACTCATTGTAAACCCTAGGTTATATATATTATCTTAACACCTTAGGATAGTTGTTTTACCTTGGAATAAAAGAGAGCTTGAATAAGCATCAAGAGAGGACTCCTCCTTGTCCTTTAAGATTGAAATGGAGCTATGAAAGAACAAGAGAATACACCATCAAAGGGTGATTCTCGGTTACACACAAAAACAAGAGGAAATGTTGTTTTTTGATTTTCCTTACCTTGAAGCAAAGGAGAATGACAAGGCAAGAGAATATGAGCTCAAGCTCCTTCAATGGTGAATCTCCATGGCACCAAAATGGAGTTCTTGAAGATTTGAAAAGATATAAGTGTAGAGCTTGGTCTAACTAAGACAAATATGGTCTTAGAATTTGATTTGGAGCATGGAGTTGGATTTGGCAAGGAAATGAAGATGGAGAAGATTGGTTACTATAGCCAATCGTTTTGAAGAAGAGAGGAGAGGATGAAGACGGTGGGCAAGGAGGAAAAGAAGAGAATGAGGTGAGAGGTCTACCTTTGGAGATATTTATGTTATAAAGTAACTTTCTTCTTTTACTTACTTTTCCTTCCTTTCTTTAATTGATTTGCAAATGGTGGTGACTCACCTTACAAAAAACCGGCCCCCTTATATTACTTAGGGGTATTTTAGTTTGTTGACCAATTGTCACACTTATATGGTCATATGTTATAAACTTGGTTAATTTGGTTACTATTCACAAAAACAAGGCACATTGTTGTGAAATTTTGATTTCCCATTGACTTAGACTTCCTAATGTGATACTAAGTATTACACATGTTAATTAAAGAGTAATGATGGACATTAGCCACTCAAAACTCATTTACAAGACAATTTTCCAAAAATGTTTAAGACTCCTTAAAGCACATTTTGTGTTTTAACTTTTTTCAAGCTTGGTTTTCTTTGGTAACTGGTCTAATATGCTCATTAACATATTTATAAGGTATAGGTATGACCTTTAGGTCTTATACAAATTTATCCCAAGCTTAGAGCACATTTTCGCCCATATTGACTTTAAGGTATTATTTATTTTGTTTGGTTTAATTGTCTACCAAGGTTTCCTAAGGACTTAATTAGCCTTATTAAATCATAATTGAATACCACTAAGTCTTGGTAGGCTCTTTGGGTCCCAACCAAGTTCACTTCCAAGCTTAGAGCATGTTTTGCTCAAGCTGTGTCTTAGTGTTCTATTGTGTTTTACTATGGTTTAAGCTGTTCACTGATGTTTCTAAGGCACTTTTTAGCCTTTAAATACCATAGCTTAATGTTTGAACAACTATTAAGGTTTGGGGTATTTCATTTCCAAAAATCGAAAACAACTAACTTCATCTCCATGGGTGTGCTGCATTTGGAGCTTGAGTACTACCATTAGAAGCACCTTCACCTCCTTGTCATTTTGAGGTAAAAACATTCTTGAAAACTCATCTTTTCTAGCCCTTGTTGGCAAAACGAAAATTCAAACTAAACCCTTGTTTGGTGCCTTGTATTCTAGCCGATTTTGGCTATCTCATTGGTGTTGGAATCGTGTTTTGGTTGCTGTCCACCACCCCATCTATCCATTGGAAGGTAATGCTTCATTCTAAACCTTAAACAAGCATAACCCTAGGTTGGTAAAGATAGTTTTCTAAGTAGTTGTGTTGTTGATATGGGCTGTAGCATTGGTGTGTGAACCCCATTGGAACCGATAACAGAAAGAAGAAAGAAAGAGGAAAAGAAGAGAAGGAAAGGAAGGGATGAAAAACTAGTAAAACAAGGTAATTACTCTTACCTTGAACTAGTTTTGTATTGTGTAAGGTAGCAATTTTTGAGCATTGAAATGAGTAACGTAATTGGTAATGAGTAATGAGTATGTTGTAGTATAATGAGGAAAGGTAATGTAACAGTTTTGAAGTTTTAAATGATGTTTAAAGGCTTTGAAAAACCATAGGTATTGAATGTGTATGTGCAGGAATTTTATTGTGTTGTAGTGGGGTTGAAATGTGAGTATAACGCATTGGATAAACAGGTGTAGAAATGAGCAATTTGTGAGTTGAAACAATGTGTGGTAATGCCAAAAATATAGGGGAGGCTATGGCAAAATTTGTCTAGGAATTTGAGGATTAGTTGTGTAAGGAGAGAAAATAACCTAGGTGGTAACTGGGTGTATTTGGAGAGTGTAAAGGGGAGTAGTTTAGTGTCTTGAAACAGATTTGAAAAGAATTTAGGCAATGATAAGAACTAGAGTGTAAAGTCATGTATTTATAATGCTAGGAGTGGCATTAGTTGAGGAAGTATTGGAGGATAGAAGTTAAGTTGAAAATCTGTAGCATAAGAGGGAAGAACAAAATTTGTAACATTAGTGAAATGAAAACTAGTATAAGTGTTGGAATGAAATGAGAAAAATGTGTAAGTGGATTTAGGATTGAGTAAGTTTGGAGGATGAACTAAGGCGATTTAGAGGGTTTAATGAGTGTTAAACATGTGGGGAATGTATTGGTAAAGGTTAGGGAAGCAATGGGAAAGTAAAAACACCAAAAACAGGTTTTAAAACTGAAGTACTGGGCCGGACCGACCTTGGGACCGGACTTGCAAGGTCGGTCGAGCCCTGAATTACAAAGACGGAAACCTACTGGAATGGACTGACCTTGGAACCAAACTTGCAAGGTCGGTCGGACCTAAAATTTTCCCGTATGAAACCTACTAGAATGGACCGACCTTGGGACCGGGCTTGCAACGTCGGTCGGCCTGAAATCTTCACGTAATGTAACTCACTGGAATAGACCGACCTTGGACCGGACTTGCAAGGTCTGTCGGCCCTGAATTTTTCCAGCGATGAAACTTACTGACTTCGACCGACCTTGGGTCCGACCCTGGGTAAGGTCGGTCGAGTCAAAATAAAAATAAAAATAAATAAATAGTATAATATAGTAATCATATGTATGTATATATATATATATGTATATGTACATATGTATGGGATTTTAGTAATACACCATTAATGTAATCCTTACGAACTACCTGGTTGCGCATTTGTGATCACTGAGGGGTACCCGATCGGGTTCCGCTCTAATAAATTTCCTAACGAGCCTTAATTGGATCGTGGGTCAGATGGTACCTGCTGTTGGTACACGGCTACGGCCTTTATATGGACGCCTTACGAGGCAAAGTGAACCACCAGGGGCCTCCAGACTTCTAGCAACATGAGCACCTATGTGTGTACGGGAGGACTACTGTCCATTGGTAAGGATATTCGGGTTGTTCCAACATGACGCCCAACAGGTAAATAAATAAACAAACATGGTTTGGATGGATGGGGCCTTGAAGGCCAAATTAAATTAATTAAGGGAAACTCTGCTACGACGATTATACACAGTACTGTAATTAGATATGTTCGTTTGTACAACTTTGTTGTGATTTGTAATGATTGTTTGGATTGGATGGATGGTTATGTATTTATGCATGTTTGTTACAGTATTAATTATATCTGTAAAATGGTAAAGCATGAAACCAATCTAATATCAAGATGGTTAAAAATGACAAGTGAAGAATAGGGTCCAGGCCCGGCATACTCAGCGTTTATCGCTGAGCCTTTATGGCATTGTGCATGTTGATGATCAACGTTGAAGCCGAAGTGCGGGAACAGGGTAGTTAGGGATTACTTTAATTACCGCACATGGATTTATTTGTATAACAATGTTAGACTGTGGATTGTATTATGGAACAGTTGTGTATATTTGGGATTGGGTAGATGCTCACTTGTCGACGGTTATGGAAGTGGACTTAGTATGATGTATAGATTATCTCGTTGTCACAGCGGTTTTGTAGTGTTGTTTGTTTTGGTTGTTGGTTTTAGTTTCTGCTTCGTTACTCGCATGGGCGAGTAATGACAGGTGACACCCGAGTGAGTATTAATGTTGATTATTTTCTTCCACTGTAATTAAGACGTTTTATTTATTGCTACGTGAGGGATTATTACGTGTTTATCGAGAGGGGTGTTACACCTTTGATTCACTTGATAAAAACCTCTGATTCACATTTCTTAAACATCTTAATCACTTTAGTTAAACAATCAATACTTACGAGATTCACTCTTATTACTCTGATTAATTCACTTTGTAACAACTAGTGATTCACTTTTTTAAAACATCTGATTCACATTAGTCAAACAATCAGAATCACTTTAGTTAAACAATCTCTGTTTATGAGATTCGATTTTTAAAACCTTTTATTCACTTTTAGCAACTCTTTGATTCATTTTTTAACAACCTTTGATTCACTTTTTAACAACCTTTGATTCACTTTTCTTAAACTGAAGATTCACAATGAATCTTAAAAAATATGTACATACAAAAAATAAAAAATTTTAAGTTTACTAAAGCATATCCATGATGCATCTTGTTTTGAAGAGTACGAAAAATGATGAACAATGGTATAATTTTTTTTTATTTTTGTACTTATATTTTGTGAGTTATAACATTTTGAAGAAAAAAAGTAATGTTCTCTCTACTACACATACTCCTCTTCTACTCTCCCTCACCTACACGGTTTGACAATCCCTTTTATTTCTTTTTCCTTTATTTCTCTCCAATAAAATATTAACATATGGTATAAATTACACACTAACATAAAATGACAAATTTACCCATCTCCATATTAGAACCTTGGCAAGTGCCAGGTTCTAAATCGCGCTCATTTAATAGTCTTGCCATGACTTATATTGAAGCTCATTTATGATGATTGTTTTATAATAATGGTAGACGTTTTTGTCCATTTTTATTGGGATGTAATTTTGATGTAACAGTTATATCTTATTCGAAGCCTAGTTGTGCAAGAATTGCTATTTTGATTATATTGTTGAAAGAGCTAGCTATAATTGTTTTTGCCCACTCTGTTGTAGAGTTTTATTTAGACCTCTGTTACATTCTTCAACTACTAGTCTTTTTATTTTCTTCTTCTGCTTTATATATTTCTTGGTTGCAACACTAGTGTGTTTCTTAATTAACATCATCAAAGTACGTAGAAGGTCCTAGGAATAGTAATTCTATGACATGTCACTGCATTATTTTGTGTTTCTATAATTGCTCTATTTATTTTTCCCTCTTATATGTGGGAATATATTTGTGTTAGTATGAGTTAATTTAGGAAAACCTTGAAAATGAAGGTGAGCACTTAAAGAGTTTTGATATACTTTTGCCTTTGTTTGATACATGCATGATATTTTCACATGTTTTTCTTCGTTAGGCGAACGAATTAATTTGTATTCATTAGATTGTAATTTCCATGAAAGGGTGATAAATTTTGAGGGTAGAAATAGAAACCTATATATGTCTGAAGATGTAATTAATTAGTTTCTTCCATAGTACTAGCTAGACATTCTTACTCTCTCTCGATTTAGTTATCTTGTGGGTGGCTTTGGGTTTGGCTTGAGTCTGATATTGTCCTTGAATTTTTACCTTTTTAATGCAGCTTTTTTGGAGCAGACATTGAAAAAATAGGAAGTCTGTATTAATTATGAACACTGGAGAATAAAGTTTTTGTAACATCAGAATTATCTAATTTGTGGATTTTATTGACTTTTACCAGCTTTTATTATTAATTTTTGTGTTAATTTCACAATTTTTTCTCTGTTTTATTCAAATAGTTATTTTTGAAAACTATTTTATCAATTTCAAATCCTATTTTCAAATCATAAACGGATATATAAACCTAGAAGGATATTGAAATGTTTATACATACATGACTGGTTGACTTGGATGTGCGTTAGGATTAAACTAGCTACTAATCCTGCAGTTAGGCGCGCTGAGGCAGGGCTCGAATCTCAACGGTTTGAATAATAAGATGCCCGTTGTATACGATTAACATTTAACCACTTTAGAAGTATATATGTATATACTATTTGGGAATCATTTTTTCCAACATCTTTTTGTAATTAGTCATTGCTACAGTAAACAAATCAACGGTTTTATATTTTGGGAATGGACGCGAAAAGCTCTTTCTTGTTTTGAATATTAAAGCAATTTTGGATTAAGAAAAAGGGTAATGGATTAATTTGATGGTGCGTGTCTACAGCAGCTGGGACTATGATATTGTAATAATATCGTTTACCTTAAACATAATATAATAATGTCATCTTAATTAGTACTTCATCTATCTTTTTGTCCTAGTACTAATTATTGATTTTTTTTTTTTGTCATGGCTCTTAAAAAATTGACCTCAAGTTGGACACTAGAGTCATGCCAACAATGCAAATTAATTAACCCAGCCAAAAATTAAACCACACAAGTTGTTGCATGATGAGTCATGACTCCTAAATCATCAATATTTAGCTTTGAAACAAAGCTTGTCCGCGTTGGACATCATTATCACATAATAATTGCTAAACTTGGTAACAAAGAAAGAACATGCGTAATTCCGTTTCTTTCGCAGGATGTGTATGTGAATTCACATGTGACTCGTCCCGGTGGCGGTGGCTATGGTGACGACGAGTCAGCATTTAGATTTACACGTCACCGCCGGCCGGCCTTTTTTCTGTGGGTTTCAATTCAACCTTATCGGTGGTGCAATGGTTTGGATAAATGTTGGTAGTTGGGAATGAGAAAACACAAGAAAGCTGACCATCACGTAAAGTTGTCTTTCGTTGGATCCGCGGACGTTGGCTCTCTCTAATGCAATTTTCCGTATTAATTGCATGCATGGCATGCTGCTGCTACAACGCTTTTTTTTTAGGCCAATCCAAATCTAAATCTTCTTTTGGTTGGTTATCTTAGAAAAAGAATTCACACATGAATTTAGTGGCTATTTTGACGCGTTTTCTAGTTTTGGATATGGATAAAAATCAATGATCACAAATGATAAGCGTCAAAGGTGACTCATGCAGCGCTAGCGCTTTTCTTAGAAGGGATCGATATCCTAATCTCTAGATACGTTCATCATAGGGGACTGTATAGTCTTTACTTTTGGATTTGCAAAAGCAAAACATGAGTGTATTAATCTTTTCAAAAAAAAAAAACATGAGTGTATTAATTAATGTCATATGCATCTTTTAATTTGGCCTTGGTAATTAGTATCATATAGTATAAACCTATGCTAGGAGGCTATCTATAGTATACTTTCTTTGTGCTTGCATGGACATCACATGTTGTTGGTCTTTTCTCAACCAAACATTCAATTTAATTGTTCTGGTCAGTTCGGTCGGTATTTTTTCATACATATATCTAAAGTGCACCTCTCCAGTGTTCTCTGTACTTTACTATACTACTATTATGTATAGAAAACATGCTACAATCTAAAATACTCGACAGTTTAAGAGTGAAAGTTGTACTGAAAGCTCCTTCTAACGATTGAAAAGCATAAGCTGCTATAACGATGTAACCTCTCTTTCTTGATTTGCTTACCCTATATATATGTAGAGTATTTTTTTTTATTGCATGAAACAGTTGGAAGTTCGTTATACCTCGTTATCATACGTTGTGTTAAGCGTTTAGTAATTTATCAGTTGTAAATTTGGAGGCATTAATTGGTTTCTATGAATCACGAAAAAAATCGCAATAATTAATTTAAGGTTGTTAATTTGTTTGTCATTTTGTCACATAGCCAGAAAAGAGAAAAAAATAATGAAATTGATCTAAATTACTCTAATTAACTTGATTTCTTTTTCACAATGTTTCCTTTTTTTTTCATCCCCTGCCCCCTCAAACCAAACATGTTATTTACTCTAAGTAGAGACACCCTCGCCTGTCACGGTAAAAAAAATTAATTGAACGGCTCGAGAGGTGTAAACAAAGGACACATTTAACTCATTGACGTTTTGGTATTTATTTTTCTATTCAAAACTTAATACTCTCTTAACTTAGATTTAAAAGTTTATAAATTAATTCTAACTTAAATTGTTTGTTTAATTACTATAATTAATGATCGGTAATCTTAGACAATAATACATTAATTTTATACATATTTAAAATGAAAGGAATATATGCTATAGTTCTCCCCTAGCTATTCAATACATAAGTTATTATATATATAAATTAGGGAAACTTCATGAAATGTCACAAAAAAAGAGTCACGAAATACCACTATTTTTATGCAAAATTCATGAAATGCCACTATATCATTGACCAGAAGCAAAAAGATAAAAATACCCCTACTAATTAACAAAATAGTTTTAAAGTTCACAATATGCCCCTAAGCGTTAAAAAATTCACTAAAATTACAAACAAAATCAAAATATTATAAAAATATAGGTAACTATAAGAATATATTTAAAATATTCTAAAAATTTATAAAAATAAATAAATATGTTATTAAATATCATAAAAATATATCTTAGATTTTTTTATAAAATTATTTAAAACCATAAAAGCTTAAACACATAATTTATACTAATTTTTCTACAAATTTAGACAAATATAGTACCAAACTTTATACTAATTTTTCTACAAATTTAGACAAATATAGTACCATAATTTATACGAATTAATTACCATAATTGTTACTGTACATTTTTAAATTATTTTTTTCTAGCAATTTAAATTGTTTATTCAAAATAAATTATTTTAAATTTTCAATGAAAATTTTAATTTTTAAATTTATATTCTATCTTGCAGATGACTTTATGACATAATACAATTTATTTCGAATAAATAATTTAAATTGATAAAAAAAATTTGAAAATATGTGGTACAAATTATGTTAATTAGTTGGTACTAGTTATAATGCTTAATTGGTAGAAAGATTGGTACTAGTCATAATTTTTAACATAAATTATACCAATTTTTCTACCAATTAAGCACCATAATTAGTACCAATTAATTACAATAATTTGTACCATACATTTTCAAATTATATTTTTTTATCAATTCAAATAATTTATTTATAATAAATTATATTATGTCATAAATTCATCTACAAAATAGAATATAAAATAAAAAAATTCCTAATTTTTGTAGAAAATTTAAAGTAATTTATTTTGAATAAAAAATTAAAAATGTATGGTAAAATTAATAGTAATTAATTGATATAAATTATGGTAATTAATTGGTATAAAGTAATTAAAATGGTAGAAAAAATAATTTAAAAATGTATGGTAAAAATTATGGTAATTAATTGGTATAAATTATGGTACTATAATGGTCTTAATTTGTAGAAGCATTAGTATAAACTATGTGTTTAAAACTCTATATATTTTTTATGATACTAAATAATTTTGAAAAACATCTAAGAACTATTTACTATATCCAATGTTTTATGATATTTCAATATATTTTTATTTATATTTATAATTTTAATAATCCTTTTATTATTTTTTATAGTTATCTATATTTTTATAGTATTTTGAATTTTTTGTGAATTTTTTAACACTTAGGGGCATATTGTGAACTTTAAAACTACTTTGTTAACTAGTTAGGGTATTTTTGTCTTTTTTACTTCTGATCAATGACATAGTGGCATTTCATGGACTTTTGCAAAAATATAGTGGCATTTCGTGACTTTTTTTTAGTGCAATTTCATGAATTAGCCAAAAATATAGTGGCATTTCATGAAAATTCCCTATAAATTATAAGAAGGGTATATGATTTTTAAGTTTATAAATATCGTTACGTATATTGACGTGATGGTTTGCTATGGTTTCTTCAACTTAAACCTAGCTATTCAGACCAGGCATGACGACAACAACTGTGAATGTCCAAGTCGGTGAGATAACCACCAAATGCATTGATTTCTCATATTCCACGGACCAGATCGTTTCTCTGACTCTTGATGACCTCCTCACGGCTAGCAGCCCTTGTTCTTATGAAGAATGTATTCTCGGTAAGCTCTTATCTCCCCACTCCACTGACGCCTGCGCCATGGAGGCCACTTTTAGTAAAGCGTGGCGGCTTCAAGGCGAACTCAAAGTTTGTTGTGTTGGTAAGAACATCTTTATGACATCGATATTAGTGAGATTATCAATAGGGGACCTTGGATCTTTGATATCTCATTGATGGTTCTTCAACCGGTAGAGGCTCGTAAGCCACCCAAGGACCATGATTTCAAGTTTATTCCACTTTTGGGTCCGAATCCATGGTGTCCCTCTCATTTTCTGACATAGAGCCTTTGCTCTCAAAGTCTCCTCTAGGTTGGGATCTTTTATGGAGGTTGATGAGGTGGAGGGATTGTTTGGGGGGGAGTTTTAGAGGATCAAGGCGTCATGAGGTCTTCAAGCCTATTCTTCGTTGTATCTCTATCACCATTAATTGAGTGGATTCCAAACTTCGTTTGTCTTATAAAAAGATGCCCTTGATCTGCTTCCATTGTGGACTCTTCATCCACCCTACCAAAGATTGTATGGCGAGCGGCTCTAAGGACGGGACATTTCCATTTGGACCATGGCTTAGAGCCACGCTTGCGTATTGGGCAAAAGTTGTGTCATACTCATATATGCGGTTAGAAAAACGTATAGTGCAGTTTCAATCCAGCTATCGTATAACTGATTGTACGATGATAAGGTACATCCTTGAATAATTTTTACATTTAATTTGAATAATCAATACATTAACTTAAACAATCTTTGAACTTTAACGAACGATTGTACGATGTTACAATCGGTTGTACAATAGTATTTGTTGTGTGCTTTTGGTAGTTGTAAGAAGTTTTTTATTCATTTAGTTAGAGTTACGCACAGTTATTCCAGCTAATGTCTTTTATTTAAGTACTAATCCTAATACAATCAATGGGGGTGGGATGGGTGTATCAAAACCTGCGACCTATTGAAAAGAAGAATTGTGCAAGTCAACTCACATTCTAAATCTTATTACTTTCAACTTATTGAATCTACCTCTTTTAACTTTTCTGGAGTTAACCAAAATAAAGTTTTCTATCTCACTAATTAATATTATAAACCATGTTACTCATTTTTTAAAGATATATTATATCATTAATTTCATATGGATTACCAAACATCATGGGATTACATGATCCATCAGGTACCAAGAGATGCATGTGCCGAATCCAACCCAAACCAAAGCTAATATTCTCAGTCAAATCCAAGAGCAGCTAAACAACTAAGAGGCTTCAAATGGTGATTGTCGGGCTCCTGACCATAATAGGATTAGGTCCAAGATAGTAGTTCTCGATCAGAAGGGGCATTTATTTTTTGGGATTCGGAAGAGATAGAGTTTTGGTAGCACAAAAGGGAGTAAGAGGGTTGATGGATGTCTCCAAGACACGTGAAGACGGATATCTAAGTCTGACTTTGGTATGCTTACCTCATGCAACCCCAAGGAGAGATAGGTGTTGTTCTGAGAAAAATTGGTCATGTCGGATGCTTTTTAGGTGTTACGACTCTTTAGGAGTACGTACAATTTAACAGGGTTTTAGAATTTTATAAGAGTTTGGGTGAAGAATTGGAAAAAATAGACTTGAAATACAAACTAGAATGGGAAGAAGAATTGTCGGCCGGTGATTGGCCATAAACTAGTTTGACTAGTTTGTTTTATTTACTTCCTAGTTTACAGGTTTTAGGTTTGTATCTGGATGTGATGGCTTCTCTTTTTCCTCTCTAAGTATTTTCTCATTGGGTTTTACTTAGGGAGGTTTTAATGAGACCCATTTACCCATCCACCTGGTCCTCCAAGCATTTCTCTTTAATAATATGGCTTTAAGCCCAAATTATCAAAAAAAAAACCAAAGGACATAAGCATGGGCATTAGCTTAAAGGCCACTGTCGATTGCAACTTGACCCCTATGGGACGTTGCTCAAGTAGATTGAAGCCATCACTAGCTAGTAAAACCATTTTGACCACCATCTACCACCATACCCAACTACCATAATCTTCCAATGAGACCAGCCCTTTCCTTGAGGACCAGTGACCACTATCTAACCAAAATATTAACAAAAGTACCCAAAACCCAACGTACTAAACATACGAACTAAGATAAAAAAAGTAGTGAAGGCTGACAAAGCATTAAACTTAAATGCACTAGCTAAGAAACTTGCTCCAACACTTAGCCCTTACACGCTTGAACGAGATGGCGGCTTCCAGCTGAGTGCCACAAGACCTTCAACCATCCTAGCTAGAAACTCTTTTGGCTTTGTTTTTCTCTGCATATATAACCTGAACGTGGTCGCCACTCGCTTACCCTTGTGATCCAAACTTGGCCACTAGATGTCCACAGGTGATGGGATGGCCTCTTCCTGAGCAGGCTAGCTTGGGTTAGGTGCGCCAGTTTAAGAGATTCAAGCCACTTAGTTAAATTCCCTACCTTGATGGGAAGCAGACATACTTAAAGACCCACCCAAAGAAAGGTCAAGCCTAGAGGACATCGAAGATTCACCTTATTCCATAGTCCAGGTAAAGATAGGCAGGGCTAAGGTGCTATTTAGCAGAGGCTCCTCCATGCAGGTGTAGGTTAGCATGCCCTGATTGATGGGAAGTGGGCTCCGTGTGCCACCTGACACAACTCCACAAACTACAACCAAGATCTTTCCCCAGTGCAACAAGTAACAGTCTGACTGAGCCTGCATGTCAATCATGAGAAGGAGCCTGCCCAAATTTCCACCTGTGGGAGCAAGTAACCCCATACAAGTAGAACTGCCCAAAAAATTTTGGAACCACAGTATCTGATCGAAACCGAATTGAACCGTACCTGTTTTCATATTAACTGTATTGGTTCTGGCGATACGGTTAACCAAAACCGGTCAATTTACACGGTTTCAGTTTCGGTAACAATATTGAATTTTCTAGAACGGTTAACTACTCGGTTAACCATGGTTAACCAAGTGTGTAAACAATGAAAACCTTCAAATATTAATGTTCATCTTATATAATAATTAATATTAGCAATTAAGGGAATATACATATTATTATATTTTTGTTACATGTGTTTGATTTGTCACTCATGATTTAGGTGAATGATCTATAATATTAATGGTATGGGTCTCATCAATAAAAAAGTGTACGACAACAAGGTTATCCGATAAAACTGAACCGAACTAAAGGTTAACCAGTCTAAACGGAATGGTAATGGAATTGGATTTTAGAAAACCGAATTAAACGGTTAACCGATCTAAATGGAATGGTAATGGAATTGAATTTCGGAAAACTGAAGACCCAGTTAACTAAAAACGGTTAACCGAATAAGGCGGTTAACCTACCATAGGCAGCCATACTTACAGGGCCTGCATGCCAATGAAGGGGAGGGCTTTTCTTAATTTAAGTCCCGGAAATCGGATAGAACCCTTGTACTGTTCAATTTCATTGAACCAACATGCCCACAAGGCATTGCTGAGCTTCTCATCCCAAACTTGAACTCTCTCTACCATCTTCGCTATGCCTTTGAATTACAAATGAATTGGCCGCCTTAGCCAATCCATTGGCCGGTGCGAGGCCACCCAAGGTGCGTGCCCTGTATAAAACATAGTATCTCTATAACAGGCCACAAGTACTTAGTGGACAACCACTGCCTATATAGCGTCACTTCCCCATCTCCAATGCTTGGTCGATGGTACATTCATTGGATCGATGCAGAAAGGACCCGCATTTGCAGCAGATCAGAGGCATATTGTCATTGATATTGTGAAAACTAAGTAATGACCCTCAAGAGATAGATGCACTCATCTTAGGATTGGAAGGGAAAGACTTAATAGGACCTTGATATGGATAAATCTGAAGCCTGAATGGCGGGATCATCCATGACCCCAGTTAAACGGCCCAGCTTAGCTCCCGGATACTTAGCAAACGTCATGTTGCGAAGATGTTTGGGAATGTCATAGATATGCACCCAGCACGGGATTCATCTATACTCGTGATGAGGGAGGGTAACCCCTGGTTCAGGGCATTGGATCGTGAACAAGAAGCCGACAATGAGCTAAGGTCCACTGATAAGGATAGCATGCATGGTCTGGATTTGGTCAAATTAAATCATGAAGCAGAATGGGCCAATTTTGTAGAACTTGTCCTCCAAAGGCATTCCATAGGGTCGAGAGAGCAGTGCAGATGATTGCAGGGTGCAAATCGTCATGAGCATAAAGTTTACCCACTAGACAGTCACAGCGCTCGAGGGCCACGCATAGGGGTGTCATTTCCAGTAGACTCGTAGTTACCATAACTGGAAGGAGATGGGGCGGGGTAAAGGTGCATAGATAACAATATAGAGGAGTATGTGAGTTATGGAAAAGATGAGAAGTTGGATTGAGTGAAGAAGGGATGAAAAGCAACCGAAAATGGTAAGGAGAATGCAGAATTAGAACGATTTAAAAGTGTGAAGTGGGGGTGTCAGAGAAGGAAAATGAGGAGGCGGAAGAGCCTTGTGCAAGAAAATCCTTGGTAATACTCATTGCCTCCTAGTCCCAATGAGGATTGGCTCATTGTCACAAGGCAACCGAAAAGGAAAGGACACCGAAGAGGAGAAAAAAATGCAGCACTCCGCCTAAGGGTGAGAGTAAGTGCGAGACCCGTGACATGAACCTTGCACGTCTATGATACTCATTTTTAGGTAGTAGATATATAGATAATTACGTGAGATGTTTGTATGTGAACTAAAAAAGACAACACAAGGGGATTGAAAGAGGCAGCCACGATCCATGCATGCTTAGATGTAGTGGGGTTGCTCATAGTTTAAAAACTAAAGGTTTAGCCTAACAAGCAAGTAGCCAAGTAAAGCGCATTATGTTAGGGGGATAATGAAATTTGCGTGAAAGACAACCAACAAGAGATTCTTTCTTTCGCGATATAATGCGCCACATATAGAAACCGGGATTTTCTGGCACAAAACCTGTCAATCTTATCTATTATCAAACAAAGGACTCATTGATAATCCAATCATTTGGTGAGCTGGATTGGTTTACAAGAGTTAATTTGGTAGTCACTTCGAATATACCAATAAATTTAGGTTAACCGACAACCAGTCAAATAAAATTCGGTCTGATTTTTAGATTTAGGTTTCTCTAATTTGTTATTTCCCTTTTGCAGGTTCTTTTCTCCTTTTTAAATTCAATGAGGAAACGACAAAAACCAGCTCTGCTTACATAATACTACTATGATAATACTGAATGCAAGTGGTGAGTGTTATGAAGCCATAAGTTCCGACTGTTCAGCCATGCATGCATTATAGAGCTTGACTATGAACAAGTCAACGAAAATCCAATGACTCGGGGGCGGACCGCAGTTGCAAGTTATATAGTGAGACTAATAATTACGATGTTCACATCTTCGGTCCCCGGCCGGATTTTAAGTGGGCTGAAGACAATGACGTACTAGTTCAAATTTGGTCCCAGGCTGGCCTGACTTCGTTTGTATTGTCATGCACAAGTCAAACATCCAAGTCATCGGTCATTGTCGTATTCACACTTTTACAAGTCATACTCCTCTTTTACAGCCAGGAGGAGGGAACCGGTTAGGATATGTTATTTTAGTTGTTTCATATTAGTGTGTATTTAGGTCCATCTCATGTACTCTTCTTTTATAGTGTGTATCACTACTACAAAAATTGCTATAGACAACTGTTAAAAAATCCAAAGACAACTGTTATTAACAGTTGTAACAGAACTAGTTGTCTTAGGTAAACATTACATTAGACAACTGTTAAATAACAGTTGTCTTATGGCACCAAACAACTACTGTAAATGGACCTATTACAACTGTTAATAATAGTTGTAGTAGATATACATAAAAGAACTGTTAATAACAGTTGTAATAGACCTTATTAAATTCCCGCTTTCGACACCTATCACAACTGTTTTTAACAGTTGTCTTTGGTCCTTTTGGAAAGAAAAAAAATTACCATACACAACTGTTATTTTAACAGTTGTCTTAAACAACTGATATGATTTTCATCTATTTATCACTTGTTAATAAATGCATTCATATGTTCACAATAACATTCACAAACCCACGTCACAACACTTATAGTTCCAAATCAACAGCACAACATTCATATTCATGATCTGCATTCTAGTTGATCAGCACCATTCTGATGGTTCAGTACAAAGAAATATGACCATATATAACTAATCTCCATCTATACCTAAATGATTCAATGTGTAAATTCTCTAATCCTCTTGGAGTTCATCGGCCGCCACTTGCTTCACTTCTTGCCTCTTGTATCCAGGGGCATTGTAGTAGTAATCATGTACAACGGAAACTTACAAGTACTGCTGCACTTCATTCCAACAGATCAACCTTAGTATCTCACTAGTCAGCTGAATACAGGCTAGACCACTGGAAACAAAAAAATGTGTCAATGTCACTACTTTGAGAAAAGTGTGGATTTTCCACTTTCAGGAGATTCACATTCAATGAATTCTATATGAGATAGGTAATTCATCAAATATAATTGATACTCCAAGATATATTGTCCATTTTTAAACATATGCACCTCATTATATAGTATTGCTATCAGACCACACGTATCAATCTAATGTCTAGTGAACCATAACAAGACCAATGAAGACGAAAAATTCTTGTTCTAGCTTGTTTTTCCTGTTGCTGAAACAAACAATAATATTAAACTAAGAACGTTAATTAAATAGATCAGCATTTCAATATCACAACCGTGCATACTCATAGAAAGGAAACATATAAAAACAACCATTGATTATGATAGAGGGCGACCGTATACATACAACATTTATATATAACAATTACCATATTGATTTAAAATCAATATAAATATATACCTTTTGTGCCTCTTCCAATCCAAGCCATAGCAGCAACAAAGCCTAATCGAGCTAGTAAAAAAACTGCAAGGGTCACAATGTTTTAGCATGATTAGAGAGCCAAAAAGATTAACGCGATCACAATATTAACTAGTACAAGACTAACCAGAATTCAACTATATCATTTCTTTGAGAGTGTTGGAAAAGTAATTAAGCAAACACAAACAAAACGAATATTTATAATGGATGCTTAACATAGATTGCTGGTAGCATAAACAAGTACAAGCAAATACAACCAGTACCTGATTGGGTGTCTTGAGGATCCAACTACAGTCATTCAGTGTGCAATCAATACATATATCACTGGATGGTTGGACATGACAGCCTTGAAGTTTTCTGCCATGTGTAATTAACTTGCATCGATCAGAATAAACAAAGTACAGGATATAATATAATCAATCATGGAATAATTCAAAAACCATACAGTCATATCCCATAATGCATTTTCAGCAGCAATGTGCAGCGATTTTGAAATATGAACCCCACGTCTGTAAACTAGACAGAGACATAAGAGACATAGAGAGGGGGTTTAGAAAGAAACTAAGCTCAGTTTCTTGTCAAACTAGGTAAAAGTAAAAATAAACATCCAGTTTTAAATATTATTTGCTTGCTATTAAGAAAATACTAATTAAACTAGAGTAAAAGAACACATTCCTAAATTAATAAGAAGTCTTAACTCTGCTAAACTGAAAGCAATCTCATTTGTCTTTGTTTCTTTAAATCCTACTGGTAATTTCAAAAAAATGACCGACTCACCTTTGCAGTCGACAGTTTCAAATTCAGCATACACTATGACCAATAATCTTTCTTTCCAATTTACCAGATGTGTTAAAAGTTGTCTACCGTGAGCATCAATAAAGTGACGAGCAACAGTCTCCTGAAATGTCCAGTATCACACAAAAAAAAGGAAAATAAGACGATAAAGATAAAAAAAGATAAGAAAGTCTCTTCGGAGAAATGCTTACCTCCTTTGAAGTTCATCTGTTGAGAGAATGCTCTAGCCTACGAGAACAAAGAAATATGGTTATAAACTTTATCATCTATTTTGACCTTCTCAGATAGCAGTTTTTAGAACTGTTTGCTCAAACTGAAGAGAAAATAAAAAGGTAGATGATACCGGCAGATATAGATAGGCAAGGGTTTACAGTGATCAAAAGATCATGAGCTAAAGACAGAAGGAGCTAGTTTCCAAAGAAGTCTTACCATTATTTCCAACAGATTATGCAAAATCCCATACTTAATTAGTTAATACTAATTCCGCAGATCAATCAAACGATTGATTTTTCAACCACAATCTAACTCCTGGCTCATAAAACTTCTGGACGGCAGCACTTATATAAAACATAATTGTAGCAGCAGTAGAGATTACATATCAGAGAAGAAAATGATGTACTGAAAGTGGGAATTGGAGAGGAGATGGGGTTTTGTGATAGTCAATATTGTAGAGAGAAGAAGAGTATACAAGCTCTAACCATCAATAAAAGCTCAAAACACATTGTTGTTGGCAAAGAAAACAGATAAGAAGCTGGCAAATAAGATGAAGAAAAATATTTACTCCCTACAGACTAAACCTACATAAATAACCTGGACAGTTGCATTACATACATATATGTCCATGTCCTGAGAGGCAGCACAGCACTAATCACCTTAATAAACAGGAAGCCTAGATTATGATACATGGCGCAAGTGTACCAAGAAGAAAATTTAAATAGAAAAACAAAATGGTTAAGAACTAATTATAACTATAATAAAATACCGCCAGCCTAATAAAGGTTACCACCACTGATCCCGGCAGATAATGTTAACTCATTTGTGAATGGACAAATAGAAAACACTCGAAATGACATGAACATCGAGCAACAAAAAAACACACAGAATCCACCCATGAAATCAGAAGACTGATATTGAGATAGAAAGGAGTACCAGAATGAAGATCATGGAAATAATCTGTAAAGAGAAAGAAAATCACCACCACAAGAAACCACAACATCATCAGATTTCAGAAAGTAAATCATTCTGACAAAAACTGAAACAATAAAAATGAGATAACCGGTGTTGATTAAGGCTAATGGTATTAACAGGGAAACTTAGGTGGCTGCAGTGTGAATCAGCCACTGTGTGCAGTGGTATGTAAGCTCCTGTGAACAAACTCAAATAATAGAAGGTTAGTCTAGAGTCATAAACCAAATATTCCTTAACAAACAGAGCTTCGGGTTGATGTGTATCAATAATGGATATGTTTGATATAAAGGTAAGAGTGTGCTGTGTACAAGAAGATTGAAGATAAAAATTGAAGTGTTTGACGTCTGTAACAAGGTTCTTTTTTCACATAGCTAGTTAGTACTCAGAGACATTATTACTAGTAGCTGACATTGGATTGACACAATTACCTCTCATGTTATGTTTCTTATCTTGACCAACATGCTCGCACCAATTATTCAACTGTCATCATGCATCAGACATATAATATTTATATATATCACAAACAATTTTACAAAGACACATATTCTATAAAATACTGGTAAGTATAGAACCTAGATGCACTCACAACTCAAAGTATACTTCAGTAGAGATTTGTTCAAATGCCTAGATTGGCATCTTCAACGTTATCTGCAAAAAAGTTGAGACTTTAATTAGATAACAGTGACAATTGTAAATCTAGAACGTATATACTGAAAAATTATGATTACATAAGGTCTTACATGAAGGTACGAAGCTTGTCTAGCCTGATTTTTTCTCCCATAATAGCCAAGAATCACTTTTCTCCCAACATCTAGTGAAAATCAAACTTAACAGAATCGTTTCCTTATCATTGAGACTGCAGCATAATATAACTCACCAAAAATACCAAAACCGTAATGACAATCCAACTTCACTCACCACAGAAGATTTAACCTCACCATAATCTTTAATCACTTCGAAATCAATTGCAACAAATAATTAATACTTGAAGAACATATATTACGAATCAGTGGATAGCAAAGATGCATACATAGAGATATCAACTACAGATTTATACTTGCTTATAAGAGTAGTTACCCAATACAAATAGTTTGGTTCACGAAAATCTAATTGTTGAGTATGACTTATACGAGATGAAGTAGCAAAATATCACCAAACATATATTCTGATTTAGAAACAAATAAACCCCAACTCTGAGGTGGTCCTTCATTTTAGCTAGTAATGAAATGAAATAAACTCAAATAGACTGCAACTGCAATGAAAGAAGAAGAAGACGGAAACATATATCAAAACTGTTAACTAACCTCTAACCTCACTTATAATCTCATTCACTATCTACTTTGTTGCCTCAGTTTAATAACTATAATCGTCCATAGAAAATAATATCTCACTTCATTGTCAAAGAGAGAAAATAGATGACACATACACTCCATCCAAGTCCACCTTACAGGTAAGTTGTAAAGAGTTTACAATTTGCAACAAAACACACTCTAATCCACCATCTTTACTAGGCCTCACACCTTCATGGATAGCCAACAATATTGAACCCAATTCTAGGTTTACAGAAAAAAAATGGTAAGGCTGCTCGTGAAGGAAGCATGACCTACGCATAATACCAAAGTGAAACTATTGTTTTTTTTGGGAAGAAAGAGTGGCAAACATTATTGTAAAGTAAGGAAATAGGAATAGTCATGAGAACTTCAAATTTGGTTTCATTACTAGAGATCAACTAACCTCAAATCAGATGTATGTCCTTGACTCCACCCAGCAAGGAGATGTTAGCAAATCTCATCATTATGTTCGAAATTGAAGAATGAGATGCTACGCACTGACAATAGATTCCCAAGGCATTCCAACAAAGAGTGAGATTTTTCTTTTCTGTAAGCACAAAAGAACGCAATTTAGGGTTGAGAAATTTTTTTACGGCAATAGAAATCAGGTCCCCAAATCTCCTCTGAACTAGAAATTGAAAACGATTCCTGCAGTGTGTTTGTAGTAGAGGAATGAGATGGGAGTCGCAAGTTCCACTTGTAAGTAGATTGAAGAGATTTTTTCGGAAGCGAGCACCAGTAAGAGGACACAAGGAATACAAGTTAGGGTTGGGATATAGAGAAGATGAAAGAATTGAAGTCTACCTATTGCAATCGGAAGAAGAACATGGAAAATATAGTCGCAAGGAGCAGCAGATTCGGAAACAGCATCAGATTTGGAAAGAGCCTGAGGGCACCTTTGAATGCATGTTGAAGGTTGTTGAACGCAGAGGTCGGAAGAGTGAGCGCGAGATGAAGGGGGGAAAACGAGCAATCTGCGTAATAGAACCGGCATAGATAAATTTAGGAGGTAAGTTTCTTTTATTTTGTTTTTACATCCACACAGGAATCGAACGCGGGCACATACCTATTTCTTTAAATCCTCCGCGTCTTGTGAGTGCAAATACTACTACTTATTTATAACAGTTGTCTTAACCAAACAAAAAACACATAACCATAGCAATAACTACTCTATATTATAACAGTTGTCTTCGATGAGTAGTAGTAGACATAATTTGTTGTAGTGGTATTTAGGTGTTATATTGTAATTTCATATATAGAGTTATGATGGTACTGTCTACCGTATAAGTAATACACCACTTCCCCTCTGTAAGACATATCATAAGATTCATTTATAAAATAACAACGGAGCTATTTTCTTCAACATCTCTATCTTCTCACATGGTATTAGAGCGATACCTAGAAATGTCAAGATTTCACAAATAATCATCTAAATCGTAACCCTAGCAAGCTGATTTACCTTCGTCTTCAACATGTCTGAAGCAACACTGAAAGAAGATGAAGAAACCAACGCAAAGAGCGACGCAAAGAGCGAGAAAGGCAAAGAAGTCTTGGATCTTGAAGAATCCAGTGGCTTCACCAAGCTTTCTCCCGAAGATGAACAAATCTATACCCATCCCTCAGATAATCCCGGAATTGTACTCGCGTACAAATTCAATGGGTCAGGATTCGCCAAATGGAAGAGATCGTTCACGATAGGTCTCATATTCAAAAGCAAATTAGGGTTCGTTACTGGATCCACGAAGAGAACTGATTACAAGGGAGTGAAACAACTGGTTTGGGATCGTACGAATGGTATGGTAGTCGGCTGGTTATTCACTGCTTTAGAAGACTCAATAAGGGAATCAGTCATGTATCTCAAAACTGCCGCAGAAATTTGGGCAGATCTGGCGAAGAGGTACGACAATCCGTCGGGGACCAGACTCTACGACTTAAGAAGAGAGGCGCACAAACTGGAGCAAGGAAATTCCACCATCAACGAATACTATACAAAGTGGATTAAAATCTGGAACGAAGAACGCGAACTCATCGACATTCCTCATTGCTCATGTGGCTCTTTATAGGCGATTTGTAAACTCCAAAAAAACCAGAGAGTCCTTGAGTTCCTAATGGGTCTATGCGACACATACAAAGCAATCCGCAGCAGTCTTCTACTGATGAAGCCCTTGCCAACTATCGACCAGGCCTATTCATTGCTAAGAGAAGAAGAAACACCAGATTTGCCCAGAAAAATCGAAAGAACGACGAAGATACAGTGACCTTCGCTAACTCTGTGTCAAATCGAAACCCTCAAGCAACTGAAAATAGAACAGAGAAGTTCGAAAAGAAAAAGGGGAAATGTTCCCACTACAAGAAGCAAGGCCACACCGTCGAAACATGCTACTGGGTTATCGGGAATTTTCCCTCTTATTGGAAACATAATCAAAACAAGGAAAAGAATACTTTCGCTGACATGGCAAGCAATCAACAGAAGTTCAACCAGACTGAGGAGAATAATTAGTTGGTGCCTGGAATGTCCGAGTCACAGCTCAAGGCGCTTGTTGCATACCTCAAGAACCAAGATGTGCCGGCTTCCAATAATCAGCAACTATGCAAGACTTCTTACCTGAGAAAATCAAACCCATCACACAATGAAGATGCTGACTACCAATCTCAGTTCGCAGGTATGCCTAAACCCTCTGTATATGTTATAACCCGTATAATTCCTACCTTATATTATATCTGCCACAATGCTGTTCTAAGTTGGATTGTTTAATTCTTTGCTATCAGTTGGGACTCCGGCGGTATTGTTTTATTTGAAGAGGGCAAGGAAGTCTTTCCATAAAACAATTAAGGTAATTGTTTTAGTAATTAATAAGGAAAGGGATCCTTATTTAATTATTCCCCTTCTAATTATTTTACATCACGATCAGTTTCCTCCATCGAGTCCATCGTGCGTTCAGAGCATCGACAGTTTCTCTGCCCTCTCTCCTCCTCTCAACTTCTGTCTGTTCTGTGGGGATTGCGCTGCTGCTGTGATCAGATCGAAGGCTCTTGTCGTTGCTACGTTTCGCTTCTCCGATCAGGTTTGTGTCGAAAGAATTCTGAATTTCGTCATTGGTTTCTTCTCCTCTCCGTTTCTGATTTTTGGAACTCTGAATATGATAAATCAGCGACGAAGAACCTGCGTTGGGGATTCAGATTGTTGAAGCTACCCCGCTGTTGATTTTCTCCGCGTTCTCGTGATCAGGTTCGGGTTGCAGAATTGTGGAATGTTGTTATTCTAGGTTTCGTGTCTGTTTCTGATTGTGGATTGTCGGTTTGTGTTGTTCAGTGATTGTGTTTATGCCTGGCTGCTGGGTTGTTCAGACAACACTCATTGATTCAGATCGTTGCTGTTCTGCTGCTAATTGAGGTAGGTGGTTACTCGATTCAGTTTGGAAGTTCAGCCATGGGGATTGCAACGGTTCTGTTTCGTGTGTAATTTCTGTTTGTGATGTCTGTTTGGTTGCGTTTTGGAATGGTTAAACCCCCATGGTTTCCTGTTTTAATGTCTGATTTGGTGTGTGTGCTTAATTGGCAATTCGAGGCATCGAATTGTGTTGTTTTTCTGCTCTGTTCGTCTTCTGGAAATTGCATTTTTCGCACTGTCCGAACTTCTGTCCGAGCTTTGAAGTTCGGACAGTGCGTTTTGCTCTTCTGATTTTCAAAGTTCGGGGCATGTCCGAACATCGGTCCGAATGTTGATGTTCGGACACACCCTTGGATTCTTCTCTGATTTTAGTTCGACCTGTGTCCGAACGTTGACGTCCGGACACAAGGTCGGACATCCCGCGTATTTATTTTCCGTAACTCGTCCGAACATCCGTCCGAACTTGGATGTTCGGACATTCTGAATTCCTCTATCTGATTTCAACTCGACTTGTGTCCGAACATTGATGTCCGGACACAAGTTCGGACATTTGGCAATCTTTGGTTTCTGAGTCTCGACTTGTGTCCGAACTTCGACGTTAGGACACAAGTTCGGACATCCCTCTGTTTTCAACATAACTTCTTCGTTTGAACTCCGATTTGAGTGCCGTCTGCGGCGTTGGATTCCTTATGATCTGTACTACTGGTTTATGAGTGTTTTGGCATATTTAAATGCAACTTTGCTTCTGTTTAAGCAATCCTTCTGTTTTGGGACATTACACTTTGTTTCTGAGCCGTGAATGGCTGGGTCGAGCTATTCCGTGGTATACCATGTAGACGTCGTTCTGAGTGTGGGTCATTCCCTTTCTGTTCTGTGGGGTTGACGAACCCTTTGGCTCTTTCGAGTCATTTCTGCGTTGCCGAGAGACCTGGTATGGTCTATGGGTCTTCGACCCTTCTGAGTGTGTGCATTGTGTCTTGTCCCCTTTCTGTTTAAGAGCTCTGATTGTTTCTGAATTGGGAACCATTGAGTTCCACTCTGTTCTGAAAGCTTCTGGTTATTGAGAATTGTGGATATAATGTTTATCTTCTCCTCCTTCTGTTTTCAATTGTTTTGAGCGACCTTACTGATGACGGTCGCTGCTTACTGGGCATAGTTGTGTGCTCATTCCCCTACTTCTAACATTTTTGCAGATTGATCAGCGAGGATCATCTTGAGTTCTGGAGCTATAGTGTTTAGCTTTTGTTGTTCGTTCGGATTGATATTTTGAGATGTTGTAGCCTCCGGGCCTTACACTTTTTGACTTCTTTTCTGACTCAGTTACGTATTTGGGATTTTGGTATTTGCTTTCGCTGTATTTGAATACATTGGTTTACAATGTTTATGTAAACTTTGTTTTGGGCCTTTATTGCGTTTGAGTGTTTTAAAGTCTTGCGTTATTAGGTAGTAATACGCGGCGTGTAGCACCCTTAACTCTTAGGCCAGTTTTAGGGGTGTTACATTTAGTGGTATCAGAGCCAGGTTTGGCTTTCTTTGGTGTCTGTGGGTGTGTTTGCTTGTGCGAGGTTCAGTTGTGATAGTTGTTTGAAGTCTGAGTTAGTTCTGACAAGTTTTGGATCTGTGTATCTCAGAATGCCTCCTTGTAGGACACCAGTGACCCCTTAGGGAGAGGCTGCAGAGGCAGTGCAGCAGTTTGTGACGCAGTTGATGCAGACGATGGCTGCAGCTGCTGGGGGAGCTGGTGGAGGAGCTGGTGGTGTAGGCCCAGCAGGGGCAAATGCTGTGGGAGGCCGAGTCCGAGCACTCCAGGAGTTCATGAAGCTAAAGCCGCCTTCCTTTGACGACTGTGGTGACCCTCAGGAGGCGAGCCATTGGATTACTGAGGTCGAGGACCTGCTGAGAGTGATGGGGTCGGAGGACGACCAGAAGGTAGACTTTGCCACGTTCCTCTTTAAGGGGGAGGCGAAGGAGTGGTGGCGCATGGTGATGGGTAGGCATCCCCAGCCTTGGACCTGGGATCAGTTCTGCTTGGAGTTCAACAAGCAGTTCTATCCGGACGTCTACAAGGACCAGAAGATCAATGAGTACAACCGGCTGCGTCAGGGGAGAGAGATGTCTGTGGAGGAGTACGTGAGGAAGTTTGTGACTCTGTCGAAGTATGCTCCAGAGCCAGATGAGCATAGGAAGGCTCGTAAGTTCGAGAGCGGGTTGAGACCAGACATCAGGTCGGCGGTGACACCTCTTCGTCACCGGACCTTCAGAGATGTGGCGGATGTCGCCCTGCTGGTAGAGGCTGACATCAAGGGCAGACAGGCGGGCAAGGACCATAAGGGGAAGAGGCGTGCTGAGGAGCCTCAGAGGAAGGAGGCTGCCCCTTCTCAGAAGAAGCAGTCCTATGGAGATCGTCGGGGAGCTTCTTCATCTTCGTCAGCTGGGGCGAAGTGTGGATCTTGTGGCCACTCCCATCCTGGTAGGGAGTGCTACAAGAAGACTGGTGCCTGCTTTAAGTGCGGGTCGATGGAGCACCGGATTGCTCAGTGCCCTCAGGCATCCGGTAGAGGCTCAGGAGATAGAGGCACCGGCTCAGATTCAGGGGCGAGGTCCGATCAGAAGAAGTGAAATACCCCGACCTTAAATATGGCGATTAAATTATCCTAATAGGTATTTAAGAGCCTAATAATGGTTAAGAAGTATTTGTAAGGGAAAATAAATCCAAAAGAAATAAAGAAACGCTTTAAAAGTGAAAAACGCTAAACGAGCGTTAAATAACCATAGGAGGTATGAGACCTCGGTTAGCGTATTGTAAGGATTCTAAAGGCTTAAGTAAGTCTAAATAAATATTAGGGAACAAATCCCGAAGAAAACGGATCCTTAAAATGGATTAAAAACACTAATGAACACTAGAGCGCGTTTTTCGAGGTAACCGGGAAAACGTGTCTTTAAGCGGGTCAAATAGACTCGTAACAATTTTGGTCAACTAAATAATCATTAATAAATATTAGTGAAGCTTTAGAACCAAAAAATCAATAAAACGAGAAATTAGTAAAAACTGTCAAAAACGGGAACTTGTGGGGTAGAAATATAAATAACACAAACTTATGTGTCCAATAATGTAAAAAGAATTTTTCAAAACCCATGTGGGTCTGTGGGCTGTCCGATTTTGACCCCCCCTCTCTCACACTCACCTATCCTCTTATTAACTAAAGACAAAAGCAATAAAAGAAAACAAAAAGCAACTACATTACCCCACTCACCACTCTCTCTCCTCTCATTCTATCTTCACTCGCGTAATACCCTCACCCAGCACCCTCTCTTTCTTCTTCTTCCCCAAGCATGCAACATTAATGGAGGAAGGAAGCAAACACACAAAACCTCTCTTCTCTCCTTTGTAACTCCCTCAAATCTCTTCCAAAAATTATAAAATACCACCATTGTAATCCTCTCACCAAGAGCTACGTTTCTATCTTTCCAAAATTCGAAAACACACATTTTCGTTTTTATGGGTATACCCCATTTGGAGCTTCAAGACCACCATTAGAGCCACCTTGTTCTCCTTGTTCTTTTGAGGTAAAAATCTCTTTAAAACTCCATTGTTTTTCTAGCCTTAAAGGCAAAACGAATCTGGAGCTAAACCCTTGTCTGCTTCTTTGAATGCTAGCCGATTTTGGCTTCTTTGGAGAGTGAGAAGTCTTGTTCTTGAGCTATCCTAAACAGCTCTTGCACTTTGGAAGGTAATATAATTTCTAAACCCTAAACCTACATTAGAACTTACATAATGGTTAGGGTTAAATTGTGTATTAGTATGGTGTATTGAAATGTGAATATATGGGTTGTAGTGTTAGAGAACTTGTATTGCTAAATCAGTGGAGAGGGAAAGAGGACAGAAAGAGAAAGGAGGAGGAAAGGAGAAGCTTGTGAGATAACAAGGTAATTATACTAACCTTTGTGTGTCTTTGTAAATAAGTAGTAACAGATTTTTAGCAACGAAAATATGTATTGTAAAAGGGTAGGGTGTTAGTAGTGTAATGTATGAGAGAACATAAAGGTGTTAAACCTTTGTAAACAATTGAAAAAAACTGTCACAAACATAAATGGGTGAGTGCAGGAATTTAGTGTTGTCGGTATTGGTAACTGTATATGGGAGCTTGTATATTGTTGTTGCTTATGAACAGGTGAGATAATGATGCTAATGTGTGTACAAACAATGTGGTGAGAGTATAAAAATATAGGGGAGACTATGGCAAAATTTGCCTAGGATTAGAACACTTAGTGAATTAAAAACTAGGTGGAAAAACATCTTGTAACAGATTTGTGGTTAGAACTGTTTGGTTGGAAGGTTTGGAGAGATAACTAGTGTATTGTAAGTTTTAGGAATGACATTATAAGAGGCATCGAAAGATGTAGAAGAAGAGAGTTTAAATCTGTAGCAAGATGCAACTTAGAAGAACATTGTAAATACTAAAATGAAAACTTAAGAAAATGAGTGAGTGAATTAGTATAAAAGGGTGTAACAGATTAGTAATGGATTTAAGCATGTTTAGGTGGCTAATTGGGTGCTAAAATATGTGGGATTAAGTGTAGGAACAATGGGGAATTAATTAGGCAAGTTTGGAGTTGTAACAGAGAAAGAAAACTGAAAAAAATCTGTCAATTTCGTAGCAGGGTCCGGGACCTAACTTATGTAGGAAGTCCCGGACCGTGCCAAAAATTCATTCGAGACTCCACTGCAACTTGGGTCTGGGACTTGGTCCCCATACAAGCTCCTGGACCATGCTAATAAAAAGGGCCGAGACCTTGCTAGAACTTGGGTCCGGGACTTTGTCCCTTGTACAACTCCCGGACCATATATGTAAAACCGTTCGAGAGTTCATCAAGGTTCTGGTCCGGGACTTACTCCCTGTATAAGGACCCGGACCAGGGTGTTTAAAATGGCCGAGAGTTTGGTAATGAGGTGGTCCGGGACTTAAGACCTGGACAAGGTCCCGGACCAACCTAAAAGTGTAAAGATAAGTGTTTTAAATGGTTTATAAAGTATGGAAGTGAATGGTAATGATAGTATAAGATAATTAGTACTTAATTAATGATGTTTAAAGGTCCTAAGAAGTGTAAATAAGTGTAGGAAATTAATGGGAAGTAAGGACATGGCTTAAATAAACAAAACGGAAACATTCTGGAATGGTCCGACCCAGGGCCGTGAGTCGGATGTGGGTCGGACAGGCAAAAAAAAAATTGTTGTCGAAGTTTCTGACTTAGTCCGACCCAGACGGTGAGTCGGACGTGGGTCGGATGGAGCTTGGACGACAGGACCAAAACCTTCTGGAATGGTCCGACCCAGAGAGTATGGGTCGGACGGAATAGTGCTGGGTCGGACAGGGTAATTTTCTGGGAACAAACCTTACTGGAATGGTCCGACCCAGGGCTTGGGTCGGACGGTGGGTCGGACGGCCCTATACTTACAAAAAAAAACAGTAAGCTTATAACTAGTATATATACATATATATATATATATATGTATACCCACCTATACATATGTATATACATGTGTATGTAAATTATGGACAAGTAATGGGAAGTAAGTAAAATGAAATATCAATGCAAGGAATGTAAAGGCTTAGTGAATAAGGATTAGTAAACACAAAAGTAGTTGAGTTAAGATTAATAATGGTAGATTAATTATTCGGTTGTATGTATATCATAGGATTTGAATTGTGAATACCGGAGGAACGTTGGGATACAAGTACAACGGTGAAAGGTATGATTTCTTCATGCCCTGTATCCTAATCTGGTTACCCCGAATTGTGTGCTTATTTGATCACCTAATAAGATAAATGCATGAATCGGACTATATTGCACCTACTTGTGCTTGTTTAATTTGTTCTTGATATTTGTCTTGAACAATAGTTTGTATAATTCATGAAACATATGAATGATGATGAAGTGTATCATACTTGTAGTGTACTTGTATATTGTAATGTATTTGTATGTAAGTGTATATGGGTATTGTATTATTGTGGCTTGGATGTTGACTTGTACTAATTCCTAACTATCTAACTCCTAACTTAAGTGAGTAAATTGGAATGAGTACAAGTCCGATATAGCTTCGGCCACGCGTGAGGATGCGGAGTCACAAGAGGTTGGCTGCAAATCCTGACTCTTAAACTGGTCCGCGGCCCAAATCCCTTAAATGGGTAGCATCCCGGATTAGTGAGTCAAGTAAATCCCGGAGGTGGGACGGTGTAGTCCCCAGGGCCGGAGGTCCCGACGACTTAACTTGAGTAAGAGTAAGAGTAAGTAAGTATGGATCCGTAAGTAAGTATGAGTATGAGCATGTATGTGTATGAAGTAACGAGTAAAAGAGTAATCTCCACCCGATTAACCCGGGTGGACCAATGAAGCTAACAAGTATTGTATACTGTGTATGTAATGAGTATGTGTATTCGGAAAAAGGTAAGTACGTATTGAATGATTTATGTTGTACTCTTGTATGTAATGAAGTGTATGTATGTGTGTATGCCTTGCGTAATGTATTGTAATAATATGTATAAAAGCATGTATGCATGTATGTTTGAATGAAATCAACCGCATGTATACGACCAAGTGGTCGGCGTACCCTCACTAGTACGCGGGGTATGCGGTTATCATGCTCGGCGAAAGCTGACCCCTTCGGGGGACATTTTTTAGTGTGCAGGTACCCGAAACGAATATGGTCAAGGAAGAGACCGGAGGCACACCCTGGTATTTGGAAGTAAGTAGCGTGTGAGGAACGGGTAGCAAGTAGTCTCTTAGCGAGTATGTATGAACTTTGAAGAGATAGTACATTGTATAAGGATCTTAGTAAACTCGGTATGTAGATTATATTGTATTGTACTTGGAGTATTGTATTGAATGGAGATTGTAGTAGCATTTGGTAAATGGAGAATGCATTGTAGATTTGTAGTACTCGGGATTCCGGTCCATCAGACTGATGCTGTATGTAGAATCAGTAGCCTTGTTAGTCACGTGGGTGACTAACGGCATTGTATCACCCATTGTATGTAAATATATATCCGCTGTGTGTATCTGACATGTAAGGAGGTTGGACGGTAAGCACTGTATTAATGGTAGGGGTGTTACAAGAAGCCTAAGACTCAGGCCCGGGTTTATGCTATGGCTGGAGAGCGTGATCGAGCTGGTGATCGCGTCGTCTCAGGTATTCTCCAGATCCATTCTCGAGATGTATTTTGTCTGTTTGACTCTGGAGCTACGCATTCCTTTGTCTGCTATGATTTGTTGGGTGATCTTGGATTGACTGCTGTGTCTAGTAAGGTAGACCTATGTGTGAGTAGTCCGTTAGGTGGGGTTGCCCCTTGTGTGCTGGATTCTGTGTGTAAGGCTTGTCCCATAGTAGTTCGGGACAAGACCTTTTGTGCTGACCTCATCCCGATGCGGATGACCTGTTTTGATGTGATCCTGGGCATGGATTGGCTAGCACAGCACCATGCCCATATAGATTGTGCAGCGAGGAAAGTAGTGTTCGACTTGCCAGACGGGACTCGCTTTGCTTTCTCTGGGAATGCAGTTCCATGTGCGCCGGTGATTGTGTCAGCGATGCAGGCAGCCAGCTTCTTGAGGAAGGGCTGCCAGGGCTTCTTATGTTATCTGCCAGAGGTGCGTGAGGGATCTAGCTTGGAGAGCATCCCGATTGTCAGAGAGTTTCCGGAGGTCTTCCAGGACGACGTGCCCGGACTTCCACCAGTGCGTGAGGTGGAGTTCACGATCGATTTAGCGCCAGAGACTCAGCCCATCTCTAGGGCCCCGTACCGCATGAGTCCGGCGGAGTTGAAGGAGCTGAAGGTCCAGCTTCAGGAGCTGTTAGATAAGGGCTTCATACGCCCTAGTGTTTCGCCTTGGGGAGCGCCAGTGCTGTTTGTGAAGAAGAAGGATGGGACCTTCCGTTTGTGCATCGACTATAGAGAGCTGAACAAGGTGACCATCAAGAATCGCTATCCCCTTCCGCGCATCGACGATTTGTTTGACCAGTTGGCGGGCGCCACAGTGTTCTCGAAGATAGATCTTCGTTCGGGCTACCATCAGTTGAGGATTAAGGCCGAGGATGTGCTTAAGTCCGCTTTTAGGACTCGTTATGGTCATTACGAGTTCCTAGTCATGCCGTTTGGTTTGACTAATGCTCCATCAGTATTCATGGATATGATGAACCGGGTTTTCAAACCCTATCTGGATCAGTTTGTAGTGGTCTTCATAGATGATATCTTGGTGTACTCCAAGAGCGCAGAGGAGCATGAGGAGCATCTGAGGATTGTTTTGCAGACGTTGAAGGATCGTGAGCTGTATGCTAAGTTGAAGAAGTGTGACTTCTGGCTTGATCGCGTGGTATTCTTGGGACATGTGGTCTCGAAGGACGGTATCTCAGTGGATCCTGAGAAGATTAGAGTTGTGATGGAGTGGGCGAGGCCCACGAATGTTGCGGAGATTCGCAGTTTCCTTGGGTTAGCTGGGTACTACAGGAAGTTTGTAGAGGGTTTTTCTAAGATTGTATCCCCGCTGACCCGTCTGTTGAGGAAGGAGATCAAGTATGAGTGGAGCGAGGCTTGCGAGCAGAGTTTCCAGGAGATTAAGAAGAGACTGACGACGGCACCGATTCTGACTTTGCCATCTGGGACCGAGGGGTTCGAGGTCTTCTGTGATGCGTCCCATAAGGGACTGGGATGTGTTTTGATGCAGCAGGGTAAGGTAGTGGCTTATGGCTCCCGACAGCTTAAGCCATACGAGAAGAACTACCCTACCCACGATCTGGAGTTGGCAGCTGTAGTGTTCGCGCTTAAGATTTGGAGGCATTATCTGTATGGGGCGTCGTGTAAGGTTTACACTGACCACAAGAGTCTCAAGTATTTGTTCACTCAGAAGGAGCTGAACTTGAGACAGAGGAGGTGGTTGGAGCTACTTCATGACTACGATTTAGAGATCCTCTACCACCCGGGTAGAGCGAATGTTGTTGCAGATGCCTTGAGCCGGAGAGGTGCTCCGGGTGTGGCTTGTGCTTTGACTGGAGTCCAGAGGTCCGCCTTAGAGCTGCAGCGTATGGGTGTTTGGGTAGTCAGACCAGCCAGTGCCAGTGTGATAGCAGCGCTTCAGGTTCAGTCTTCGTTGGTCGACAGGATCCGGGTTGGTCAGGAGTCAGATTCAGCTTTGTGTCGGATCAGAGAGGGGCTGTCTTCAGAGCAGAGTTCAGACTTCAGTGTCTCCAGTGATGGTTGTCTGCGTTTCAGAGGCCGAGTGTGTGTGCCTGACGATATAGTTTTGCGTAGGGAGATCCTTCAGGAGGCCCATGGAGCGCCATATTCAGTTCACCCAGGAGGGGTGAAGATGTATCGAGATCTTAGAGAGTCATTTTGGTGGTCTGGGATGAAGCGTGACATCTCCGAGTTTGTTTCGAAGTGCCAGACCTGTCAGCAGATTAAGGCTGAGCACCAGAGGCCAGCAGGTTTGCTTCAGCCCCTTCCCATTCCTGAGTGGAAGTGGGAGAGTGTGGGGATGCATTTCGTCATGGGCTTGCCCAGGACTCCTTCGGGTTGTGATGCCGTATGGGTGATAGTTGATCGTTTGACGAAGTCTGCCCACTTTCTGCCAGTGAAGAAGACCTTCAGCTTGGAGCGCCTAGCTCGTTTGTACCTGGATGAGATAGTGAGGCTGCATGGTGTGCCTACTACTATAGTTTCTGATCGTGACCCGCGCTTTGTTTCGAGATTTTGGCGTAGTTTGCATAAGGCCCTGGGTATGAATTTGGCTTTCAGTTCAGCCTACCATCCTCAGTCGGATGGCCAGACAGAGAGGACTAATCAGGTTTTGGAGGACATGCTTCGCGCATGTGTCCTGGATTTTGGAGGTAGCTGGGAGCAGCATGTGACTCTGATTGAGTTCGCCTACAACAACAGCTTTCAGGCGAGCATTGGTATGGCTCCGTTTGAAGCGTTGTACGGTAGGAGGTGCAGGTCCCCCATCTGTTGGGATGACCTGAAGGAGAGAGCGTTGGTTGGACCCGAGCTGGTGCAGGGAGCAGTAGAGAAGATCAGGGTGATTCGTGAGCGTCTGCTTGTTGCTCAGAGTAGGCAGAAATGTTATGCAGACCAGAGGCGCAGGCCGCTTGAGTTTGATGTTGGTGATCATGTCTATCTGCGTGTGTCGCCGGTCAGAGGCGTGGTTCGGTTTGGGAAGCGTGGGAAGCTTAGCCCGAGGTTCGTTGGACCGTTTGAGATTCTGGAGAGGATTGGCCCTGTGGCCTACCGTCTAGCCTTGCCTCCATCTTTGTCAGCTGTGCATAACGTCTTCCATGTCTCTATGTTGAGGAAGTACCTGCATGATCCGTCTCACGTGATCGACTACAGCCAGCTTCAGTTGAGAGAGGACTGCAGTTTCGAGGCGGTGCCTACTCGCATTTTAGCCAGGGATGTCCGTCGGCTCCGTAGTAAGACCCTGCCTATGGTGAAGGTCCAGTGGTCAGATCAGATAGAGAGTGAAGCGACTTGGGAACTCGAAGATGAGCTGCGTGCCAAGTATCCCTCCCTGTTCGAGCAGTAAGGTGAGTTAATCTCGAGGACGAGATTCTTTTAAGGGGGAGGTGATGTTATAACCCGTATAATTCCTACCTTATATTATATCTGCCACAATGCTGTTCTAAGTTGGATTGTTTAATTCTTTGCTATCAGTTGGGACTCCGGCGGTATTGTTTTATTTAAAGAGGGCAAGGAAGTCTTTCCATAAAACAATTAAGGTAATTGTTTTAGTAATTAATAAGGAAAGGGATCCTTATTTAATTATTCCCCTTCTAATTATTTTACATCACGATCAGTTTCCTCCATCGAGTCCATCGTGCGTTCAGAGCATCGACAATTTCTCTGCCCTCTCTCCTCCTCTCAACTTCTGTCTGTTCTGTGGGGATTGCGCTGCTGCTGTGATCAGATCGAAGGCTCTTGTCGTTGCTACGTTTCGCTTCTCCGATCAGGTTTGTGTCGAAAGAATTCTGAATTTCGTCATTGGTTTCTTCTCCTCTCCGTTTCTGATTTTTGGAACTCTGAATATGATAAATCAGCGACGAAGAACCTGCGTTGGGGATTCAATTGTTGAAGCTACCCCGCTGTTGATTTTCTCCGCGTTCTCGTGATCAGGTTCGGGTTGCAGAATTGTGGAATGTTGTTATTCTAGGTTTCGTGTCTGTTTCTGATTGTGGATTGTCGGTTTGTGTTGTTCAGTGATTGTGTTTGTGCCTGGCTGCTGGGTTGTTCGGACAGCGCTCATTGATTCAGATCGTTGGTGTTCTGCTGCTAATTGAGGTAGGTGGTTACTTGATTCAGTTTGGAAGTTCAGCCATGGGGATTGCAACGGTTCTGTTTCGTGTGTAATTTCTGTTTGTGATGTCTGTTTGGTTGCGTTTTGGAATGGTTAAACCCCCATGGTTTCCTGTTTTAATGTCTGATTTGGTGTGTGTGCTTAATTGGCAATTCAAGGCATCGAATTGTGTTGTTTTTCTGCTCTGTTCGTCTTCTGGAAATTACATTTTTCGCACTGTCCGAACTTCTGTCCGAGCTTTGAAGTTCGGACAGTGCGTTTTGCTCTTCTGATTTTCAACGTTCGGGGCATGTCCGAACATCGGTCCGAATGTTGATGTTCGGACACACCCTTGGGTTTTCTCTGATTTTAGTTCGACCTGTGTCCGAACGTTGACGTCCGGACACAAGGTCGGACATCCCGCGTATTTATTTTCCGTAACTCGTCCGAACATCCGTCCGAACTTAGATGTTCGGACATTTTGAATTCCTCTATCTGATTTCAACTCGACTTGTGTCCGAACATTGATTTCCGGACACAAGTTCAGACATTTGGCAATCTTTGGTTTCTGAGTCTCGACTTGTGTCCGAACTTCGACGTTAGGACACAAGTTCGGACATCCTCTGTTTCAACATAACTTCTTCGTTTGAACTCCGATTTGAGTGCCGTCTGCAGCGTTGGATTCCTTATGATCTGTACTACTGGTTTATGAGTGTTTTGGCATATTTAAATGCAACTTTGCTTCTTTTTAAGCAATCCTTCTGTTTTGGGACATTACACTTTGTTTCTGAGCCGTGAATGGCTGGGTCGAGCTATTCCGTGGTATACCATGTAGACGTCGTTCTGAGTGTGGGTCATTCCCTTTCTGTTCTGTGGGGTTGACGAACCCTTTGGCTCTTTCGAGTCATTTCTGCGTTGCCGAGAGACCTGGTATGGTCTATGGGTCTTCGACCCTTCTGAGTGTGTGCATTGTGTCTTGTCCCCTTTCTGTTTAAGAGCTCTGATTGTTTCTGAATTGGGAACCATTGAGTTCCACTCTGTTCTGAAAGCTTCTGGTTATTGAGAATTGTGGATATAATGTTTATCTTCTCCTCCTTCTGTTTTCAATTGTTTTGAGCGACCTTACTGATGACGGTCGCTGCTTACTGGGCATAGTTGTGTGCTCATTCCCCTACTTCTAACATTTTTGCAGATTGATCAGCGAGGATCATCTTGAGTTCTGGAGCTATAGTGTTTAGCTTTTGTTGTTCGTTCAGATTGATATTTTGAGATGTTGTAGCCTCCGGGCCTTACACTTTTTGACTTCTGTTTCTGACTCAGTTACGTATTTGGGATTTTGGTATTTGCTTTCGCTGTATTTGAATACATTGGTTTACAATGTTTATGTAAACTTTGTTTTGGGCCTTTATTGCGTTTGAGTGTTTTAGAGCCTTGCGTTATTAGGTAGTAATACGCGGCGTGTAGCACCCTTAACTCTTAGGCCGGTTTTAGGGGTGTTACAGTATATACGGCTTCAAACCATACTAAAAATGAATTTCTTGATAAAGTGATGAATGATCTGTGGATACTTGATACTAGGGCTACGGATCATGTTTGTGGTAATAAGTTTTTATTCCTAAATGATTATAAAACCTGTTGTTATCAAGTAGTGATGCCAGATGGTCATGCTGAACAAATCCAAGGAGTTGGTAGTGTCAAAATAGGATAAAAACTAATAGTTCGTAATGTTTTACATGTTGATGCTTTCAGATTTAATCTCCTTTTGATTCGACAACTATTGAAGCAATTTACTGCATGTGCTCTCATACGCCATGACAAATGTGTTTTGTAGGACCTTGATTCAAAGAAAAATATATTGTTTGGTAGATTGCAGAATGGATAGTATGTACTGGATTGTAATCGATTGGATATAGCTGATAGTGTCAATTCAAATGTCAATACTGAATGCATGTCATCTGAAAGTTTTTCACATAATGAACAGTTTGTTGGAAATGTTAGTAATGTCTATCTTTGGCATAATAGATTAGGACATGCTCCTTTGGATAAACTCTCAAAACTTGATCTTTTTAAAAGGAAGGATATACCCAATGTGTTTGTTTGTGACCCTTGCCACAAAGCTAAAGCCCGTAGACTCCCATTTCAGAGATCCGTAACCACTAGCAAAGAAATATTTGACCTAATACATGTAGATGTGTGTGGTCCCTTTCGCACACTTACTCATGATAACAAGAAATACTTCTTGAGCATAGTTGATGACAAATCTAGGGCCTTATGGGTTAGACTTTTACATGCTAAATCTGATGCTTTTTCATCCCTTAAGTTCTTCATTACTATGACCGAAAGACAATTTAATAGAAAGGTCAAAGTAGTTAGGTCTGACAATGCTTTCGAACTAGGATCATCTAATGAGGGAAAAACTTTTTTCAATAACCTAGGAATAGTACATCAGACCTCCTGCCCTCATTCTCCCCAGCAGAACGACATAGTGGAAAGAAAACATAGATATCTTATGGAAACTTCACGAGCCATATACTTCAACTCTCACTTACCTTTGGAATTTTGGGGGGAATCTTTTTTGTATGCCACTCACATTATTAATAGGCTTCGTAGTACATCTCTTGAAGGAAAAACACCTTATGAGTGTCTTCATAATGCATCACCCGATTATAGCTTTTTGAAAGTATTTGGTTGTTTATGCTCTGCTCTGAATTTAGGCAATCTTTCAGGAAAATTCAACCCCAAATCCACACCCCGTGCTTACTTAGGTCCTGCTGAAAATCAAAAGGGGCATAAATTACTTAGACTTTCTGATAATAAGATAATAGTGTCAAGGGACGTTAAATTTCATGAAACTGTTTTTCCATATCAAAAGAGATCCATACAAAACACACTTGACTGTGATATAGATCAACCACAAAGCACATATACCCTTTCTGACGACACCTTTCTCATGCCAAATCTTCACAAAAACACCTTTTCTGATGCCATTTCTCCTCAGCAAGTTCAAAACCACAACAACACATATTCTGCCCCCTCTGATAAACTCCTTCATACCACAGATCTTCCCTCAAACACAATCACATCTGAGCCCATATAAAACATTTCTAACACTGTCACAGAAGGAGAAGAGATACATTTAAGAAGATCCACCATAAATTAACAGTTACCTACACATTTACATGATTACCAAGTGTACACTAACATTGCTAATCATGATCCTTTTACCACCATTATTTCTGATAGAATGCACAAAAACAATAATCCAAAACATACTGCTACCAATTCTGATTTCTTCTGCTTAACAGATGAAATACCTACATCTTCCTTTTCTTTTTCCACTGTTACTAATAAAGAAAATATAAACAAGATTCTTCAAACCCATGAACCAAAAACATATGAGGAAGCTTGCCTTAGTAACCTATGGATTGATGCCATGAACAAAGAGCTGACTGCCCTTATAAAAAACCATACTTGGGACTTAGTCAAGCTTCCTAAGAATAAGAAAGCTATAGGGTGTAGATGGATCTATAAAATTAAACTTAAAGCTGACGGATCCATTGAGAGATATAAAGCAAGACTTGTAGCTAAAGGTTTTACCCAACACTTTGGTCTTGACTACACGGAAACCTTTTCCCCTGTTACAAGAATGACAACAATAAGATCTCTGATTGTTGCTTCCATCAAAAGAGGCTGGCATCTAAGTCAATAAGATGTCAACAACGCCTTTATACATGGAGACTTAAATGAAGAGATCTATATGCAGCTCCCAAAAGGTTTAAAAACAGATGGGAAGGTAAATGCTTGCAAGCTGAGAAAATCACTATATGGGCTTAAACAAGCCTCAAGGCAATGGTTTGCCAAACTTAGTGATTTTCTCACATTTATAGGATATACACAATCTGAAAACGACCTTTATCTTTTCTGTAAACTGAATATGAATAAATGTACCTACATAGCTGTTTATGTGGATGATGTTCTCTTAACTGGAAATGACCAAAACGAGATAAACGTAGTCAAAAACCAGTTAGACACAGAATTCTACATAAAAGATCTGGGAACTTTGAATTTCTTCCTTGGTATGGAGTTTCTTCATCATGAAAAAGGAATGATTATCTCACAAAGAAAGTTCAGTCTTGAACTTTTGCGTGAGTATGATGTCCTTCATGACAAACAGACTGCAGGTCCACTTCAGTTAGGACATAAACTAAAACCCAACGAAGGAAAATAATTAGAAAACCCCACTGAATACAATTTGGTAGGAAAGATAAACTTTCTTACCCATGCCAGACCAGATTTGGCTTTAACTACTCAATTAATAAGTCAGTTTCTCCAAAAACCAACAGAAATACGTATGTCCGTTGCCATACATACATTGAGATATATAAAAGGGACAGACAATTATGGTATTCTGTTGAACAATAAACCTGATTTTTCTTTGACTACCTACTGTGCACAGTGATTGGGCAAGTTGTCCAATCACTAGAAGATCTATCTCTGGCTATTATATATTCCTTGGTGGATCTCCCGTTTCTTGGAAATCCAAAAAACAGGGATGCATATCTTTGTCCTCAGCAGAGGCTGAATACAGGACAATGAAAGTTGTTACCGCAGAACTGGTCTGATTAATCAACCAGTTCAGGGTACACAACATCACTCCTATACCACTCAAATGTGACCACAGATCTGCAATTTATATTGCAAAGAATCCTGTTGCACATCAAAGAACGAAGCATATAGAGGTTGATATACATTTCGTGAGACAGATGATTCGAAGTGGATTAATCTCGGTTCACCATGTTTCTGCTACTAACCAAGTTGCAGATTTTTTGATGAAAACACTGCAGGCAAAAGTGACAGAGACATTCTGAAGCATGTTGGTTTATTCCTTTTGCAAGATGCAACTCTTACTGATGAGTTTCATCTTGAGGGGGAGTGTTAGGATATGTTATTTTAGTTGTTTCATATTAGTGTGTATTTAGGTTCATCTCATGTACTCTTCTTTTATAGTGTGTATCTAGGTGTTATATTGTAATTTCATATATAGGTTATGATGGTACTGTGTATCGTATAAGTAATACACCACTTCCCCTCCGTAAGACATATCATAAGATTCATTTACGAAATAACAACGGAGCTATTTTGTTCGACCTCTCTGGCTTCGTTCGGCTCGCGCATATTTGTGGTATAAACTTGGTAGTTTTGGGGTGGTCCCCACGTGGGTCCCACGTGGGTCCTACATTCTACTCGAATAATATACTGCCACATATAAAACAACCACAAAACAGCCAGACCAAAACAACCACAAAACAATCTGACAGGGCCGCAGTCGAGCGGTGGTTTCTGACGGTCACGTCATGCTCACGCAAAAGACAGAGTACCCCACCGAAACTAGCTAGCTAGTATTGCGGCTCAAGATTAGCTTGTGCCTGCACGGTTACTTGGATTATGAGGCTAAGATCAATATTGTCGCCAATTAATAGAGACGTTGATTGTTGACTTCCGTATTAGCCTAGCCGTTAGCGAAATCGACTGAATGGTTGCCACTGAGTTGTCCTTAATTCGAATCCGACGTTTAAATTAATCTGAATTAGTTATGGATCGTATTCTTTAAGTGGATTGACTGAACCTGACACATTTTTGAGTTTTTTTATAATTATTGTGTTATTCATTAAATAAGTATAAGACTTAAAACATAAATTAATTACTAAATACTACTATATTTAATCATATGTCATATACTAGTTGTTCACTTTTTGTTATAAATTAATGGTTAAACATTAAGTTAAGTCAATAAGTATTGGGTCACCTTCCTTGGTGATACCATATTTGTCTTTTTCTATCTTTGTCCTTTTGTGAAATTTTTTAAAGTGTTATAATTTATTAAATATAAGTCCAAATAACATAAATTTTATACTATTGGTCATCATCATTCAAGCTCTTCAAAATAGGGTCCAACACGAATATGTTTTGATAAATTTTAAATTTTTAAGTTTTTTTATGTACATATGTTTTAAAATTCACTGTGAAAATAAATAAAATACATAATTTATATTTTTCGTCAGTGCTACCTTTTTCCATAGTATTAGTCATCAAAAAGTCAAATGAGGTAGGATTATCTTTTTTATTGTGTGGTGGTTAATAGTCGAACCACATTAACCTTCATTGATGGTGTGAGCTTCTTCGATGGTGTTAGCCGTGCTAAGGTAATATGTGGGGGTACGGTAATTTTTTCTTGAGTGGTTGTTAATAACCAAACAGCATTAGCATTCTTTAACAGTTTGGTGAACCTAAGATGTTGACTTGTGGGTCCCAATGAAAACACGTTCAAACTTTCATTTTTTGAAAAGTAAATCTTTCGTTTAAGAAAAGTGAATCTTATGTTTAAAAGAGTGAATTTTATGTTTAAGAAAAGTGAACCTTTCACATTACACAATGTCAATCCTTTGTTTTTTTAAAAGTGAATCTTTTAGTTTGAGAAAAGTGAATCTTAAGCGAGACAATATGAACTGTTTATTTATTGATGAGTGAATCTTAAATTTAAGAAAAGTAAATCTAAGTTTGTTAAAAAGTGAATAAGTGATTTTTAAAAACATAAATAAGAGATTTAAGAAAGACAATCTCATAGACAGAGATATTTAACTAAAGTGAATCAGAAGTTTGAGAAAAGTGAATCAAAGATTGTTAAAAAGTAACCCTAAACCCTGCACTATAAACCGTAAAAATACCTTTGACGTTTTTTTAGCTTTCTTAGGGTGATTTTTAGGTTGGGTGGTGTACGGTAATCTTTTTGAAGTCGTTCTATACTTTATATTGTCGTCACGAACGACCCTTAACCCTAAACCACAAACCATAAACCCTAAAAATATCTTCGACATTTTTTAGCTTTTATGGTGTAGGGTAATCTTGAGAGTAGGATGAGATATGGGATATTCTGATGCTAAAAGTTCCCTAATCCCTAAACCACAAACACTAAAAGTTCCTTCAATATTTGGGTAAATTTATGACTATAAATAATAATTATTTTCATATTATTATTAGGGAAGATTCATTTTATTAATGAATAAGATTCACTTTCAAAAAAAGTAATATACTCATAACAAAAAATTAAATTTAAAGTTATCCAAAATATATTCATGATACGTCTTGTTTTGAAGTGTATGAATTATTATGAACATTGGAATAATTTTTTTTATTATTGCACTTATATTTTGTAAGTTATAACATTTTGAACTTTTTTTGTTTCTCTCCCCAATAATAAAGACCACATTCACATCTAGAAAAATAAAGAAGCACATTCACACCGTGTGTGCACGTATTTGCATATTTTTTTTTTGCATTCGCAGGAGAGACTCATCTTCTTCTCACTTTTAATTGAGTCAATAAATTATTGACTTGACACTGAAGCCACAGAAGAAGGTGGAGCTAGTTTAAGCTTCTTCTTACTAATCAATATAACATATTTTTCATAACTAAATTTTTTATCTTCAGGTTATGAGTTGACGGGTTTAACCCAAAACGGGTTTCAGTTAACCTACTCAAAAATATTTTTGGGTCAAAAATATTAACTGAAATACATCTTTTTACGGATAGATTAAGAATTGGATTTCGAATTCGGATCAAGATTGACAAACCTAGTTGTCATTGTGATTATCCAATTGGTTTGTTGATTATTTAATTATGTATCGGTTTTTTTAATATTTTTACAATATAAAATAGTTATATCTTATAAAGTATGAATTTAAAATATATATGTTTATAATTATTTTCCTAAATTAATTTTTTTCAAATAAAAGAATCATGATTATATTTTAATAAATATAAAAAACGTATTTTTATATGCTTTAAACGATTCACTAAAATAATTTTATGGTTTATCAAAATTGATAAAAATAACGCATTAATTAGCAAGTGATGTATTAAACATTCTTTGACATATATTATTGTGTTTCTAATGTATTATTATTGTCTTATAATGTTTTTTTATTTTATCATACTATTAATATCTATAGATATAATATAAAATTTATCAAACCATAATTATTCTTGTTCTGAAGCGAAGAAATTCAGGAAATATAAAAATTTAGATTTTATAAATTATTACTATCTCAATTTTAATATTATCTTTTCAATTTATTATGTATTATATATAATATCCTTACGGAAATAGCGATCCAAATAAAACTAGCCACCCAGCAGCACCACAAATATATGGCCGTTGTAGATACTGTTACTTTCAAGTTCTTTTGTCGTGCGAATCTCAAATTAATGCTTTGAGGTACCGGATCAATCGGGACAGAGACGGATTAGCGACGGGATATTTGTGATGGAATGGCGACGGATTTTGGGCGGGCCCGGTGGCGCCAAATTTCCGGTTTTGACCCCTCTATTAGCGATGGACTAGCGACAGTTTTCCCTCACTAAATTAGCCTGTCATTATTTCCTTTAAAGTAAAAAAAAGAAAAGTCAGCAACAGATGCAGCGAACGACGTCATTTTAACGCATTCTGTTATCGCCCGCGGTTAAGTTTTACTAATCAAAACGACGTCGTTTTCGTTTATTTTTGCTACGGGTTAGCGATGGACGTGTCCGTCGCTAAAAGTTTAGTAAATTAACAGTGCCACGCCCAACCATTCTCCGTCATTTTCTCTATTCTCCATTGTCAAAGCCTTCTTTTATTCTATAGCGAACCAGTGCAGCAGGAGCAGAAGATCTGCGGCGTGCTCACATTTTTCCGGCCGGCGAAGACCATCAGCGTCCCCGGTGAGTTCCTGGCGGCTTCTGCACTCATTTTCTTCTTTCAGGTAAGTCCCTAAATCCCTAAATTAGTCAATCCGAAAATATAATTAGGGAATCCAAAAATTAGTTTGTTTTGACTGAAATTGGGTGGCTTTTGTTGCTAATTTGTGCTAAAAACGGCTAGTATACAGATATATTGAAGTTGGTGGCAATTATGAGTGTTAATTTTTTGATTTTTTTGATGTCAGTAGATCTAGGGTTACAATGTTATAAAACTGAAAATGGACTTGGGGAAATAACGGAATGAGAATGTTAGGTTCTAGAATTTAGAAGTTAGTGACGATTCATGGTTTTAGCTTGATTTTATACAATGTCATAAACCTAAAAATGATGTATGAGAGAAATTATTGTGCTGCATAAGCTGTTATGAGGATGATTCCTGATGCCCAAATTGGTCCCATTCGGATTATTGATTTTAGTTCTTCTACTATGTGGACTATGTTTAGTCGTCATAGTTTTGGGGATTTTGGATTGAAATACCCCAAACCTAGATATGTTGTTTAGATGTTAAAATAAGATATAAGAAGGATAAATAATGCCTTAGAAACATTAGGAAACAATTTAAACCACAGAAAACACAAGGAAACACCATAAGAGCAATTTAGGCAAAAACATGCTCTAAGCTTGGAGTAACTGTGGGTAACACCCAAATATCATTCTTAGACCTTAGTAACATGCTAATGGACATGTTAAACTAATTACCAAAGAAAACCAAGCTCAAAAACAAGTTAAAACACAAATTGTGCTTTAAGGACTCTTAAAGCACATTTTTGAAAAATTGTCTTAGAAAGGGGTTTTAAGTGGCTAAATGCCCATTATTACACCTTAATCAACTTGTGAATTACTTAGTATCACATTAGGAAGCCTAAATCAATTGGAAACCAAAAATTTCACAAATAAGTGCACTAATTGTGAATAGTAACCAAATAGTGCCCAATTTAAGCTTAAGTCAACTTAGTCTAATTAATTGGTCAACAAAGACCACAAATATCTTCATTATTAAGGGGGGGGGGGGGTTTGAAGTGGTGACTCACCACATGAGTTAGCATATTAAGGAAAAGAAGAGGGAAACTAGTTAAGGTACTATTCACCTTTTAAGATAAATATCTCACTTTTACTTACCTCTCTCCTTATCTCTTCATTCTCTTCTTTTCCCACCAATTTCATCTTCTTCATCTCTTCTTCCATCACGTAAGAACAGCCCCCATGCTTTCTCCACCTTGCTTTGCCTACCACTTTCTCATTTTAGCTCCTATTACTCTTAGTTAGGTCAAGCCCTTTCTTTCTATCTTTCCAAATCTCCAAAAGCTTCATTTTGGTGCCATGGGAAATCGCCATTAGAGGAGGAAAAACTAGCTTGAAGAGTTCATTAGCTTCTCCATTCATTCAAGGTAAGGAAAATTCAAGAAAAATCATCTTTCCATCATTTTTCCTTCTTGACCGAAAATCATCTTCTCATGGGATCTTGTTTTATCCCTCGAACTAGCTTGTTCTTATTCTCCAAGGGCAAGAGGAGGTTCTCCTTGATTCATATCTAAGCCTATCTTAAGACTTCAAAGGTAAACATTCATTTTAATACCTTAAAACACATTTTTAATCTAGGTATGATTCCTTAAGGTTGGTGTGTTCTTTAGCACTCATTAGAGTCATTGTATATTGGTTAGAAAATTGGCAAGGAAATTTAAGTGGTGGTCGAAAATCAAACAAGGAAAATCTAAGGAGAAAAGTGTGAGAAGCTTGGAAAAGAAACAAGGTAAATATCTTACCTTAAGGTGTTTTATTGCTTTAAGGGATGGGATTTAGATAGATGAAAAGTGTAGATTTGAGTTTACATTGAATGAGGGCTATAAAACCTAGGAGTAACAAATGATAATATGTGAGAACTTGTGACTAAGGAGCAAATGAGAAATGAGATAGTTAAACAATCACAAGGTGAATTATAAGAACACAATTATTGCAATGGGAGCATTGTTGTGTGTATTTGCAGGTCAACGGCTATTATTATGTGGGAAATTCAGTGTTTAAGATTTATGCATTTAAGGGCCTAAGAGCCAAGTCATTTAAGGGCCTATGTGCCAAGCAATTTAAGTTTATGCACTATATTGTGATGTAGTGTAGTTTGGGTGTGATTTGTGTGCTAAGATTGTGTATTAAGGATTTGAGTGTTCATAGTTTTTTAATGGTGAAAAACCTAAGTGCATGGGTGCAGTAATATACTAGGGAAGCCATGTCAAAATTTGGTGAAGAAACTTGGTGTTTAAGATGTTCTAAGGAGATTTTATGACTAAGGGAGTACTAGTAAACAATCAGGGTTGTTTGGGTGAAAATGTATAAACTAAGGTATTCTTGAGTGTTAGGATGACCTAGGGATGTCTAGGAGGAACTAGGGGTTACAATGGTGAATTTAAGGCACCAAAACCATGATAAGAGGAGTTAGGAAACTTATGCAAAGTTGGGAGGAAATAAGGTATAATGACTTGTGAAAGTGTAAGTGTGGAGCTAGAGTATATGACTTTGGGAATGTTTAGGAAATTTGAGTAAAGGAAGATGAGTGGTAATGCTTGAGGAGTGGTTAAATTAATGTGGAGAAAACACTTTGGTTAGTTGAAGTTTTAGGCAAACAATTCACATGTTGGAAGTTTAAGTGGTTTAGTGCTAAGTGTTAGGAATTGCTTGTAAGAATTTGAGGAAGTGATCAATGGATTAAGTGGAGGGTTTATCAATGATTTGATGGATGTTTTAAGGTGAGTTTATGTGCCTAAAAGAGGTTAGGACATATTGGGGAACTTGTGGAAGAATTCGGGAGCAATTAGACAATTTTTGGGAAGGTTCTGCAATGGACCGACCCAAGGGACCGACCCTGTCTGGGTCGGTCGGACCTTGTTAAACTAGACGAAATGTCTCTGGAATGGACCGACCAAGAGGGCCTTGGGTCGGTCGGGTTGGCCTTGGGTCAGTCGGGCAAAATTTAACGAACAAAAGTTTCTGTGAATGGACCGACCCAGAGGGCCTTGGTCGGTCGGTGGGTCGGTCGACCCTTAAGTTATAAAAAAACACAGAAATGAAAGGGTGGACTTTGTTAGTCCACCATTAGGAGGGTAATGATGATTAAGAAGATAAACATATAAGAACTTAAGAAATTAAGTTAAGTAAGTGATATAAGTGTTCAAGGGTTAAGTTCTAAGAACTTGGTGGGTATTAATTGGGAATCATTAGAGACTAAGTAAGCTAAGTAATGTATAAGTAATTAATAATCTAAGTTGGATGAATGTTTTAGGATTTGAGAGTTTGGAACCAGAAGAGAATTAAACAACCGGGACAACCGACGGTGAACGGTATGGTTTTCTTGTGAACTGCTTGCTAACGAGGTGTCCCTCGGCTTGTGTGCTGTTTGTTTATGTGTGTCGACTAAACAAGATAAAGCATGCACCGGTTTTATTGCACTTTTTGTGTGTGTGTTTTCTTTACACTAACACACGTGACTTGAGATTAGTTACTAACTAAGTTTAGTATACATTGGAATGAGATGAGGAATTACACTTCTATAACAGTTGGTTAATACCCGTGAAGGTTTAACTAACGCTTGGCTTATAAGATTTTCACTAACTGGAACTTAAGGGGGGTGAGGAATCCGGGACTGACTCCGGTCATGGATGTTAAGGAAAGGGGGTCGGTATCTGAATCAGATCCGACTTCAACTTGAGGACTTGTCTTCGGACTTGTTGCCTAGAGTCGAATGTCGACTCAGCCACCTTGGATTACAGTTCAAGGTGGGAGGCAGATTAAGATGGTGCGGTAGGATCACCAAAATCCTAAGATTAAGATAAGTTGTTTATTCAACCAATGGAGTTAATAGCTCATTGGCTAGGGTTACTTTTGACCCGACCAAAAATAAACATTGAGATAAGATACAACCATTTCTATTTAAAGAACAGTTTGTATACTGAGATTAAGATTGAGGTAAGGTAAGGATGGACTGAGGTTAAGAGGAATTGGACTTGAGGAGTTAACTGATTAACTCACCTACTAAGGGAACACTTTTAAGTCGTTCATTGTGTGTGAACTGTACTTGTTCATTTGTGGTTTGTTGTTTTATTGCATTTCTTATTATGATTGTGTATCGAGTCAACTCCATGCTATCGACAATTAGTCGTCGTAGCCCCGTTAGCTTGGGGGCCATAAGAGAATCGTACCAACAAAGGTGCTGACCCCCTCGGGGGCTGCTGTTTACATTTTGCAGGTAAGCGCCCTCAGAAGACTCATCTTGATAGTAGGGGTGGTTAGACTTAGGATGGGGTTTAATTTTTAGTACGGGATGCGCATGTGCACCCGTCTGTTGATATGAAAATTGTGGAGAAGTGTTGGTACTTGAGACACTTATAAACTCAGTTGGTATGTATATTTTGGTTTAGTGGTTGTAAATGCTTAAAGTTCGGTATATTCTGTTATTCAGACCGTGGCAAGGTCCTGGTGTTGGTTAAATTCCGCTGCGACGTTTATGTTTATGTTGTTAAGTTTGCGATAACCACGATTGGATTACGACGAGGTGTTACAAAAAGTGGTATCAGAGCGTAGTTACGCTCTGATTAAAGAAATACTGAACCTAGGTAGCCACCGAGATAAGATATGAATTAAGACATAAGTTATGGGTTAAGGGTGTGAGAGGTTAGAGTGAATAGAGTCAGATGGCCACTATTAAGTGTGGATCATCTTTACCGTCTACGGACGTTATAAATTCATGAACCGAAACCATGGTGAATACAAGCCTAATGTGCATTGTAATTTTTCAGATGTCAGGAAGGAGAGGAGGCCGAGGCCGTGGTCGAGGCGACGAGGCAGCTGATATACCTGGTGGGCAGACGATAGCTGAGATCATGGCTGCCGCGCTTGGGCACATGGGCTACTAGCCTGGCGCCCCATCACCTCCAAAGCCCCGAGAACCAAACTGGGGGAAGAGTCTGGCTGACCTTCGAACCGCGTTCCACCTGAAGGGAGCGGCGGGCGATTGGTGGAAGCTGGTGAGGGCCGAGCATGTGTCCAATCCAGAGTTTGGCTTGGAGTAGTACACAGCTCTACTACGAGCCAAGTACTATCCCGCCCATGTCCAGACGAAGAAGCGCCTACAGTTAGATGCGCTAAAGCAGACGGACAAGATGACGGTGGTCGAGTATTACTCAGAGTTCACCGCCTTGCTTCGTCTTCTGTCGGGTCTGGGGTATTCGGACCAGATTCTGGTGGACCGCTTCTATGGTGGGCTTAGCCATCGACTCCGCTACGACATGGGGCCGACGAGTTATACTACCTTGCAGGTAATGAGAAAGGTTAAGACATAAGTAAGTGAATAAGATTTAAACTTTGAGAATGAGAGAAACTAATACTTTGAAAGCAGGAGTGCTATCATGCCGCTGCTAAGGTTGAGATAACCGTCCAGTTGAGGGACGAGGACAATGCTAAGAGGAAGAATGCCGGTAAGAGTGCTGAGAACCAAGGGCAAGGCGGGTACAAGAAACAGAAGTACCAGCCTCAGGCCCAGAAGAGTCAGAAAGGGAAGGTGGAGACTGAGAAGGCTACTGAAGAGCCGCTTAAGCTGATCTACGCTATTGCTGCAAAGCCCCTGCGCTCTAAGGCGCCAAAGGGTTAGGAAATACACTTTAAGTGAATTAAGAATAATTTAGCAACCATTGAGACACAATTACTGATATTGAACATAATCAGGTTCTGAGTCTGGAAAGGGAGCCGGTGGTGGCTACCAACGACGCTACATCTGTCAGTGGTGTCGCAAGGACCACCCCGGGCTCGACTGTAAGGGAAACAAAGTGGAATGCAACTTTTGTGGGGTGTACGAACACCGAGCATACGAGTGTTTCCGGAACCCCGAGAGTAGAGCTTTTAGGCCCGAGATGAAGGGCAAGGGCAAAACCGATCAGGGTGCTGGATCTGACGGTCAGAATGCGGCGCAGCAAGCTGCAAACAAGAACCCCCTGGGTAGTCCAGAAGTCGGGACCCACACTCCATATGGTGGATCGGGAAGATGAGGCTGAACCCTCGTCGAGACCAGGTACCGCTATAAACCGTTGAGTAATAAAATTGCCTGCTTACAGCATTTTCATGCATGCTTGGGTGAATAATTGAGTTAGATGAGAATAAGATGAGATTAGAACTTGAGTAAGACATAACCTATTACCACCTTAGGAAACTTCGATATTTGCTATCCCATACCTTCAACACTTAATCCGGAAGAGACCGACATCAAAACCCGACTTTCCAACCGAACAATGTCAGGTTATCCGCCCAGGTATGATTTTATTAAGGGGATACCTGACACCCGCAGCACAAATCGCCATCATCAGGAGATGCAGTCAGCTAGGAGTGGGGCCGGGAGGTTTCTATACACCGGAGTACCCAGGAGGAGCAAGGATGAAGTTAAAGATGGTGAGCTTAGGCAAGGATTGGAATCCGTATGCCAAGACGTACCAAACCACGAGAGCACAAGATGGAGTCTCACCACTGGGAATACCCGAAGAGTTCCATCCGGTTATTACACAAGTCGTGGAGATCGCTCAGCAGTTGGAAGCTGACCCGATCCCAGACATACAAGCAGATCTCTGCATTGTTAACTTCTACGAGAAATATGGGCGACTCGGATTACATCAGGATAAGGACAAGATAGTGGTCTCTCGAGAGAGGGATACCCATAGTGTCATGGTCCATTGGAGACGCTGAATTTTTATACGGCGAGGAGAAGCGTGCGGACCATGCTAAGGAGTTAGTACTTAAGTCTGGAGATGTGTTAGTTATGGGAGGAGAATCAAGAATGTTGTACCATGGGATTAAGAGAATCAAGCTGAATACAACACCGTCAGCAGTAATTAATGCGACGCACATGAGACCGGGACGGTTAAACTTAACCTTTAGACAATATTAGACATGTAGTACTAAGTATGATGTAAGAAAGGAGGTGTAAGAAAGAAGCACATGATGTAAAAAGGATGGTTATCAATAAAATAACAGTGTTGTTCATAATAATTGTTATGACTCTTGTTATACCATCATTACTCATGAAGCTTGTGAAATACATTAGGTTATGGACTCGGTACGGAAGGTGCGCTAAGCATCCTTACAGAGGCATAGGCCGGCGAAAGCGGTACTATCCTCACCGGCACCTTTCCAATCAATGGCATTGAGGCATCAGTTCTCTTTGACTCAGGGGCCTCGCATACCTTTATCTCGGCATCATTTACGAGAAGGTTGGGGCTAGAGGCTGATGAGCTACCCGACTTCACGGTTACGCTCCCGTCTAAGGAGAAGGTTTGTTGCACTCGCTAATACCGAGGAGCCACCATCAGAATTAAGGGGGAAGACTTTCCAGTCACTTTCATTGAGTTCAGGGATTTGGGATTTGATGTTATCTTCGGGATGAATTGGTTGGAGCGGCACAAGGGTCGTATCCTCTGTGCCGAGCACCGACTGCTACTCAGAAGTCTGTCTGGGGTAACAATATCATACCGCCAGAGGCCCAGAGAGCCTTCGACCAAGATCATCTCCGCCATGGCAATGTATAAGGAACTGAGGAGGAAGACGGAAGTATATCTCTGCTATGTCCAGGACATAGAGAGGGACCCCGAGTTCGACCCCAACTTACCGGTAGTGTCGGAGTTCCCTGATCTCTTTCCACGGGAACTGCCCGGCATGCCACCCACTCGGGAGGTAGAGTTCACCATCGAGCTGCTACCGGGAACTGGACTAATAGCCAAGGCGCCATACCGCATGGCTCCGGCAGAAATGAATGTGTTGAAAGAGCAGTTGAAAGACTTGTTAGATAAGGGGTTCATAAGACCCAGTGTTTCACCATGGGGAGCGCCAGTTCTCTTCGTGAAGAAGAAGGACGGCAGTCTCCGCCTCTGCATCGACTACAGAGAGTTGAATGCAGTGACTGTGAAGAATAAGTATCCACTACCTCGCATTGATGATCTGTTCGATCAGTTGAAGGGGGCATCCGTGTTTTCCAAAATTGATCTCAGATCGGGGTATCATCCGATAGCCATTAAGAGGGAGATATTGAGAAGACGGCATTCCGGACACGATATGGCCACTAAGATACAGTGATGCCGTTCGGTTTGTCGAACGCACCGGCGAAGTTTATCGATCTGATGAACCGCTTGTTCAGGGAGCGGTTGGACAAGTCGGTTGTGGTATTCATCGACGACATATTGATATATTCAAAGTCGAGAGCTGAGCATGAGGAACATTTAAGGAAGGTGTTAGAGATACTGAGGGTGAACCAGCTTTACGCTAAGTTCTCAAAATGTGAGTTTTGGCTTTACCATGTCTCTTTTCTGGGTCATGTCATCTCAGATGCTGGGATCTCCGTAGATCCAGCAAAGATAGATGCTGTACGCACCTGGCCAAGACCGAAGACAGTTACCGACATCCAAAACTTCCTTGGTCTGGCAGGTTACTACCGGAGGTTTGTTAAGGGCCTCATCAAGATCGCAAAGCCGATGACCAGTCTGATGAAGAAAGATGCACCGTTCGTTTGGACGGATGATTGTGAGAGTTCGTTTCAGAGTTTGAAGGACTCACTGACCACCGCACCGGTTCTGACCATTCCAGACGGTACGGAGGGCTTTGAGGTTTACTGTGACGCATCCGGTAGAGGCTTGGGTTACGTGCTCATGCAGCATGGCAAGGTGGTGGCATATGCCCCACGCCAGCTGAAGAAACATGAGGAGAACTACCCCGCTCATGATTTAGAATTGGGAGCAGTGGTTTTTGCCTTGAAGATATGACGCCACTACTTATACGGGGTTAGCGTGACGATCTACACCGGTCATAAGAGTTTGAAATATATATTCACTCAGAAGGAGTTGAATCTTCGACAGAGGAGATGGTTAGAATTCTTGAAGGACTATGATATTGACCTCCAGTACAAAGAAGGGAAGACCAATGTTGTAGCTGATGCCTTGAGCCGTCGAGCATACTCACTCCATTCGCTACTCGCTTCTTAGCTTGGTTGATGAGGTGCGAGAGGCTCAGAGGGACGATGAGTATTTGAGGGATCAGACAGAAGCTGATAGAGGTACCTTTGAGAGTCAGAAATAAGACTTCAGACTTCATGATGATGATCTGATCAGACTTAGTGCTGGTTATGCATACCACGAGGCAACGCGATCTGAAAGACCGCATACTTAGAGAATCACACTGTTCTTCAGTTTCCATCCATCCGGGAGCCTCTAAGATGTATAAAGACATGAAGAGATACTTCTGGTGGTCAGGGATGAAGGCAGATGTTACCGAGTTCGTCTTGAGGTGTCTCACATGCCAGAAGGTGAATTTCGAGCACCGACGACCTGGCGGAATGATACAGTCTATGCCAGTTCCGGAGTGGAAGTTTCATGATATCTCCATGGACTTCGTGGTTGGACTCCCACCTATCAGGGGAGGTCTGAACATGATATGGGTTATGGTGGATCGCCTTACCAAAGTAGCCTGATTCATACCGATGAAGGATACTTGGAAGGTAACTAAGTTAGCTGAGTTGTTTGAGAAGGAGATCATGAGACAGCACGGGATACCAAAGACCATAGTGTCAGATAGAGATACCCGATTCCTTTCAAGGTACTGGAGAGCTACACGAGAAGCGTTGGGTACAGAATTGAAGTTGAGTACCGTGTTCCATCCTCAGACAGATGGTCAGACTGAGCGTACAATTCAGACACTTGAGGACATGCTGAGAGCATGTCCATTAGACTTCTAGGGCAGCTGGATTGACAAGTTGCATCTGATCGAGTTCCCTTACAACAATAGCTATCATGCTTCGATCAAGATGGCGCCTTTCCAAGCGTTGTACGGTAGACCATGTCGTACACCGCTCTGTTGGGAAGAGTCGAGTGAGACGGTCATTATAGGACCAGAATACTTAGAACAAGTTCAGGCTGAAGTTCAGCAAATTAGGGAGAATATGAAAGCTGCTCAAGATAGGCAGAAGTTGTATGCTGATGTTCGACGACGAGACCTGGAGTTTGCAGTGGGCGACCGGGTATTTCTGTGAGTTTCACCGATGAAGGGTGTGTTTAGATTTGGGTAGAAGGGCAAACTGAACCCGAAGTTTGTTGATCCTTATGAGATTACAGAGCGGGTGGGCCCAGTTGCTTACAGGTTGAATTTGCCTGCTGAGCTGGGTAAAGTGCATGACGTCTTTCATGTCTCACAGCTGAAGAAATACATGCACCACCCCTCCCATGTGTTAGAACCTAAGAGATTGACATTAGAGCCAAATATGAGATCAGTGGAGACCCCTCAGAGAATCTTGGACACTAAGACTAGGGACACTGGCCATAAGTCAGTGCGACTGGTGAAGGTTCTCTAGTCTAACCAGGAAGTCGAAGAGGCCGTGGGAATTAGAGGATAAGATGAGATCGAAGTACCCTTCATTATTTACTGACTAGATTGTCTGTATAGGGTACGGGGCGTACCTCTTTTTAAGGGGGAGAGCTTCCTCGCTTTTGAGTTGTAAACGAACATGTTTGTCGTTTGTTTTGTTGGTTCGTTTGTTTTGTTGGTGTAAGATATGGTTGTGTAAGTTATTACACTTGTGGTAAGTTTAAGATATGTATAGTACTTGTGTATTGTACTTGTGGCAGACCATTGAGTCTTGAGATGTGTGAATGTGAATATAAGATATGGTATTAAGATTAAGGAAATTGAGAATCGTGAATGACTAAGTATATATATGAACTTTGGGGACAAAGTTCTTTTAGGGGGGGGGGGGGGTAGATTGAAATACCCCAAACCTAGATATGGTGTTTAGATGTTAAACTAAGATATAAGAAGGGTAAATTATTCCTTAGAAACATTAGGAAACAATTTAAAACACAGAACACACAAGGAAACACCATAAGAGCATTTTGGCAAAAACATGCTCTAAGCTTGGAGTAACTTTGGGTAACACCCAAATATCATTCTTAGACCTTATCAACATTATAATGGACATGTTAAACTAATTACCAAAGAAAACCAAGCTCAAAACAAGTAAACACAAAATTGTGCTTTAAGGATTCTTAAAGCACATTTTTGAAAAATTGTCTTAGAAAGGGGTTTTAAGTGGCTAAATGCCCATGATTACACCATAATCAACTTTTGTACTACTTAGTATCACATTATGAAGCCTAAATCATTGCGAAACTAAACATTTCACAAATAAGTGCACTAATTGTGAATAATAACCAAATAGTGCCTAATTTAAGCTTAAGTCAACTTAGTCTAATTAATTGGTCAACAAAGACCAAAAATATCTTCATTATTAAGGGGGGGGGGGGGATTTGAAGTGGTGACTCACCACATGAGTTAGCATATTAAGGAAAAGAAGAGGGAAACTAGTTAAGGTACTATTCACCTTTTAAGATAAATATCTCACTTTTACTTACCTCTCTCCTCATCTCTTCATTCTCTTCTTTTCCCACCGATTTCATCTTCTTCCTCTCTTCTTCAATCACGTAAGAACAGCCCCCATGCTTTCTCCACCTTGCTTTGCCTACCACTTGCTCATTTTAGCTCCTATTACTCTTAGTTAGGTCAAGCCCTTGCTTTCTATCTTTCCAAATCTCCAAAAGCTTCATTTTGGTGCCATGAGAAATAGCCATTAGAGGAGGAAAACTAGCTTGAAGAGTTCATTAGCTTCTCCATTCATTCAAGGTAAGGAAAATGCAAGAAAAATCATATTTCCATCATTTTTCCTTCTCGACCGAAAATCATCTTCTCATGGGATCTTGTTTTATCCCTTGAACTAGCTTGTTCTTATTCTCCAAGGGCAAGAGGAGGTTCTCCTTGATTCATATCCAAGCCTATCTTAAGACTTTAAAGGTAAACATTCATTTAATACCTTAAAACACATTTTTAACCTAGGTATGATTCCTTAAGGTTGGTGTGTTCTTTAGCACTCATTAGAGTCATTGTATATTGGTTAGAACATTGGCAAGGAAATTTAAGTGGTGGCCGAAAATCAAACAAGGAAAATATAAGGAGAAAAGTGTGAGAAGCTTGGAAAAGAAACAAGGTAAATATCTTACCTTATGGTGTTTTATTCCTTTAAGGGATGGGATTTAGATAGATGGCAAGTGTAGATTGGAGTTTACATTGAATGAGGGCTATAAAACCTAGAAGAAACAAATGATAATATGTGAGAACTTGTGACTAAGGAGCAAATGGGAAATGAGATAGTTAAACAATCACAAGGTGAATTATAAGAACACAATTATTGCAATGGGAGCATTGTTGTGTGTATTAGCAGGTCAAAGGCTATTATAATGTGGGAAATTCAGTGTTTAAGATTTATGCATTTAAGGGCCAAAGAGCCAAGTCATTTAAGGGCCTATGTGCCAAGCAATTTAAGTTTATGGATTATATTGTGATGTAGTGTAGTTTGGTGTGATTTGTGTGCTAAGATTATGTATTAAGGATTTGAGTGTTCATAGTTGTTTAATGGTGAAAAACCTAAGTGCCTGGGTGTAGTAATATACTAGGGAAGCCATGTCAAAATTTGGTGAAGAAACTTGGTGTTTAAGATGTTCTAAGGAGATTTTATGACTAAGGGAGTACTAGTAAACAATAAGGGTTGTTTGGGTGAAAATGTTATAAACTAAGGTGTTCTTGAGTGTTAGGATGACCTAGGGATGTCTAGGAGGAACTAGGGGTTACAATGGTGAATTTAAGGCACCAAAACCATGATAAGAGGAGTTAGGAAACTTATGCAAAGTGGGAGGAAATAAGGTATAATGAATTGTGAAAGTGTAAGTGTGGAACTAGAGTATATGACTTTGGAATGTTTAGGAAATTTGAGAAAAGGAAGATGAGTGGAAATGCTTGAGGAGTGGTGAAACTAATGTGGAGAAAACACTTGGTTAGTTGAAGTTTTAGGCAAACAATGCACATGTTGGAAGTTTAAGTGGTTTAGTGCTAAGTGTTAGGAATTTCTTGTAAGAATTTAAGGAAGTGATCAATGGATTAAGTGGAGGGTTTATCAATGATTTGATGGATGTTTTAAGGTGAGTTTATGTGCCTAAAAGAGGTTAGGACATATTGGGGAACTTGTGGAAGAATTTGGGAGCAATTAGACAATTTTTGGGAAGATTCTGCACTGGACCGACCCTGTCTGGGTCGGTCGGACCTTGTTAAACCAGCCGAAATGTCTCTGGAATGGACGACCCATAGGGCCTTGGGTCGGTCGGGTTGGCCTTGGGTCGGTCGGCAAAATTTAACGAACAAAAATGTTTCTGGAATGGACCGACCCAAAGGGCCTTGGGTCGGTCGGGTAAGATTTAGAGAACGGAAAAGTTACTGGAATGGACCGACCCAGGGGTTGGGTCGTTCGGTGGGTCGGTCGACCCTTAAGTTATAAAAAAAACACAGAAATGAAAGGGTGGTGTTGTTAGTCCACCATTAGGAGGGTAATGATGATTAAGAAGATAAGCTTATAAGAACTTAAGAAATTAAGTTAAGTAAGTGATATAAGTGTTTAAGGGTTAAGTTCTAAGAACTTGGTGGGTATTAATTGGGAATCATTATAGACTAAGTAAGCTAAGTAATGTATAAGTAATTAATAATCTAAGTTGGATGAATGTTTTAGGATTTGAGAGTTTGGAACCAGAAGAGAATTAAACAACCGGGACAACCGACGGTGAACGGTATGGTTTTCTTGTGACCTGCTTGCTAACGAGGCGTCCCTCGGCTTGTGTGCTATTTGTTTATGTGTGTCGACTAAACAAGATAAAGCATGCAACCGGTTTTATTGCACTTTTTGTGTGTGTGTTTTCTTTACACTAACACACGTGACTTGAGATTAGTTACCAACAAAGTTTAGTATACATTGGAATGAGATGAGGAATTACACTTCAATAACAGTTGGTTAATACCCGTGAAGGTTTAACTAACGCTTGGCTTATAAGATTTTCACTAACTGGAACTTAAGGGGGGTGAGGAATCCGGGACTGACTCCGGTCATGCATGTTAAGGAAAGGGGTCGGTATCCAAATCAGATCCGACTTCCGCTTGATGACTTGTCTTCGGACTTGTTGCCTAGAGTTGAATGTCGACTCAGCCACCTTGGATTACAGTTCAAGGTGGAGGCAGATTAAGATGGTGCGGTAGGATCACATAAATCCTAAGATTAAGATAAGCTGTTTATTCAACCAATGGAGTTAATAGCTCATTTGCTAGGGTTACTTTTGACCCAACCAAAAATAAACATTGAGATAAGATACAACCATTTCTATTTAAAGAATGGTTTGTATACTGAGATTAAGATAAGGATTAAGATTGAGGTAAGGTAAGGATGGACTGAGGTTAAGAGGAATTGGACTTGAGGAGTTAACTGATTAACTCACCTACTAAGGGAACACTTTTAAGTCATTCATTGTGTGTGAACTGTACTTGTTCATTTGTGGTTTGTTGTTTTATTGCATTTCTTATTATGATTGTGTATCTAGTCAACTCCATGCTATCGACAATTAGTCGTCGTAGCCCCGTTAGCTTGGGGGCCATAAGAGAATCGTACCAACAAAGGTGCTGACCCCCTCGGGGGCTGCTGTTTACATTTTGCAGGTAAGCGCCCTCAGAAGACTCATCTTGAGAGTAGGGGTGGTTAGACTTAGGATGGGGTTTAATTTTGAGTACGGGATGTGCATGTGCACCCGTCTGTTGATATGAAAATTGTGGAGAAGTGTTGGTACTTAAGACACTTATAAACTCGATTGGTATGTATATTTTGGTTTAGTGGTTGTAAATGCTTAAAGTTCGGTATATTCTGTTATTCAGACCGTGGCAAGGTCCTGGTGTTGGTTAAATTCCGCTGCGACGTTTATGTTTATGTTGTTAAGTTTGTGATAACCACGATTGGATTAAGACGGGGTGTTACATGGATCGTCCGAAGTTGTCACTATTGTTGCCTTGTTCAGAAACTTGTATACAACTGGCAAATAGATAGATATATAGATATGGTTTATACGATTGATATATACATTTAAAAGGAATTTATATGATTGATGATTGAACTTGTTGGATCTATTGTATGCTGTTCTGGATATTGTGTTGATAACCTGTTGGGTTCTTTTGATAACCCATTTATTGGTGAACCATGCTTGTGGGATGCTTTTAAAAAGCGGAAACGTAAAAAAACTGGGGAGACTATGTCAACTTTTAATAATTTTATTAGTTTTAACTAAAATAATATTTGATTAGTATAGGTATGAGACCTGATAGGTTGTGGATGTACGATGAGAGAACCTTTGAGAGAGGTAGAATCTCTACCGAATGGCCGAGGAAGATGGAAGAGTATGTCTCTTTTGCACTACCACACCCTGAATGTGTGGAAAACGGTAAAATTAAGTGTCCTTGCGACATGAAAAGGTGTAGAAACAAAAATATTTAAAGCTTGGTGTTAGGTTCTTTTGGCACATAAATGTTTTATGTACAGTTATTCGATTGGATATTCCATGGGAAGATAACACACCCGTACAAGCTACCTCGAGTAGCACATCACCTACTTAGGTTCTACATGTTGAAATGATGGAGCAAATGATTGCACATGTTGTTAGTGAGGTTCTAGAAGAATTAGGAGATACATTTAGTTTTATGTCGGAGGTTGAAGAGGATGCAGAGGATACTCCAAATCCCGAGGCTAAGAAATTTTGAGTTGATGGAATTTGCTAAAAGAAATTTATTCAGTGGCACTCATCATAGTGTGCTATCTATCACCACTGAATTAATGTCTATTAGAACGACTTCCAAGCACCATAGGCATTGGTTGATCGAGTTTGCAAAACATACTGTGAGCTCCGTTCAGAAAACACTGACATTCTAAGAAACTTTTACGAAGCAAAGAAAATCATACGTGGTCTTGGGTTACCTTATAAAGAAACGATTGTTGTTCAGAACAATGTATGATTTTCTAGGGAGAAGATAAAGATCTGGATGTGTATGAAAAATGAGTTCTTCTTTCTTACAGTACTGGTACCTGGCCCTAAAAATCCTAAAGGAAAGATTGATTGTTTTTTACAACCTCTTATAGCTGAGTTGCAAGAGTTGTGGGCTGGAGTCACAACGTATGATGTGTCTAGAAAGAAAAATTTTCAAATGCGAGTTGCGTTGATGTGTACCATAAACGACTTTCCTGTGTACACAATGCTATATGGTTGGAGCACTACTGGTAGACTGACATGCCCACATTGCATGAAAGACAGCGACACATTCACATTGCGTTGTAGCAAGAAGCAGTCGTGGTTTGACAATTCCATAAAGTTTCTTCCTCTAGACCACAAGTTTCATAATAATAAAATGTCATTCCGGAAAGGGCACAAAGAGAGTAAGGTTGCCCATATTTTTAAGTTGGTGATGTAATACTTGCAGAGTTGAATCGGATGAGTTTAATGAAGGTCATTGAGATTGGTTCGGCTGAAGTAAATGTTCAAATTGCTTTTTACATGTGGATGGAGCAAAAGAAGTATATTTTGGGATCTACCTTATTGGAAAGATTTGTTGATCAGCCATATTCTGGATGTGATGCACAGTGAGAAAAATGTGTTTGACAACATATTCAACACAGTCGTTAATGTGAAGGACAAGACGAAGGACACACTTAACTTAAGGCAAGAGTTGAATGATTATTACAACCGTCCTGAGTTGCCACCAGATTTGACTTCAAACACATTTCCTAAGGCAAAATATGTCATGTAGAGAAAGTATTCAGATCTTGTGTGAATGGGTGAAAAGTTTAAAGTTCCCAGATGGATTTTCCTCTAACATTGGGAAGTGTTTTGACATGGCCAACAGAAAAATGTTTGGGTTGAAGAGTCATGACTGCCATGTTTTCTTGCAAAGGTTGATGCCCATAGCTTTTAGAGATCTTCTTGATCAAAAGGTGTGGTTATCAATTACTGAATTGTGCCGATTGTTCAAGGAGTTAACATGCACGTCACTTTCAGAGTCTAATATGAAAGGTTGAACTGTCAAATTTCAAAAAATAATGTGCAAGTTGAAAAACTTTTCCCACCAAACTTTTTTGGCTCAATGGATCATCTCCCTCTTCATCTTTCCTTTGAAGCTAGTTTATGTGGTCCAGTGCAGTATAGGTGGATGCACCCGTTTGAGAGGTACATTATATATGAGTTTGAGTAAGGTACTACATATTGTACTACTGTGATATATTAGTTATTGACGTAATTGTCCTGTACATATATGTTATAGGTACTTGGGGAAACAGAAAAGATTCATGAGGAACAACAACAAGGTTGAGGGATTCATTCGAAATGGATACCTTTTGGAAGAGATCACCAAATTCACAAAGTTTTACTTTGTTGATGACGGACCAGCTTACCCACACAAGCTTGGTAGAAATGAGGCAATTGTAGGGGATGTGTTGACAACCCAGAAAGATTGTCTGTGTTTAAACAATGGGCAAACCAATTGGCAAAGGAACAAGAAGATTGTTGGCAGCTTGTGAGTTAGATGCTCTTCAATCGTACATTCTTCGGAATTGTGCAGAAATGGAGCCTTATTTTGAGTAAGATACCAATCTTAGTTATATTCATCGTTTATACGTATAATTCATTATTGTGCTCACACTTCAGTTTCAATCTTACGTTATAGAATGTACGAGTAGTAACTACGGCAAATAGAACCAACATTAACATATGAGACTATAAACCTTAAGATGGAAAAAGATTTTCCCTTCTGGTTCCGTTTATATGTGAGTGACTCTGCATACACTATTAACTATGTAAACACCAATACATAATTTGGTACTATGATATTATTTTTTATACTATAGTCAAACGATGTTTCCACACCAAATGAATCGTTCGTAGCTTGGTACAAGGGCCATTGAATGTGGCAATCTTCTACTCAGGCTTCTATGTCAATGGGTACAAATTCCACACAAAATCTTACTAAGATGACTGTACAACATACAACTATGGTTTTTGCATTTTTGGAACAAACTATGGTGACTCAAAGTATGACTATTATGGGGTGCTGAAAGAGATCATTGAATTAGAGTATCCTGTATTACCCGTGAAGAAGATCGTAATGTTTAATTGTCATTGGTTTGACCCGGAAAAGAGGGGAGTACAAGTACATCCTCGATATACGCTGGTTGACATTAATCATACAAGAAAGTTTAACAAGTATGAGCCATTTCTGCTACCTGATCAAGCTGTTCAAGTGTATTATTGCTCATACCCGTCAAAGAAGAGGGATAGAAAAGATTGGTGGCCTGTCTCTAAAGTGAAAGCGAGAAGTACTTTGAACATGCCTGACTCATCAATAGTTGATGAAGAGGTTCAGCCACTACAAGATGAAATTGTAGATCATGTGGTTTTATCACCTTTGGTCAATGATGAAGAACATTTGTTTTAGTGGACATAACAAATACAAAAATTTATCAAGTAAACTAACATAGAACTACTGCAACGTCAATATATTATTGTTTTTGCTTGATTATTAGTTAGTATATAAAAATAGTTATTTTATTAAGTGTTTAATGTGATGTTTCTCATGGGTTTTCATAGTGAGGGCAGGTGGTAGGGGTTTTTTTTAAAATCAGAGTGGCCGTTTGGTTGAAGTAGGGGCAACACTTCTACTCCCCCAGGCGATTCTCAGCAGACTGCTGATCATCTCGATGGATCCAGCCAGGGATCCCCATTCGGTTCTGCACATTCGCCTCCTTCGCACTCCATGTCAGGACGAGCACCAATGGGGACCCCCTACTTCGACACTCACCACATACGTCTACTGTAGTCCTGGATTCACAGCCAGTTGTTGAGAGACGTCGATGTACACCTCCACCTCCACAACAGCCTACTCCTCCGCGACAACTTACTCCTTCACTCCTTGATGATTCAACATCTGACGACACACCGTGTAGCTTAGAGGCTTCACACGGTAGCGGTGTTGATCCTCGTGCGATCATCACTGTTTCCGACAGGTAAGTACTATACTGTTTAGAACAAAACAATTCTCAATAAGGTTTGTTTATATATATATATATATATATGCTAATTGTCAATTTGTGACACACTGTATAATTATAGGGAGTTAAGTGGAAACCGAGAGAATACTAGCATTGGAGAGGCTTGATAAGGAGAGAACGCAAATGAAGTATATTGGAGACAACTTCCTAGGGACAAATGGATCAAAGAAGTGGACAATAACACAAGGTACTTCCACCGAAGAGAAACCTTGAACCGCAAGAAGAAACACATCATAGCTTGGTAACAAGTGAAGGTATTATTGATAACCCCTCTCATATTGTTTAGTATTACTCAAAGTTGTTTCAGACAGCACGGTCAATGGGAGTGAGACCGCCAGAGGTCAACCATGCCAAGCTCACAAGAACCGGAGCCGACCAACTAGAATGTATTCCCACTTTGGCTGAAATTAGGCGTACCGTTAAAGAATGTGACAACTCTAAGCCCGGGATATGATGGGTACAATATGAGATTCACCAAGAGCATGTGGCATGTTATTGGGGCGGACTTTGGCAGAGACATTCGGGAGTTTTTTCGTTAGTGGAAGACTAGAGAAGGGGCTCAATACCACATGGATAGCCCTGATCCCAAAAATTGATGATGCATCACGGTTGGATGAATACCATCCGATTAGCATGGTGGGCTGCCAATATATGGTAATAGCAAAGATCCTAGCCAAAAGACTTAGTGGAATCATGCCAAGTATCATTGGAGACACACAATCTGCCTTTATTGAGGGTAGAAGCATCCTTGAGGGCCCCCTTGTAGCAAATGAAGTTATCACGTGGCTAAGAAAGACTAAAAAAAAGGTGTGTTGTTGAAGATTGATCTGAGGAAGGCATACGATTGTACTTCGTGGGAGTTCCTGGATATGATGATGGAAAGCATGGTATTTGGTAACAAATGGAGAGCATGGGTTAATGAATGTTACGACATCAAGGATCTTCATACTGGTTAATGGCTCGCCTAAAAGACCATTCTCACCTAGCCGTGGGCTGAGACAAGGCGACCCACTATCACCCTCCCTTTTCGTGATTGTAGCCGAGACATTAAACTGGTTGATCCAAGGATCTGTAGAACAACAAGAATTCTTAGGGATATTAGTGGGATCCAGGCAGGTTAGAATCACCCACTTACAGTTTGTTGATGATGTTATGCTATTTAGCGCCATGGATAAAGACCAGCTCACTACACTACATAGAATTCTTAACCTTTTCGCGGAGATGAGTGGCTTAGGACTCAACATGGAGAAATCGGTTGCTTTTTGCTTCAATACCACTTCAGAGGACAATAAGTTCGTTGAAAGTATCTTCAAATGCCAGGTGGGCCAACTTCCGAAAACCTACCTTGGATGTATGTTGGGTGCCAGCCCAAGAAAGACGGAAACATGGGATCCAGTTATCAGAAAAGTAGAAATTAAGTTGTCTACATGGAAAGCCACTAGTCTCTCGAAGGCGGGTAGAGCTGTGCTTGTTCGAACAATGCTTGATGCGGCTATTCCCCTTACTATATGAGTTTGTTTTGTGCTGCGGTGAAGGTAAGTAGGAAATTAATCTCCCTACAAAGACAATTCTTCTAGGGAAAGAAAAACACAAAAATTCATGACGCCGGTAGCATGGGCTAATTTGACAAAACCAAAGGCGGACTGGTGGTCTCGGCTTCTCCAACCTACAGCTTAAAAAACCTTACTTCTTAACTAAATGGAGATGGAAGTTCTCTTAACATCATCACTCATCTAGAAACGTGCTGTGAAGTCTATATATCAAAAGAGAGATGGCTTGCATATTGGTGAGTTAGATGTAGAGGCATGCCAGGTGAAAGGCCTTTGGTTTTCGATAATGAAATCCACCCGGAATGACGCTCGCATCAAGAAGGTGCTGGACGACAATGTCAAAATCAAGTTAAATGATGGACTGAGTATAAAATTCTGGGAGATAGTTGGGTATGCATCGAGAGCCTACGGGAAAAGTTTCCTAGACTTTTCACCTAAGCATGCAACAAGATGATTACGTAGCAAGTATGGGTACATGGAGAGATGACGATTGGAGGTGGGGAAATGACGTGGAGGTGGGGATTTATTATACCTACGAGAGGGATATGTGGTGAAGGAGCTTCTCAGACTATTCAAACTCAGCTGCCCCGTACTGGTGCACCAGATATATGCACATGGTATGATGGTAATAAGCATGTTATCACTAGGAATATCACGTCCTCACTGCTGCATGACATTCCTACTGACATGTTCGAGAATAGAGGCATCGACTTCAAGAATATTTGGCGCGGTTACTGTAAGCCACGTGTGGAAATGGTGCTTTGGCTTACGGTAATGAGAAGGCTCATGATGACATTCTGTTTGAATGAAATATTGTCACTCTAGGTCAAAGCCTATGTCCATGGTGTAGTAGAGCTATGGGGAGCATAGAGCATGTATATTCTTTTGCCCCCATATCTTTGGTGTCTTGGAAGGGCTATCTTGGTGGTGGAACTTACCCCTTATCCTTAAACCAACTGCGGGAGAGACTTACGTGGCCTGGTTTGTGTTCACTTGGGTAAGAAAGCCAGGCGCATTTGGCGCTCTACACTCTACTATGGAGTTTACCATGTGTGGCAAATGTGAAATAATGTGATCTTCCAAAAAGAAGACCCCTCGAATGAAAATAAATTGATTAGAATAAAACTGGGGGTGTGGAGATGGACTAAAACGTGGTGGAGGGATTTGCCATTATCTAGTGAAAGGTTTATTGGTGCGGTGTCCTTGAAGGAATATGTTTAAACAGCTAGTGTATAGTTAAGTTTGAACTGTGTGCTTTTTTCTTTTATGCTAGCTAGGGCTGTAACCGGACGTGGTGGGTACTCTTTTTCCTCACTGGGTTTTGCTTAGTGGGTTTTAATGAGGCCCGTTCTAAAACCGTCCACTTGGTTTACCAAGAACTTATTTTATTTTAATAAATGGCCTCACGGCCTGAATTATCTAAAAAAAATATAATTATAGGGAGTTAGCACCTATAAACAAGGTTGCTCGTGTATATTTCCTTGCTTTGAGACGAGGTGGTTTCTAGAGGGTTATACTTGAGATGTTTTAGGTCAGGACGCCCATAGATTTTATTTCAATGAGTTCAAGGTACTTAACCATACTTGGCCTTTAATTTCTTTTTTTTTTTCCGGTTTTTTGTTTGATAAGTTATGCTTACACTTACTAATTTATGCAGAAGCGCTTCCGTTGGGATCCTGACCTTGAGAGTGAGGTCTATGAGTTATTTTGCAAGAAGAACAAAAGACGATATTTAGACACACTCTACAAGATGAAGGCTAGGAAAATGAAAAGAAAAGTCAGACATGACGTCTGGCAAGCTTGGGAACAACAGTGGGCGAGTGAGAAGTACAAGAACATCAGCGAGACTAACTCTCGCAACCGTAGGACTGAGCACACACTTGGTGGTGGCTTGTGTACACATTTGTGTGGTTCTCGCACAATAAAGAGAGAGGGTTCTAGTGAGTCTTTTTTATTTCGTAGTGTTTTCATTTAGTTTAATGTTATTAACTCTTACAAATAGATTGAAAATATGATATGTTTATATGTAGTGGGGTTGTAAAGTGTATTTGTGGATATGAGTGAATATGAATGTGAATGCAAGTGTATATGAATCTGAATGCAAGTACGTGTGAATGTGAATGTGAATGTGAATATGAATGTAACTATGAATGCATGCTGTGAGTTGTGATTGTTATCAGATTCTGATTTGTGCTATCTTGGATTGTATATGTGTGAGGAAATGTAAAAAAACAAAGGAGGTTATGTCAAAAAAATTTAAGCCTTGTTTAATCATTATCTAGTTCTGATTGAGCAATCTTGGCTTTTAGTGGGGAAATGTAAAAATATAGGGAGGTTATGTCAAAAAAATTTAAGCCTTGCTTAATTATATCTAATTAAATCAAGTGTTTTTTGGTAGATTAAGAAATATGGTACGGAGCCAGATGCTTACACATTGTTCATACACACTCATTTGAGCAAGGATGAACATGGAAACAGTGTGCTAGTATGCTCCAAGGTTGAGGACACTACTGTAAGTGCTTTAATGTGACTTATTTAAGCAATTGAGCTACATTCAAATTTATTCATTAATGATGAGTATTTATATCAATGTGTTATGATTATGAAACATAAATACGAAGAGTAGTTAGATGCTGCCACTTAGGAGTCAGCACTATAGATGATCCATCTCTGCAGGCCACACCTGTAGACCCTAAAGAAAATTTTTATAAGGCTGTTGAAGGAATTGAGAAAGCGAAGGGTCTACGGTGTGGGCGAGCTAGCACCAAAGTACTTCCCTGACTCATTTCACAAACACCGGCACTAGCTCACGTGCTATCAGCTATGATCAGAGCACATAGAGTCCATAAAGATGGATATTGAGCGGGATCTGCTTCAGAAGCTCGGTGACAATTACAGGGAGCAAATTGGTGCTGAGAAGCGGGAAGTGATCTCAGAAGTCGCACAGCGAGGAGATGTAGGCGATACGGGCGTAGATCTCCCAGATGTTTCCCTTTCACTAGGGTCAGCAGAGTCCGTATGGCGCTCCTGGCGCTAGCTATAGTTAACGGGTGGAAGGGGTCAGTGGGGAGGTCCACGTGGTGTCTTAGGTGATTAGAGTGATCCAGGTGATCACACGGGGTATCATCCAGGGATGGGCATGGTTGGGACCACGGGTATTTAGATAGATGGCATATGAGTCTGTTAGACTTGTTTGCGTTAGACTATGTTCGTATCAAACTTTGATTGTACTATTATGTATTTTTTGTTGATTGAACTAAAGTATGCTTGCATTATACTCTCTTCAGTAAAAATAGTATTTTGTGTTTAATTATAAAGAGTAACTCTTTATGGTATTGCATATTACAGGTGGATTTGAATAAAATGTATTACATGTCAAAATTTACTGGTGAAAATATGTTATAAATCAAAATAATAAATATTTTTTTTTTCATATTCTAGTTAGCAATGGAATAGTGACGAATTTCGTCGCTAACCCATTAACCAGAAATCGCTAATTCCGTCGCAATTTAGTGATGGCAGTTAGAGCTGATCAAACCCAACCTCCCTGACCCGATCCGGCCCAGAAAGCTCGAAAAAGTCAGGGCTTGAAAAATAGGCTGACAAAATGGCGAGTGAAAGCAAAATAATTAAAAAACAATAAAAAATAAACTACTGAATAAAACCCTCACAATATTTATAATAAATATTTTAAAAATATAATATTTTAAATAATATATATATATAATATATATATTTTATGTAATTTTTATATAATATATAAGTTTTTTTTTATAGTTTTTTAATTATTCAATTTTTATGTTAGAACTTCTATTTATTTAAACTTTTATTATTTTTTATAAAAATGAAAAAAACTGGGCCGGACGGGTCAGGTAGCGGCGCAGAGCTAGGAAAAAAACCGGGCTGGCCTGGCCGAAAATAAAAAACCGGGCATGAACATTAGAAACAGCCCGACGGGCCTAAAATTCTTTCCAGGCCCAGCCGGACCCGACCCACCCGCCCTTTGATCAGCTCAAAGGCAGTATTCTGTCTCTATTACTTCGCCCAAAAGTATTAGTGACGACTGATCCGTCGCTAAACGTGAAGTTTAGTGACGGATTAGAGACATATTTGTGTTGCTAAAGGCTTTTTTTAGTAGTGCAATTGTGCACATGAAAATGATCAGTAATGTCAAAGGTAAAATAGTCATTATTTAAGGTCTTTGTGACTTGTGAAGTTTTATCATACCATATGAAGAACGGATTTCCAAATCGGGATGTTCGTGAATTGGAAACTTACATGGGTATGTAATTTTTCCATTTTTATAAAGCCTAGTCAATCATCCCAATGGTTGTACATGTTTTAATTAAGGGAAAATTACATCCCACACCCTGACGTTTGGCGAATTACACACCCCACCCACGAGGTTCAAAAATTACTTTGCCCACCCATGGGTTCCTCTATTTTACATCGACAACTTTTTAATATTGATCATGAAACACCCTAAAATTGCTAGGAATTAATATGTGATATAGATCACTGTTAAAGTTGTAGCTCACTGGGAATTAACTACTGAGAATTAAGTGTTAGGTGTGTCGTCTCCTTATTCAATATCTTTAGATGTTGATCCAATGCTATTACCATCCTATAAAGTAATATCCTTTTATTAGACCATTATGGCCATAAAATAGACAGCAAGTGTAACACCCCTACTACGCACATAACTATACTTGGAATCGCAGCGGAAAATAAACTACTAAACAGTAACTAAACGATTGGTGCTACAATGCCGTCAACCACCCACGTGGCTAACAAGGCTGAATAAATACAATGTACCGGTCTGATGATTAGACTCCGAGCATAGAACTAACAACCATATATATATACACCAACATAATACCGAGTGTTTACAAAATCCTTCACTGTATACCATCACTGTAATCCACCATAACAAGTGTATAATACGCCACGGGAGCACGGCACATCCCGGCAAACATCCAAAAGTACCCCAAAAGTAAGCTACTCTCTAGGACCTAGAGCCACTCTGCCTCTTCGATCCTCATCCTGCAATAAAAATATGGAGCCCCCGAGGGGGTCAGCACCTTTGCTGGTATGGCTAACGCGCAGCCCATCGGCTACCGGGATACGCGCAACCAATTGTCATGATGACATGGTATTTATTTAAGAACACACAACACATACATATACATAGCATAACACAGGTATTGTACACATCATAACACACATCACAAACATACAATTCCTTTTAGGAAGAGAACCAACACAGTTAGTCCCCATTGAGAGCCCAGAGAATGTTGCCACGCTCATACTTAGCTCGTTACATAACTCGTTACCGTCCGGTTAGATTGGACAGTTAACTTAACACAAGTGCCTCAGATATAGTGATCCAAGCACACCGAAACAAAACACATAGTATGCCCCTGTGGCCCGACTGAGTCAGTAAAAGCCTTGGTTAAGCTAAAGGAAGGTTAGAAACCAAATTGGAAACTTAACCATAACATACAGAGAGAATCGAACCGGTTATGACCGATCCCATACTCACAACCCCTCCGTGGCCAACAGACCGGACTCCTCACTTCCCCCTTGTAGCCTTGTTAATCGTTCATCATTGACACAACACACAATTCACAATCATAGGTCAAGTCTTGTAGACCCACACAAGGGAAGAGAGAGTCACACTTAACAACATAATAATATTTACACTGTAAACTCTTTACATGGTTTAATCTTACAAGTCATAAACACCGAAAAACAAACAACACACAAGCCGGTGTAAACCGGTAGGCAACAGCTGCGAAAACCATACCTCGGTCCTTGCCTCGACTGGTTTCCTCCTTGGCAGATTCCTAACACGTTAGTACTCGTTAATTAACGCACTAGCCCATTGTTAACTTATCTACTCACACTTACTAGTTTACTTTTACTTTACACCATGTTACAGCACTTTTCATCCTTTTAATTGCCTTTAAAACCCACCTAACATGTATTATATAACCTTATTATATCATTACTAACCAACTACCATTTTTAGATAACAATTCCCATCTTAAACAATAATTTTGGTCCATACAGTGGCCTGTCCGAACTTGTGTCCGAGCTTCCAAGTTTCGGACACAAGCCGTGATTTTAGACAGAAAACAGACACATGTCCGAACTTGTTCCGGACTTCGGAAGTTCGGACATGAGTCGAGGAAAATCCTAACCAAAATCCATACGTCCGAACATGTGTTCCGGACTTCCCAAGTTCGACACTGTTCGAGGATAATTCCCTAAGAATAACAGGTGCGTCCGAACTTCCAAGTTCGGACGTAGTTCGGACACTACCTATAATCCAGAAAACTGTAAGCGTAACAGGGCATGTCCGAGCTTCCAAGTTCGGACGGAAGTTCGGACTGCCATTATACTCAATTTCTAAGCCTTTAAACACTTACCAATTTCCTCCAAAGCCTCCACTTATAGCATCTTCTCCTTAGGTTCCCAAGTGATGTTTCATGCCTATACTAACATTATGTCAAGATATTCCTTCCACACAACATCATTACTCAAACATCATTTCTTACAACTAAAACTCTCCTTAAGTCATTCTTGAAATCCCTTTTTCCTAAGCTTACACTTCCTCCTTATTTTACCAAAGTTGGCCTAAGCTTTCATCTAAGTCCAAAATGACTTTGGTACATACTAAAACCTCAAGATCATGCCTAAGTCCTTATTACACTCTAGAACACTTCCTAGTTCATCAAATCAATTCCTTTACAACATCTTGAACTCCTTATGCATTTTCTAAATTTCGACATAGTTTCTCCTAGCATTTGTTACACCTTAGCACATTATTTCATCATTAATCATCCTAGAACACTAAAACACCAAGAACACTTTCTTACACAACTTCACCAAATTCACACTACATCACAATATAGTTCATAACTTAAATTGCATGGCACTTAGGCCCTTAAAATGCATGGCTCTTAGGCCCTTAAAGTGCTTAAATCATAAACACTGAATTTCCACAATATATATGCCTTTAACCTGCGATTACATACAACAAGACATATGTTATTTTACTAGTCTCCTTGAGAACATTACTAGGTCATTTACCATGTGCTCTTTAGGTAGTTTTAATAAGCAATTATAGCTCATTTCTCCTAAGGCATTAAACAACATTAAGTTAGTAGATTTACCTCTTTTTCCACCACACTTCCTTCTTGTTTCCTTACAAAACCGTATGGTATTTTGATTCCTTGTCAAGTTCTAAACAATATACAAACATTAAATGAGTATTCAAGCTATAAGCTTCATCTCATTGTAAACCCTAATTTGACATTGTTTCAAAAACATTAATGTAGTTGTTTTACCTTGATCTTTGAAGAGAGTTTGAATATATAACAAGAGAGGACTCCACCTAGTCCATGAAGAGTTGAAATGAAGCTAGAACAAAGTCACACAAAGAGCTATATCAATGTGTATTTTCGGTTAAGGTAAGAACATGGAGGAAACATGATTTTTCTTTGAGATTCCTTACCTAGAAGCAAAGGAGAGTAATAATATGTCAAAATACAAGCTCAAGCTCCTTCAATGGTGGAACACCTTGGCACCGAAATGGAGCCTTGGAGTTTTGAGAAGATAGGAATGAAGAGCTTGATGAGAGGAAGAGATTGGTGGTCTTTGTTTTTGATTTGGACAAGTGAGCTAGATTTAGCAAGTGGTCAAAGTTGGAACTTCCATGGTGGTAGTAGTATTACCGAGAGAGAACAAGGAAGAAGGAAGAAGAGAGGTGGGAAACCGTGTGAATGAAGGAAAGAAATGAGAGTGAAGATAGGATTTGCTTTAAGGAGATATTTATGCTTATAAAGTAAAAAGGTAAGTTAATTAGTTTTCTTTACTTACTTATTATTATCAACTAAGGAGTGGTGAGTCACACACTTATAAAAACCGGCCCCCTTTATTAGTGTGAGGGTGTTTTAGTCTTTGTTTGTCAATTTAATTACTTAATACAACATATGTTATAAACTAGCTTATAAAAAGTACTATTCACCTAAACAAGGCACTTAGAAGTGAAATTTTTGATTTCCCACTAATATAGCCACCCAAATGTGATACTATATAGTACACATATATATTAAGAGTAATGATGGACATTTAGCCATTCAAAACTCATTTACAAGACAATTTTTCAAAAACGTGCTTTAAGACTTCTTAAAGCACATTTTGTGTTTTAACTTGTTTTCAAGCTTGGTTTTCTTTGGTAATTGGTTTAATAAGTTCATTAGTATATAAATGAGGTCTTGGTAAGCTCATTAGGTCTTACTCAAGTTTATCCCAAGCTTAGAGCACATTTTAGCTCTTATTGACTTTAAAGCACATTTGTGTTTCCTTTTGTTTAAATTTGTTTACTAAGGTTTCTAAGACTCTTTTTAGTCTTATTACACCCTATTTAGGTGTTTAAACAACATAACTAGGTTTGGGGTATTTCAATCTACCCCCCTTAAAAGAACTTTGTCCCCAAAGTTCATACTTCCACATAACTTAAACATTAGAACATGAGAACACATATTAACAACACTTCTATATCACATTAACAACATCTTACATCATATCGGACACATGGTCCAAACAACAAAACATCACAACATCATTCAGACTCAGCGGTCTGTAACATTAACAACATGACAACACAACACAGACAATGTATACAAATACATGTCATACACATAACCGAAACGGCTCTACCCCCCTTAAATAGGGGTACGCCCCGTACCCTATACATACAAATACTAAGAAGTAAACAACGACGGGTACTTCGCCTTCATCTTATCTTCCAGCTCCCAAGTGGCCTCCTCAACGTCCTGGTTAGACCAGAGAACCTTCACCAGTCTCACAGACTTATGGCGAGTGTCTCGAGTCTTAGTGTCCAGAATCCGTACCGGAGTCTCCACTGATCGCATGGTCGGCTCTAAAGTTAGCCTTTCAGGCTGAAGCACATGAGACGGATGAGACATATACTTCTTCAACTGGGACACATGAAATACATCATGTACCTTGCCCAGCTCGGCGGGTAAATCAAGTCTATAAGCTACCGGGCCGATCCGCTCCGTCACAACATAAGGCCCCACATATTTGGGCTCAACTTGCCTTCTGGCCAAAACGAAACACTCCCTTCATGGGGGATACTCTCAAAAATACCTGATCGCCCACGGCGAACTCCAGGTCACGTCGGCGCACATCTGCGTACGACTTCTGTCTATCCTGAGCTGCTTTCATATTATCCCTGATCTGGCGAACTTCTGCCTGAACTTGCTCAAGATACTCTGGTCCTATAATGACCGTCTCACTCGACTCATCCCAGCATAATGGCGTGCGGCATGGTCTACCGTACAATGCCTGGAAGGGAGACATCTTGATCGATGCATGATAACTGTTGTTGTAGCTAAACTCGATCAGATGTAACTTATCAATCCAGCTGGTCTGAAAGTCAAGTGCACATGCACGTAGCATATCCTCAAGTGTCTGTATGGTGCGCTCACTCTGACCATCGGTCTGTGGGTGAAACGCCGTGCTCAATTTCAGTTCAGTACCAAGTGCCTCTCGTGTAGACTTCCAATATCTGGATAAGAATCTGGTATCTCTGTCGGATACTATCGTCTTTGGTACACCATGATGTCTAACAATCTCTTTATCGAATAATTCTGCCAATCTTGCCACTTTCCAGGTGTCCTTCATCGGAATGAATCGAGACACCTTGGTCAGTCGGTCAACTACCACCCAAATCATATTCAGACCTCCCCTTGTAGGCGGAAGCCCTACACGAAGTCCATAGATATGTCATGGAACTTCCACTCCGGCACTGGCATTGGCTGCACCATACCACCAGGCCGTCGGTGCTCAAACTTGACCTTCTGACAAGTGAGACACCTCAACACATAGTCATTCACATCCTTTTTCATTCCAGCCCACCAGAATATCTTTTCATACCTTTATACATCTTTGAAGCTCCGGGGTGAATCGAAGTAGTAGAACAGTGGGATTCACTCAATATGCGCTCCTTCAGCTCAGCGCTACTCCTGGGTATACACAATCTGCCATTAAGCCTAATCAGGTCATCATCGTGGAGTCTGAAGTCGTACTTCTGACCCTCGAATGTGCCATCAATAAGCTTCTGTCTAATCTCCATCATGTACTGATCCGTCATCTGAGCACTCCGCACCTCTTCAACCAAGCCAGTATGAGAGACTAGCGAATGGAGAGAGTGTGCTCGGCGACTCAATGCGTCAGCTACCACATTTGCCTTACCCTCTTGTACTGTAAATTGATGTCATAATCATTCAGAAATTCAACCCACCTTCTTTGCCTCATGTTCAACTTTCTGAGTGAACAAGTACTTTAAACTCTTGTGGTCAGAATAGATCGTCACACTTACCCCATACAAGTGATGTCGCCATATCTTCAGTGCGAAGACAATGGCCCCCAATTCTAAGTCGTGGGTAGGGTAGTTCTCCTCATGCTTCTTCAGCTGTCGGGAGGCGTAAGCCACGACCTTCCCGTGTTGCATCAACACACAACCCATACCCCTGCCTGATGCGTCGCAATAGACCTCAAAACCATCTGGACCGTCTGGTAATGTCAGAACCGGTGCAGATGTCAGAGCATCCTTGAGACTCGCGAAAGCCCTCTCACAGTCGACTGTCCACTCGAATGGTGCATCCTTTTCATCAAGGAAGTCATCGGCTTCGAGACACTGGAGAAGTCCTTCACAAATCTCCTATAGTAACCTGCCAGACCGAGGAAGCTCCTGATATCGGTAACTGTCTTCGGCCTAGGCCAGGTGCGCACTGCATCTATCTTTGCCGGATCAACAGCGATCCCGGCCTCAGAAATCACATGTCCAAGGAATGATACTTGGTTCAACCAAAATTCACACTTAGAAAATTTAGCATACACTGATTCTTTCTCAACGTTTGCAATACATCTCTCAGGTGGCTTTCATGCTCACCTCTCGATTTCGAATACACAAGTATGTCATCGATGAAGACTACCACTGATTTGTCCAACTGATCTTGGAACAAACGGTTCATTAAGTCCATGAACTTTGCTGGTGCATTTGACAAGCCAAACGGCATAACGGTGAACTCATATGCCCATACCTAGTTCTGAAAGCTGTCTTTCGATATCACTGTCACGGATGGCAATCTGGTGTATCCGGAACGTAGGTCTATCTTGGAGAATACTGATGCTCCCCTAAGCTGATCAAATAGATCGTCGATGCGTGGTAAAGGGTAACGGTTCTTCACCGTAACAGCATTCAGCTCCCGATAATCAATACATAGGCGGAGGCTACCGTCCTTCTTCTTCACGAAGAGGACCGGCGCTCCCCATGGTGACACTAGGGCGGATAAAGCCCTTGTCGAGTAGGTCTCTCAGCTGCTCCTTGAGCTCTGTCATCTCTGCTGGAGCCATACGGTAAGGTGCTTTCGCAATGGGTCCGGTGCCCGGAACTAGATCAATCTCAAACTCAACCTCTCGTGCTGGCGGCATGCCCGGCAGTTCCTTAGGAAATACATCAGGAAACTCCGACACTACCGGCACATCTGGGCAACTCAGGGTCTCTCTCTATGTCCTGGACATAGCAGAGGTATACATCACTCCCTCGTCGTAACTCGTGATACATAGCCATGGCGGTGATGATCTGTGTCGAAGGCTCCCTGGGCCTCTGGCGGTAAGATATGGTAACCCCAGATGGACTCCGAAGAAGCAGTCGATGCTCGGCACACAGAATTCTGCCCTTGTGCCGCTCCAACCAGTTCATCCCGACAATCACATCAAAGCCTAGTCCGTCGAACTCTATCAAGTCGATCGGAAACTCTTCACCCCTGATTTGAACAATAGCACCTCGGTAGTAGCGGGTACATCGGATCCGCTCTTTCGACGGGAGAGTAACCACGAAGTCTGGCATCTCTTCACCATCTAACCCCAGCCTCTTCGCAAATGATAGCGAAATGAATGTGTGTGAGGCTCCAGAGTCGAACAAGATCGATGCATCCACGCCATTCACTGGAAAGGTACCGGTGAGGATCGTGCCGCTCTTGCCGGCTTCTGCCTTATTGCAGACACTTAGTATACCTCCCGTTCCGAGTGCACAGCCTAATTCATTGGCAAACTAATAAGTATTGGGTAACAACACGGTTTATATGATTCAAACAACTCCACTTTATTCATTAACACACTCCTTTTTACAACATTCATTGGCTTATACTGTCGCCATGATTCACACTTACAACATCCTTAATACATACTGTTTATCACATAATTATACAAGGCTTAAAACTGTCTGAAGGTCAGTTCAAACGTCCGGGTTTCATGTGTGTGGCATTGATCACTGCCGACGGTGCGGTATTCAGTTTGATCTTTCTGATGCCATGGTATAGCATCCTTGATTGCCCACCCATGATTATACATCTCCCGATTTCAGCAGTAGCTTCTTTGCGAGGTCAGCACGCTTCTGCTCGCCATACACAAACACTGCGGTATCACCAATGGACCAAGACACCACGGGTACTCCCTTACTTAGAGACTCGGGTGACTCGTCCTTGTCTTGGTGTATACCTAACCGTCCACCTTTCTGGTAGAAGTTTACAATGCATAAATCTGCTTTTACACTTGGAATTGAATCCGCTTCAACTTGTTGAGCAATTCCCACGGCGTGGTTAACGACCGCATGGAACTCCTCTGGTATACTTGATACTGTTGCTCCATCTTCAGCTCGAACTTCTTGATATGACTTGGTGTAAGGGTTCCAGTCCTTACCCATGCACATCATCTTCAATTGCATCCTTGCTCCGTTCGGGTATTCGGGTGTGTAAAACCCTCCTGGTTTTGCTCCAAGTTCGTCGCATCGTCTGATGATATGGATTTGTGCCTCCGGTGTCAGGTATCCATTTAAGAGTATCATACCTGGCTGGATAACCTGACATTGCTCCAACGGAAAGTCGGTGATGTTGATGGTGGTTTCTTCAGGGTTGGTGTGGGTGGGATTGGATAACATATATTGAAAGTTCCTTTAAGTTTAGAGTACTCTAATTAGGTAAATCTCACATACTTTATTTATTCACTCACATGGTTGTTTATTTAAACTCACTCACACACATGCATGAAATGCGGTATGCAGACACTTATTCATTTAACAATTTAGGCGGTACCTGGTCTAGAAGAGGGCCCTGGCGCCTCAGACCGGTCCACCACATTCAGGGTGGCCTTGTTGGACCCCGACCCCTTCCCCTTCTGGGACTCCGTGTACCTCTGATCTGGGGGTGGCTGGTTCGCCGTCTTCTGGCCATCGGTGGTCGCAGTGGCCTTACCCTTCCATTGCCCCTTGGGCCTGAAGTTCCTACTGTTCGGGTTCTGCCAGCATTCATGGTCGCGGTGACCCATCTTCTTACAGTACCGGCACTGAACATCATTACCCTTGCAGTCCTTGCCGGGGTGGTCGCCGTTGCACCACTTGCAGTAATAGTGGCGCTCCGGTCCAGAGCCCGTGCTAGCTGCTATCACAATACACCATTAATACTTGTTTCACAACTTATTAACATATACTCTAACTTATCACACAGGATTAGACAATTACCCTTAGGTGGGTAAGAACGTAGGGGCTTGGCCGCATACGCATAGGTGAGCTGCAGAGGCTCCTCAGCAGTGGTGGTCTGGGTCTGGCCCTTGCCACCTTGTTGCTGTCCTTTCTGGGACTGGGGGTATGACTTCTTCTTCTTCCCTCCCCACTGCCCTTGCGTGCCTTGGCCCTCGTTCTGAGCCTTGCGCTTGAGCGCACTCTCCTCGTCCCTCAGACGGACGGTGATCTCCACGATAGCAGCGGCATGATAGCACTCCTATATTTAGGGTGTCAGTTATGCCCCGCCAAATAAACTCACACATTAACACATTGTACACACTTATTCACATTACACTGTAAGTTCCTTTACCTGCAAGGTGGTATATCCAGTAGGCCCCATGCCGTAGCGTAGGCGATAGTTCAGTCCGTTGTAGAAACGGTTCACAAGGATCCGGTCTGAGTAACCCAGATCCGGTAGCAGGTGGATAAGTCCGATGAAGGCTGAGTAGTACTCATCTACCGTCATCTTATCCCCTTGTCTCAGGTTGTCCAACTCCAGGCGCTTGGCCTCTTGCACATGTATAGGGTAGTATTTGGCTCGCAGCAGAGCCGTGTACTCCCTCCACTGAAACGTCGGATCAGCAACTCTACCCTCGCGCACAAGCTTCCACCAGTTTTGTGCCGAGCCTTTCAAGTAGTAAGCAGCAAGTCGTACCTTGACCTGCTCAGGTGGTGCTAGGGTTTCGAAGGCGGTCTCCATCTCGGAGATGTATGCCTCGAGCTTACGGGGATCGGTCTCCCCACTGAATGAGGGCGGCCTCAGATCAGCCAACGCCTTGACCCAATTGGTCTCTCGTGGCGGTGGTGGTGGTGGCTGAACTCCAGGCTGTCGCCCTTGCTGTATAGCAGCAACTAAATCGGGTACCAGCTGAGCTACGGCGGCTGCAACTGCCTCAGCCATGGTCTGTGCCGTAGTATCATCACCTGGTCACCCATACTCCAGTACCGCGCCCGCGGCCTCTACCTCGTGGTCTACCTGCCATCTGTTTATATGAACATCTCATTAGCATTATGCTTGCACACTTATCGGTCCAATGGTTATTTCTTCCCGAAAAGGTATCTCCACACTTAGTTAGTGGTCAACCTTTCCAAATATGTTCACTTAGGTATCTGTAGTTAGGTTTCCTAACTCGGTATATCCCTAAGCTCGGTATTCTAGTCATCAGAGCGATACTTCGCTCTGATACCACTTTTTGTAACACCCCTACTACGCACAAACTATACTTGGAATCGCAGCGGAAAATAAACAACTAAACGGTAACTAAACGATTGGTGCTACAATGCCGTCAACCACCCACGTGGCTAACGAGGCTGAATAAATACAAATGTACCGGTCTGATGATCAGACTCCCGAGCATAGAACTAACAACCATATATATACATCAACATAATACCGAGTGTTTACAAAATCCTTCTCTGTATACCATCACTGTAATCCATCATAACGAGTATAATACGCCACGGGAGCACAGGCGCATCCCGGGCAAACATCCAAAAGTACTCCAAAAGTAAACTACTCTCTAGGATCTAGAGCCACTCTGCCTCTTCGATCCTCATCCTGCAATAAAAATATGGAGCCCCCGAGGGGGTCAGCACCTTTGCTGGTATGGCTAACGCGCAGCCCATTGGCTACCGGGATACGCGCAACCAATTGTCATGATGACATGATATTTATTTTAAAACACACAACACATACATATAAAACATAACACAGGTATTGTACACATCATAACACACATCACAAACATACAATTCCTTTTAGGAAGAGAACCAACACAGTTAGTCCCCATTGAGAGCCTAGAGAATGTTGCCACGCTCATACTTAGCTCGTTACATAACTCGTTACCGTCCGGTTAGATTGAACGGTTAACTTAATACAAGGTGCCTCGGATATAGTGATCTAAGCACACCGAAACAAAACACATAGTATGCCCCTGTGGCCCGACGTGAGTCAGTAAAATAGCCTTGGTTAAGCTAAAGGGAAGGTTAGAAACCAAATTGGAAACTTAACCATAACATACAGAGAGAATCGAACCGGTTATGACATCGACTCCCATACTCACACGCGTGGCCGGAACAGACCGGACTCCTCACTTCCCCCGTTAGCCCTTGTTAGTAGTTCATCATTGAACACAACACACAATTCACAATCATAGGTCAAGTCTTGTTAGACCACACAAGGGAAGAGAGAGTCACACTTAACAACATAATAATATTTAACAACTGTAAACTCTTTACATGGTTTAATCTTACAAAGTCATAAACACACAGAAAAACAAACAACACACAAGCCGGTGTAAACCGGTAGGCAACAGACTGCAAGAAAACCATACCTCGGTCCTTGCCTCGACTGGTTTCCACCTTGGAAGATCCTAAACACATTAGTAACGTCGGTTAATTAACGCACTAGTCCATTGTTAACATTATCTACTCAACACTACTAGTTTACTTTTACTTTACACTTGTTACAACTTTTCATCCTTTTAATTGCCTTTAAAACCCACCTAACATGTTATATAACCTATTATATCATTACTAACCAACTACATTTTTAGATAACAATTCCCATCTTAAAACAATAATTTTTGGTCCATATAGTGGCCTGTCCGAACTTGTGTCCGAGCTTCCAAGTTCGGACACAAGCCGTGATTTTAGACAGAAAACAGACACATGTCCGAACTTGTGTCCGGACTTCGGAAGTTCGGACATGAGTCGAGGAAAATCCTAACCAGAAATCCATACGTCCGAACATGTGTCCGGACTTCCCAAGTTCGGACACAGTTCGAGGATAATCCCTAAGAAATAACAGGTGCGTCCGAACTTCCAAGTTCGGACGGTAGTTCGGACACTACCTAAAATCCAGAAAACTGTAAGCGTAACAGGGCATGTCCGAGCTTCCAAGTTCGGACGGAAGTTCGGACGTGCCATTATACTCAATTTCTAAGCCTTTAAACACTTAACCAATTTCCTCCAAAGCCTCCAACACTTATAGTATCTCCCTAGGTTCCCAAGTGATGTTTCATGCCTATACTAACCATTATTCAAGATATTCCTTCCACACAACATCATTACTCAAACATCATTTCTTACAAACTAAAACTCCTTAAGTCATTCTTGAAATCCCTTTTTCCTAAGCTTACACTTCCTCCTTATTTTACCAAAGTTAGCCTAAGCCTTCATCTAAGTCCAAAATGACTTTGGTACATACTAAAACCTCAAGATCATGCCTAAGTCCTTATTACACTCTAGAACACTTCCTAGTTCATCAAAATTCCTTTACAACATCTTGAACTCCTTATGCATTTTCTAAATTTCGACATAGTTTCTCCTAGCATTTGTTACACCTTAGCACATTATTTTCATCATTAATCATCCTAGAACACTAAGAACACCAAGAACACTTTCTTACACAACTTCACCAAATTCACACTACATCACAATATAGTGCATAACTTAAATTGCATGGCACTTAGGCCCTTAAAATGCATGGCTCTTAGGCCCTTAAAGTGCTTAAATCATAAACACTGAATTTCCACAATATATATGCCTTTAACCTGCGATTACATACAACAAGACATATGTTATTTTACTAGTCTCCTTGAGAACATTTACTAGGTCATTTACCATGTGCTCTTTAGGTAGTTTTAATAAGCAATTATAGCTCATTTCTCCTAAGGCATTAAACAACATTAAGTTAGTAGATTTACCTCTTTTTCCACCACACTTCCTTCTTGTTTCCTTACAAAACCGTATGGTATTTTGATTCCTTGTCAAGTTCTAAACAATATACAAACATTAAATGAGTATTCAAGCTATAAGCTTCATCTCATTGTAAACCCTAATTTGACATTGTTTCAAAAACATTAATGTAGTTGTTTTACCTTGATCTTTGAAGAGAGTTTGAATATATAACAAGAGAGGACTCCACCTAGTCCATGAAGAGTTGAAATGAAGCTAGAACAAAGTCACACAAAGAGCTATATCAATGTGTATTTTCGGTTAAGGTAAGAACATGGAGGAAACATGATTTTTCTTTGAGATTCCTTACCTAGAAGCAAAGGAGAGTAATAATATGTCAAAATACAAGCTCAAGCTCCTTCAATGGTGGAACACCTTGGCACCGAAATGGAGCCCTTGGAGTTTTGAGAAGATAGGAATGAAGAGCTTGATGAGAGGAAGAGATTGGTGGTCTTTGTTTTTGATTTGGACAAGTGAGCTAGATTTAGCAAGTGGTCAAAGTTGGAACTTCCATGGTGGTAGTAGTATTACCGAGAGAGAACAAGGAAGAAGGAAGAAGAGAGGTGGGAAACCGTGTGAATGAAGGAAGGAAAGAAATGAGAGTGAAGATAGGATTTGCTTTAAGGAGATATTTATGCTTATAAAGTAAAAAGGTAAGTTAATTAGTTTTCTTTACTTACTTATTATTATCAACTAAGGAGTGGTGAGTCACACACTTATAAAAACCGGCCCCCTTTATTAGTGAGGGGTTTTAGTCTTTGTTTGTCAATTTAATTACTTAATACAACATATGTTATAAACTAGCTTATAAAAAGTACTATTCACCTAAACAAGGCACTTAGAAGTGAAATTTTTGATTTCCCACTAATATAGCCACCCAAATGTGATACTATATAGTACACATATATATTTAAGAGTAATGATGGACATTTAGCCATTCAAAACTCATTTACAAGACAATTTTTCAAAAACGTGCTTTAAGACTTCTTAAAGCACATTTTGTGTTTTAACTTGTTTTCAAGCTTGGTTTTCTTTGGTAATTGGTTTAATATGTTCATTAGTGTATAAATGAGGTCTTGGTAAGCTCATTAGGTCTTACTCAAGTTTATCCCAAGCTTAGAGCACATTTTAGCTCTTATTGACTTTAAAGCACATTTGTGTTTCCTTTTGTTTAAATTTGTTTACTAAGGTTTCTAAGACTCTTTTTAGTCTTATTACACCCTACTTAGGTGTTTAAACAACATAACTAGGTTTGGGGTATTTCATCTATCTTGAGACTTCAAAGGTAATCATCCACCCCATAAAATGTAACTGAGAGTAATCAGACACATTGGTCCGGGACCTTAGGTCCGGACCATGTCCAGGAACAGTACAAAATGTGCTTAAAAAGTTGTTTTATTCAAGGGAATGAATGGGAATGGTTAGGTAATGTTAGTATATGATTGTAAGGGGTTGTTTGGTGACATTTTAAGGTCATTAAGAGTGTGAATAAGTGTGAGAAATAAAGAGAAGTAAACAACTTATGTGATTAAGCTTGAACTACAATGAATAAGTAGTTATTAGTTGGAAAATGTTAGTGAAGGTATGAGTTAGATTTATCAAAAGAAATTAACCACCCGGTTCGATGAATGTTTTAGGGTTCGATTAAGAGGAACTCTGGAGGAGATTAGACAACCGAACGACCAACGGTGAACAGTATAGTGTTCTTGTAGCCTGCTTGCTAATGAGGTGTCCCTCGGCTTGTGTGCTATTTGTTTATGTGTGCGGACTAAACAAGATAAAGCATGCAACTGGAATATTATGTTTGTTGTGTGTTGTGATGCACTAACACAAATTACCTTTGAGAACTTACTAACAATGTTTAGTAAGAATTGTGTGAGAATAAGGAACACTTCTTAATATTAGTTGTTAATAACCGAAAGAGGTTTAACTAACAAACATTGTCTTTGAGGCTTCTACTAACTGGAACTTAGGGGGAGTGAGGAATCCGGAATGGTTCAGTAATGCATGTGTTAAGGGGAGGTCGGTTACCTTTTACTAGTGCCGGCTTCCAAATGAGCTTGTCTTCGGACTCGTCGCCTAGAGTCAACAAACAGACCCGACCACCTTAAATTACAGTTTGAGGTGGGAGGCTAGATTAAGATGGTGTGGTGGGATCTACCTAAATCCCAACTAATTTGAGAATTATTGTTTATTGAACCAGCGCAGTTCTAGGCCGTTGGCTAGGGTTACTTTTCACCACACAAAAATAAACAATGGATGAAGTATAACCGAATCTAATTAAAGAACGGTTGACATGTTTGAGATGAGATCTGAGATGAGAATTGAATGTTCCTCGATTTAAGGAGTTAAAACGCTAACTCACTTACCTAACGAACACTTATTAAGTCATTCAATCATTTTAGTTGTGATTGTTCACATGAATGTGGCTTGTTGTTTAATGCACTTCTTATTTATGTTGTGTATCTAATCAACTTCATGCTATCGACAATTAGTCGTTGTAGCCTCGTTAGCTTGGGGGCTATAAGAGAATCGTACTAGCAAAGGTGCTGACCCCCTCGGGGGCAACTGTTTATTTTGCAGGTGAATGGCAGAAGACGACCGTCCTGAGAGTAGGAACGGGTATAGTACTTCGGGCTGCTTTTACATTTGTTACACAAGCTGTGCATGTACACTCGTTTAGTAAACGGATGAGATGTTAGTATGATGTATTAGGATATGAGATACTCGAATTAAGAAAATGTAATTGGTTAAGGTTTTAGTATACTAATGTTCGGTATATTCGGGTCAATCAGCCCGTAGCTAGATCTTGGAGTATTTAGTAAGCCTAGTTAGTCACGTGGGTGACTAACGGCGGTAATACCAACTGTTGTAAGATTTCCGCTGAAATGTTGATATATATAATTGGAGCTGTACGAGTTATTGTCAGATGAAGAGTTGGGGTGTTACAGTGTGCGTGCTCCTTGACAAACTTGAGATCGGCTTGTGAATAAGTATTGAGAAGAAATCAACAAGCTGCGCACGAAAATTATAAAAGCAATTGAGTACACCATTTAAACTTATCAAAACATGCGCAAATAGTTAAAATCACCAATTCAAACACAAAAGTACTTATAATACGTACTTGAGAAGAAATTTCCAATTCGCTAAGACAGTTGTTACCTCTGTTGAAGATGGAAGTACCGACGATCATGATGATTCTTCTACTGATATAAAAGAGACAGAAGAAGAAAAGCATGATACAAAAGAGACAGAGGCAGATACAGATGAAAGAATGAATGAGAACTCAGAAACAGAGAGCTTGAAGAAATTGGCTAAAAAGTTAAGTGAGGCTGCCACGAAGTAGAGTCCAGTGGAGATTAACGAATTACTGGCCCACTTCATGACCTTGAATGATGAAAACGGTTTTCTAGAATAGTTGTATGAGGAGGAGATGAGGAAACTTAGTTTATTATATGTGATAACCCGTATAATTCATACCTTAGGTTATATCAGTTGCAATGTTTTTCTAAGTTGGATTATTGATTCCTTTGCTATCAGTTGGGACTCCGACGGTATTGTTTTAATTGTCAAGGGCGAGGAGGTCATTCGGTTAATTAATTAAGGTAATTAATTATCTAATTATAAGGAGAAGGGTTCCCTTATTTCCCTTACATCTTCTAATTATTTTCATCACGACAGTTCAATTCAGTCTAATCGTGAGGAGCGTTCTCTATCGTGGTGCTAAGCAGTTTCTCTCTCTTTCTTCTCTCTCGATCTTTCCCCTCTGTTGAAGATTCTGGTCCTACTGCTGCATCAGATTGGTGATCGTGCAGTGTGGTTTCCTCTTCGTTTTCAGGTTGGTATTGCAGAACCGGTCTCCGTTGTATCCTCTGTTCTTGATTCCAGTTTCTGATTGAGGGTTTTTGTTTGTGTTCGAATCGTGGCCGTTGGTTTGCGTGTAAGTTGGGATTCTTCTGCAGAGTAATTCGTCCGGTCTCGATTCCAGGTTTGTGATGCAGAAAGTATAGTTTTGGGAGTTTCCAAGTCTAGGTTTCCTTCGAATGTTTTCTGATTTCTGGGTTGATGTGGAATTCAGTGGCTGTTGGTCTGTATCGGGTTGTTGCTCTGCGTGGATTGTGCCTGCGTTCAGATCGTTGTTCTTCTTCTGCTAATTGAGGAGGGTGGTTACTCGATTCGGTTGGAAGTTCAGCCAGGGGATTTGCAACGGTTCTGTTTTGTGTGTGAATTCTTTGTGATGACTGTTTGGTGCGTTTGGAATGGTTAAAACCCCATGGTTTCCTGTTTTAATGTCTGATTGGTGTGTGTGCTTAATTGGCATTTTAAGGCTTTGATTTGTGTTGTTTTCTGCTCGTTCGTCTTCTGGAAACTGCATTTTTCGCACTGTCCGAACTTCCGTCCGAGCTTTGAAGTTCGGACAGTGCGTTTGCCTTTTTGATTGCGAGTTCGGGGTATGTCCGAACATCGTCCGAACATCGATGTTCGGACACACCCTCAGGTTTCCCTCTGGATAAAGTTCGACCTGTGTCCGAACTTTGAAGTCCGGACACAAGGTCGGACCCTCCGCGTGTTTTCCCGTAAAACCTGTCCGAAATCCGTCCGAACTTGGATGTTCGGACATGCTGAATCCTCTATCTGATTTCAACTCGACTTGTGTCCGAACATTGATGTCCGGACACAAGTTCGGACATTTGGCTTTCTCTGGTTCTGAGTCTCGACTTGTGTCCGAACTCGATGTCCGGACACAAGTTCGGACACCTCTGTTTCAACATAACTTCTCGTTGAACTCCGATTTGAGTGCCGTCTGCGGCATTGGTTTCCTTATGATCTGTGCTACTGATTTATGAGTGTTTTGGCATATTTAAATGCAACTTTGCTTCTGTTAAGCAACCTTTCTGTTTGGGACATTGCACTTTGTTCTGAGCCGTGAATGGCTGGGTCGAGCTATTCCGTGGTATACCATGTAGACGTCGTTCTGAGTGTGGGTCATTCCTTTCTGTTCTGTGGGGTTGACGAACCCTTTGGCTCTTTCGAGTCATTTCTTCGTTGCGAGAGACCTGGTATGGTCTATGGGTCTTCGACCCTTTGAGTGTGTGCATTGTGTTTTGTCCCCTTTCTGTTTAAGTGCTCTGACTGTTGATAATGGGAAACCCCTTGTGTTCCACTCTGCTTCTGTTTCTGAGAGCTTCTGACTATTTGAGAGTTTGTGTATAAGATGTTTATCTTCTCTTCTTCTGATTTCAATTGTTTTTGAGCGACCTGGCTGATGACGGTCGCTGCTTACTGGGCATAGTTGTGTGCTCATTCCCCTATTCTACATTTTGCAGATTGATCAGCGGATCATCCTAAGTTCTGGGGCTATAGTAATTAGCTTTTATGTTTTTCAGTTGATACTCCGAGATGTTGTCGCCTTCGGGCCTTATGCTTTTGACTTGTGTTTTGATTCGGTTTTGTATTTGGGATTTAGTATTTGTTCCGCTGTGTATTGAATATATATTGGTTTACAAGGTTATGTAAACTTCGTTTTGGGCCTTTATTGCGTTTGAGTGTTTTAGAGCCTTGCGTTATTAGGTAGTAATACGCGGCGTGTAGCACCCTTAACTCTTAGGCCGGTTTTAGGGGTGTTCATTTAGTGGTATCAGAGCCAGGTTTCTTTTTTGGTGTCTGTGGGTGGTGTTTGCTTGTCGAGGTTCAGTTGTGACAGTTGTTTGAAGTCTGAGTCAGTTCTGACAAGTTTTGGGATTTGTATATCTCAGAATGGCTCCTCGTAGGACACCAGTGACCCCTCAGGGAGATGCTGCGGATGTAGTGCAGCAGTTTGTGGCGCAGTTGATGCAGACGATGGCTGCAGCTGCTGGGGGAGCTGGTGGAGGAGCTGGTGGTGCTGGCCCAGCAGAGCGAATGCTGTGGGAGGCCGAGTCCGAGCTCTCCAGGAGTTCATGAAGCTTAAGCCTCCATCCTTTGACGGCTGTGGTGACCCTCAGGATGCGAGCCACTGGATTACAGAGGTCGAGGACCTGCTGAGAGTGATGGGGTCGGAGGATGACCAGAAGGTGGACTTCGCGACGTTCCTCTTTAAGGGGGAGGCGAAGGAGTGGGGCGCATGGTGATGGGTAGTAGGCATCCCCAGCCTTGGACCTGGGATCAGTTCTGCTTGGAGTTCAACAAGCAGTTCTATCCGGATGTACAAAGACCAGAAGATCAACGAGTATAACCGGGGCGCAAGGGGAGAGATTGATGTAGAGGTATGTGAGGAAGTTTGTGACGCTGTCGAAGTATGCTCCAGAGCCGGATGAGCACAGGAAGGCTCGTAAGTTCGAGAGCGGTTGAGGCCAGACATCAGGTCGGCGGTGACACCTCTTCGTCACCGGACCTTCAGAGATGTGGCGGATGTCGCCTTGCTGGTAGAGGCGGACATCAGGGGCAGACAGGCTGGTAAGGACCATAAAGGGAAGAGGCGTGCTGAGGAGCCTCAGAAGAAGGAGGCTGCTCCTCCTCAGAAGAAGCAGACCTATGGAGATCGCCGGGGAGCTTCTTCATCTTCGTCAGCTGGGACGAAGTGTGGGTCTTGTGGTCGCTCCCATCCTGGTAGGGAGTGCTACAAGAAGACCGGTGCTTGCTTTAAGTGCGGGTCGATGGAGCACCGGATTGCTCAGTGCCCTCAGGCGTCCAGTAGAGGCTCAGGGGATAGAGGTACCGGCTCAGATTCAGGGGCGAGGTCCGATCAGAAGAAGCCTCAGACTCAGGCCCGGGTTTATGCTATGGCTGGAGAGCGTGATCGAGCGGGTGATCGCGTCATCTCAGGTATTCTCCAGATCCATTCTCGAGACGTGTTTTGTCTGTTTGATTCTGGAGCTACGCATTCCTTTGTCTGCTATGATTTGTTGGATGATCTTGGACTGACTGCTGTGCCTAGTGAGATAGACTTGTGTGTGAGTAGTCCATTAGGTGGGGTTGCCCCTTGTGTGCTGGATTCTGTGTGTAAGGCTTGTCCCATAGTAGTTAGGGACAAGACTTTCTTTGCTGACCTCATCCCGATGCGGATGACCTGTTTTGATGTGATTCTGGGCATGGATTGGCTAGCAGAGCACCATGCCCATATAGATTGTGCAGCGAAGAGGGTGGTGTTCGACTTGCCAGACGGGTCTCGTTTTGCTTTCTCTGGGAATGCAGTTCCATGTGCGCCGGTGATTGTGTCAGCGATGCAGGCAGCCAGTTTCTTGAGGAAGGGCTGCCAGGGCTTCTTATGTTATCTGCCAGAGGTGCGTGAGGGATCTAGCTTGGAGAGCATCCCGATTGTCAGAGAGTTTCCTGAGGTCTTCCAGGACGACGTGCCCGGACTTCCACCAGTGCGAGAGGTGGAGTTCACCATCGATTTAGCGCCAGAGACTCAGCCCATCTCTAGGGCCCCTTACCGTATGAGTCCGGCGGAGTTGAAGGAGCTAAAGGTCCAGCTTCAGGAGCTGTTGGATAAGGGCTTCATACGCCCTAGTGTTTCGCCTTGGGGAGCGCCAGTGCTGTTTGTGAAGAAGAAGGATGGGACCTTCCGTTTATGCATCGACTACAGGGAGCTGAACAAGGTGACCATCAAGAATCGCTATCCCCTTCCGCGCATCGACGATTTGTTTGACCAGTTGGCGGGGGCTACAGTGTTCTCGAAGATAGATCTTCGTTCAGGCTACCATCAGTTGAGGATTAAGGCCGAGGATGTGCCTAAGTCCGCTTTTAGGACTCGTTATGGTCATTACGAGTTCCTAGTCATGCCGTTTGGTTTGACTAATGCTCCATCAGTATTCATGGACATGATGAACCGGGTTTTCAAACCCTATTTGGATCAGTTCGTAGTGGTCTTCATAGATGATATCTTGGTGTACTCCAGGAGCGCAGAGGAGCATGAGGAGCATCTGAGGATTGTTTTGCAACGCTGAAGGATCGTGAGCTGTATGCTAAGTTGAAGAAGTGTGACTTCTGGCTTGACCGCGTAGTATTCTTGGGACATGTGGTCTCGAAGGACGGTATCTCAGTGGATCCTGAGAAGGTTAGAGCTGTGATGGAGTGGGCGAGGCCCACGAATGTTGCTGAGATTCGCAGTTTCCTTGGGTTAGCTCTACAGGAAGTTCGTTGAGGGGTTCTCTAAGATCGTATCCCCGCTGACCCGTCTGTTGAGGAAGGAGATCAAGTATGAGTGGAGCGAGGCTTGCGAGCAGAGTTTCCAGGAGATTAAGAAGAGATTGACGACGGCACCGATTCTGACATTGCCTTCTGGGACTGAGGGATTCGAAGTCTTCTGTGATGCGTCCCATAAGGGACTGGGATGTGTTTTGATGCAGCAGGGTAAGGTAGTGGCTTATGGCTCCCGACAGCTTAAGCCCTATGAGAAGAACTACCCTACCCACGATCTGGAGCTGGCAGCTGTAGTGTTCGCGCTGAAGATTTGGAGACATTATTTATATGGAGCGTCGTGTAAGGTTTACACTGACCACAAGAGCCTCAAGTATTTGTTCACTCAGAAGGAGCTGAACTTGAGACAGAGGAGGTGGTTGGAGCTACTTCATGACTATGATTTAGAGATCCTCTACCACCCGGGTAGAGCGAATGTTGTGGCAGATGCCTTGAGCCGGAGAGGTGCTTCGGGTGTAGCTTGTGCCTTGTCAGGAGTTCAGAGGTCCACCTTAGAGCTGCAGCGTATGGGTGTTTGGGTAGTCAGACCAGCCAGTGCCAGTGTGATAGCAGCGCTTCAGGTGCAGTCTTCGTTGGTCGACAGGATCCGGGTTGGTCAGGAGGCAGATTCAGCTTTGTGTCGATCAGAGAGGGGCTGTCTTCAGCAGAGTTCAGACTTCAGTGTCTCCAGTGATGGTGTCTGCGTTTCAGAGGCCGTGTTGTGTGCCAGACGATGCAGTGCTGCGCAGAGAGATCCTTCAGGAGGCTCATGGAGCGCCATATTCAGTTCACCCAGGAGGGGTGAAGATGTATCGAGACCTCAGAGAGTCATTCTGGTGGTCTGGGATGAAGCGTGATATCTCAGAGTTTGTCTCGAAGTGTCAGACCTGTCAGCAGATTAAGGCTGAGCATCAGAGGCCAGCGGGTTTGCTTCAGCCCCTTCCCATTCCTGAGTGGAAGTGGGAGAGTGTGGGGATGGATTTCGTCATGGGTTTGCCCAGGACTCCTTCGGGTTGTGATGCTGTTTGGGTGATAGTTGATCGTCTGACGAAGTCTGCTCATTTTCTGCCGGTGAAGAAGACCTTCAGTCTGGAGCGCCTAGCTCGTTTATATCTCGATGAGATAGTGAGGCTTCACGGTGTGCCTTCTACTATTGTGTCTGATCGTGACCCTCGTTTTGTTTCGAGATTTTGGCGCAGTTTGCATAAGGCCTTGGGTACGAATTTAGCGTTCAGTTCAGCTTACCATCCTCAGTCGGATGGCCAGACGAGAGGACTAATCAGATTTTGGAGGACATGCTTCGTGCATGTGTCCTGGACTTTGGTGGTAGCTGGGAGCAGCATGTGACTCTGATTGAGTTCGCCTACAACAACAGCTTTCAGGCGAGCATTGGTATGGCTCCGTTTGAAGCGTTGTACGGTAGGAGGTGCAGGTCACCCATCTGTTGGGATGACCTGAAGGAGAGGGTCTTGGTTGGACCCGAGCTTGTGCAGGGAGCAGTAGAGAAGATCAGGACGATTCGGGAACGTTTGCTGTTGCTCAGAGCAGACAGAAGTGCTATGCAGATCAGAGGCGCAGGCCGCTTGAGTTCGATGTTGGTGATCATGTCTATCTGCGAGTGTCGCCGGTCAGAGGTGGTCCGGTTTGGGAAGCGTGGAAAGCTTAGCCCAAGGTTCGTTGGACCGTTTGAGATTCTGGAGAGGATTGGCCCTGTGGCTTACCGTTTGGCTTTGCCACCTGCTTTGTCTGCTGTCCACGGAGTTTTCCATGTGTCTATGTTGAGGAAGTATCTGCATGATCCGTCTCACGTGATCGACTACAGCCAGCTTCAGCTGAGAGAGGATTGCAGTTTCGAGGCGGTGCCTACTCGCATTTAGCCAGGGACGTCCGTCAGCTTCGTAGTAAGACCCTGCCTATGGTGAAGGTCCAGTGGTCAGATCAGTTAGAGAGTGAAGCTACTGGGAGCTCGAAGATGAGCTGCGTGCCAAGTATCCCTCCTGTTCGAGCAGTAAGGTGAGTTAATCTCGAGGACGAGATTCTTTTAAGGGGGAGGTGATGTTATAACCCGCATAATTCATACCTTATGTTATATCAGTTGCAATATTGTTCTAAGTTGGATTATTATTCCTTGCTATCAGTTGGACTCCGACGGTATTGTTTTAATTGTCAAGGGCGAGGAGGTCATTCGGTTAATTAATTAAGGTAATTAATTATCTATTTATAAGGAGAAGGGTTCCTTATTTTCCCTTACATCTTCTAATTATTTTCATCACGACAGTTCAATTCAGTCTAATCGTGAGGAGCGTTCTCTATCGTGGTGCTAAGCAGTTTCTCTCTCTTTTCCTTCTCTCTCGATCTTTCCCCTCTGTTGAAGATTCTGGTTCTACTGCTGCAATCAGATTGGTGATCTCCGTTGCAGTGTGGTTTCCTCTTCGTTTTCAGGTTGGTATTGCAGAACCGGTCTCCGTTGTATCCTCTGTTCTTGATTCCAGTTTCTGATTGAGGGTTTTTGTTTTGTTCGAATCAGTGGCCGTTGGTTGCGTGTAAGTTGGGATTCTTCTGCAGAGTAATTCGTCCGGTCTCGATTCCAGGTTTGTGATGCAGAAAGTTATACAGTTTTGGGAGTTTCCAAGTCTAGGTTTCCTTCGAATGTTTTCTGATTTCTGGGCTTGATTGTGGAATTCAGTGGCTGTTGGTCTGTATCGGATTGTTGCTCTGCGTGGATTGTGCCTGCGGTTCAGATCGTTGTTCTTCTTCTGCTAATTGAGGTAGGTGGTTACTCGATTCGGTTTGGAAGTTCAGCCATGGGGATTGCAACGGTTCTGTTTTGTGTGAATTCTGTTTGTGATGTCTGTTTGGTTGCGTTTTGGAATGGTTAAAACCCCATGGTTTCCTGTTTTAATGTCTGATTTGGTGTGTGTGCTTAATTGGCATTTTAAGGCTTTGATTTGTGTTGTTTTTCTGCTCTGTTCGTCTTCTGGAAACTGCATTTTTCGCACTGTCCGAACTTCCGCCGAGCATTGAAGTTCGGACAGTGCGTTTCTGCCTTTCTGATTTGCGAGTTCGGGGTATGTCCGAACATCTGTCCGAACATAGATGTTCGGACACACCTCTGTTTTCAACATAACTTCTTCGTTTGAACTCCGATTTGAGTGCCGTCTGCGGCATTGGTTTCCTTATGATCTGTGCTACTGATTTATGAGCGTTTTGGCATATTTAAATGCAACTTTGCTTCTGATTAAGCAACCTTTCTGTTTTGGGACATTGCACCTTGTTTCTGAGCCGTGAATGGCTGGGTCGAGCTATTCCGTGGTATACCATGTAGACGTCGTTCTGAGTGTGGGTCATTCCCTTTCTGTTCTGTGGGGTTGACGAACCCTTTGACTCTTTAGTCATTTCTGCGTTGCCGAGAGGCCTGGTATGGTCTATGGGTCTTCGACCCTTCTGAGTGTGCATTGTGTTTTGTCCCCTTCTGTTTAAGTGCTCTGGCTGTTTCTGAAATGGGAACCCTTGAGTTCCACTCTGCTTCTGTTTCTGAAAGCTTCTGACTATTTGAGAATTGTGTATAAGATGTTTATCTTCTCTTCTTCTGATTTCAATTGTTTTGAGCGACCTTGCTGATGACGGTCGCTGCTTACTGGGCATAGTTGTGTGCTCATTCCCCTACTTCTAACTTTTTGCAGATTGATCAGCGAGGATCATCTTGAGTTCTGGAGCTGTAGTGTTTAGCTCATTTGACTGTTTAAACTTTTGTTATGACGTTGTAGCCTTCGGGCCTTCCTCTGCTTTGAGTTTCTGTTTCGGATATGTATTTTGAATCCGTTTACTTCCGCTGTATTTGGATACTTTGGTTTACAATGTTAAGTGAACTCTGTTTTGGGCCTTTATTGTTTTTGATCGTTTAGAGCCTTGCGTTATTGGTAGTAATACGCGGCGTGTAATACCCTTAACTCTTAGGCCGGTTTTAGGGGTGTTACAATACCCCTTCAGGCTGCTGTCCCGTGTTCCTGTCGCTTCTCTTTTTCCTCTCCATTGCACTAGTAGTGCTTCCCGTTTTGTTGGTATGGTGGGGTTACATCGACGGCGTAGCATGTCGACCCAAGTTGCCTGTAAAAATCATCCTCCTATAGGTAGGATTCCATAGGCAATGCCTTTAATATACTGTGCTCCAATCATAACCTTCAAGTCTTGAAAGGCCATTGTATAACCAGGTTTTTCCCTCATTAATTATATAACATTTAGTAACTGCCAGATCGGATTTCCCTAGTAAGAGAAGGCTTCTCATCTCTCTGGTGTTCCTTCCCCGAGTTTTAAAACTAGGGATGCGGAGGGCGGGTACAGATATTGTAGGTATCTAGTAAACACTGGAAATCCTAACTACCGCACCTCTCGCACTATCTCTTAACCCTTAACCCAAAGACTACTATTCCTAACTCGGTAATTTCTAGTCATCAGAGCGTAACTACGCTCTGATACTACTTTTTGTAACACCCTAACTACTAATCATATACTTACCATTTAATATTCCCCGTCGTCTTCATTGAAATCACAGCGGAATATCAAATCTTCTATGGTGTTACCGCCCTCACTCACCCACGTGACTGACAAAGCGTATTCAACTTCCTTGTTACGATCTAACTAACTGGATAATTCCCCGAGTTAATATACAACATAAACCATAATCCACAATTTATACCTAGTTTAATACAAACAAATCTGAATACAAGTTTCGTCCATTCTTATCTACATATGTACATACACTACCCAGGTAAACCAAGTCCGAAATAAATAAAAGGACTTCTACCCCGTCATACTTTCGAGTGGGTAACCACTTCGGTTGTGTACCTGTAAAATAAATGGTAGGCCCCAAAGGGCTCAGCACCTTTGCTGGTATGATAATGTGCATTCCATAAGCTACCGGGTCACACACAACTGATTGGTCAAGAGCATGCAGTTGATTTATTGCAACAATATATATAAGTATTGTAAACACACAACATACAATAAGTCTCACAATATCCAATCAACAATCCAATACAACCATCAAACAAGAGTGCAATATCAAAATAAGTGAGTCAGTTCTCTGTTCAACCTAGGTCTCGTGATTATATTTGGTATCTCGAATGCGACCTCAATAAACTTTTCTCGGACGATCCGCACGATGGGATTGTCACTTTTCAAGTCTAAATCAAGATATATTTTCGGGTATTTATGAACCCTAATAAGCGAGTATCAAACCCTTAAATTGCATGGCCGTCAGTGTGACGCATGACTAGTCGGGTATTATTTGAACCCTACTGAATGAGTGTTAAACTACCGAATTGCATGACTGTCAATGTGACGTATGACTAACCGGGTATTACTTGAACCCTATTGAATAAGTGTCAAACTACCAAACGGCATGACCGTTAGCATGACTCATGACTAACCAAATCCCACGTCAGTGAGTAGAAGTCAAACACCCTTAGCCAACCTCTGGGCTACTGGATAATAATTTGTGGACTCCGGATCTGATACAGATACCGTCCTCCATCCAATACGCTACGCTTAGCCGGTACCATCGGATTTCCTCTTGACCCCCAATAACCAAGTTAGTTAGAAGTGTCAAATGTTAGTTCGAGTCATCACAGTGTCAGATGTCGAATAAGTATTCAAAGGAGGTTAGCGGGAAATTCCCGAATCCATTTGTCATTAGATTTAATCTTTTCTCAATCCTCTAGGTATCGTTCAACCACATCCACATTCCTCTGTGTGTCTAATTCTACTCTAAGTTATAGTTATTTAATACGACACACAAGTGTTCAAGCCAAACAAATAATCAAACACAAAATAATATAATAGTTCGTTTCCATGCATTTATCTTAGGTCGTTTCAAACAACAAATGGCACATAAGCCGATGTAACTCGGTTGCACACAAGCTGCAAGAAACCATCCCGTACACCGAAGAAGGAGCTCGTCTAGTCCGGATGTTGTTCAGACTACCATCCCCACTATCTCGATCCTATAAATGGATTACCGAGAGCGTTAAGTATTTATCGCTCTCTTTACAATGGTCTCTCTTAATCAAACTTCCAACTATATACACATGCGTATATTAATATATAAGTTCTCACAAGTCATAATATTATTTAATAACATCATCTCGGTTCTACAAATACATTCCAAGCTTTATAATTAAACTTGACTCATTGTATCATCCCAATCTCAAATTAATTGTCCCAAAGTCCCAATCCTTTGATTATATATATATATATACTCCCTTAGGATTAAATGTCATACTAAGTGTCTTTTATCCAATTAACCTTGGTGAATTCATATAAGCACGCCTGCTCTTGTAATTGTTATTGTTATTAATAACCTTATAACAAACCTCTATTCACTCCAACCTTATAATACAATCACCATTATATAATTCCAAACCTTTAGATCAATTGTTCCAATCCTCCCATTATATAGATATCTATGTATCTATATATATATATTCATGAGTTTGCTATCATAAGTTTCAAGCCACTCATACATTACATTAATCATTTTGACTTATAATGTAATCCTTACTATATGCATATTCATATAAAGTATGTTCCCATAAATTTAATGTTACACGAATGTATACATTTATATCCTCCTAAATTTCTAAGTTCTTTACGTTCTAAACCTCTAGCTACATATACGTACTTATACATATATATATATATATATATATATATAGTCTCATCGATCCCAATGTTAACCCATTATATACCTATATATTTCCATCTAAGTTCTCATATAATTAATATCAACCTTATTACTTAACAATTAATATAATTTTATAACCTTATTACTTAACAATTAATACAAGTTTATGGAATAATTCCTTAATCCTTTTAACCTATCAATTGATCCCTTAATAAAATTCATTGATCTTCTTTACAACTTACTAATTTAGTACCTAATCATTCGAAGTTGGCCCAATCCAATATTCTAATTCTATCCACTTCAAGCCTTGGTTTAAGCCCTTTATAAAGTTCTGGTCAATGGGCTAGAAGCCCAACTTGACTAACGTCCAAATCAATTAGGCAGCCCAACTTGATCTGTCTTTTATTATTTTTGTGGACTATTCCTTTAAGCCCAATTCCATTTTTACTATTTGATTTCTTTAAGCCCAATTTAGTTTAACTAACCCAAAATCAATTTTGACCTAATAAAAATTCTCAAATCAATTTGAATTCAGTTCCTAATTCTAACCAACCCCCATTTTTGACGAAATTCTAATTGTGACCATATTAACCAATTTCAATTTAATTTTGAAACCCTATTTCAGTTTTTTGAACTTTCCAGAATGAATAAATCGCCACCAAAATTTTCAAATTCAAATTTCCACCCCAAATTTATTATATTTACAATTTGACCCTAAATTTCTATAATTTATGCTTTTACCCCCAATTTCCGAAATCACTATTTCACCCTCAATTTTTCAAATATTATAATTTTACCCCAATTCTTCCAGAATTCCAATTTTACCTCCAACTTGATTTTTTGTAACCCTACTTTCAATTCTGAAAGCCCTAATTGTGTTTTAAGCCTAAATTTACCTGAACTCCAATTTCACACCAATTTAAACCCAACTTTTCAAATTACCAAAAACCCTGGGTATGATCAAGTCAAAATCCCCAACTTCCTCGTTAAGTTCGAACCCTTTAACCCTAATCTTCCAATTAAACCCCAAATTAGATTCCAAGTTCGAATTAACTAGCACCTACATTTAAACAAATTTTTGCAATGTGCAAAACACCCAAGTTCACAAGATTTCAAACGTTGATAAATAATAATACCAACCTAATTTTTTGGCTAACAGAACCAGTAAAGGAATCAACCACTACACTAACTTTTGAACACATTACAATCACCAACATCATCAATTTCGGCACCATCAAAATCTTCGACTAGAACCCAATTTTCCAGTCGATTAAACCCCCAAACCAAGCCTAAAATTCAGATTCACAAAAACTTAAAGTAAACCTTATATTCGAACACAAAAACCCAAGCTTAATCTCACAGGTTTATGTTCATAGTTGAGTCATTTTCGGTTTTCACAAGCTTCTCCACTAACCCACGTTTTACAAAAAACAAAATCAGACAAAACTTGGTAAAGTTGAAGGTTAGAACCTTCCACTTTTATGCTCCCAAGAAATGGATTTCTAGCTTCCAGACTTTTGTCATCTTCAGTTTGGGTCTTCTCCCATGTTTTAAGGGTTTGTTCACATTTTTTCTCAGATCTAGCCGAAGAGCCACGTTTGGTTCCCAAGCTCGAGCGGAGAGAAAGAAGAAGAAGGATAGGTTAGGTTTTGTTTGGGTTTCCGGAAGTAAAAGAAATGCCAGAGAGGGAAGAAAAATGTGGCCATTACCTCCTGTTTGGATTCAGACCGGCAAACACAAGAAGAGAATCAAGTCATCTAAAATGTTCCTCGTTCCGCCGGTTTCACTCCAGTGTCGAGGGAAGAGAGAAATCGAACAAAGGCGTGAGCATGTTCCTTGTTCTTTGCCAGTTAAGGTTGAGATTTACCGTGACTTAGAGAAGAATCGAGAGAGGGCGATGGCAGTATGTTCCTCGTTCGCCTAGGGCTCTACCAGTTAGGGTTGGATTGAAGAAAGGAAGACGGGAGAAGAAGAAATGAATCGGTAGATGTTTGTTCCTTGTTTTCATTAGGGTTATAATTTACCGTCAGAGAAAGAGAGATTGGGCTGACTGGGTTAGTTTAGTTAGTGTTTTTTTTTTGTAGTGGCTTATACATTACCGAGAGTATAGAAATGATGTTGGGGGGGGGGGGGGGGTCGGCCCATTTACTATTATATATACAGATATAGATATATTTTAAATGTTACATACATAATTACATACATAATGTCATTTTTAGCTCGTTTCTTGTCCGTTTTTCGTGCTGTTCGCGACACGTTGTCCTGTTTAACGAGACAGACCTTTTATGATTCAAAATCTATATTTTCAAACAATAATTATTATTGTTATCTATAAATTCCATTAATTAGTATTTAATTTCTAATTGGCTTGCGTTTTGCCATTTTAGGTGAAAACGCGACGTCTTTCATTATGATTTCTTAACCAATTTTCCAATGCCTCTAAAAATTACCTAAATAATCTTATATGGTGTCTAAGACTTCGTTTATCACTTCTAAAATATTTGTGACACGTTTTTTGATGTAAAAATGATTAATTATATTTTCGTTTATATTTCTTTTCTAAACCTCTTCAATGTCGTTTTAGGGCCCGATAATGTTTCCTAATGACTTCTTAGGGTTTATTTAAATATTATATTTGAAACACCCCTGAATATTTACTCACATAAAATCATAAACGCGAGGAGACTATCCGAAAACAACGCGTTATATAATTCGGACATAAAGTAATTTATGAACAATTATATTTAGCAACGTTATATGTTAATATAGTCGTGCTTATATATGTCCGAATACGAGAGTACATGTACATAACGTTATGATATTATAACGTTGTAAATAATAAATAGTAACGTTGCATAACATCGTAACGTTGTAATATAAATGATAACGTCGCATAACTTGGTGACAACTAAATAAATAAATATAACGCGGTATATTATATAGTCTTACATATAAATGAGCAAGTTTAGCTTATACAAAAAAAAAAGAGAAAGAAAAAAGAGCAAGGACGCTCCTGCTGAGGTTCGAACCCGAGACCTCCCATACCTTCCCCGAGTGCTTAACCAGGTGCTGCGTTTAAATTCAGTAATAACCTGCACTCCTAAACACAAAAGTACCCGAAACACACGATACTTGCTGTTAGACAGATACGCCACTCCTGACTTCTTTTGATCAGTGCCACAGCCATGCGGTTCACATGCGCCCACCTAAATTCCACTCCGTCTCTTCCTATAAGTTCTCATCGTGCAACAGAATATTCAGTTTTCCTCATTCCCACGCAAGTCACTTTTGTTGCTTTTCGAACCAACGTCCCCTTTCCTTCTCGTGTTGGTGAGTTCAAAATTTGAGCCAAACAACATTGCATTGTCTCCCTGCATGCTCTTTCTGTCACCTCCCGATGCGCGCAAGACAGAGCATGGTAACCATTCCACTCTTGCTCAGTTCCAACTCAAGATCCCAGTATTTTCGCGCAGGAGGAACTTCAAAAGCTGAGTCATGAAACCAGGAAAAGAAGAAGAGAAACCTTAATCGGTGACTCATCCCTTCATTCTTCCACTCATAATCCCACTCTTCCTGAGGTGCACGAAGTGCTGTGCTGTTGATGTCGTAAACAAAAAGAGAACCAGGAGCAAGGTCACCAGATTCTGGATTCTAACTAGTTGCTTTTGAGTGACTCAAGACCTGAAGTTCCACTTTGCATCCAAGGGTTGGCCAAGGAGGATCTGTCAAGTTACTCAACTGGTGAGTATTCCAGAACCGGTTTCAAACTCAGAAAAAACAAAAAAAAAACACAAATCTGTAAAGTCCAGTTTCTGTTACATTTACAGCTTTTGTATAATTAGCTTCCAGAGGCGATAAAGGGAATGCATGGGCTAAATAAGAAACCTAACAAAGTAACTAGGCAACCTGGGGCAAAGCTAGAAAGAAATGCGAGAACAAACAGAAGAAGAAAAGAAAAGAGAGAAACCAGTTATTCAGTTCCCAGTGTTCCTTTTTACAATCCTTATTCTCAGTTCTGTAACAGCAAGTTGCTGTAAGGTTAATCGAGTTGTTTGGTTGTTTCTGAGATTAAAACATAGCTTGAACTCGTGATTAGACAAGTGAGTATTTAGGAGTAAATGGAAAGTTAGGTTAAGTAACAGAAAAAGAAGAAGAAAACTATTTCTGCTTTTCAGTTTCAGTTTCGGTTTTTCTTCAGTTCTGAGGTTGTGCAAAGAACTCAGAGGCAGGTCCCTTGCTGTCTTAAGTTTGTTTTGGGGTTTTAAAACACTGATAAGACATCTGGGTGGAAACAAAAGAGCAAAAAAAAAAAAACAGATCTGCTCTATAGCAGAAGAAACAGATAACAGAACACTAAGTGCATCAGTTTTTCAGGTTTTAAGTTCAGGTCTTGCTTCAGTTTTTTTTGTCCAGTACGGTTCTTGATGTACCAGTGTTGTTAACCATGTTTCTTTTGTTGTGTTGTTGAGTTTATAAACTTCCTAGAACACCTAAATAACTGAGTCGGTAATTATAGTGGGTTAAGAAAGGACTAAAGGCATGGCTAATGAGGGGAATTAAGTCTGTTCACACCTTGGGAAGTAAAAGAATCGATGTAACACAAGAAAAAGGGAGGATATCAGTTTTTGTTTCAGTTCTGTTTCTGCTCAGTATATTTAACACAGAGGTGAAATTAACAGAGTTGCTATGGGTTGTTTTGAGTTTGAGCCTGGGTAAAACACTCAACCACATAACCCAACAGAGGGGAGGAGTTAACAGTCATGACAGATTCGAGAACAGAAAAGAAAAACCAGTTTCAGTTTTTGCATCCTTATCAGTTTCTGATTCTTAGTTGCAGGTTGTGTAAGAAGTTCTGTGACTTCAGCTTACTGCCTGGGGTTGCCTTAATGATAAAACGGTATCAAAGCACATAATTAAGTAGGTGAACGAGTTGGGGGGGAATCAGAAGATAGTCTAAAAGAACAGCAGAAAACAATAGCAGAAAGTTATACATCAGTTTAGTCTTTCAGTTCTGCGGTTTGCTGATTTTGTTTACTAACTTTTCAGAGATATAATGAAGAGTGTATTGGTTGGATAATAAGCTTAAACCTAGCTAACACAATAGACAAAGTATGAATAAGTTGGAAAATCTGATTCGAGAGAGCAAACCAGAAGTGAAACAGAAGAGGAAAAAGAATGTCAGTTTCAGTGTCTCAACTTTTGAAATTTCTGTTTCTGTTATCAGTTGAGCCTAGTTCATAAGTTTCAGTTTGAACAATTTAGCTGGGGTTTTATTTAAAGTTTCAAGCTTTAATAAACATTAACTAAGTGGGCAGAACAACATCAGGAAACAGACTGAGAATAACATAAGAGCGATGCGTGTATCAGGATGGATTTCAGGATGTTCTTAATTCAGTTTGGGATTTCACCTCAGTAGTGTTAATTTACTACCTGGGTTGTCTTAGAGTGGGAACTGTGTTAGAATACACAATTGGGTAACTAAACCAGTTAGAGGAAACTAAGAAATGAGTTAAATCACAGAAACAAAATAACAGAAAAAGGGTTACATCAGTGAGTGATATCAGTTTCAAGTTTTTAAGTTCTGGGTAGAAGACCTTCTGGAGTGTAGTCCTTATTGCTGGGGTGATTTTAAGGTTAAAACTGCACTAATTTACTTAACTAAGTGTCTAGACAATCTAGGGGAACTGGGAATCCAATTCGTGAGCAAACAGAATGATAGAAGCTCAGATTCATGTCTCAGCTTTGCATTTTTAATTCAGTCTCTATATAAAAGAAATTCCATGGAACTATCAGTGCGTTTCAGGTTGTTTTTAAGTCTAAAAGCCTGGTTAAAACGTGTAACTAAGTGACTAAATAAATTGGGGGAATGGAGGTCAACTCGTGAATCAGAAAGTGGTATCAGAGCGTAGTTGCGCTCTGATGACTGGAACAGAGGAGTACCGAGTATAGGAAAACCTAAATTTGAGAAACGGGGGTTACGGGTTAGTTTGTGAGGCTCGTTAGTTAGGGTCCATTTCAATCCGTAGGAAAACGCTGGAGAGGTAGAAAGCCTCCTCATACTCGGGAAAACCCGATCTGGCGTTTACACATGGCATATAACCAATCCGGTAAAGAAAACTATGTACCCCTATCTTTTCATCGAAGTTCGACTTAGTGTAGGGTACGGGGGCGTACCCCTCTTTTAAGGGGGGTAAGCGCGCTTTGTTTTGTATGTGTGTTGATTTATTATGATGTATTCCTACAACCACTCGTGGTTGGTTGGTAGGTTTGTGTGTTTGGATTGTGTATGAAAATGTTATGTACGCCATGGATGAATGAATGTCGTGTGCCTTGGTTTGCACTTTAGCATGTTATACCCATTGCTAGCTTCTTGGTCTACTATGAGAACTGGTGTGAAGCCACTGATGTGGCACGGTGCTTAGAAACACCGAGCATTTTAATTATGGACTTAATTCTTTGGGTATCGTGAATGAGTGCGGGACTGGATCCCTAAGATTACTAGGAGTGGAAAATATAAGTTAAGGAAGTAAGACTTCGGGACGAAGTCTCTTTTAAGGGGGGTAAGTTGAAACACCCCTGAATATTTACTCACATAAAATCATAAACGCGAGGAGACTATCCGAAAACAACGCGTTATATAATTCGGACATAAAGTAATTTATGAACAATTAAATTTAGCAACGTTATATGTTAATATAGTCGTGCTTATATATGTCCGAATACGAGAGTACATGTACATAACGTTATGATATTATAACGTTGTAAATAATAAATAGTAACGTTGCATAACATCGTAACGTTGTAATATAAATGATAACGTCGCATAACTTGGTGACAACTAAATAAATAAATATAACGCGGTATATTATATAGTCTTACATATATAAATGAGCAAGTTTAGCTTATACAAAAAAAAGAGAAATAAAAAGGAGCAAGGACGCTCCTGCTGAGGTTCGAACCCGAGACCTCCCGTACCTTCCCGAGTGCTTAACCAGGTGAGCTGCGTTTAAATTCAGTAATAACCTGCACTCCTAAACACAAAAGTAATAGAAACGACTAGCTTGTTCTCTGTTACCGACAGATACGCAGCACTCCCTCCTGACTTCTTTTGATCAGTGCCACAGCCATGCGGTTCACATGCGCCCACCTAAATTCCACTCCGTCTCTTCCTATAAGTTCTCATCGTGCAACAGAATATTAAGTTTTCCTCATTCCCACGCAAGTCACTTTTGTTGCTTTTCGAACCAACGTCCCCTTTCCTTCTCGTGTTGGTGAGTTCAAAATTTTGAGCCAAACAACATTGCATTGTCTCCCTGCATGCTCTTTCTGTCACTCCCGATGCGCGCAAGACAGAGCATGGTAACCATTCCACTCTTGCTCAGTTCCAACTCAAGATCCCAGTATTTTCGCGCAGGAACTTCAAAAGCTGAGTCATGAAACCAGGAAAAGAAGAAGAGAGAAACCTTAATCGGTGACTCATCCCTTCATTCTTCCACTCATAATCCCACTCTTCCTGAGGTGCATGAAGTGCTACTGTTTGATGTCGTTAAAAAAAAGAGAACCAGGAGCAAGGTCACCAGATTCTGGATTCTAACTAGTTGCTTTTGAGTGACTCAAGACCTGAAGTTCCACTTTGCATCCAAGGGTTGGCCAAGGAGGATCTGTCAAGTTACTCAACTGGGCCGTAACGAACGCCAGCGGGGACTCCATGTGTGTGTGAGACTACTTGCTTCTGATCCAGGTATGGACATGTGTGGTTCGTATGTTGCCGTGTTACACGGCTTGTTTGCTTTGTGTGCTGTGTGCTTTGTGTGAAAATGACATAAGATCAAAGCATGAAATTGGATTGCTTGTTTATCATGTTGTATGATCTCTATATCATTGTTGAAGATATCATTGCGCGCACACAGTAGTTTAGTCCCTTTCGCGTTATGGAACTTTGAGATGAGACTCAACTAACTATGTAAACAATGAAACTACATAAAGGGAAAACTATACGAGAACTACTACGAATTATGAAAATAAAGAAAACGCTATAAGGGGGAACTCCTCTCTATACCATTGAGGACTACCATGACACCCACTATGGTGTCTATGCTTTAATGATAATGAAGAGCAAGTCTCCTTTGGTGAGACATGACGAACCACGTAGACAAAACAAAAGAACTGTACAAAGAGACGACTCCTCTCTACCTATAGAGGACCGCTAATGACACCCACTATGGTGTCGAGATTACAATGATAATGAAATGAAAAGTACCAACTGTGAAACATGAGGATAACCCGGGAAGATGACATCTCGGGCCGCGCGGTATGGAATATTCGGGAGTTGGTATCTGCATCAGATCCTTCGACCGTCTATGATGGAATATATTTTGGTGAAGCACATCCCGGAGTCCAGAGGTGACTTCCGCTTCCTTGACCCTGGTGTCGGGAATGGGGGAGTGACAAGTTGGTGAAGCACATCCCGGAGTCCAGAGGTGACTTCCGCTTCCTTGACCCTGGGTGTCGGGAATGGGGGAGTGACAAGTTGGTGAAGCACATCCCGGAGTCCAGAGGTGACTTCCGCTTCCTTGACCCTGGGTGTCGGGAATGGGGGAGTGACAAGTTGATGAAGCACATCCCGGAGTCTAGAGGTGACTTCCGCTTCCTTGACCCTGGGTGTCGGGAATGGGGGAGTGACAAATTGGTAAAGCTTATCCTGGAGTCTAGAGGTGACTTCCGCTTCCTTGACCCTGGGTGTCGGGAATGGGGGACTAGCTATGGAGGAGACGTCCTCCAACGTGCGGTAATAAAAGAATTCACAAATAATCCTTAAAGAAACAAGGAACGATTAGCACCTGCATAATGATGTCTCGGGATCTAATCTATATCCCCTAACTCGGTGCCAGAGAATAAAGAAAAACTTGTGTAATGAGACCAAGCAAACAAGAGAAAGTCACGAACGTGATTCTTTAAGAGACAAGTAATGAATAACACCTACATAGCAAGTCTCGGGATCTAACCTATATCCCTGATTCGGTGCAAGAGAGGAAAGGAAAACATGTGTAATGAGAACAAGAAAACGATACGTAATCTCTTGAATGATCCCATAGTGAGGATCGACGGTATAATATACCTACGCACACGTCCTATAAACTACCTGATGGTTGTTGCTACATTAGCAGCTTTTTGTGCTGGGTGGTGTGTTGACATTGCTATGCTGCTTGCAAATTGTGCTTGGTTGCTTACTGATATTGTTATGCTACCGATGAGTTGTTTGATATCATGATGTGCTGATGTGTGCTTTACTGCTTTATGATAGCATGTAAATTGACGTAATAATATTCGACCAATTAGTCGTGTGGCCCGGTAACATGCGGGCTTCACACGTTCATACTCAGCGTAGTTTGCTGAGTCCTTTACACCCAATTTTTTTTCAGGTCTTGTGCCAGACGATAACGGAGAGTAGGCAAGGGTGACTACCATAGGGGTAGTCCACATGGCAAGACTTTAAGTAGTATTCTTACTTATGTATGAGTTATGTTGTTTAAGTTGTTAACTAAACTGTAGATGCTCGGTACTTGAGTTGTACTTTATATTGTATTTGGATTTCGTTAAGTTGGACTTCCAGTCATACAGACCGTAACTTGGAGTGGGTTGTGGTGGTCTGTCAACCACGTGGGTGGTTGGCATCTGTGACACCCGAATGAAGTTGGAAACCGCTGCGTAGACCTCTCGTATTACCGCTAGGCTCGTCGTTAACTATTGGTTGTTTATTCGGGGGTGTTACAATTTATTTCCCTTTTACTTACTTAAGGATATTTGATTCTTAAATATCTCATTAATTACTTTTATTTAATTGATTCATCATTAATTAAAGTAATTAATATTTGGGATATTTCACCCATGAATTGAGTTCTTGCAGTTTCTGATGAGTGTTGATGATGAAGGCCATAAGGACCTATTGAACAATTTGGTTTTGTAAATGTTGTGCTTGCATTGGTTTGAGTTGTTGCAGATTAGAATGATGTTGATGATCTATTTTATTGATGGCTTTTTTTGAATTGGGAATGATTATCAATGTGATTAGATGTGTAGAAGCGGCCTCTTATTTAATTGCTCTGCTTACTAGCTAGTGGTTGAAGTGGTTTATAAGTTGGTTGCTCCGGATCTACATTTTTACATTTGTTATCATTACCTAATACATGAGCTATGATGAAGGCCATAAGGATCGACTAATCTTTAGTTCTCTATTACCGCTTGATTTTGTATCTGTTTTTTTAACAAATAATGTAGAATGCCAAGTGCACATAGAAGTAGCTTTGTGTCCCAAAGAGAGGTGAAATGCAAATGCAACAAGGAAGCAAGGTTGTTAGTTGCTCGTACTACCAATAATTATGAGAAATCATTCTTCAATTGTGAAGGCAACAAGTGTAATTTCTTTGTATGGTGGAGGGATATTTCCCGCCTATCGAAGCATTGAATACTGGTTCTTCCTCAATTGCTGAAGGATAACGATTGTAACCACAACAATGCAAGCAATATTGTAAAAAACTAAGTTCAGTTAGCTGGTGAATATGAACTCTGCAGTTGTGACCAGATTGAAGACGATGGAGAAAGCTTGGTTGGATGAGCTCAAGAGTATGAATGATAATTTGTGTCTAAAGCAAAGATGGAGAATGTAAAGAGCTGCTTGGAAACAAATTTGAGCAACTTGGGAACGACAATAATATAGATGATGTTTTTTATCTTATATTGTAATTGCATTTGGAGTTATGTTTTACCATTATGTATAACTATCCTAGGCTGGTCTTCATTATATATTGTAATCGCATCTGTACTTTGCGGCATTAATGTGTATCGAAACAGGGGCTACTCTTCTATTGTAAAATATTCACAACTTATATAGGAAACTGCATAACCACAAAACATTCAAACACACACCAGTGAAACCTTAGGTATAATAAAGTCACATGAATTGCTCATGTGTGCGAACACAAACCAAAAACAGTTTACCATATGAACCCTAGAAAACTGGAATTTCTAGAACAGAGGCTTAAGAACCAGTGTAGGGTTTAATCCACGAGCAATAGGTAAAAATCATAAGCAATAAATAATAGTCACGAAAACCGCAAGACAGAACCCACGAGCAAGAGAGACACAATTACGAGGTTAGAGAGAACAATCGTGAGCACAATCACGGAGAAGAGAGGAGAATAGCAAACGTACCTAATGCGAGGGATGCACTCACGAGCAACAGGGAAGCGGGAATTTCCAAAAAAATTCTTCCACTTATGCCTCATTCAGTGACAACGACCCAAATTGCAAACAGATTAATGCCTCTTTAATGTGCCAGCCAAAATGTCACAATAATGTAACCAGATCGACTGGCCCGTTCGTTCACCAACGTTTCAATTTTTCCAGCTCACTATCCCAATGTACAAGAATACCCTTGACTTACGTTTCACCATTTCCCCGCGCAGGAGCATAATTCTCGTCTTCTTTCTCAACACTTCTTCACCCATCTTCCCCCCTCATTATAGAAAAGTCGGAAACACTCTTGCTCCTCCACAAGCTCATTGTAAGTCCTCGTTTTCTCTTCCTTTCAATCTTGCTGGCTAACCCTAGGTTGTTCTTCATACACAGGGTACACTTTGCAGCAGCCGCTTCCCAGGTTTGTCCATTCGCCTACCTCATCTTCTTCTTATGAAGCTACTTTTTTTTGTAGCCATCTTGCTTATCTAACTCTACGCTAACCTGTATGTTTTTTTTGGTGCTTAGAAAGAGCAACCACCATCATCAGAAAGATGTACTCCCGTCGTAGCGTAAACATTCTACCCCTTAAATCCCTGAGCGATTATATGCTGAAATCGGTTGCGTATAGTTATCATTCTGCTTACCGTAAACCTGTGATCCTCATAAAAAAATGTAGAGATTCGGATGAACAGTTGTCTTCTCTTTTATTGCTTGTTTTTGTCAACTGGTGAAAGCTCTGCTACTTTTACAATCTACTGCCTGATTGATCGAGCTGTACTTTTGTCAAGACAGTTTCACTGTTGTGTTGAATTATGCCTTATTCTGTCAGCAATTACAATGAAATACCCCGTAATTAAAAACAGTGATTAATTAGGCTAATTATATTTTTAAAGGCTTAATTACACTTAAATAAATACAAGGGAACAAATCCCGAAGAAAACGGACCTTTAAAATGGGTTAAAAGCATAAACGAACCTTAAAGCGCGTTTTTCGAGGAAACCGGGAAAACGTGACTTTAAGCGGGTCAAATAGACTCGTAACAGTTTTGGTCAACTAAATAATCATTAATAAATATTAGTGAAGCTTTAGAACCAATAAAATTAATTAAACGAGAAAATTCCGGAAAACGGGTACCGGTTAGTAAAAAAACTGTAACAACCGGGAAGTTGTGGGGTAAGAATGCAAATAAACAAACTTAGTGTGTCCACTTTGCAAATAAAAATTAAAACCCTGTGTGTGTGTGTATATGGGGCCGGTCCATTTCCCCCCTCTCACTCACTCTCTTCACTCTTTTAACTCACAAAAGGACAAAGAAAATAAAGAAGAGAAAAGCAAGTCTCTCTCCTACTCCCCCCTCTTCCTCTCACGTACTCTCCCTCCTCCTCTCTGCATTTTCTCCTCCTTGGGCGATGGCCATGGTGAATTGAGAAATCCACACAAAATCCTCACTTCTCTCTCTTTGAGCACTCAAACCTTCTCCAAATCCAATAAAAATTATACCATTGCAAACCCCTTGCAAAGGAGAACATTTTCATCCTTTCAAAAATCGAAAACAACCACTTTCATTTCGGTGGGTATTCTCCATTTGAAGATTCAAGGCCACCATTAGAAGCACCTTCACCTCCTTATCATCTTGAGGTAAAAAGAAGTTCGAAAATCATTAGTTCTAGCCCTTGTTTGCATTATAAGAAATTTCAATTTTTGAACTCTTGGTCCTTGTTGCTTCAGCCGATTTTGGCTCCTTCTTGGGCTAGGAATATTGTTCTCTTGCTAGACAAGAACTCCATTCATCCATTGGAAGGTAATACTCTTTCCTAAACCCTAAAACATTAAATTCTAGGGTTAGTGCAAAAATGAATGTTAAATGGTAGTGTGTATTGGTATGGTGTTGTGTAGTATTGTACATTGTGTGAAGAAGAACAAAGAAGGAGGAAAGAGGAAAAGAAGAGAAGGAAAAGAAAGAAAGAAAAACTAGCAAGACAAGGTAATTGCTCTTACCTTGAACTAGTTTTGTATGTAGTAGTGTAACAGATTTTAAGTAGTAAAATGAGTAATGTATTGAGTAATGAGTAGTGGTAATGTAGTAGTGTATTGGAGAAGAGAATGTAACAGTTTTGAAGTTTTAAATGAAGTTTAAAAGCTTGGGAAAACATGGGTATTGATTGAGTATGTGCAGGAATTTTATGTTGTTGTAGTAGTGTTGAATTGTGAGTATAATGTATTGCATAAACAGGTTATGAGAGAATGAGAAATTGTGAGCTGAAATAATGTGTGGAGAATGTTAAAAATATAGGGGAGACTATGTCAAATTTTGTGTAGGAATGAGAGGACTTAGTGTTTAAGAAGAGGAAGTAACCTAGGTAATAACTAGGTGTAGTTGAGGAGTGTTTTGTAGTTTGGAAACAGATTTGGAAATGAGTTTGTGAATGGGATGGAAACTAGAGTGTAAGGTAATGTATTTGGATGCTAGGAATAGCATTAGTTGAGGGAGTATTGGAGGATAAGTGTTGAGGGAAAAATCTGTAGCATAATGGGAAACCAAAATCTGTAGCATTAGTGTGAAGAAACCAATGTAAGTGTTGATTGAAATGAGAAAATATTGAGTAAGTTGTGTAAGAATGGAGTAGTAAGTTTGGAGAATGAATTAAGGTGATTTAGAGCATCTAAATGAGTGGTAAACATGTGGGGAAGTATTGGTAAAGATGGGGAAGTAATGGGTAAATAAATCAGTTGAAAACAGATTTTAAAACTGAAGTACTGGGCCGGACCGGACTTGCGACCGGACTTGCAAGTTCGGTCGAGCCCAGATTTACAAAGACGGGAAACCTTCTGGAATCGACCGGACTTGCGACGGACATGCAAGTTCGGTCGGACCAGAAAATTCTCCCGTCTGAAACCTTCTGGAATGGACCGAACTTGCGACCGGACTTGCAAGTTCGGTCGGCCAGAAAATTCCGCAGATGAAAGCTTCTGGAATAACCGAACTTGCGACCGGACTTGCAAGTTCGGTCGGCCGCAGAAAAATTTCCGTAACACGAGCTACTGGAATGGACCGACTTGGGACCGGACTTGCAAGTTCGGTCGAGCCAGAAATTTCCCGTACTGATAGCTACTGGAATGGACCGGACTTGCAAGGTCGGTCGCAAGTCCGGTCGAGTAAAAAAAAATGTTTTAATATATGATTATAGTAATCATATATACATATATATATGCCTATATACATATATGCATATATATGTAGTAATACACCATTAATGAAGTAGTAATGGTAAGAAAGTAAGTAAATGAGTAAGGAAAGCAAGCTTAAGAAGTAATAAGGAAAAGAATGGTTTTATAACCAAGTATGAAATAATGAAGTAGTAAGTATACATTGAAAGTATCAATGAAGGAGTAAGTTAGATCAATAATAGTCATTGATCATACTACTTCATGTATGTATAGGAATCAAATAGTTGATCTCAAAGGAACCGGTAGTACGAAACGACGGTGAACGGTATGATTTCTTCATGCCCTGTATCCTAACTTGGTTACCCCGATTTGTGTGCTTATGTGATCACCAATAAGATAAATGCACGAATCGGACTTATATTGCACTTAACTGTGTTTGAACTATTTGTTCTTGTTGTATTTCTTGAACAATTAGTTTGTATAATTCATGAAATGAATGAATGGAATGAGGTGTATGTGTAAGTATGAGTACTTGTGTATTGTATGTATGTATGGAAATGAAGTATGACTTCTACTAATTCCTAACAACCTCTAACTCCTAACATGAGTAATGAGTAAAATGGAATGAGTAGAAGTCCGATATAGTTTCGGCCACGCGTGAGGATAAGGAAACACAAGAGGTTGGATCCGAATCCTGGCTATAATCTTTTCCATGGACCAAATCCCTTGAATGGGTAGCATCCTGGATTAGTGGGCCACCCTAAAGCCCGGTGGTGGGATGTAGTAATCCCTGCCCGGAGGTCATACCGACTTAACTGGAAGTAAAGTATGTAAGAAGTAAGTATTGTATTGTATTGGTCTTGACTATTGTAAGTCATTGACCCGGAGTAAAAAGTATTGAACACCCGATTAACCGGGTGTGTAATGAGGCTAACAAGACCTTGTATGTATTGGAGAATTGTATCTCCGTAATGCGGTGAGTATGGTAAGTATGAACGGATGACTTGTATTGTCTTCTTGTATGTATTGTATGTATGTATGCTTGGTGAAATGAATGTATTGAATTGTATTGTATAAGCATGTATGTATGTATGAATGAAACGAACCGCATGTATTCGACCAATTAGTTGGCGTACCCTCGCTAGTACGCGGGGTATGCGGTTATCATATTCAGCGTAAGCTGACCCCCTGGGGGAATGTTTTTACTCCACAGGTACCCGCGAGGCGTGACGGTAGAGGGTAAGGACGGGATGTGATCTTGGTTGGTAGTTAGTAGGATTGAAACGGTGTACGAGTTGTACACGGCTAAGGCCTTTTGAGTAGCCGGTGTACCATGTGGTACACCTTTTTGGATAATGGATTTTGATTGGATAGTAAGGAGTAGATGTATAACTCTTAATTTTTGGGAAGTAGTCTTGGAATGTAATTCGTATAACTTGGATACTCGGTAATCAAATGTAAGTAAGTTTGGTATTGTAAAGTAAGTAGTATGTATGTGTTTCATTCTAATCATCAGACCGAAACGGTAAGTAGTAGTAGCCTTGTTAACCTTGGAGGGTTAACGGCGTTGTATCACCCGCCGGGAGTAAGTAAGTATTCCGCTGCGAGAAGGGTAAGTATGGGATTGATTAGAGGATAATGGAAGGATTAGCGGGGGGTGTTACAAAAAGTGGTATCAGAGCGAAGTCTCGCTCTGATGATTAGAATCCTAAGTGTAGTGATTACCGAGTTAGGATTTCAACCGTCTTAAGACGGATATTAGAAACCTAACTAGGAACTACCGTTAGCAACAACGGATACCCTTACGTCTGCAAAGACGATACCATTGTTTGAATCAAGACCATGAGGTCATAGTATCACGACATCTAATGTAATCCACACTTGTTCAGATGTCAGGACGAGGTCCAGGTCGTCCCAGAGGAGGGACCAATGACGGACCAAGCGCGCAGACGATAGCTGAAATCGTCGCCGCCACGGTAGCACAGATGCTACCGGATGTAATCACCGCTGTACACAAACACAACAAACTCAGCAGCAACAACAACAGCAGCAGCCCGACCCGCCTCAACCCCGAGAGACCAATTGGGTAAAAGCAGTCGCCGACCTTCGACCTCCATGCTTTAGAGGCGAGAGCGACCCCGCCAAGCTCGAGGCTTATCTCTCCGAGATGGAGACGGCCTTCGAGACACTTGAGACTCCCGCTGGAGTTCGAGTGAGGATAGCTGCAGTACTACCTCAAGGACGCGGCTATGGACTGGTGGAAGCTCGTTAAGGCCGAGCACGTAGCAGACCCTGCCTTCAGATGGGAAGCATTCACCTCTCTCCTCCGATCTAAGTATTCCCCAGCATGTCAAGACCAGAAAAGGCTTGAGCTCGATGCGCTAAAAATGACCGAGAAGATGACGGTTGATGAATATTACCGCACCTTCACCTCTCTTCTCCGACTTCTACCCGACCTTGGTATACCGGCCAAGTCTTGGTCGACCGCTTCTATGGCGGATTGAGCCATCGACTCCGGTATGGCATGGGCTTCACACGGTTTACCTCCCTTCAGGTAAACATCATTGAACCCTTAAAAGCCATGAGTAATGTGAATTAGTATTCCCGTATGTAAGTGTAACCTAATGCCTAAGTAATTCAGGAGTGTTACCATGCTGCCATCCTCGAGTGGAGATCACATGCCAGCTGAGGGATGAGATCAAGCGCTCAAGCGCAAGGCAGCAACAAAAAACACCTCCGATGACCAAACAATCCAAACCTTGGAAGAAAAGGAAGGGGAAGCACTCCCATCAGAAGAACACTTCGGAGACGGCGGTGCCCATGCTGAGAAGGGCAAGGCAGCTGAGCCATTACAGATTGCCTACACCGCACCAGTGGCAGCGAAGCCACTGAGGTCTCAGCCCTACAGGGGTAAAACCGAAACCGAATTAGTACACTTGTGAATTAGTATGTATGTGGAGTATTGTAAGTATACCGACCCTTGCTAACTTGGAAGCTATAGGTTCTGGATTTGGCCAAGGAAAGAACCAATCTGATGGCCGCAGCTACATCTGCCGTAACTGCAACAAGGATCATCCCGGCACAGATTGCCAAGGAAGGGAGATCCGCTGCTTCACTTGTCAGAAACCGGGCCACCGTGCCAATGCATGCCCAGAAAACTCCAAGCCCAAGGGCAACTACCAGGGCTACAAGCAGCGTGAGGGCAAGGAGTTGCATCTGGCGATGCTCATGCCCAGCACACCTCACAGGGACAGGGTCCCGAGGTCCGCAGAAGGGCGCACCGTAGAGGCAGCCGGCCTTACACATCATAGACCGTGATGGGACCGGGACTAAGTCCGGCCCAGGTAACCGCTGTAACCTTTAATCCTTGAAGAGCATGACTAAGTATTAAAGTAATTGTATGAACGGGAGTATGAATGCGTAAGTACTTGAAGTATGAAATTGAGCATGAGTAGTAACATGGAAGTATGTATTGAGCATGAAATGATTAGTAAGCCTAGAACTCACTCTAGATGAATTTACCACCTTAGGGAAATCCATATCTGTTACCCAATACCTTCGAACTCACCTCATGAAGAGACCGACATCGCCATCACCACTTCAACAACGAACAGTGTCAGGTCATCCGCCAGGTATGATCTTATTAAAAGGATACCTGACACCCGAAGCACAGTTTCAATCATCCGACGATGCAACGAGTTAGGAATGGGTCCAGGAGGATTTTATACACCCGAATTCCCCGGTGGAGCTACAATGAAGCTGAAAATGATGTGCTTGGAAAGATTGGAACCCTTATACCAAGACATCCAAACAACACGCGAGCAAGAGATGGAGCAACACCTCCAGCAATACCCCCAGAATTCCAATGCTTGTCACACAAGCTGTAGAAATTGCACACAATGCGAAGATGAACCAATCCCTGCACTTGAAGCAGACCTATGTATTGTCAACTTCTATGAAAAAGAAGGACGACTTGGCTTACACCAAGAAAAGGGACGAGACAACGGAATCTCTTGAACTAGGAGTGCCCGTAGTGTCTTGGTCCATTGGTGATGACGCCGTATTCTTGTATAGCGAGCAGAAGCGTGTGGACCTCGCAGAGAAATTGGTATTGAGATCAGGAGATGTTCTAATCATGGGTGGAAAATCAAGGTTGCTGTATCACGGGATCCAGATCAAGTTGAATACGGCACCACCGGCAATAATCAATGCCACACACATGAAACCAGGACGCCTGAACCTTACCTTTAGAAAGTATTAATCTTGTAGTAGCATGTAATCCAGTAGTAACGTGTATTAGAGACACAGTATGTATGATGGTGGTTATTCAATAAAAGCAGTGTTGGTTATAATTCCACTTGCGTTCCACCATCTTTACTTATAATCTCATGAATCAATAGGTTGTGGACTCGGTACCGAAGGTAACCTGAGCATCCTCACCGAAGAACAAGCCGGCAAGAGCGGCACCATTCTAACGGGAACATTCCCAGTAAACGGCATCGAAGCCTCAGTATTATTCGACTCCGGCGCCTCTCACACCTTTGTATCGCCGTCATTCGCTACAAGGTTGGGGCTAGACCAGATGAGCTACCAAATTTCTTGGTTACTCTCCCGTCGAAGGAGCGGGTAAAGTGTACTAAGTATTACCACACCGCCACCATTCAAATCAAAGGTGAAGCGTTTCCCATTTCCTTCATTGAATTCAACGGATTGGGATTCGACTTGATAATTGGAATGAACTGGTTGGAGCGGCACAAAGGACGGATCCTATGCGCCGAGCACCGATTGCTGCTCAAGAGTCCATCTGGGGTCACTGTTTCATACCGCCAGAGACCGAGAGAGCCTTCAACTACAGTCATCTCCGCTATGGCAATGTATCGGGAGCTCAGGAAAGCCATGAAGTGTATTTATGTCACGTGCAAGACCTGGAGAGAGATCCAGAGTTCAGTGATGATGTAGCAGTAGTCTCAGAATCCCTGATGTATTTCCGAAAGAGCTACCTGGGTATGCCACCATGGAGAGCGTAGAGTTTGAAATCGACCTTGTACCGGGTACTGGTCCCATTGCTAGGGCACCATACCGCATGGCACCGGCAGAAATGGCAGAACTAAAGAGCAACTACATGATCTACTCGACAAAGGGTTTATACGCCCGAGCGTATCACCCTGGGGAGCACCGGTCCTCTTCGTGAAGAAGAAGGACGGTAGTCTCCGCCTCTGCATCGACTACGACGACCCGAATTGAATGCGGTCACTGTAAAGAACAAGTATCCATTGCCACACATCGACGACCTGTTCGATCAGTTGAAGGGAGCATCCGTCTTTTCTAAGATTGATCTCCGATCCGGATATCACCAAATTGCTATCAAAGAGCAAGATATTGAGAAAACAGCATTCCGAACAAGATATGGCCACTACGAATTCACGGTGATGCCATTCGGTTTGTCTAATGCACCAGCCAAATTCATGGACCTAATGAATCGTTATTCAGTGATCAGCTGGACACTTCAGTAGTAGTATTCATTGACGACATTCTTGTGTATTCGAAGTCACCAGAAGAACATGAAAACCATTTGAGAAGAGTACTTGAGACACTGCGCGAGAACCAGCTGTATGCGAAGTTCTCCAAATGCGAGTTCTGGCTAGATCAGGTATCATTCCTTGGTCATGTCATCTCGAGCGCAGGCATTTCAGTAGATCCATCCAAAATCGAAGCAGTGCGATCATGGCCTAGACCTAAGACTGTTACCGACATCCGGAGCTTTCTTGGTTTAGCCGGTTATTACCGAGGTTTGTAAAGGACTTCTCAAAAAGTCGCTAAGCCCATGACGTCATTGATGAAGAAAGATGCACCGTTTGTATGGACAAGCGAGTGCGAGGTATCCTTCCAGAAACTAAAAGACTCATTGACCTCAGCGCCAATTCTCACACTTCCAGAGGGCACAGAGGGATTTGAGGTGTATTGTGATGCATCGGCAAGGGCATGGGATGCGTACTCATGCAGCATGGCAAGGTAGTAGCATACGCCTCCCGCCAGCTGAAAAAGCATGAGGAGAGTTACCCGACACATGATCTAGAGTTAGGAGCCATTGTCTTCGCCTTGAAGATATGGCGACACTATCTCTATGGGGTAAGCATCACCATCTACTCCGACCATAAAGTTTGCAGTATGTATTTACCCAGAAGAACTGAATCTAAGACAGAGGAGGTGGATGGAGTTCCTCTCGATTACGACATCAACCTCCAGTATAAAGAAGGAAGGCAAACGTTGTAGCCGACGCCCTGAGTCGTCGAGCACACTCGCTCCATTCGCTACTCGCTTCTTCTAGCTTGGTTGACGAGGTGCGAGACGCTCAGTTGAGCGACCCTTACTTCACTGAGATCAGACAGAAAATCACAGAGGGTACCTTCGAGAACCGAAAGTACGACTTCAAATTGCATGAAGATGGTCTGATCCGATTGAATGGCAGATTATGCGTCCCCCGAAGCAATGCTGAGCTAAGGGATCACATTCTGCGAGAGTCACATTGTTCGACATTGCATGTCCATCCGGGAGCCTCTAAAATGTACAAAGACATGAAGAGGTACTTCTGGTGGTCAGGAATGAAATCAGACGTGACTGAGTATGTTCTAAGGTGTCTCACATGCCAGAAGGTGAAGTTTGAGCACCGAAGACCGGGAGGAATGGTGCAATCCATGCCCATTCCGGAGTGGAAATTCCACGATATCTCTATGGATTTTGTTGTTGGACTCCCACCTGCTAGGGGAGGACTCAACATGATCTGGGTAGTAGTCGATCGTCTCACCAAGGTTGCCCGATTCATACCGATGAAGGACACCTGGAAGGTGGCGAAGCTCGCGGAGCTATTCGACAAGGATCATCCGACACCACGGAGTCCCGAAAACCATTGTATCTGACCGCGACACCAGATTTCTTTCGAGATACTGGAGAGCAACACGGGAAGCGCTGGGCACTGAATTGAAACTTAGCACCGCCTTCCATCCACAGACCGACGGTCAGACAGAAAGGACCATCCAAACACTAGAGGATATGCTAAGGGCATGTGCCTTAGACTTTCAGGGAAGCTGGATTGAGAAGCTTCATCTTATCGAGTTTTCGTATAACAATAGCTATCATGCTTCGATTAAGATGTCCCGTTCCAAGCTTTGTATGGTAGACCTTGCCGTACCCCGTTGTGTTGGGATGAGTCAAGCGAATCGGTCATCATAGGACCGGAGTATTTGGAACAAGTACAAGCTGAGGTACAACAAATCCGAGCAAATATGAAAGCAGCCCAAGATAGACAGAAATCCTATGCGGATGTGCGACGACGTGACCTTGAGTTCGCCGTGGGCGACCAAGTGTTCTTGCGTGTCTCACCTATGAAGGGTGTCTTTCGATTTGGCCAAAAGGGCAAACTGAGCCCGAAGTTTGTAGGCCCGTATACCATTACCGAGAGGATTGGAGCCGTAGCTTATAGGCTAGCATTGCCTGAAGAATTGGGGCGTGTTCATGATGTCTTTCATGTATCACAACTCAAGAAATATATAGCCGATCCCTCTCATGTGTTAGAACCCGAACATCTATCCCTAGAGCCGACGATGAGATATGTCGAGACTCCACTGTGAATCCTTGATACGAAGACAAGAGACACTCGCCATAAATCTGTACGAATGGTGAAGGTCTTGTGGTCTAACCACGATGTCGAGGAAGCGACTTGGGAATTAGAGGACGCCATGAAGGCGAAGTACCCGAATCTATTTGTAGACTAGATGTCTAGTATCCGTATAGCACGGAGGGTACGGGGCGTACCCCTTTTTAAGGGGGTAGTAGAGCCTTTTTGCTTTTGCATTGCTTCGGGTTAGCATTGCGTAGTATGTATGTATTGTAATTGTATTTTGTTGGCACATGTAGTGCTAATTGTATTGTATTGGCACAAAGTAGTGCTAGTAGTATTCAGTATGTAGTACGATGAGTATGGTATGTATGTAATGAGTAATGCATTTGTGTTGTACGGTATATGACACGAATGACATTGTGAAGTGTATTGCGAATGTATTGTGGAATGTGCGAATTGAATGGTGTATAGTGTATGGTATTTGAATGGAGTATTGCGTATGAATTGAGTACTGTGTATGGAAATTGAACTGAGTATGATGTATGGTATCTGAATTGTGTATGCTGGTAGTGTAAGAATTGTGAACACCTTGTAAGGTGGTAGTAGAATGTATTGTGGCAACTGGTTTGCCAAATAAGTAGAAATGTAAACCGTAACCTGAGCAACTTTGAGGGCAAAGTTTCTTAAGGGGGGTAGATTGAAATACCCCGTAATTAAAACAGTGATTAATTAGGCTAATTATATTTTTAAAGGCTTAATTACACTTAAATAAATACAAGGGAACAAATCCCGAAGAAAACGGACCTTTAAAATGGGTTAAAAGCATAAACGAACCTTAAAGCGCGTTTTTCGAGGAAACCGGGAAAACGTGACTTTAAGCGGGTCAAATAGACTCGTAACAGTTTTGGTCAACTAAATAATCATTAATAAATATTAGTGAAGCTTTAGAACCAATAAAATTAATTAAACGAGAAAATTCCGGAAAACGGGTACCGGTTAGTAAAAAAAAAACTGTAACAACCGGGAAGTTGTGGGGTAAGAATGCAAATAAACAAACTTAGTGTGTCCACTTTGCAAATAGAAAATTAAAACCCTTGTGTGTGTGTATATGGGGCCGGTCAATTTCCCCCCTCTCACTCACTCTCTTCACTCTTTTAACTCACAAAAGGACAAAGAAATAAAGAAAGAGAAAAGCAAGTCTCTCTCCTACTCCCCCCTCTTCCTCTCACGTACTCTCCCTCCTCCTCTCTGCATTTTCTTCCTCCTTGGGCGATGGCCATGGTGAATTGAGAATCCACACAAAACTCCTCACTTCTCTCCTCTCTTTGAGCACTCAAACCTTCTCCAAATCCAATAAAAATTATACCATTGCAACCCCCTTGCAAAGGAGAACATTTTCATCCTTTCAAAAATCGAAAACACACCACTTTCATTTCGGTGGGTATTCTCCATTTGAAGATTCAAGGCCACCATTAGAAGCACCTTCACCTCCTTATCATCTTGAGGTAAAAAGAAGTTCGAAAATCCATTAGTTCTAGCCCTTGTTTGCATTATAAGAAATTTCAATTTTTGAACTCTTGGTTCCTTGTTGCTTCAGCCGATTTTGGCTCCTTCTTGGGCTAGGAATATTGTTCTCTTGCTAGACAAGAACTCCATTCATCCATTGGAAGGTAATACTCTTTCCTAAACCCTAAAACATTAAATTCTAGGGTTAGTGCAAAAATGAATGTTAAATGGTAGTGTGTATTGGTATGGTGATTGTAGTATTGTACATTGTGTGAAGAAGAACAAAGAAGAAGGAAAGAGGAAAGAAGAAGAAGGAAAGAAAGAAGAAAAACTAGCAAGACAAGGTAATTGCTCTTACCTTGAACTAGTTTTGTATGTAGTAGTGTAACAGATTTTAAGTAGTAAAATGAGTAATGTATTGAGTAATGAGTAGTGGTAATGTAGTAGTGTATTGGAGAAGAGAATGTAACAGTTTTGAAGTTTTAAATGAAGTTTAAAAGCTTGGGAAAACATTGGGTATTGATTGAGTATGTGCAGGAATTTTATGTTGTTGTAGTAGTGTTGAATTGTGAGTATAATGTATTGCATAAACAGGTTATGAGAATGAGAAATTGTGAGCTGAAATAATGTGTGGAGAATGTTAAAAATATAGGGGAGACTATGTCAAATTTTGTGTAGGAAATGAGAGGACTTAAGTGTTTAAGAAGAGGAAGTAACCTAGGTAATAACTAGGTGTAGTTGAGGAGTGTTTTGTAGTTTGGAAACAGATTTGGAAATGAGTTTGTGAATGGGATGAAACTAGAGTGTAAGGTAATGTATTTTGGATGCTAGGAATAGCATTAGTTGAGGGAGTATTGGAGGATAAGTGTTGAGGGAAAAATCTGTAGCATAATGTGGAAACCAAAATCTGTAGCATTAGTGTGAAGAAAACCAATGTAAGTGTTGGAATTGAAATGAGAAAATATTGAGTAAGTTGTGTAAGAATGGAGTAGTAAGTTTGGAGAATGAATTAAGGTGATTTAGAGCATCTAAATGAGTGGTAAACATGTGGGGAAGTATTGGTAAAGATCGGGGAAGTAATGGGTAAATAAATCAGTTGAAAACAGATTTTAAAACTGAAGTACTGGGCCGGACCGACTTGCGACCGGACTTGCAAGTTCGGTCGAGCCCAGATTTACAAAGACGGGGAAACCTTCTGGAATCGACCCTTGCGACCGGACATGCAAGTTCGGTCGGACCAGAAAATTCTCCCGTCTGAAACCTTCTGGAATGGACCGAACTTGCGACGACCGGACTTGCAAGTTCGGTCGGCCAGAAAAATTCCGCAGATGAAAGCTTCTGGAATAGACCGAACTTGCGACCGGACTTGCAAGTTCGGTCGGCCAGAAAAATTTCTGTAACACGAGCTACTGGAATGGACCGAACTTGCGACCGGACTTGCAAGTTCGGTCGAGCCAGAAATTTCCCGTACTGATAGCTACTGGAATGGACCGGACTTGCAAGGTCGGTCGCAAGTCCGGTCGAGTCAAAAAAAAAGTGTTTTAATTATATGATTATAGTAATCATATATACATATATATATGCCTATATACATATATGCATATATATGTAGTAATACACCATTAATGAAGTAATAATGGTAAGAAAGTAAGTAAATGGAAGGAAGCAAGCTTAAGAGGTAATAAGGAAAAGAATGGTTTGATAACCACGTATGAAAATATGAAGTAGTAAGTATACATTGAAAGTATCAATGAAGGAGTAAGTTAGATCAATAATAGGTCATTGATCACACTACTTCGTGTATGTATAGGGATCAAATAGTTGATCACCAAAGGAAACCGGTAGTGCGAAAACGACGGTGAACGGTATGATTCTTCATGCCCTGTATCCTAACTTGGTTACCCCGATTTGGGTGCTTATGTGATCACCAACAAGATAAATGCACGAATCGGACTTATATTGCACTTAACTGTGTTTGAACTATTTTGTCCTTGTTGTATTTCTTTGAACAATTAGTTTGTATAATTCATGAAATGAATGAATGGAATGGAGGAGTATGTGTAAGTATTGTGTACTGGAGTATTGTATGTATGTATGGAAATGAAGTACTGACTTCTACTAATTCCTAACAACTAACTCCTAACTTGAGTAATGAGTAAAATGGAATGAGTAGAAGTCCGATATAGTTTCGGCCACGCGTGAGGATAAGGAAACACAAGAGGTTGGATCCGAATCCTGGCTATAATCTTTTCCATGGACAAATCCCTTGAATGGGTAGCATCCTGGATTAGTGGGCCACCCTAAAGCCCGGTGGTGGGATGTAGTAATCCCTGCCCGGAGGTCATACCGACTTAACTGGAAGTAAAGTATGTAAGAAGTAAGTATTGTATTTGTATTAGTCTTGACTATTGTAAGTCATTGACCGGAGTAAAAAGTATTGAACACCCGATTAACCCGGGTGTGTAATGAGGCTAACAAGACCTTTGTATGTATTGGAGAATTGTATCTCCGTAATGCGGTGAGTATGGTAAGTATGAATGGATGACTTGTATTGTACTTCTTGTATGTATTGTATGTATGTATGCTTGGTGAAATGAATGTATTGAATTGTATTGTAATAAGCATGTATGTATGTATGAATGAAACGAACCGCATGTATTCGACCAATTAGTTGGCGTACCCTCGCTAGTACGCGGGGTATGCGGTTATCATATTCAGCGTAAGCTGACCCCCTCGGGGAATGTTTTTACTCCACAGGTACCCGCGAGGCGTGACGGAAGGGTAAGGACGGGATGCGATTCTTTTGGTAGTTAGTAGGATTGAAACGTGTACTGAGTTGTACACGGCTAAGGCCTTTTTGTGTAGCCGGTGTACCATGTGGTACACCTTTTTGGATAATGGATTTTGATTGGATAGAAAGGAGTAGCGGTATAACTCTTAATTTTTGGGAAGTAGTGTTGGAATGTAATTCGTATAACTTGGATACTCGGTAATCAAATGTAAGTAAGTATTTGGTATTGTAAAGTAAGTAGTATGTATGCGTTTCATTCTAATCATCAGACCGAAACGGTAAGTAGTAGTAGCCTTGTTAACCTTGGAGGGTTAACGGCGTTGTATCACCCGCCGGGAGTAAGTAAGTATTCCGCTGCGAGAAGGGTAAGTATGGGATTGACTAGAGGATAACGGAAGGATTAGCGGTTGGGGTGTTACATACAAGTTCCTGATTGAATAAGCCTATTTTTAGCAATGTTGTACCTGATATCAGCCATGATCACCAAATATACTTGCCCCCTCTTGGAATTTGTTACGTTGTCTATGATGAAAGCTAAACCAAATGTAGTAATCTGCAACAACTATTTTGTAGTTCTAGGTTATGAGTAACCCTTTGGTTATCCTTGTACCTCGTGTACAATTATCAAAGTAAGCTCCATGTTATAGATGTTGAGTGTCTTTTGTGGATCAAACAAAAGATTACCATAGTTGTGTGAAGTATTATCCCTCAAGCCTTGCTTAATATTTATGGTTAATATTTTTAGCCCTCTTCAAATGGAAGAAGTATCAACCAATTGAACACTACATAAATCAACTATGACTGTCAGTTGACTTCTATGTTATTGATTTCCTACACTACTGACAACTTTGGCCGACTGTTTTTCAATTGTAAACACCCGCGGTTTTTTTTAAATGGTGGGATAACGGTAAACACAAACCAGCCAATGGAATGTCTTGGGGAGTTGGGGTACACTACAAGATCAGATGTTGTAGTAGACACTAACAGGCTGAATGGATTGACTATCTGTCAAAGGAAGGCTTACTGATATGACGACAAAGATAGATAGGATTGAAAGGTTATGCTGCTGTTTGAGAAAGGCCAGGCTGATGTTAAAGGAAATGCGGATAAGGTGTTGTTTGTCTTGTTTGGTTTTATAATGTTTGTATTTGGGTGGGCCATGTTAGGTTAGTTTGTTACAGCTGCTAGAGGCAATGACAATTAGGTGTAACCCACCTCTTTTGTGTGAAAATGTTGTAGAAACTTTTGGCCAGCAGTCTTTTGTAGTAAGCACGGAAAATGTTATGTATGATTGTAATAACTTTAAATGTAACGCGACAATGTGATATGATTTCCTGTTTTTTTTACTTGTGAATCAGGTTTGGTTGTAACAACCTAATGTATAATTATGTGTTTCTAGTGAATCCTTCACATTATGTAAATTACTTTTGTCTTCCATTTCTCAAAGTAAGCTTGACTCATACATGAACACATCAAAACATCAGTTACAGCTTTGGAGAGTGGACTTGAGGAGCTTAAAATGAATATCGAAGCTAATGCACGTCCCTCTATGCTTTTGTTGTTGCAATAGTCATCTACTCAGTACTAGTTTAGATGATAGTGATGTTGTGTGTAGAACAAAACATTATAATCCTTTTGGAACAACTATTCTACCTTTTTTTTGCACTAGTCATAGAATTGTTTGTAATTCGGCCAATATGCAGTTTCATTGACCTTATGAATGTAACGGTTAGCAGTCGATGTATTGTTGTGCATTGTTGCTTACATATGTTGGACAAAGTGCTACTATATATTATGTTATGTTATTCTGAAACAATCTTTGTTCAATATATTTCTCTTGTAAAAGCTGTTGTGATATTGTTCAAACATCAGCAATTAAATGTCTACATTGTTGGGGGTAATTGTTTTTAATATAGGGACAGCTTGTACCTGAACACGATCCCCATGTCTTGTTTGATTTAGCTTCAACTACTACAACTGTTAAGAATGAGTGTGTCGCGACTGTCAGGTATTCAATTGCCTTATATGCATTAACATTGAGCATACATATTTACTTGACATGATTTAACTATTATTATTCGTTGTTCGCGTGAGCACTTGCCAATAACCAACATCAGCAGCATGTTGGAACTGTAGTGGTAGGCAGCTCTGGGAAGCAATTGAATGCACCTAATGACATTCTACCCACTGCTATACACCAAGAACATTCAACAACAGCTGCTCCTTTATGTGTTGGGGTAAGTCATGCTATCTGAAGAGATGGAAGCACCCATCAAACCAGATTTTGTTGCTTTAATGGCAGCGAGGGGTGCTAACGACCGGGTGTGAAGAGGGCATCATGCATTTCGAAGTTGGATCATCAAGCAAACACGTAATAGTTGATCAAAAGAAGGCCAGAATGTGAATCACCATTACCGTCCTCTGGTAGTGAAGAAGAAACAGATTCAAGTTGTATGATAATAGAAGCTGCTTCTGAAGAGGAGACTCATGGGTACATCACAAAGTCTACTCCAGACATTATAGATATAGAGTCAGATTGATAACATTTACCTTGTAATCAGAAGTGAAATGATGTGTTTTTGTCTTTTTTTTGTTGGGAGTTGTCTTTGTGTACTGCTGGTAACAAGTGTTTATCTAGTTTGACTCATGATCAAGTTGTAAACAAATAGCTACTACTCTTGTGCGCAAACAGTTTTTGATCATTAATGCTATTCTACCATTTACTATTTATCCACATATGTAACAAATCACAAACAGGTCCTTCAATATAGAAGAACTTCGAAGTACGCAATTCAAGCAAGCTATGTGTGTCACAAATAATGCTGAAAATTCACCTCCAGTTTCATGATCATTACTGATTGATTACATACTACGCAAAATAAAAACAAAACATAGACATGATTGTACTTTGAAGGAAATAACAGTCACCAATTTGTTAAAGCTACAACCCAAGAGCTACACCACATAACGCAAACACACTTTGGGTTTTAACGAGACTTTGTTCCAAATCTTTGTAAATATTTTCAGTAATCTTCATCAATGTTTTTGGGTTTGCACCCCCTGAAACGACAACCATCATGGTCGGCTTCATCTAGATCTACAAAGTTGTCATCGACGGCCTCAATCTGACCTCCATTTTAACCTCCTTGTTGTCACCTTCATGCTTAACCTCTTTTTTGATACCAGAGAAGAGTTGATTTGCTGTTGCGTTATGCTTGACATTTCACTTTTTGTTTTCACTTTTTCATTCGATGTTCTCCTTGTCATCATCTTGAACTACTTAACAGAGAGGAGATCACAAAGTATGATTCGATTACTTAATTAATAAAATAATACCTTAGTGATTATGACATGAGATTTGGAAGTAGACATTTGACATGTTAGCTATATTTGGGACAATTACTTGAAACTTGGCTGCAGGTGGTTCTCTTTGGAAATACCCTAAGATCAGCCCGCAGTAGATAGAGTGGGATGGGGATAAGATTTTTGATACGTGGTTGCAGGGTTTGCTCGTTCTACGTATATATATACCCTATGTCATTTAATAGGGTAGAATTATAGTCAAAGTTGGTATAAGATATATAAAAAAACTAATATCGTAATGCCACTGCAGCTGAGTGATGTGGCGACACTCTAGAGAGTAATGAGTGTAGAAGAGATGTGTGGTTTGTATGTAATTCATTACACTGAGCCACACTTGGCCTAGATAAGGAACATAATTTCCTACACACTTGTCGATGTGGGAGTCCATTATTAATAATGGAACTAATCCAATTCGCAGTCTAATAAAAAATTTAGTAACAACATAGCTGCTGATGCCTAATTTCAGGGAACAATATGGGTGTAGATGATATGTGTGCATATATGCAATTCATTACGTGCATCCCAACCAAGTCCCGTTTGTTTGTGAGTCAGGTCTTTCCACTTTCTCCATCCTCCCTTTAGTGTATCACCTTTGTTCTTTAATTGTGCCTTGTCAACTACATCTAGTCCAAGTCTTCCGCTGTTGAATTTTTCAGTGATATTACCCAACGGTGCTGAAACCCAACCAAAGTACCTCATCTCCCTAACTGAAGTTGGGTTTCTTCCAGCAGCAACTCAACATCTTGCTTACTCCATTCATATTTTGACCTTCTTGTTTTCCCCTCATTATTATCTACCTCTCTTCCCCTTTCCTTTGTCCTTATCATTTCCTTTCCCCATTCCTAACTACTTGTGTTTTCATATCAGTAAGTAAGATGAAATAGCATAATATGTAAACATTTGTTGAAGAAGTAATGTATTTGTAAGCAGAAATTACACATGTAAGCACACATTGCTGAACAATAAAGCATGGGTTGTACTGAGCAAGGGAGACTCACGAAAGCAAGACAAAAATCACACGTATGAATTGGGTTTGGTAAGATAAACATCAGTATTACCTTAGTTTAGTTAAACAATCTCTTGGGTAATGTAGCTACCTAAATACACTAATAAGCATCAGAATTTATGGACCAACTACATACTAATGAACATTCAAAGTAACAAAAACGTACCTTGCTCTTCAATCCTCTACTGCAACGGTGCTGCACGTAACACATATAGAACAAATTAACAAACAACAACATATAAAAAAAAGCTAAAGAAAAAGATAGATAGAGAAACCAGGATTACCTGGCTTGGATGTGGGGAAACTACGTAGACTATTCTCCATTTTATAACCGTTTGAGCTTGCAAATAACTCCACCTGTATAGAAGTACGTCTGGTAGTTGAAATTTATTGAGTATCCACCATGTGATATCTAAGCAGATGTACAGCCACTGTAAATCTACACCCTTTTTCTGACGGTTGTGGTGAATATACCCAAATCTTCAGTAACATTGAAGATGAATTTAATGTCTCACAGCCTGCTTGGATTTATAGTAATGACGTTGTATGTACACTAGCTATATGGCATCGACCCAGTTGTAGATGTGTAGAGAGTAGTAACTATTGGCCTTCAATGAAGCTCTATTGCCGGCTGGATTGAAAAAATGTGACCGTTTACAATACTGGTTGTGTCCAAGGGTGTTGAATGCGTACGTACGAATTACATGAGAAGTAAGGGTATTCTGGTAATGTCTACGATGACGGATTGAGCTTAATGCCAGCAAAATTCTAAACGCAGGTTTGAGTAGCTTTATGGTAAAGGTGAGTGAGGCGCGAGAAGTGAAGCTTTTACTGCTACAAATTGTGCATCTGTCCCATCCCATAATCACGAAATGCAGAAAAAACGCGTTCTGCTATTACCGAACGGGGCCTTAGGCTTGTTTGGACGAAGGATAATGGAGAAGTCAGTCAATGGTGGGGTTAATGGTCAATGACAGAACTGGATGGAAATTTATAAAAGGGTGACGAAGATATTACTAGGCTAGTTCATGGGTGGGCACTGATATTGTTAAAAGTTTATGGGTGGACAATGTTAATACACTAAAGACTAAAGTTCATGGTGGCAATGTAATTTTCCATTTTATTTACGGCACTTCTTGGCTACAGCTGGGTGTAGCCATCGTTGGCTACATCCCAGCGCGCTTGCTTTCTCTTTTTTTTTTGCACACATCGGCATTTTTGTTTTTTTTTTAAAATTTTTTCTTTTTTTTATAAAACGTTAAATTATTAAAACTTTTAATATATAAGTCCAAATGAAAAATTATATATTGTTCATCTAAATTCAAGCTCTTCAAAACAAGACCAGTCGTGGATTGTTTTGACAACTTTTAAAAATTTATTTTTACATGTATAGTGTACATAACATAAAAGAAAACTTGTAAGTTGATCAAGAAAACTGTACAATTGGTCATACAAACTGTGCAAATGTTCATTAAAACATGTACATCCACACATAAAAACATGTACATCATTACATTAAAAACATAAAGATGGTCATATAAATCTGTACGAATCATTAAATATGTACATCCTTATATTAAAACATGTACATATAAGGGAGAAAACTTGTACATATGATCATACAAACATGTACATACGACCATACAAACATGTACAGATGTTCATTAAAGAACATGTAATTCTCACATTTAAACATGTACATCGTCACATTAAAACATGTACATTCTCACATTAAATATGTACATACATCCTCACATTAAATATCATGGTATACATGTAAAAATAATTTTTTAAGAAAGTTGTCAAAACATATCCATGACTGGTCTTATTTTGAAGTACTTACTCGAATTAGATGAAGAATGATATAATTTTTTTTCATTTTGGACTTATATGTTAAAAGTTATAACAATTTAAAGTTTTTATGATTAAGTAAAAGGAAAAAAATTAAAAAAAAACGCTGCGCAAAGTAAAAAAAAACAAAAAAACGTATCCAACGTGCACGCTGCTCCCCCCTGCCCGCTGCTCCCCCCTCTCTAGATGTAGCTACCTGCTATAGTATGTAGCCAAATAATTGCGTTTTATTACTTTTGGCAGTTGACAACAACCAAAACACATTGACTACATTACATGTCATTTCTTAAAGGGTCAATACCCTCAGTCGTGTTTTTCACTTCGCACAGTCGGAAAATGACCATTTTGCCCCTACTTTAATATCTTTCAGAAATTACTATATTTACCCACAATTTGTGACATTTACGAGGTGACCCCAAATTTCATTACGCACAGTCAGAATTCCAATACGTTCAGTCAGAAAATGAACCAATTTAGGGGCTAATGTAGGCAAAATTTATTAAAAGCGGTTTCGAAAAAAGCAAAGAAGGATTTCAAAGTACTTATATAAGTAAAAAATATATCATAAAAATTATCAGCAAAGTATACCATGACAAAGTAGATGAAAAGACGAACGCGTCGGCGTAAACGGATCGAAAAACGGAGCTATAACGAAGAAGATATGACAATTTAAGACCGGAACTCGCGCCACAGCGCCGATAAGAAGGACCGGCGCCTGTAAAAAGACCGCGCGCGGGCGCGCGTCACCCTTTACCGGCGCCGGCCCTCCTTATCGGCGCCTGCGCCGGTTTCCGGTCTTAAAATTGTCATATCTCTTCGTTATAGCTCCGTTTTTCGATCCGTTTACGCCGACGCGTTCGTCTTTTCGTCTACTTTGTCATGGTATACTTTGCTGATAATTTTTATGATATATGTATTATTTCTTATTAAGCACGACATTAAATCATCGACGTCTTGTTCGAAATTGCCTATCAACCACTAATTACATGTCCGTTGAAGAAGAATCTATTTGAAATTCATTGAACGTTTCTATCATTTCCACCAATTTCACGTCCCATTGACGAAGAATCTATTTGAAATTATCAAAATTTCCTATCAATATCAATATTAACTATCAGTAACTTCTTATCCATAGTAAAATAATCAGCATGTTCTATTCTAATTAACATGAATTGGACACTAATCTAAATAAGTTAGATGTATCGACATTAACTATCATCGATGTCTTGTTCAAACTTACCTATCAATTCCCCTAAATTCATGTCCATTAAAGGAAAATTTATTTGACAATTCAAAATTGCTCAAATAATGTCATCGTTGAAACATATTTTCAATACTTCAAAAGCGAGATCGGTTTGTCGTCGGAGATTGCTCAAAGAATGTCATCTTTGAAACATATTTTCAGTACTTCAAAAGCGAGATCGGTTTGTCGTCAGTAATTGCTCAAAAAATGTGTTTTTTATAACAAATGAAAATGTATACATCTTTGAACATATTTTCAATACTTCAAAAGCGAGATCGGTTTTTGTCGTCAAAATTGCTCAAAAAATATTTTTTTTATAACACTGAAAATGTATACATCTTTGAAACATATTTTTTAATACTTCAAAAGCGAGATCGGTGTGTCGTCGAGATTGCTCAAAGAATGTCATCTTTGAAACATATTTCAATACTTCAAAGCGAGATCGGTTTGTCGTCAGAAATTGCTCAAAAATATTTTTTTATAACAAATGAAAATGTATACATCTTTGAAACATATTTTCAATACTTCAAAAGCGAGATCGGTTTGTCGTCGGAGATTGCTCAAAAATGTGTTTTTTTATAACAATGAAAATGTATACATCTTCGAACATCTTTGAAACATATTTCAATACTTCAAAAGCGAGATCGGTTTGTCGTCAGAAATTGCTCAAAAAATGTTATTTTTTATAACAAATGAAAAATGTATACATCTTTGAAACATATTTTCAATACTTCAAAAGCGAGATCGGTTTGTCGTCAGAGATTGCTCAAAAAATGTCATCTTTGAAACATATTTTCAATACTTCAAAAGCGAGATCGGTTTGTCGTCGGAGATTGCTGAAAAAATGTGTTTTTATAACAAATGAAAATGTATACATCTTTGAAACATCTTTGAAACATATTTTCAATACTTCAAAAGCGATATCGGTTGTCATTAGAAATTGCTCAAAAAATGTTTTTTTTATAGCAAATGAAAATGTATACATCTTTGAAAAATATTTTCAATACTTCAAAAGCGAGATCGGTTTGTCGTCAGAGATTGCTCAAAAAATGTCATCTTTGAAACATTTTTTCAATACTTCAAAAGTGAGATCGGTTTGTCGTCGGATCGAGATTGCTCAAAACAATAGTTCTATTGACGATCTTCTACTAGACTGCAAGAGCGATGAGGAAAGTCTAAAGAAGATCATGACTTCAAAGTGTGCAGTAAATGATGACGACAAACATGAACTACTTCATATTGACGATCTTTTACTAGACTGCAAGAAAGATGAGGAAAGACTAAAGAAGATCAAGACTTCAAAGTGTGCAGTAAATGTCGATTTTTTTAGTTTTAAACACAGCAGGGATTTTCCATATACTTAACATTGTCTATCATTTCCACCGATTCCACTAATTAATTCATTTCGACAACTGATGCCCGAAATGCATTCCACAATCCTCAAATGACTAACATGAAAACCCTAATTGGAAGGTAAATGGTACAACTATTCGATTCGACACATTCGCATCATTTTAAATCCCAGAACAATTAACAATTCAATGACTAAACGAAAACCCTAATTGGGGGGTACATGGTAGAGGAAAAGAAGAAATATGATACATTTTTGACTGAAAGTGAGAGGATCAGTGGCGTTAGGATTAGTCTAGGTTTTAGTGCTAATTGGGTGCGTTAGCCCTTAGTGTATCATGATTCTCGTGGATTCTATTTAGTGAATTCTTTTAGAACAACGAGATCGGTTTTGTCGTCGGAGATTGCTCAAAAAATGTCTTTTTTAAAGACATTTAATTGTCATCTTTGAAACATATTTTCAGGACTTCAAAAGCGATTCTACTTCGGATTACATACTTCGACAACTGATGCCAGAAATACATTCCACAATCCTCAAATGACTAACATGAAAACCCTAATTGGAGGGTAAATGGTACAACTTACTTATTCGACACACGCATCATTTTAAATCCCAGAACAATTAACAATTCAAATGACTAACACGAAAACCCTAATTGGGGGTACATGGTAGAGGAAAAGAAGAAATATGATACATTTTGACTGAAGAAGTGAGAGGATGAACAGTGGCGTTAGGAATTAGTCTAGGTTTTTAGTGCTAATTGTGGGTGCGTTAGCCCTTTAGTGTATCATGATTCTCGTGGATTCTATTTAGTGAATTCTTTTAAGAACAACGAGATCGGTTTGTCGTTGGAGATTGCTCAAAAAATGTCTTTTTTAAAGACATTTAATTGTCATCTTTGAAACATATTTTCAGGACTTCAAAAGCGATTCTACTTCGGAATTACATACTTCGACAACTGATGCCAGAAATACATTCCACAATCCTCAAATGACTAACATGAAAACCCTAATTGGAGGGTAAATGGTACAACTTATTCGACACAACACATCATTTTAAATCCCAGAACAATTAACAATTCAAATGACTAACACGAAAACCCTAATTGTGGGTGCATTAGCCCTTTAGTGTATCATGATTCTCGTGGACTTTATTTAGTGAATTCTTTTAAGAACAACGAGATCGGTTTGTCGTCGGAGATTGCTCAAAAAGATGTTTTTTTTTACAAATGAAATTGTATACATCTTTGAAACATATTTTCAATACTTCAAAAGCGGATCGGTTTGTCGTTGCTCCTAAAAGGTTTTTCTTATAACAAGTGAAAATATATACATCTTTGTAACATATTTTCAGGACTTCAAAAGCGATTATATTTCGGAGTTTCATTTTCAAACAACATTGTTCGCACATCATTTCTCATAATGCTACAACTTATCGACATACGCATCATTTTAAATCCCAGAACAATTAACAATTCTGTTGACTACCAGTACATGAAATCCAAATGTGTTTGCACTAATCAAGTCTGTGTTTGCACTAATCAAGTCGGGGGACGTCGTCTCCTCGTACTAGCCCTGTAGCGTGCATTGTGTTCCATACGGTCCGCCTCAACCCTGCTTCGTTTTACTATCGAATAAGAAGTCAATGGTAGTTAATGTCGATAATGATAGTTAATATTGATATTGATAAGAAATTTCGATAATTTCAAAGATTCTTCTTCGTCAATGGAAGTGAAATTAGTGGAAATGATAGAAACGTTCAATGAATTTCAAATAGATTCTTCTTCAACGGACATGTAATTAGTGGTTGATAGGCAATTTTGAACAAGACGTCGATGATAGTTAATGTTGTGCTTAAGAAGAAATAATACATATTTCATAAAAAATTATCAGAAAAGTATACCATGACAAAGTAGATGAAAAGACGAACGCGTCAGCGCAAACGGATTGAAAAACGGAGCTATAACGAAGAAGATATGGCAATTTTAAAACCGGAACCCGGCGTAGGCGCCAGTAAGGAAGGGCCGGTGCCGGTCCTTCCTTATTGGCGCTGGCGCCGAGTTCCGGTCTTAAAATTGCCATATCTTCTTCGTTATAGCTCCGTTTTTCGATCCGTTTGCGCCGACGCGTTTGTCTTTTCGTCTACTTTGTCATGGGTATACTTTGCTGATAATTTTTATGATATATTTTTTTTATTTATATAAGTACTTCAGAATCCTTCTTTGCTTTTTTCGAACCGCTTTTAATAATTTTGCCTACATTAGCCCCTAAATTGGTCATTTTCTGACTGAGCGTATTGGAATTCCGACTCTGCGTAATGAAATTTGGGGTCACCTCGTAATATGTTATAAATTGTGGGTAAATATAGTAATTTATGAAAGATATTAAAGCGGGGCAAGATCGTAAAGTTTTTTAAAATTCCGACTGTGCGAAGTGAAAACACGACTGAGCGTACGAGTTCAGTTTCTTAATGGAGTATTTGGAGGACCCTGATCCCATATTTTCTCCTCCACCTTATGCGGACGGTGAATTCAAACAACCGACAAATAGCTGACATTAAACCAACATAGTGCGTTCGATGCCGGCTCTTGAAAATCAGCACCGATTAATGCAGGGCTTTAAGCCTTGACGATTCGCCGGCGACCAGAGGGTGAAGAAATGGAGTGTTCGTTTGCCGCGATGAGTGAAATAGCCATTTTTTTTGGCCAAAAGACGATAATAACCCCAATCACGTTAATAATACTACCACCCGTGGACGAGAACACACCATCCCTTCTGTTGTGCTCCGTATTCTACTTTCGTACAGTCTTCATCTTCAACCTCCACGGCATGCCATCGACAAGCAGTGTAATTTTATGATTTGCGTTTTTCATCATCTATTATAATTTATGTATAGATTAGGTCTACTGTTAGCCAAATTCATCTGGCATGTGGTTAATTATCGATTCGATGATAGGTTGTCTTTGTTGGAGAGGGTAGGTCGTCTTCAACTGGAAGAAGATGGCTGGGTTTGAGCTAGCATTTGTTGACGTCGCAGGATAAAAAAGGGTGAATTGGTAATTTGATGTGCTGATAGATTGATAAATCAGCTTTATGGGTTTCAAACGCAGGGTTTACTGCGTTTGCATAGAGCTAAAATAACATAATCTCCCACTTTTTCAATGCAACTTATCCGCTTTTGATTGCAGCTTTAACAACACGAATTGCCCAAATCCACGATTTTGTCGTGTCGAACGGGGTCATAAACTATTGTACCCAACACAACTCTACTTCAACCCCTTTTGCAAAAAAAAAAAAAAAAAAAAAAATTCTACTTCAACCCGATCGGGAGTCGGGACGAATGATCAACTCTTTGTTCAAAGTTGATCCACTTCAACCTTCACCTGTCTCTGTCTGCCGCTCACGTCCGTTACCGGCTTCTCCATAGTCCTTTTAGCGTGTTCTGCAATTAAATGTAGCGCTTTCAGAAAAAAAAACCTCTCAGAAATCCCTCTACTTGTTAAGGTCATTTCTCGCTTGCCGATTACTTCTTCTGTACCCTTACTTGGAAAGGGGTCTCCGACTGACGAAATCTTTTCCATCGTCCTCTGCAGTTTTGAATTCCGTCAGACGGGAAGACAGTTAATTAGTTACCGAAATATAGGTGGAGAAGAAGAGGGGGGCGAAGATGAGGGCTAGGGTGGTGGTGTTTCCGATGAGAGGGAGAAACTGGTGCTTTAGCCGATCTATTATTAACCCATCCCTGTCTGCTGGGCCAACCTCCAGTCAATCTTCAACTTCCACTACACCTTCCTCGCTCAGAGAACTCTGGAAATCACTCTCCAGCTCCAACCCCATGGCCGAAAATGCTGAAATCCTCGTTGATTTCAGCACCAGCAAGGTTTGACATTTCTGCTTTGTCTGGGTAACTTACTGGGTTGCTGGCTCTTTATTATATTAATTGTTTACCCGACAGCAATATAATGGGGGTGGTATTGATCAATTCAAACCTCTTTTTTTTTTTGGTGGTAAGTTGATGGAGAATATGAATGAATAGGGGATGCTATAATGTAGTTAGTTCCATCCTGTGATATTTTGCATTGGCAGATGAATAATGCTTGGACTACTATTGGGAAGGCTCCTGAGGGATCATTCAAGAACAAGATTTACGGGTTATGAAAGTTGCTGGTTTGCTGTGGTACATTTAGATTGATACGGTTCTTTCTTATATTCTGATTCTTAATTTTTGTTTTCATTTGTACTTTGTAGTGTGGGCTTGTGGCTACTCTCCCGTGTTAAGCCTTCTGAAATTTTCCTGAAATCTATATCCAAGGAAGTTAATGAAGTTGAAATAACATATCCTACAAGGTTTGCCATCTCTTCTAGTACTCATTGAATAATAAGGAACACGAAAGAAGCTACTGGATACTCAGTGCTTGCTTTATCAGATTTTTTTTATCTGAACTGAACCTCATGTTGTATTACACTGACATAAATACCTTTGGTGACCAAGAAAATGATAGACTAGGAAAGTTAATTGGGGATGAGTGACCTGTCTAGTGAATGTCAAAATCTGGAACTCGTGGAAGGGCACTTGTGCTAATCAGAAATTGGTTATAGGGTTGGGAGTTTGTGTTTAGCTGAGATGATAAATTAAATGAGAATGAATGTTAAGGAAATGTACAACAACAACAATTACAACAAAGCCTTATTCCCAAATTAATTGGGGTGAGCTAATATGAATTAATATATAAGGTTGGGCAGAGCCATCGATATGCGGGAAAGAAAAACATAAAGGAGTAGAAAAGTGGGTTATCAAAACTGGGGAGAAAAAAGAGGTCTACAATTGAGTAGTGAAAATACCTAGAAAATGAGATCAGATGAAAAAGATATTTTTTATGTGTCGAATGGAACAGAAAGAAAACAATAAAATATCACACATTCAACCACTCGAATACTTCTCTTTTCTGCTCTCTTTAAAGACGTTCTCTCGTCTATCACGAGTAACCTCAAGTCCTAATCACCCTAGCCTATGTCTGTCCAGGTCTTCCTCTCCCTTTCCTACTTCCCTCTTCTTTCCACATCTTAATACATCTGACTGCTGTCTCCCTTGGTCTCTTAATCACATGTCCAAACCACCGCAATCGAGATGTACACATCTGTCATAGTATGTCCACACATCCAATGTAGCCTTTGCATCCCTGCCACACTCATCTTATGTACAGTGAAACTAAAATTGAAAGGGAGCAATGCTGCCTAGTAACCCCGTGGGAGGGTGAACATCCATTTATAGGAGTCTTCCTCTCCATGCTCTAATATATGTCTAACTATAAACCAGCAGTTCTCTACTTCAATCCCCCCTGGCCTTTCTATAACCAAATACCTAGCTACATTAATATTATACAATCCGATAAAACTCTTTTAAAACTCCCAACAATACTTCACATTCCCTTTTATAGGTAAGAAAGTTTATTTCATGTAGAGTGAGTTGGGAAAAATTCAGAAAACATAATCAACAATGTATCTTTGGAAACTTTCTAGGTTGTCAAATTCATTATTATAAAAAAATCAATTAGTTTGGTAACCTGGTAAATTTGTCTGTGGTTTTTTGTGAAGCTCAAAGATGGGCTGATTTGTTAGCCTCCAAAAACAATATAGGCCCTATATTATAATGGGATGCTTCATTACTTTTGGAGAACAGATCAACTTATGTTCTTAGAGGAGGAAAATGTATAAATGCTAACTTCATCCAGCAAATTGTCTATCTGTAGTACTCAAATATGTTAACAAAAAAATATGCAGTTTTTGACCTTTGTATAGCTTGAGGTTGTCCCAATCTTTTAGGATTTTTAACTTATACAGACTGTTTTCCCTTGCAGTTTAAATGCACGACTTGTACGTAGAAGGTTAAGACACATTGCTCGAAGGTAATTTCCTCTCTCCATCTAGTATCTATAACTGTTATGTGCTCAGTTTCATTATGCTTGTCAAAGACTTTGTGGTACCACATGAACAATGTCGGGGTGAGTGACGATTCAGTTAATTCGGTTATAACTGAAAACTTTTTTTGGTAACTGAATAAGAGTTTGGTTATTCAGTTAGTCCAATTATAGTTCGGTTCAGTTTTTGGTTAAAAAACTCCAGTATAATTAGAAGAACATTATTAATTGTTATGAATGAAAGTTATTTGTTATGAAAAATAGCACCAGTAAAACAAAGGTCTGGTAATTTTGCTATTTCGATTAGTCGAAACTATATTAAGGGAAAGTTTGGTTTTCGGTTTAGTATCTAAAAAGTTATGTTTTTCATTATTGTATTTCAGACTAAATATTGGATAGTTGGACTATAACCAAAAACTCAAATTTTTGGTTAGTTTGGTTTTCAGATTACCAAACTAACTGAATGCTCACCCCTAGCACAATGTATTAAGTTCTTTCATGCAGTGCATGTGCTTAGCTTGTATGGTTAGCTTCAGTGTCAAGGAAAAAAGAGGCAAATGAGATAAAAAGGTTGATAAGTCTCAAGAGTTTCCTGTTTTTCAGTTTATGCCGAATAATCAAAAGTAGGTTGTGGTAACTCTTGAAACCAGAACCTTCAGTAGTAACAGAAATATCGTCATCTTAATAATTGTGGTTTTGATATGAGAACATTTCTAAAATGAACCGAGTTGAATTATTATGTCTATGTTTTTGAAGGTTGTTAGAAACACGGATTAATCCTTGGAAATATCAGCCTGCTTTTAGACCATGGGCTTTGCAAATTATTACATTTGGGGTACTGTTTTGGACAGGGGAACAATTATCCACCAGAAATACATGTACGGTTCAGCTACAATGCTTCCACTAACAACGGCTTTTATGGTGCGTGGTTGTTGCTGATGCCATATTTTTGTTATATTATAAGAATAGGTTTTCCCGTCTGTCCTTTTTCATCATTGAATTTCTCAATTCTGTGATTATTGTCTAGGTGCTACCTCTTCCCAACATCCCCTTCTTCTGGTTGCTATTCCGCACATATTCTCACTGGAGAGCTCTTCAGGTAAGCAAAATTTCAGTAATTCTAATGTATCTTGATCTCTTCTACTGTTGTTGCTCTTGGCCGGCCTCTGAATGGTGCTGGCAGAAGTATTTTGAACGTGATGATACACTAATGCTATTATGAACTAGTAAACGTTACCCTCCCCTTTTCATGCATCAGGGAAGTGAGAGGCTTCTACAGCTTGTCTCAGACGGATCACCAGCTCAGACCCAAGAAACCAAGCAGCATGATTCTTCATTGAATGGAAGCCACAAGGCAATACTGAGACCCGCCTGGGTAAGGAGCCAGCCTCATCGCATTTCTACTGATTCATGGTAACCTGCTGCCTGCTGGTGTGTTAGCTATCTTCTAATGTATCGCTTCCTCTTCCACACTATAACTGACCAGGTGCTCCAACCTTCAAAAGAATTGGAAGAACTTCTACGACATGGTGCTGCTAAAGATGGTCTCAACGAGTCCAGTATAGCTGCCATATGTGAGACATTCTATTTGAACCCTCAAGACATCAGCAAGTACGAGACTACGGTTTAGCCAACGGATTACATGAACCTCTCCTAGTTCAGATACACAACAAGCATTCTGACCTTACCACCTCAGAGAACATCTCCAGGGTTACTCAGCTGAGAAAAAAGAGGTGACACAAATGTTTGTTTCGCGATGGAAAAAAGGGATTTGCAATCATGTGATTACTAATTAGTTTGTCAAGGAATATTTTTGATGTAGAAGTTACACCGCCAAGCAATTTTGGTCTGCTGGACTAATTTTCCAAATATTCTGCTTTTGTTCTGATTCGTTTTCATCATTGCATTATATTATTCATCTGTGACAGAAATTTCGAACCCCTTGGTGTTTTTTTTTTCATTGTTATTGTGATGTTTTTGCCGAGTTTCATCACTCAAAATTTGGCTAGTTTGATTGTTCGGGAATTTCCTTCGGCTGGTTCAAATTCATTGGGGATGGTGCTTCGAAGAGGAACCAAGATTTGCATGGTGCTGCCTCAGGACTTTCAGGTAAGTTGGTCGTGTTAAAGACAAGGAGCGTAGCGGTGAATTGATCGTCATGCCATTTGGCACGGTAAGACCAATTCACATATATACCTTTATGCAGCTGATGAATGATGTTGTTAGGCCAACTAATGATTGGATGATGAGTGTTCTATCCCTGGATATGTTATACTCTTTTTCTTCTGTTAGTTGGCCAACTAATTCAGAGAATCCATTTCCTAACCAGAGTTACTATCGGCTTACATAACTGACTAGATTGAATATGCAATAAAAGATCAATGCGTTTGAGGGCTTTCTACTGGTGCAACAATAACTTCCCTAAATTGTGCTTTTGTTCTCTATAGCATGGGTGCTATTGCTGGTTTCATGAGGAGAGAGGGAGCCAAGAGGGAAGACGGATAAGGAAAAAAAGGGTGATCTCAATCTTCACTAACTACATTGAGGACGGTACATCTGAGGATGATCTAAAAAGGATATTGTCCATTGGAAATAGAAATATGCTTTCGAGATTATTCCTCTCCAGTTGTACTCCTCTCTTATCACTATTTTATATCTCTTTCCTTCATATGCAATCTATTTCCTTTTCGATTCTTCTGATCCTTTTTGTTTTGATCAGCACCCTTGGTAGAATATCATTTGCCCAATCCATTTACAGTCAACCCTTCACCTACTAGAGTAGACATATTTCTCAAGTTCACATCATCCCAAGCCCCAAAAGGTAGGCCCCTAATCGTCACCCATGTTTGTCTCTCCACATATCTCTCTTCCATCTCTCATCTACTCCACTTTACCCCTTATATGGTTCCTTTGGTATGTTTCTCTCCATCTTTCTTCATTGATTCCTTTGAATCAAAAATCATGATTGCCTTCTTGTCTGATAGCGTGATAACCCTTTGAAGGTTGTCTTCTTCGTATTCTCCACTTCTCAACTCCTTTAGCTATTCTATTCTCTCGACTTTAACTATTAGACCTCTAGCCATTTTCTTCTTCATTACATTACTTCCTGTTAGCCTAACCCGTATGAATTTCCATGCATCTCTGGCCAAATATGGCAAACAATATGTCTAATGTTCATCATGCTTCCCCTTTGATGCGAAGTTACAGGTATTCTATTTGCAGCCCCCTGATATTTTACTCATGGAGGGTTATATCTTACCATCCTGGTAAACAATGGCTTCCCTTTGATCAGTTTACCATTAAACGGTCGGATTGTTGTAACAGTTCCTTTTAAATCTTTAAATTCCATGAAAGCACAAGTACGGGATCTTCCCACCTTTTTTTCCAACAGATGAATATAACAAGTAACTCATCGGAGCTTGATCTAAAGGTTGAAGATGGTGGGGAAAAGATGGCAAAAACACAGTAAGCTGTAAGGAAAGAGGGAGTTGTCAGAGAATGTCCAATCTGATGAAAAGAGTGATGATGAGGAGAGGAGGAAGAGAGAGCTGATGGAATCACATTCTCAACGGGTACCTTACCAAGAAAGAGAAAAAAGTGGAGTTGGAGCCATAAAGGGGCAGCTGCATTGGGAGGAGAGCTGGAGGAAAAGTTTAATCAAAATATGGTACGAGAGTCGGATCTTGCTAAAGTGATAGAGACTGGAGCTGGAAAAGTAACAAATCAGAGTCTGAGGATAGAAGTAATAATTGCACTTGTTGTGCCTCTCATAACCAATCTGGGTGGGCTAGTGGAAATGAAACAGATCGGTAAGGCCCCAGGTTACCAAATCTAGTATACGCAAGAAAGAAAAAGTAGATTCCCAACCTTGGTAGTGGGTGTTGGAGGGTGATAAGGCCTAGCAAGATTCTAATTTTTTTGGGCTAGTGTATGGGAAAAAGAAGAGGAAGAATATTGTTAGATCAGGCCTCAGTAATGACGTGCCAGATTTAGAGTTAAATAAATTGTTTTCGCATGAAAGCAAGGAGAATAGAAACTGACTCGAGGCAAAGCCGTTTTAGGGCATTCCTTAACGTTGAGGCTGCTGAATGCATTGTGATTGCAAGGCGATTATCAATCAAAATTGTGGATGTTGAAGGTATCTTCAACAATTACAAAGGGATTCGGCAGAGAACTATGAGGATGTTATGCCCCATATTTTTTTTATTATTTTCTTTCTGATTCACAAAGGGAATTCCAATTAATTTCGATCTTATGTTAATATGTTTATGACATCTCTCTGATTATTGTTATGTTAGCTTTGAGGAAGGAAAGTTAGAAATATCTTTCTTCCACTTATTTATTTATTTGTTAAGGAAGGGACTTCTTAATTCTTTTATTTTATTTCCTTCCTCCCTTCCTACTTTAATTCACGTTATTTTTTTCTCCTTCCACTTTCCTGACATTCTCTCACGATGGTTCTTCCTTTCTCTCAAACCTTCACTCCGCTTCACCATAATAACCTCCCTTTGCTCTTCCCTTCACCTTCTCCAATCTTCCCCGTTGTTATCTGGTTGATCTCTAGTTGGTGATTCTGAGTTCAGTTGCCGTTCTTGGTTCAAGTTTCTTTGCTCCTCCTTTCGGTGTTGGTCTTCCTTCGATTTGTTCGAGCTTTCGGGTTTTGAGTGGAGATTTGAGAAGGGCGTTTTGTAGAGTCGGTAGAGGATTGCTTTGTTGTGGATGAGAGGTATGTGGTTGATGGATTTAGTTGCGTATGTTCACCCACGGGGTTTCCGATTTATGATTTTATTTCACTTATATGTTTGATTCTCTGAATTCGTTGTGGATTTGATTCGGATTTGGAATTGTGTTTTACTCTGTTTAAAACCCCAAAGGAATGTATTTTGTTTTGCGTAATTTGATATGAAGCTTAGTGCTTCGACAATGGTTCGACATTGTTTTCTGCATTTTTCCTCTGTTTACTTGTGTTTTGTGAGATGTTCGGACTTCCGTTCTAACATGTATGTTCAGACTTCCGTCAGGACATGTATGTCCGGACAGGATGCGAGGACGAGTTTCAGAATTTGCATTTGACTTGTGTCTGAACATGCAAGGTCGAACACAAGTTCAGACACGTTTTTACTTATTTTTGAACTTGTCCGGACTTGTGGATCGAACAGAAGTCCGGACAGACTTTTTCATTTGAGCTCCGTTTCGAATGTCGTTTGTGGCGGTGTGTTCCTCTCAGTGAGTACTATCTGTTTTGACATGTTTCAGCATGTGTTTATGTATATTTTTGTCTTGGAAGTCTTCGATATGCTTTTGACCTCTAATTTGCTCTGAAAGTGAGTTTCAGCTTTTGACTTCGGTTTGACCTCTATGTTTTGCTAGTCTTGTATAACACTTCCGTTTCAGCTATGAATTCTGTTTTTGTTGTGTTTAAGATCATGTGTTTTGGTGCCTGTGCTCTGTAAAACCTTACTGTCTAATTTTGTTGAGCTTCTGTTTTGAGATCTAGTCTTCTTTGTGTCTGAGCCGTGGATGGATGGGTCTAGCTATCTTGTAGCATGATGCGTAGACGTCTTTTGGTTATTCTGTCACGGGTGTCTCACTCGTTTTATTCACGAGTGGTTTTTCCTCATTCTGGTTACGGATATCTTTCCGTTCTGTTTTTATGCATTGAATACTAGGGTCCCGCCTCTTTTTCATAAGTGATCTGTTTCCGTATGTTCTGTCTATTCTAATTCTCGACAGACTGTTGCGTGCTTTCTGTCTTTTAAAAGCTTCTGGTTTATTAAGTGATTTGTTTCTGTCTGCTCTGTCAGTATTTAATTTTAGACAGTCTGTTGTGTGTTTTCCGTCTTCTGAGAAGTTTCTAGCTTGCAAAGCTTCTTCCTTATGATTTGTCTTCTGCTGCTTAAGAGTCTGTTTGACATCACTTAGCTCTCTCTGTTTTAGCCTTCTGCCTGTTTGAAAGTGTTCCACTATAATCTTTGTTTCTGATTTTTCTAAGCTTCTATATATATATATATGTTCAGTATCTATTTTGAACATGCTCAGCTGATGAAGTTTATCACCTGGTGAGCTATAGTTTGGCTCACTCCTATTTCCGTCTGATTTACAGGTTTTAGCTTCAGTTTGAAGATTCGGCTTCTGCTTTTGTGTTTGGCCTTCAGATTTTGTATTCATTTTATTCGGCTTTGAGCCCATTTGTATTTGAATTTTGTCATGTATTTCAGTTTAGCTTCCCGTTTTGTAATTGTAAAGACAAGTTGTAATCTTACTTGTTAATATATGCGTACTCGGTTATGTTTTGGGGATTCACTAGTGCAGCCTTGCGTATTTAAGGTAACAAGCGCGCGGCGTGTAACGGTCTCTCAACCTGGGTGGTTTTGGGGTCGTTACATTTAGTGGTATCAGAGCCAGGTTTGACTTTCGTTGGGGTTTGTTGGGTGTCTGCTTGTCTACGTTTCTCTTTACTTGTTATCTGTAATGTGTTGTCTGTTGAGTGATTTGATTGTTATCTGGTTTCTGTTATGTGAGTCTTCTCTGTGATTGTGCGCCATTAGAGTAGCGCAGCGGAAGCGTAGTGTCTGTTTGCATGTGCTTGTGTGTTATGAGAGTGAGTCTGAGAGAGTTGGGTCCTTTGGGAAAGAATGACTGAATGTGAGTTCTTGTTTGTCAGAGTTGTGAGCTTGTGCTGTATGTTCTGTGTTGTGTTCTGGTGTGAGTATGTTGGTCCTTTGGATAAGGACGTCTCCTGAGAGTTGTAGGTTGTTTATGCCTTAGGCTGAGCATGTAGGAATCTTCTGCTATGTTCTATGTCAGTCAGTCAGCAGTGAGTTTGAGTGTTCCTGTGCCTTCAGGCTTAGTCTTCAGTAATCTTCTGCTTTGTTTCTTTTGTCATTCAATCTGCAGTGAGTCTAAGTGTTAGCTCCTTGTGAGGGCCAAACTTCTGAGGTGTGAAAGGTTCCTGCTGAGCGTGTGAGTGTTTGTAGTATTCTGGCACTGGAAGTGCATTTGTTCATATTTTGGGTTTTGTCGAATTTCGAGGACGAAATTCTTTGTAAAAGGGGTATAATGTTATGTCCCGGATTTTTTTAAAATTTTCTTTTTGATTTGCAAAGGGAGTTCACATTAATTTTGATCTTATGTTAGTATGCTTATGACATCTCTCTATTATTATGTTAGCTTTGAGAAAGGAGAGTTAGAAATATCTTTCTTCCACTTATTATTTTTTTGTAAAGGAAAGAACTTCTTAATTCTTTTATTTTAGGGAAAATTCACGAGATACCCCTGTTTTCTTTCGTAATTCACAATATACCCCTGTGATTTTAGTAATTTAACTTTAAACATGCTTAAATGTTGTCCAAAATTGATGAAACTTTACATGGACGATGCTAAAGTGTTATATTTTGGTCCAATATCAAATTTGCGGTCTGGTGTGCGTTTGGACTTGTAAGTCCAGACACATGTTAGGACACCTCTGTTTTGTGTCATGGTATGCGTCCGGACTTGTAGGTTCGGACGTATGTCCGGACACGCCTCTATTTTCGTCTAACTTCTTCTTTTGAGCTCCGTTTTGAATGTCGTTTGTGGCGTTGTGTTCCTCTCAGTGAGTACTATCTGTTTTGACATGTTTCAGCATGTATTTATGTATATTTTTTTTGTCTTGGAAGTCTTTGATATGCTTTTGACCTCTGATTTGCTCTAAAAGTGAGTTTCGACTTCTGACTTAGGTTTGACCTCTATGAATAAGACCATGTCTTCAGTTTGCTAGTCTTGTATAAGACTTCCATTTCAACTATGAATTCTGTTTTCGTTGTGTTTAAGACCATGTGTCTTGGTGCCTGTGCTCTGCGAAACCTTCTGTCTGATTTTGTTGAGCTTCTGTTTTGAGACCTAGTATTCTTTGTGTCTGAGCCGTGGATGGCTGGGTCTAGCTATCCTGTAGCATGCTACGTAGGACGTTCTTCGGCTATTCTGTCTCGGGTGTCTCCCTCGTTCTTTTCACGAGTGGTTTTTCCTCGTTCTGTTTATGAATATCTTTGCGTTCTTCTTTTATGCATTGAGTTTTAGGGTCCCGCCTTTGTTTCGTAAGTAATCTGTTTCCGTATGTTCTGTCTGTTCTGATTTTCGACAGACTGCTGTGTGCTTTTCTGTCTTTTGAAAGCCTCTGGTTTATTAAGTGATCTGTTTCTGTCTGCTCTGTCTGTATTTGATTTTAGACAGTCTACTGTGTGTTGTTCGTCTTCTAAGAAGTTTCTGGCTTGCAAAGCTTCTTCCTTGTGATTTGTCTTCTATTGCTTAAGCGTTTGTTTGAAATCGCTTAGCTCTCTCTGTTTTAGTCTTCTATCTATTTGAAAGTCTTCTGCTATAATCTATGTTTCTGATTTTGCTAAGCTTCTGTATATATATACATGTGTATGTTCAGTATCTGTTTTGAGCATGGTCAGCTGATGAAGTTTATCACATGCTGAGCTATAGTTTGGCTCACCCCTATTTCCGTATGATTTGCAGGTTTTAGCTTCTGTTTGAAGATTCAGCTTCTGCTTTTGCTTTTGGCCTTTAGATTTTGTATTCAGTTTGTTCGGCTTTGGAGCCCATTTGTATTTGAATTATGTCATGTATTTCAGTTTAGCTTCCGCTTTGTAATTGTAAAGACAAGTTGTAATCTTACTTGTTAATATATACGTACTCGATCATGTTTTAGGGATTCACTAGTGTAGTCTTGTGTGTCTTAGGTAATAAGCGCGTGACGTGTAACGGTATCTCAACCAGGGTGGTTTTGGGGTCGTTACAAAGGAGCTACTCAGCGACATTGCTAATTGAGCAATTTATGGTCATAAAATTCCAAAAAATTTGGGGGTTGGGGTTACGATAAAGGAAATTAATCTAAAAGGATGAGAGATTTGAAAACTCAACGATGGGCCCAGTCAATACTCAAGTTAGCGCCAGAGTGGGAGGTAGTATGCAAGTAAATTAGGGGAGAGGGCGGCAGACAAGCTGGATTGAGAATATGAAGATTGGTTATATCTTGGGATGAACAAGGAGATTAAGGTGAAGGGTCATGTGATAGGTAGAAGTGTAGAACTCATGGCGAAAGGAGGAAAGCTTATGCTTTCTGGTACATCCTCATAAATGAAATATGAAATGGTACATGAAGGGAAGATATCAGCCCAAGATTTGTTAGGAAATATAGAAATTGTATGTTTGGAATTTAGTGGTTCAAATTAATAGGAAGATAAAAATGGAATGTTTTGGAGAGATTGCATGGCTGGGGAAGGGCAATGGATATTGGTATGAGTAGATTAAAGGGCACATGCAAGGTACATAGTGCTGCAGAAGTGAGAAGATGACTAGTGTAGGTGCTAAGGGTTTTTGGTAGATTTTGGATTTTGTGTTCCCTTATGAAGTGTTCATCAGGGTGGAAAAGAAATGCTTTAGCCTGATGAAGGATGCTCAGATTTAGAAGCTTAATTGTGATTACCTACTGTTATTTAGGTAGTTTAGTTTTTGGATGCTGTTGTGGAGTGGTTTTGTATCTTTTGGTTGTATACGTTGGGTAGGTTGATTAAATATGCATATTATAACCTTTTGACTGTTTGGCCATTATCTATAAAAAATACCCTATTTATAGATTGGGACGTAAAAGAAGATATATGTCACTATGTGACGTGTATAAGATCTTCTACCCTTTCAATTAGATATGCCCCTCCTTCGTGATCTACCTTTCACGAAGCATAATATTTGTTGTTACGCTTATCCAATCCAACTTGGTTTGGAAAATGGTGGATGACAATCTTTTAAACTGAAATCTTCTCACTTATACTAACAACCTTTGAGACCCAATGTCAAAAGCACTTGTATCAGGGTTGGAGCAAGTACGGCCTTGAAAGAATGTGTAACGACCCAAAAACCGGCCTAGGAGTTAGGGACGTTACAAGCCACATGTATATTACCTAACAACGCAAGGCTCTAATGCAACCGATTCCAAACCCGAATAAATGTACTTTCATAAATAGAAAGAGTTTAAAATATCCTTTAAACCCAAAATGAAACGTAAATGCAAATCACAGGCCCGAAGGCTATATAATCCGAAAGAGTGTCGAATGCACAAAACCAAATACAAAGTCTAGAAGTAGTCTTAAACATGAATCATAACTCCATGTGCTCAATCTGCATATGTGAATAAAGGGGTGAGCTCAACAACCCAGTAAGCAGAAGACTTCCTCAAGGAAGCCTACTCAAAATAGAAGTCAGAAATGCAAAAATCAGAGGGAAACATAAGTTACTTTGCAACAGACAAATCAGGAACATAACAGATTCCAAATCTAAGCAGAATGCCATATCAAAACATTAGTCGGACTTGCAGAAACAGATTCACAAGGTGGGACGCTAGAAACCCGCTAACACATCAGAAGGACTCGCATAATGTCCTATGGATCTGAATATCCCACATTAGAAACCGTAGAGACAGCTAACGGACCCGTCGGTCACTAAACGTTCTAAGGGAAACTCTAAGGAACTTATACAGATGAAATTCCTGCGCAGCATGCTACGGGACAGCCCGACCCGACTATTCAAGGCTCAGAAGCACAGTAACTAGGTCCCAAATCGTTTAGCCACAATAACATATCAAACGTGCTTAAATAAGTAAATAACACATGTGTAAAACTCTTATTCACACTTAGGGGATCCATACCCAGCAAACAGAAGTCAAAACGAAGCTCAAACGAGCAAAATAGGCAAAACAAAAGTGGTGTCCAGACATGCGTCCGACCTTGCATGTGCGGACACAATGCGAAATGAAAATCAGTGACACATCCGGACATGTGTCCGGACTTACATGTCGGACACATGTCGAAATAGCAACCTGAAGAAGTCCGAACATGTGTCCGAACTTACAAGTTCGGACACATGCCGAGAGCAGAATCAGAAGACATCCTCGCATGTTGTCCGGACACTTCAAAAACAACGAAATCAGAGGCGCGCTAGACAACATGTCCGGATGGAAGTCCGGACGTCGCAAAAATGTCAGTTTACAGAACAGTGACAGAGAACAAGAACTCACTCAATTCAACACCAACATCAGCAAATCATCCCGAATTGTAAAATAGTGCCCACGGGGGTTTTAATCACTCGATTATCAACGTTGAACAATGAGAATTTCATTCAAAACAACACGAATTATAACCAGAAACGCAACTCAAATCAGCACCCTGAGGGTGAGCAAACATCCCCGATTCTATCCCCCACTTACTTGAATTCGACAAGCAGATTCTGTCCAGACAACGCCAATCACGCGACACACCAACCACAAGCAGAAGAGGGAGCGAACCACGCTGAATTCAGCACCAAAAGCAATCCAAAAATCAGAAACGACAATACATAAACTGCAATGCAAACTAACACTGGTACAGCAAATCGAACCTAAATTATAGAGAAGGAGAAGCCCAACAGTAGCACGGGGGAAAAGGATGAACGAATGCAGCAATCTCAAACACCAAAATTCAGAGACAATCACCAAGGGGAGGAAGGAGAAGGGAGCGCTCAAAAATTCAGAATGTAGAACGAAATTAGAAACTGAATAGGGAAAGAGCTGAAAAGAAAATAAGGAATTCCTTTTCCTTATAAATTTACTTACCAAATATTGAGAAGGGAATTGACCACCTTGTCCCTCTCTTTTAATTAAATTCCCCGGACATCCCAAATGCTAGAAGACACATAATAAGATGACAAACAAAACGACATTAGAACATTATATGAAAACCGGGTTATTACATCACTCCCCCTTTAAGGAATTTCATCCTCAAAATTCAACATACCTCACTGCTCGTAGAGGGACGGGAACTTAGCATGCAATTCTTCCTCGAGTTCCCAAGTCACCTCCCGCTCGGACTGATCAGACCATTGAACCTTTACCATAGGCAGGGTCTTGCTACGTAATCGGTGAACATCGTGAGCTAAAATCCGAACCGGAGCTGCCTCATAAGTGAAGTCTTCGCGGAGTCGAAGCTGTCCATAATCAATCACATGAGCAGGGTCATGAAGATACTTCCTAACCATCGACACATGAAAAATGTCGTGAACTCTTGCCAACGCCAGTGGCAACGTCAACCTATAGGCCACAGGGCCAACCCTCTCAAGTACCTCGAAAGGATCCACAAAGCTAGGACTGAGCTTGCCTCTCTTACCAAACCGAACTACACCACAGACTGAAGATATCTTCAGATAGACATGATCCCCAACCTGGAACCCAAGCGGATGACGTCTTTGATCTACATAACTCTTCTGTTTGCTCTGGGTAACCAATAGACGCTCCCTGATAGTCCTGACCTTATCCACAGCTCCCTGCACTAACTCTGGACCCACAAGAACCCTCTCCTTCATATCATCCCAATAGATGAGAGATCTACAACGCCTGCCATAAAGTGCCTCAAATAGGGTCATCTCGATACTTGATTGAAAGCTATTATTATAAGCAAATTCAATCAGAGTAACATGCTGATCCCAGCTCCCACCAAAATCCAACACGCACCCCCCTCAACATATCCTCCAGAATCTGATTCATCCTCTCAGTCTGAACATCGGTCTGAGGATGATACGCAGAGCTGAATGCCAAATTCGTCCCCAAAGCCTTATGCAGGCTACGCCAGAAGCGGGACACAAACCTCGGATCTCTATCTGAGACAATCGTCGCTGGCACACCATGCAACCTCACAATCTCATCCACATATAACCGAGCAAGATGCTCCAGGCTAAAAGTCTTCTTCATTGGCAGAAAATGGGCTGTTTTCATCAATCGATCCACAATCACCCACAAAGCATCGTAACCAGAAGATGTCCTAGGAAGTCCCACAATGAAGTCCATCCCTACGCTCTCCCACTTCCACTCTAGAACAGAAGGGGCTGCAGAAGACCAGCAGGCCGCTGGTGGTCAGCCTTCACCTGTTGACAGGTCTGCAATGAGCTACAAAGTCTGAAATCTAACGCTTCATATTCGACCACCAGAAGGACTCTCTAAGGTCCCGGTACATCTTCACCCCTCCTGGATGTACCGAATAAGGAGCTCCATGAGCCTCCTACATAATCTCCTGACAAAGCACTCCATTACTGGGCACACAGACTCTGCCTCTATAGCACAGACATCCGTCATCAGACACTGAGAAATCTGACTCCTGATCATCTAACAGTCTCTCTCGAATCCTACACAACTCAGCATCTGCCAACTGACCAGCCCTAATCCGATCTATCAACGTAGAATGAACCTGAAGAGCAGCTATCATCCCAGCACTGTCAAATCGCACAACCCGGAATCCCATACACTGAAGCTCATAAACAGACCTCTGAATCCCAGACATCGAACAAGCAAGCCCTGGAGCACTTCTACGATGATAAGTCAGGAATTTACCTATTTTTACAGGGTCTTTTGATACCGAATTCTGTGATATTTACTGCTAAATTCTTGTCTTTTGAATATTTTTATGTTTCTTGTTGCAATTGTCTTCTTTTATGGTTTTTTGTGTGCTTTTTCAGGTTTTTAACACATTCCCATCATTGTTGGAACACATGGAAAATCAAACAAGCTGATTTAAGTCAAAGACAACAACTCACGAATTGAATTCAAGCATGGTCCGGGACTTGATTCTGGAATACACAAGCAGCTGGAGACTTCATTATTATCTGGAGATTGAGCGGAGGAAACTGCTGGTTGTGCACAGAGACTCCATCAAAGAGCCTTAAAACAGAGTTTCTTCTTCTTTAATGTTATTTACATATTTTTATAGTATTTTCATTTCAATGGCTGAGTAGTTTTTATAAATTTCGGTTTGCTATGTAATCCAAACTCAAGGTTCTATTATCTTTGTGATTTACCATTTTAACAGATTAAAGTGTTGTTCCTTATTTATCTTTATAAATCTTGTGATTTGGCCAATTACTTGATTTTATCAGTTTATCTGCTTACAAGTGAGAACTGCGGTAGATAACAGACAACAGGAACAACACCAGTTAATTTAGAGACGGTAATTCCTCTAAGATATTAATTGATCATTAAACTGGATTATTCTTAAAGCTGTTAGCAATTAGTAAATTTGTAACGAGAGTTAAAATTTATTAGTTGTTAATTAGAATTCACCAAGCGGGAGACCGAACGTGAAATATTTCTGATCTAGGATTTTAGTCTAAATTTTGGTAAACACACTGAGAAAGGAACCGAAGAATTTGGAGGAGTAGTAAACCGGAATTTTCCTTGTTTATTAAACCAAAAATATCGTTAATTTTGTCCACTGTCTTGCAATTGTTACCTTTGATCTTATTTACATTCCTGTTTCATACTTTAGTAATCCACAAACAAAACCCCCCTGTTATTTAAGTTATTTTATTAGTTTGTTCTTAAATATCAATTAAACTAAAACGCTGCCTCCCTTGGATTCGATAACCTGGAGGGACACTTCCAGGAAAAACTTGCTATAATCGACCGGTATACTTGCCGTTAGGTTTTTACCCAACAAGTTAATGGCGCCGTTGCCGAGGAGGCACGGTTGCTTAGTTTGATTTTTATTTTTGATCTTATTTAATTTTATTTTGTTTTTGTTCCTTTTAATTTTGTTTCATTTTATTTTGTTCTTTTACAACTGCATTACTGTCAGTTATCTGATCTTGGTTTATGGTTAAAACTCGATCTGTAGGAAACCCTGAATTCGAAATTGAACCGGAAATAGAAAGAGTAACAAGAAGGATTCGAAAAAGATTAGAGCTGGATCCTCCATTTGTTCAGGGGTACCTCCAAAGAATCACCAACAGAAGGAATTGTTGAAGAAGAGATTCTAAACAACCCAGAAACTCATATGGAGAATACCAATCCGGAGAGGCACATGAGGGATTACATCCGCCCAAGCGTTGAAGGGCTTATCTCACCAATAGTAATTCCTGCGCTACCAGCAGGAGTGCAGTGGCAATTCAAAACGCACTATGTTACTATGGTCATGAATGCACCTCAGTTCAGCGGAACAATCACCGAAGATCCCAATGTCCATCTCACCACTTTCATAAGATTGGTGGGAGCTTGTTCTACATCAGCTTCGCAAGAGGTGGCTAGATTGACTCTCTTCCCATTCTCCCTAAGAGACAGAGCTGCAGAATGGTTAAACTCATTGACGCCTAACAGTATCACTACCTGGACGGAGTTAGCAAATGCATTTTTGGCAAAATATTTCCCTCCTTCTCGGATGCTGATTATGAGAGGAGAGATTACCAACTTTAAGCAGTTCACTGGTGAGACACTATCTGAGGCTTGGGAGCGCTTCAAAGGGATTGTGCGCAGAGTACCACACCATGGCTTGGGAGAGGAGGTAATTTTACAGTCCTTTTACAAAGATTTAGATCATTCAAGTCGTTTGTTGGTAGACACTTGTGCAGGAGGAAGCCTCATGGAGCTACCAATATCTAGAATCAAGGAATTGTTGGAGACCATTGCCAATGCATCCAATCAATGGGGAGGTGCGAGAACAGGAGAGGCTGCACCGAAGAAAACCGCTGGAGTCTATGAAGTAGACTCAAATACTTTTCTGGCTGCCAAGATGGAAGCGATGTCAAAGCAGTTTGAGCGAATGTGTGCAGTGATGAACCCACAGTCAAATGCAGCAGCATCTCCTGAGGCCTGTCCACCTTGTGAATATTGTGGCAGAAGCTCAAACTTGTGTCAGTGTACAGCTCCACCCAGTGAAGAGGTAAATTACCTGGGAAATAGACAAGGAAATTTCTTCAACAATCAAAACAATCAGGGATATCAACAGCAAAGATTTCAGAACAACAACTACAATCAGAAAGCACCACAACAATATAATCAATCCTATCAGAGACCCCCTCAAAACCAACAGATACAAAGCCAAGGAGCTAGTAGTTCCTCAAACTTGGAAGCTATGATGTGCGAGTTCATTACATCAACAAAAGCCAGATTCAATGAGCAAGATGAGATCAACAACAACCAAAAGGCATTTATGCAAGAACAGAAGGCTCACAATAAGCGAATGGAAACCCAATTGGCTCAAATCAGTCAAAAGCTTTCAGAGAGACCAGCAGGTTCCTTGCCTAGTCAACCAGAGATGAATCCAAGAGAATATGCTAAAGCAATAAACTTGAGAAGTGGTAGACAGCTTGATCATCCGATCCCTGAAGCTGTGGATACTCCCAATCAATCCAATGAAGAGAAAGATGCAGGACAAGAGGTTGAGATTGTTGAACAACCAATGTTGGAAAATGCCCCGGCTAGCAAGCCTAAACAGCCAGAGCATGAGACATCAAACAAGTCTGCCCACAGCCCCAAACCATCACAGAGAGCAGCTGTTGAGTTGCCCATTCCATTCCAGAACAGACTAAAGAAGAAAGACCTTGATGAGCAGTTCGGTAAGTTTTTAAGCATTTTTAAGAAACTTACCATAAATATTCCCTTTGCAGATGCGTTAAAGCAAATGCCTATCTATGCAAAATTCATGAAAGACATCCTCTCAAATAGAAGGTCATTGATAGAAAAGGAAATGGTCCAGTTGATAGAGAGAGTTTCTGCTGTGCTCACTAAAAAGCTTCCCCCGAAGCTCGATGATCCAGGTCTTCCAATCATCCCATGTTCTATAGGTAATATTGACTGTGGTAAGGGACTATGTGACTTGGGTGCTAGCATCAATTTAATGCCTTTGTCTATGTACCTTAAACTTGGATTGGGTGAGTGTGATCCCACCCGTATTACTCTTCAATTAGCAGATAGGTCTATTATTTTACCAAAAGGAGTAGTGCGAGATTTGGTTGTGTCAGTTGGCACCTTTGTTTTCCCTGCTGACTTTGTGATCTTAGATATGGAGGAAGACAAAGAAGTACCACTAATCCTTGGGCGTCCATTCATGCGAACAGCTAGAACCCTCATTGATGTTGAGGGTGGTAAGATAATATTGAGAATGCATGATGAACAACTTGTTTTTGACATGTCAAAGGTTACCAAACACCCATCTGATGTACATGCTTGTTTTAGTTTGGAATCTATTGACTCTCTACTGCAGGATTATGTATTTAGCCCTGCTGACATTGATGAGCTAGAGAAATGCTTGGTGGAATCCATAGATGGAATTCATGATAATCCGGAGGTCTCTGCTGTGGCATTCCAATTATCAGCAGGAGGACGATATCGAAAAGGTCCCCCAATAGAACGTGAGAAGCTAGACAGGGAACCTCAGGAGCTGATTCCCTCTATCAAAGAACCACCATCCTTGGAGCTGAAACCTCTCCCCAGTCATTTAAAATATGTTTTCTTAATTGAACCCTCTAGTTTGCCTGTCATTATCTCTGCAGAGCTAACTGATGAACAGGAGGAACGACTAGTGCAGGTGCTTAAGAAGAACAAGAAGGCGATAGGTTGGTCAATCGCTGATATCCAGGGGATAGCCCTCATTTTTGTACACACCGCATCTTTCTTGAAGAAAACTTTAAGCCACTAGTTCAACCCCAGAGAAGATTGAACCCAAACATGAAGGAGGTGGTAAAGAAAGAAGTCATTAAGCTTCTCGATGCAGGTATTATTTATGCAATTTCTGATAGTGAATGGGTGAGCCCTACACAAGTAGTGCCCAAGAAAGGGGGATTTACTGTAATTCCCAATGATAAAGGTGAGAGTTAGTTCCTCAGAGAACTATTACAGGGCATAGAGTGTGCATTGACTATCGAAAGTTGAATGCTGCAACCAGAAAAGATCATTTCCCTCTTCCTTTCATTGACCAAATGTTGGAGAGACTTGCAGGACATAAATATTACTGTTTCTTGGATGGTTACTCTGGGTATTTTCAGATACCTATTGCTGAAGAGGACCAAGAAAAACAACTTTCACATGCCCATATGGCACTATGCCTACCGCCGCATGCCCTTCGGTCTATGTAACGCTCCAGCTACCTTCCAGCGTTGCATGACAGCCATATTTTCTGACTACATTGAAAAATGCATCGAGGTATTCATGGATGATTTTTCAGTTTTTGGACTAACTTTTGACTCTTGTTTGGAAAATTTGGATCATATCTTAGCCAGGTGCAAGAAACCAATCTAGTCCTAAACTGGGAAAAATGCCACTTCATGGTGCAAGAGGGCATTGTGCTGGGACACAAGATCTCTAGCAAAGGTATTGAGGTGGACAGGGCCAAGGTTGAAGTGATCGATAAGTTACCACCACCAGCTTCAGTAAAAGATGTGAGAAGTTTCCTAGGTCATGCGGGCTTCTACAGACGGTTCATTAAAGATTTTTCAAAGATATCCAAGCCGTTGTGTGACTTGCTGGCCAAGGACGTGAAATTCGACTTTACTAAAGAATGTCTTGAGGCATTTACCATCATCAAGGAAAAGCTAATATCTGCACCGGTTGTTGTTGCACCTGATTGGTCTCTGCCATTTGAGATCATGTGTGACGCTAGCGATTTCGCCATGGGAGCAGTTTTGGGGCAAAGACATGACAAAATGCTGAAGGTAGTCTACTATGCAAGTAAGACACTTAATGATGCACAAAAAAATTATGCAACAACAGAAAAGGAGCTGTTAGCCATCGTCTTTGCATGCGACAAATTCAGATCATACATCATTGGTAGTAAAGTCATAATCCATACAGATCATTCCGCCCTACGACATCTATTCAAGAAGGCAGAAGCAAAACCGAGGCTGATTCGATGGATCCTACTCCTTCAGGAGTTTGATATAGAGATAAAGGACAAACCCGGAGCACAGAATGGAGTGGCTGATCACTTATCTCGGATTACATATGCTGATGATGATGGTATACCAATTAACGAGTTCTTCCCAGATGAGCATGTGTTCAAAGTTGGTTCCACGGGAGATCCTTGGTATGCTGATATTGCAAACTATCTTGCAAAACAGATAGTACCCCCAGCATTAACATATCAGCAGAGGAAGAAGTTCTTCTCCACTGTTAAGCACTACCGATGGGACGATCCATTTCTTTTCAAGGTTTGTGCGGACGGGATGATTCGAAGATGTGTTCCCGATACTGAAATAAGAGATATCCTTGATCATTGTCACTCAAGAGAAGCAGGAGGTCATTTCGGTCATGCTAGAACAGCCGCAAAAGTTTTGGAAGCAGGTTTCTTTTGGAAGACCTTGAACAAAGATTGCTATCAGTTTGTGTCTACATGTGACCAGTGCCAAAGGCAAGGGAACCTATCTAGACGCCATGAGATGCCTTTGAATTCTATATTGGAAGTTGAACCATTCGACCTTTGGGGCATTGATTTCATGGGGCCGTTTCCATCATCTCAAGGTAACCTCTACATCTTGGTAGGAGTAGACTATGTTACAAAATGGGCTGAAGCAATAGCAGCACCAACTAATGATGCAAAAGTAGTGCTGAAATTTTTGAAGCGGAATATATTCACTCGTTTTGGTGTTCCGCGAGCAATCATTAGTGATGGAGGTACCCATTTCTGCAACAAACAATTTGAAGCTCTCCTACAGAAATATGGCGTACGACACAAGGTTTCCCTACCATATCATCCATAGACAAACGGGCAAGCCGAGATTACAAATAGAGAAATCAAATGGATCCTTCAGAAGTCTGTCACATCTTCAAGACGCGATTGGTCACTCAAGCTAGATGACGCTTTGTGGGCATATCGCACTGCCTTCAAAACACCCTTAGGTATGTCTCCATACAAACTGGTATATGGCAAGGCATGTCACTTGCCTGTAGAATTGGAGCATAAGTCTTTTTGGGCCATCAAAGCATTAAATTTTGATTTACAAAAAGCTGGTGAGAAGCGCAAGATGTAGTTGTGCAATTTGGAGGAATTTAGAGAGGAAGCATATGAAAATGCCAAATCTATAAGGAAAAGACAAAAAGGTGGCATGACAAGCTTTTGGTCAACGTGAGTTTCACGTTGGAGATAAGGTGCTTCTATTCAACTCCCGTCTGAAATTATTCCCGGGAAAGTTGAAATCTCGCTGGTCTGGACCGTTCACAATAACAAGTGTCTCACCTTATGGAGCCATAGGTTTAATCAATGCGGAAGGGGAGACTTTCAAAGTAAACGGGTCTCAGTTGAAACACTATCTCAGTGGTGACATCGCCGAAGTTCATTCAGTGATCACGGTGCATGATCCTCCATACTGATCTTACAAATACAAGGTCTAGCCAAAGACCGAAAAGACGGACAGCTCATTGGGAGGCAACCCAATCTCTTTTCTTCTATCCTCTTGATTTTCATGTTAATTCACGTTTTTACTTGTTCTAATTCCTTTGTTAGCTATTTTTCTTTGGTTGGTTTTGTTAAAATGTAGGGTTGATGAAGGAAGAGAAACAGAGTACACAGAGGCAATCCTTCGATTCAAACAAATGGGGTGGTCCGGGACATGTTACAGGACTTAAGTCCCGGACCAGAGGAGCAACAAATTCTCGAAACAGAAAATAGGGGTGGTCCGGGACCTCAACCACATCCTAAGTCCCGGACCAGAGGAGAAGGAAACTCTCGAACAAAAATTTGGGGTGGTCCGGGACTTCAACCATGCCCTAAGTCCCGGACCATTAGCACTGCAAAATCTCGGCCAATTCAAAACCTTGGTCCGGGACTTCAACTCTCCCTAAGTCCCGGACCACATTCAACAGAAAATATATATATATTAAACCCGTCTTCAACCTCCGTTCCTCTCAAATCCCTAACTCCCGACATTCCTCCCGCTCCCATCGCCAACCCCATCTGCTGTTCCGCCATCGCCGCTCCTTACCACCGCCTTCGACCCCGCTCCATCTCGCACCTCCATCGACTTCGCACAACTGCCCTCGCCCTCTGTCGACCCCGCTCCATCTCGCACCCCATTGACCTTGCGTTCACCCACACTTCACCGCCTCCCTCTGTCGACAACCGCCCTCGCCACTCCCGTCTCCTGCTCCACACCGCCACCACCTCCAACCTCACTCTACTCCCTCCCTCTGTCGCCTCTCGCTCTCGCCTTCAACAGCCACTCCAACCCAACTATACCAAATTCGCCAGCCAAACCACCACCACACCACCTGTGACCACCTTCTCCAAAATCCACCAACACCACCCCCTCTCCACTCTCGCGCCCACACACACCACAACCGCCAAGCCCTTTCCCGTTCGCATCCCCATAAACCACACACCCCTTAATCACCAGCCCTTAATCCAAAATCCCCGATGGCACCCAAACGGGCTCGAAGAACCACCACCGCCGGAGCTTCGTCATCCTCCGACGCTCCACCACTCCGGTTACGCGAGACGGACCATTCCGAATTCATCAGTGACGCTGCTTGGGATTGGTTCCAAGCTAAGGAGCGCAAAATCATTCCTGAGAGGTCAGTATGTCCCAATTTAATATCTGAATTTGATTTGGAGCGGATATTTAGCAACCGGGGTTGGGTATGTTTGCTAAACCGTGGTGGTACGTTTTATCCGCGCCTGGTTAAAATGTTTTATGCCAATGCTATGGTGCGTAATAATGGGAAGGAAATTAAATCGACGGTTAAGGGGAAAGATATCCTGATTGATTACACCGTATTCGCCATGCTCTACATATTCCTATTCGGCTAGGTTCCGACTGCGGAGGAACGGGAAAATCAGGAACTCCGTGAGAGACAGGCTAAGGAACATTAGATTAGTTTGATTGTGAATGATCCTACGGTTCAAAACCGCCAGAGGCGTAACCACCGGGATAAGCAGGTGGTTACCGGAGATAAACTACCCACACCACTTGAGCGTCTGATCTTGGGGATTATCATGTATAATGTCCGACCCCGGGAGTGTGCGGACCTGAATGCCATTGACTGCTATGTACTGCGCTATCTCCTGGATGACGAGCTTTGCCGGGTAGCATTCCCCATCGCCTTGCATGGCATCATCTTTCACTCCATGCCCGAATTGACGTGGACAGTAGCAACTCTCCTCCCCTTCCCGCATCTTCTGCAGTCCTTCTTCATCGATGCTGGGGGTAGATTTCTCGGATGAGCAGCCCCAGTACCCCCGGTCTCCCATAAACATGACGATGATGCGTTCTATCAGTGGGAGAAGATCGACGGCAGTGGGTGAAGCGCCGACAACGCTGCACGTGCACCCAGACTAGTAGAAAAAAGGCCTATTCGGCGCCCCTATTTCGGCGGTTGTAGATAAAACCGCCGAAATAGAGGCCCGAGATGTTAACAGTATGTAAAGAAGGGGTCTATTTCGGCGGTTTCTAGATATGAACCGCCGAAATAGGCCCTTTTTAATATTAAAAAAATTAAAATACCTATTTCGGCGGTTCCTTACCCGAAACCGCCGAAATAGGGTTTATATTTTTTTTTTTTAAATTTAATCATCTATTTCGGCGGTTCTTTGTTAGGAACCGCCGGAAATAGGTCCTTTAATTAACCCCAGCCCGATTCGAAACAATTACGTTTCAATTACCGCTAATCCCTAACCCCTCTTCTCGCTCTCTGTTCCTCGGCGATTCCGAAGCCACCACCGCCACCACAGCCGTATTCCGGCCGCCCTCCTCCTCTCGCCGTCGCCGGTGTCGCGCCGTCGGTGGTGGTCTTCGTGTGGCGTCGCCGGCCTCAATCCGCCACGCAACAGAGGCGAACAGAGGTGAGTGTTCTCACGTTTTTTTTTTGATTTTGTTTTATTAATTGTTAATTTGTTGTAAATATTGTTAAATTGTTGTTAAATTGTGATTGTGGATGATTAGCTTTATTGTGTGTGTGAAATCTTTGCTAGATTTGGTTGTTAAACTATTAAATTTATGTATGCACACAAGGTGTTCGATGAAATGTTCGAGTGAATTTTTGTGCTGTTTTTTGCCCTTCTTTTAAGTATAGTTAGATTGTTTAAATTGCCGGACTATTTTGAATCGATCTGTCTATTCCCTGTATAATATATGGTTTTAATGACATTAGAAAGTATATACTATAAATTGTGCTCAATATGTAAATAAGGAAAGAAAACTTGGCTGAAAAATGAACTTAAAACAAACATGAGGTCTGTTCGTATTTTTTATAGCCTAAAACTATAGGTTATATGTGTTACAAATATTAACATGATATAATATATGCTATATGTAATATATTATAAGATATGTGGTGAATGTGTAATATAGAAACTTAATGTGCTGGAAAAATAAATTAGAACAGACCTAAGGTCTGTTCGGCAATTCTGGAAAAAATAAAATAATAGGTTATATTTATTATAAGGTTAAAATGTCATAATATATGATATTTATAACATAGTATAAAATATGTGGTGATATAGTAATAAATAAAAACTATGAGAAGTTGATGAAATTATCATTATAACATAACTGCCTCTTCGGCAATTAATGTAGTTTTCTACAAACTATAGGTTATAATGTTTAATGAGATATAAAATATCATATTATATGATATCATGATATAAATGTAACATCGTATAATATTGTGTGGTCGAAACATAGTTTATTAAACTATAATTCTGTAGCGCAAATATAACCTATTGAAAATGATTTTTTAGACTATGGTTTGCTATGATATAAATACTATAACTATTGTACGATATTAATGTGATTAAATGAAGCTAGTATAAGAAATGATATTCACATTAAATAATGTGACAATTAATGAGTAAATGGGAATTATAAACTAAGGTTGGTATTAATAAACGTTGGGAATTATAAGCATATAATATAAGTATTAAATAATATTAAGATAAAATTCTTAATATAAGTTGTATAATATAATGCAACTACTGTGAATAATCATCTTACATAAGAGGGAGAATAAATGTAACCCATAATTTAAGGTTTAATATTTCAAGAAACATATATATAATATGCCCGGGCTATGAATATAATAACCTAATTAAAACATTTAGGTACAAGATACGACATTGTCGATCTCTAGAGCATGGTGCTCAAACATACTCTTAGTATCTTCATCATATATTATTTAGAATAAATATACGTTAAAATAAGTTTAAACTCCCATTGTAGTTAGTGAATTTAGTTAGTTAAACTAACTTAGTTAATTTAATTCGTATTTTATAAATTAGTAGCAAAATGTACGTAAATAAATTAATTTGTTGTAAATATTATTTATATGTTGTCAAAAAAAATATTGTTAAGGAATTTAGTTAGTTTTTCGGGCTTAGTTAATTCAATTACTGTGAGTTAAACTTATTTTAAATTCACTACCAACAATGGGAGTTTATACTCACTTAGTTAATTTAATTCGTATTTTATAAATTAGTATCAAAATGTGAACAAGCAGTCATAGTAGAAAAATATTGTAGTAGGTGAGGTATTAGCCGTTTTAGTAGCGGTTTGAAGTAGAGGTGTGAGAATGTATTTATATATATATGAGTATTGTATATTCGTTAAGTTTAATATAAAATTATTATAATTGATCTGAATGTTGTTCAATCTTTATGCGTTGCCTCTGTAGAGATTGGTGTTGCTACACGCGTCTCGCACGCCCGATTGAGAAGAGGGGCTGAAAACAATTCATTTATGAACCGGTATTTTTTTTTAATTTAACTCTTCATTCTCTTCATTCACTGTAATATAATCTAACTTATCATTTTTCTCTTTTGTGTCTCTACAGATAAATACTTAAGGAGCTTCTTTACCATTTGATGGTAGATTGAAAGCGGAGCGGAGAGCAATTCATTTTCGAACCGGTAATATAATCTAACATATCATTTTCTCTTTTGTACTTTGTATTTGATTTCCACAAATTATTGGAATTTCGTTTGATGAATGAATTTGGTATATATTAGTTTGGTTTATGATTGAAATTTGTGTTGTTGAATAATTGGTGAATGCTTAATAATAGGCATAGTTGTGTCTTTATTTTACTTTGTATTTTATTTCCACAAATTATTAAAATTTTGTTTGATGGATAAAGTTTATATAGTTTGATTTGTGATGGAAATTTGTGTTGATGAATGGTTGGTGAATGCTTAATAATAAGCATGGGATAGGTAAAATTATGCAAAAGTCATGCCGTTTTTTTAAAAAATCTCTTCGTAATTAATTGTTTGATGTATGTGTATATGTCTAACAATATCTAATTTTTTTTATCAGGTCCGTTATTCACCTCTCTTGTTTCCCGCCTTCTTCCACTACTTTTCCTCTTTCCTCCTCTGTGCACAAGTAAGTAACTGAACCTTATTTTTTGTTTAATAAATGCAATTATGTATTTAAATATAAGTGCTAGTACATAATTTAGCTTCATTCCCTATTTGTTGATGCATTCTTTTTTAATTTATTTTTTTGTTGCTCCCTTGCAGAGACATATCAGAAGTGGTATTGCTGCATCTCTCGCACAGAAGCCTACCTCTCAGGCACCAGTCTCCCCTGTCCATAAATCCTTAAAAAACAAGTACGTATTCTAACTCTCGATTCTTTGTTAGTCTGTAAACCGGTTTGAACTTATACAGTGGAGAATTGAAAGCGCTGATTTGGTGATCTGAATTTGCAATTGGTTTTCAGTTAGCTAGTAAAGAATTGAATTATTTTAATTGTTGGTTGCTGCCATTGTTGGAATGTTTGTGGTTGTGATGACTTTGGTGAGTGCTGAATAATAAGCACGGGATGTGTACAATTATGCAAAGGTCATGCCAAATTTTTTGTAGAAAAAGTATTCGTAATATTGTTTTAAACACCGGTTTCTGTTTAGAAGTGCAACAATTTCTTAAATTTAAAATGGTAGTTTATTTTGTGTTTGCAACCTTAGAGTTAGGCTAGACTAATTGTCAATCATCCCAGTCATGCTCCATTAGGAAATAAACATGTGCAACTTAATATAGGCCATATTCTACAAAGGATCTAACTCACACCTGTGAACTGTTGCACATGTAGTATGGAGCGTGACTGGATGTATGGTGATAGAGGCGAACATTTTGACAAAATGCTGAAAGAGTTTTGCAAAGCTGCAGTGCAACACAAGGACAGGACAAAGGCGGAGAAAATTCCATGTCCTTGTGTTGATTGTGGTGTGGTTAGACATTATTCAAGCATCAACGTCGTACAACTCCATGTGAAGACCCGTGGTTTCATGCCACATTATACAAAATGGATTTTTCATGGAGAACGTGTTGAAGATAATGCTTCATCTTCCTACAGTCACGATCGGTGTAACTCAAGAACCGAGCAGACATTCGATACTACTAACGAGTCAGAACTCCCAAGCGCTTCCGGAGTCAATGTTGACAGTGAGTCGACTTATCATGATGAACAAATTGACGAGATGCTTGGTAACGTTGAGGATAACTTTGTCGACCGGCCGGATGAGTATCAAAGGTTGTTGGACGCATCCAAAACGGCATTGTATCCTACTTGCACTAAGTACACGAAATTGACAGCTATATTGAATTTGTTCAACCTGAAGGGAAGATATGGATTGAGTGACAAAGGTTTCACGGCATTCCTCGAGCTGATTCATGATATGCTACCGGATGAGAACGGTCTCCCTACGACCACGTATGAGGCAAAGAAATGGGTGTGTCCAATGGGAGTAGAGTACAAAAAAATTCACGCGTGTCCAAACAACTGTGTGTTGTACAGGGGTGAATACGAAAATCTGGACAATTGCCCGAAATGTTCGTTGTCCCGGTATAAGCATAAAGATGGTGAGTACTCCTCCGTTCAGAAAAAAAGCCCTCCAGCAAAACTTGTTTGGTATTTGCCGATTATACCCAGATTCAAACGGTTGTTTGCGAATCCGAAAGATGCAAAGAACTTACGATGGCATGCGGAGGGTAGAAAGAGTGATGAGAAACTAAGACATCCAGCAGATGGGCCTCAGTGGAGAAACATCAATAGACGGTTCAAAGAACATTTCGGACATGAAGATAGGAATCTGAGGCTTGGGTTATGTACTGATGGAATGAACCCGTACGGCACATTGAGTAGTCAACACAGTACATGGCCTGTTCTGCTAGTGATCTACAATTTGCCCTCATGGTTGTGTATGAAACGAAAGTACATCATGTTATCGCTCCTGATATCTGGTCCCAAGCAGCCAGGTAATAGCATTGATGTGTACCTTGCCCCTCTGATCGACGATCTGAAGCTATTGTGGAATGAGGGGACCGTGGTATATGATGCTTATGCAAGAGAGAATTTCACGCTCAAGGCTTTGTTGTTCTGTACCGTCAATGACTTTCCTGCGTATGGGAACTTGTCCGGTTACACGGTTAAAGGAACATTTGCATGTCCCATATGCGAGGAAGACACTTGTTCGGACCGTTTAAAACATTGTGGGAAGAATGTTTATATGTGTCATCGACGTCTTCTCCCCGAAGATCACCCTTATCGAGTAACGAAGAGAAAGTTGTTCAATGGTCAAGCCGAAACTCGTGTGGCCCGTCTACCTCTGACCTCTGAGGAAGTGTACGAAAAGGTTAAGGACATTGTAAATGTATTTGGAAACACATCAAAACCGGCGAAAAACATTTGGAAAAAGTGTTCTATCTTTTGGGAACTACCTTATTGGCGTCATCTTTCTGTGAGGCACTGCTTAGACATCATGCACATTGTGAAGAACGTTGGTGAGGCAGTGAGTGGGACTTTACTCAATATACCCGGCAAAACAAAAGACGGATTGAAAATCAGAAAGGACATGCAAACCATGGGGATACGAAAGGAGTTACACCCACAAGAGAATGGGAAACGAATCTACCTACCTCCTGCATGCTACACGCTCTCAAAGGCTGAAAAGATTAGTTTCTGCAAATGTCTGTACTCGGTAAAAGTACCGTCTGGATACTGTTCAAACTGGAAGAACATTGTATCGATGAAGGATTTAAAACTTTTAGGCATGAAATCTCACGATTATCATGTACTGATGTTACATCTTCTTCCGGTCGCAATTCGAGGGATATTGCCATCTGATGTCAGAAATGCTTTAACTCGGTTATGTTTCTTTTTCAACGCTGTGTGCTCCAAGGCAATTGACGTAACCTCTCTAGATGATCTACAACGTGAAATTGTTATCACTTTATGTCAACTTGAGATGTATTTCCCACCATCTTTCTTTGATATAATGGTACATCTAATTGTGCACATCGTTCGAGAGATACAGTTCTGCGGTCCGGTATACTTACGGTACATGTACCCTTTTGAACGGTACATGGGTATTCTGAAAAGTAGAATGAAGAATAGGTATCGACCAGAGGGGAGCATTGTTGAAGCAACAGTGACTGAGGAAGTCACGGAGTTTGTGACCGATTATTTGAGTGAGGCAGAGTATTGGTATCCCAAAACCACGACACTATGGCAGGTTTAAGGGTAAAGGTGTTATTGGTAGAAAGATCGTGCAAGTTTCGCGTCTACTTATTCATCAAGCACATTTGTTTGTCTTACAACATCTTGAGGTTGTTGAACCTTATTTGGAAACCCATATGGTTGAGTTAAGGCATCAAAATCCTTTGAAAAACCACATTTGGCTGACAAAAGAACAAAACCGAGTTTTTATCCAATGGTTCAAAGATCATGTGTTGACATTAGCATCATCAGATCCAGAAGCTGTAAGCGAAGAGATCAGATGTTTGGCAATCGGACCTGAAACTAATATTACATCTTTTGAGGGGTATGATATTAGTGGGTATACATACTACACTGCACGCCAAGATGCCAAATCGATAAACCAGAATAGTGGGGTAAAAATTGAAGCTGCTGCCACTGAGTACCACAGCGGTAACCGATCTCAACCAGTTAGTAACTGGTATTATGGTGTCATCGAGGACATCTGGGAACTAGACTATGACATTGATTCCTTTCTGTTGTTCCGGTGCAAGTGGGTGGACAACCGACGCGGGTACCAAAATGATGGAGGGCTTACCATGGTTGATCTTTCACGGTTACACGGTTATGATGATGATCAATTTGTTCTGGGAAAGGATTGCGAGCAAGTGTGGTATGTTGAGGATCCGAAAGACTGCAGATGGTCTGTTGTTCTTCCAGGAAGAAGGCCGGTTGTAATGGAAAATGAAAATGAGGATAACGATGAAAATGGGACTGTAGAGGAAACATCCTTGTTTCCTACTGGATTACCGGATTCGATTGATGATACTGAAAACGATTTGCTCTACGCACGATCAGACCATGATGAGGGTGTTTGGGTAGAAAATATGAAATGATTTATGTTTTTGTACGTGTCAGGTAATGTTGTTAGTAGAATGTAGACTGTAATATCATCTTAACTGTTATTGTTATGCATCATAGTATTTATGTTATGAGTTTAACTGATGAAAATGCTTTATGATTTTTTTTGCAGTGGATGATCACCTATAGATGACCCCATTGGACGGCTTATGTTAAACTAATAATACTGTATTGTGGTGTTATATTAGGTGAATTAAGCTCTCAGCTCACCCAGGGCACCTGGACCTCACAGAGGAATGATGATCCTCTTACACGCGCTCTTGGTAAGAAGGATCATCCAGGTCGTGCCATTGGGTTTGGTGGGCACGTTGGTATCCGCCAGGCATTTGGCGCACCCGGGTCCAGAATCAGCCGGGGACAGTCGATTAGCTACGAGGAGCACCTGAGAGCGATGTCTGAGATGGAGCAGAGGATTACTCAGAACGTCGACGAGAGGATCGCTCAGGCTATATCAAGGCTTCAGCCACAGCAGCATGAAAGCCAAGAGGTTTCTCGACCACCGGTAGTGAGAAGTAGTGTCCACTCGGCTGATCCGTTTCCCTATGCATCTCTACAGGTTAGACTTACATTTCAATTGAGTACATGACGATGATTATGTTTTTAACTTGATCACTAATATCATCATAAAGAATTCTCAATTTTATCTAACACAAGTTCATAACACTCAGGCACCCACTGAGTGCCATCTGTGTTTTACAATTGGAGTAGAAGAGGTCATGGTTGCATGGGAAAACTTTTCCCCTCTCGTCCAAGTGATATTGTGCACGGTGAACCACTCGACATTACCATGCACGAGTGCTTGTAGACGTTGTTGCAGAGCATGCTGACGTCGGTTTACCGGTGCCGTCCCACAAAAACCTACCGTGCGTTCTGCACAGACTGCGACAGTGCAGTGGCCTGCACCGTGTCAGACTCCCTGGGCAGGTATTACTCTTAAACCGTTGCTATAAAACTATTGGTGTTCCACCTTGCATCCATATACTTAATTAGACTAATATCATAGGATATGACCCCACCGAAGACTGATAAGGGCAAAGGAAAAAAGAATTGCCAACCGTGCTCAAATGGCATCCACAAATTTTGTGCTTAGCCTGCTTTGGTGGAGAAGAGAATATTGGCCGGCTTGTCGACCAATATGCAGATTCTGCATTCCTCGTGTTGGTGCTACCACCGGATAGTGATTCCCTCATTGTGGAAGATCCCGAGATATTCACTATAATGTTCAAGGAGAAGATAAACATCAATTTGGGATGTATATGTCCGACTCGGGAGGCTTCAGGAGGGATTGGTTGAATGTGTCGATTATCAAGTCGGCCGCCATGTGAGTTAACTTCTACCTTTTATATTTCAATTCATTAATTGGTGATGAATTAGATGTTTGAATATAAAGTTAATGACTAATGATATTGCCTCATAGTGTGGTGCATGATAAGGCGATCAATGTCTATCAAGATCAAAGATTTGGATTCTGTGTCCTGCTATGTGCAATGAAGTCCAGATGACAAGTGATCCGCAAGGCTTATGCAATATATGACGAATGCCCTCTATGAATGTTCGAAAAAGTCATTTATTATGCTGCCATATCATTCAGGGTATGATATTTGCTATTTCTATTAGTATTATCTAAAAACATATAGTTTGTGTTAGTTGCTTAATGATTTCAACACATTGTGTAATTTGTGGACAGTCGACATTGGTCATTGTTTGTGCTGGTGATAGGGAAGCACCCACGAATCTTGCAATTTGACTCACTTGGTGCGGGTGCCAAGAGACCGAAGATCACCACCGCAATACTGGGGTAATTATTTTGTTATCGTAAACAACAATTATTTTACATAACATTAACTGTTTCATAATTTGCTACTGATGCTTAAAACTATATATATTGCTGATATATATAGTTCCATGAAAGCTGCATTAAGACTCCAGGGTATAACAATGAAGAATAACACTTGGAACACTGTCAAGGTACTCTATTAATTGATAAATTTGTGTGATAATGTTTAAACTTGTTTATAACTGTCAATATGTGCGTTTGTATAGTGTCCGGTGCAGCCTGGGGGGTCAGAATGTGGATACTATGTCATGAGATTCATGAGTGACATAGTAGGAGCGGCGAACCTTTTACCAGAGCACTCGTTAGACATGGTAACATTCTCTGAAAGTTTCAGTTATGCTCTTTACATGTTGTTAGACTTGTACGTTTTATATTAATGTTCATTTTTTTCAAGGCTTACGAACAAATGTTCAAGATGGTCAGTATGATGTGCTCAAATTGTCGAGATGCTTGAGGATATGGTCGGAGTTCGTCTGCACAAGTTTAATGTAGCTTGATGATCATGAAGATGTTTTGTTTATTTTTGTCTTTCGAGTATGTAAATATAACTCTGTACACTTGTGGATGGTGTAATGGTAGATTTGAATTGTAATGGTGTTTTTTATTTGTATTGAAAGTGTGAAAGTAAGTGTAATTGCATTGGTTTTGTTAACTATCAAATTGTGGTGCGTCGTTGGTATTAATTGGGAGCTTTTATAACTTTTTAAATGTGTGCTGGAGCTCCCTGTATGGATGAAGCATTATTACAGGTCTGATTGAATCAAATGTGGTGAATATATATATATATAAGCTGGGATGGAAAAAAACAAAAAAAAAACATACCTATCTCGGCGGTTCTTAGAGAACAACCGCCGAGATAGGCCCCTGGGATTGACCGTGTGTGAGATTGACCATGGGTCTATCTCGGCGGTTGTTCTCTAAGAACCGCCGAGATAGACCCATGGTCAATCTCACACACGGTCAATCCCAGGGGCCTATCTCGGCGGTTATTCTCTAAGAACCGCCGAGATAGGTACATCTAGTTCGGCGGTTGTAAACCGCCGAAATAGGTGCTCACACCTATTTCGGCGGTGCTCATTTCGGCGGTTCACAACCGCCGAAAAAGGCCCATTGGAACCGCCGAAATAGGCCTTTTTTCTACTAGTGAGAGTTGCTGATGAGGCTGAGGCCGCTGCTGGTGAGGCTGAGGCCGCTGCTGGTGAGGCTGCTGCTGCTGCTGGTGGTGAGCTCCCAGACTTCCAGATGCCTGCTGGTCCGGCCCCGGGCTATGATGAGTTACTCCATGAGTTTAGAGCCAGGCGGGGCACTGCTACAGCCTACTTTGACAGTTTTACAAGTCGTCTGGATGGGTATGGTGAGCGACTCTCAGCTTTAGAGACCCGTTAGACTGACTATGAGGCCAGACGGGATGCTCAGTTTGCTGAGTATGAGGCTCGGCAGGATGCCCGGTTTGCTGAGTACGAGGCTCGTCAGGAGGCCCGCTTCCGTGATTACGATGAGCGCTTTACACAGTTGGAGTCCTGGCGCATGCCCCGGCGGTAGTACATGAGTTGGTTTATGCTCCCTCCTACATCAGTCTATCTACCTTTTATTGCACTTTTGGATTTTCATCTGACTTTGACATTTGTGATATTTTGATGTCTTTTAGATTTGTAGGTTGCTACTTCTAGTACCTTTCTTTTTCTATTTTGATTGTTTTTGATGGGGTACTTTGGTTATTCCCGAATATTTGGTTATGCATAATCTCTTTTGTTGCAACGCGCTGTCTGCTGCTCTGTGATATTCAAACAGGACTGCCATTTTTTCTGTGTGTGATATCGAAAGAAAACAAAGGAGACTCTGTCGAAATTTCCACAACCCTCCTTAAGTCTCCCGTCCTTTTCATAAGTGTGGGGACATCATCTTCACCGATTATTCATGAAATACCCCAAACTAATAAAATATGGATTAAATATTTAATCACATTGATTAAGGCCTAAACATGCCTTAAAGGTCAACTGAGAACAATAGTGGTCAACACAAAGCAAAGTGTTGCACCCTTTGACTGTTTAGGGTAAATAAATACCCAAATGAACTTTTTAAGACCTAATATTTTGTCCTAAGCTTACTAACACATTACTAAACGTGTTACAATTGTTGGACAACACCCCAACACAAAAAACAGGCATTTACATGCTTCAAGGTCAAGTAGGGAAAAAATGTGCTCTAAGAGTACCTTAAAGGTCCAATGACCTCTAAATGATATAAGATTGGATACCATGATTAAATATCATGTAAGGAACACAACAAAAACTGTTCTCAAAGAAAACAGAGCTCGGAAACACCCTGCGACTCAAAATGTGCACTGAAATTCCTTAAAGCACGTTTTTCGTCTATGAGCTCTAAGATAATGACTTTTGTCACTGTAAAGACTATAATAAGTTCTTTATGACATTAATGTGACATGTTAGACTATATTATAAAGTTTAAATCAAAGTCTAAAAATAAAATCAAAGATTGGCAATTTAGTATGAATAGTACCCGAAAATAACACTTAAATACTTAATTTAAGTTAAACCATGGTCAAAGCTCACCCATGGTATTGACCAAGGGCTGCCAACCTCCTTTGGCAATAATACCCACTCAATCAACATCTTCAGTCAATTAAGACAGCTGTTATAATTAGTCACCTACTACCATTTCAAAAGTAATCAAATAATGACATTAAAAGACAAAACTCACTTATTTCTCACTCACCTTGCTTCCCAGCTGACACCACCTTCCTTCAACCTCCCTTTGGCCTCTCCATGTCGTGGCTAGCTCACCCAGAACAGAAGAGAACATCAATTAATCTTGGTAAGCTAATTAAGCCTTGAAATGTTCATTTTCTTCACAATTTCTTCCTCTTTCAATGGAGCAAAGTATCAACCACTTCCATCAATTTTCTTAGGTTGTTTTGGAGGTTAAATGGAGGGTGTATCTCGACATTAACAAGGGAAGAAGGTGGAGGAAGCTAATCTTGTCTTTAAGGTATAAAAATGTGCTTTAAGCACATATCTTTTGATTCCCTTAAAATTCGGCTGTGAAACTTTGTTTCTAAGCTTATAATCTTCATCTTAACATACTTATCCAGTTGGTACACCAATAGCTTCGAAGTATGACCAGATCCAAGCCAAAAACACCATTTTAGGCATTTTAAACAAGGTAAATATTAGCTATCTTCTAATCTGAGTTATACCAGTTTAAAGCTTGGTTTTAGTAGATCTTTTAACATTCTTTTCCTACTGTAAATACAGGCCGAGATCAACCTTTTATACCTTGGTGTTCTAAGGTAAATTTTACCTTGAAAATTGACATTAAACACTTCTTATGGTTAGATCTTGCTTGGAGACTAATCATGCCTTAACTGCTGTTTGAAAACATGTAAACTAAGCTGTGGAAAATAGATCTCCATACAGCCATGGCCAAACAAGGAATATACTAGGCAAAAACAAGGTATAAATCACTTAAACCTTCACTTGGCATATTAATATGTGCTTATACATATTTATATAAATTGTGCCGTGAGTGAACAAGGTATTTAAGGTCTTATTTTGACCTTAGGTGATTAAGGAATGGTTTAGTAAATTTATAACAAATTAATTAGCATAATTGTCAAATTTAAGACATTATGTGGAAAATTGGTAAATAAGAAAACATATGTGTAAGGGCCGAGAGTTTAAGGCTTTTATGGACATTTATGTGTAATTTATTTTACAAGCCAATGTTTGTAATAAGGCCATGTACTTTAGGCCATTTTTTTGTGCATTTATAAGCTTTTAATTAAGTTTAGGTGCTAAATATGCATTACCGCATATTATTGGGGTTATAGTGTAATTAATATAAAATTTGGGGTCTATAAAAGGATATAGCCGAAAATTGGAGGTAAAGGAGTTTATATAAAATTGTAAGATTATATAAAGTTTTGGGGTTAAATGGTAATTTATGAAAGTTATGGGTGTAAACCGTAATATATAGAAAGTAATGGTCAAGGAAATAGTAAGGTGGTCAACCTTGACCATATGGTAGGTTTGACCAAATTAAATAAGTTAGATAACTTATTTAAGGTTTTATAATAAGTTATGTATTTAATTGTAACAATTTTATAACATATGTGGTGAATATGTTATTACCGAAAATAAAGGGTGTAACATGGTATTCTAAACACCCATGGGCTATTAGGAATTTTTAGAAGTTTATTTGGTTAAATTGGAGTTTATATGAAATGTAAGTATAATATATGATATTTTATAACATTGTTACAAATGGGTAACAAAGGGTGAAAACCGAGAATTATAGAATATATAGAAGTTAAGGAATAATATTTATAACCTTTTGGTATAGTTTGGAATTTTTGGAGTTATACACAAGATTTTATAAAGATATGTATAATATAGAGTTCTAATGTTGATTAGAAAACTATGTATTATAAATCGGGAAGATTTTGTAAATATACAAAGTTAGGTGGCGGGAATTTAATTAAAACAGTCCCAGGGTCTGTTCGAAAATTATAGCCTCTTAAAACTATAGGTTATAATTATATTAAGGTTCAAGGATTATAACATAAGGTATATGTTATAAGTGTGACAATGAATATAACTTGGGATTTATTTGCAAATCTGAAGTATGGTGGGATTTAATAAAACCGAAAAGGCTATGGTCCATTTGGTATTTTATAACGATTCATAACTATAGGTTATAATTGTTTTAATGACATAAATGTCATAATATATGTTATATAGCAATAGTATAACATTATAATGAGTATGTGGTGGATTTTGTAATATTCAAGAAAATAAATGCTGTTCGGAATTAATGGGAATTTTAGAACAAGAATTTATAATATGGTTTTCAATGTTATAAAGGTTATAACATTTATAATATAAGGAATATTCATTAAAAGAGAATGAATATATCATAAAGATTTACCACATAATAAATGGTCCATTAATACATGTATATAAATAAATATATGGTATGGTGTGGAAAAATACAATATGGTTCAATAACCGTGTCTTATCATAATTTAAAATGATATAAGGTGAAAGGAAAAAAAATTACAAACATTAGATATGGAAGTTCTAAGGTTAGGAGTGTACAGGGAATAATAAGGATTCATATAATTCCAAGTATTTTTACATACGAATTATACCACATTAAACTTGGAAAAACAAACCTTAGGAAAATAAGTACTAAGGAGAGATGTATAGTAAACAATTAAGATTATTCATGTAGTATAGTGACAAGCTATATGATATACAAATATGTATTAAATTACATGCGATAGTAAACGTTTAAAGTTAAGTATATTAATATACTCGACGTAACCACGCATGAAATATGACGTCTTTCCTAATCCCGAGTTAAACCGAAAACCCGACAAACGTTTATAGTTAACAACGGGGAATAAACCGGGATGGATTAGTAACGGTATGGGGTGCCGTAGTGTATTGTTAGTATGAGATGCTGATGCATAGTGTGATGCATATTGATAGATTGTTAGAGACGACACGAGGAGCATCGGATCTAGCTGAATCATACTCCACCGTAATACTTTCAGGGTGAACGGTATGTTATTTATGTGGCTTGATTGTCTCTGAGGATTTCCCCAGTTCCGACATTGTGTGAAAATCTATGATAAGATTGAATGTCTGCTTGTGTGAATTAATATGCTTGAGTTGCGTATTAATGCTGCTTTATTATTATTACTGTTGTGCGATAACAGTACCGTTCGTATATATGAACATATTATAAAACGAATAGCGGCAATGATGCTATCTTATATGTGTAATATAAGGAACGTAAGTAAAACGTTGTAGCATTAGGATAATAAGATATATAAAATATTTGAGACTTATATACGGAGCATTGGCCTCTTTAACGCCGCTCTTGTATCTAGCACTGGATCCCGAGTCGACATACTCAGGATTGGACTATGACCTTGGTCTACTGTGTTAGAAAAAATAGTAAAGCGATGCGATGGTATAGATAAGTTTATCAAAGGATGTGACTCTTGCTGTGAACTGTGATCCATTAACGATACTAGGACACCGTGTGGTAGCCGTAAGTATCTGGATAAATTTCCAACGAACTACAGATTGTTCGACTCTACCGCTGGAGTGGCTATTGCCGTGGGTGACCCGCCATAAGAGATGGGTAACTTAGAGACACGTCGTTCTAACGAGACGTTGTCATTAGACATGACTGAACAATTAACGACTATATTAACTCGCACATTAGGCGAACATTATTTGGGCTTGCATGCCAAAGACGAGAGTTCATACTCGTTTATAATTCTCGTTACTTCGCCTTGTTGTTCATTGGTGTGCTTTGTGGTTATGTGTGTATATTGGTGGATTGTTTGAACGAGCCATCGTGCTCATATTGTGTGTGTGAACTAGTTGTGTCGAGTCACTGTACTCATGTGTGGGTTATGGTGGATTGTTTTGGTCGGGTGAGTCGCCGGACTCAATTATGAACTATTAAGTGTTTGTTGGAATGGAGTCTCTGTACTCATATAAGCGCTGCAACGCTTTCAGTGGTTTATTACGATGCGATGTGTGAAGCCGGGAGCTTGTTTGTTATTTGAGTTTACTGCAATATATATTGTTGCTTTACATTTTTAACATTAAACTTTTGCATGAAAATGAATTGCATGCTCTCGACCAAATAACTGAATGGTCCGAGGGTGCATGACAGTCAGGTAATAACATACTCAGCAGGGGCTGATTCCATACCTCAAACTACCATTTTTGCAGGTATGCAACTTCCGGTGTCGGCAAAGAGAGTGACACACTGGGTAGTTTAATTACAATTGTTTTGATATGCACTGTTGCATTTTGATACAAACTTAGAAACGTGTATAGGATTGGGATACTTAGAATGCTCACTATGAATGTAATTTTATATTGGTTCGGAAGGTTGGATCTATCTCTTGTTGTCACTGCGAGAAATTGTTTCGTATTTAAGAGCATATCAGGAAGCACGTTATTACTCGTATGGGAGAGCAAGAACGGTGACACCAGTAGTCAATTGTTGAGATTACCGCTGCGATAATTGTTAAGTAAGATGATTAGGAGCCGAATAGAGTGGGGTGTTACAATTCAGGGAGTCCTATTCTTCTTTTGCACTATAATCACATTCTAGTAGCAATGAGGGCATTGCTATTCTCAAGTGGGGGAAGTAGTAAGGGGGTTGCACATCTAATTGTTTGTTTTCTGTGGCTCCTGACAATACTTATTCTCCCTCACTAACCTTTGATGACCCTCACAAAAATTTTAATTCGACATACTTGGTTTTCAGTTGTGGTCAGATGCATCAGTCGGGAACAACATACGAGTAGCGAAAATTTTTGAGATTTAATCTGAAATTTCGGTCATAAGAACTTTGGATAACTGCTTGGATTGTCAGTTCGGTTAAAATTTTCATCTATTTCTTCAATAAAAGGTAGCGCTTTGTGAGACCATTTTGTGACTATTTTGTTTGAACTAACTTGGGGCTTTTGGAAAGTCTTGGAATGAATGGAAGGAAAGGACAAAGGCAAGGTACTCTCTAATCTACTCTGAACCGGAACAGGCCTCTCCCATTCGGTAATTAAGCCCTTGGAGTGCCTCATCACTCATCTACCTAAGATCATCTGATCTGGGATAGAAAGGCCCAACACCGCTACAAAGATGGGGAGAAAAAGTCTGGGGGGATGAAATGAATAATGCTTACTCAGAAAAATTGGAAGGAAGTTCTTTCATGCTAAACAGTTTATTGCACATTCTTCCTTGATTATGAGGTATATGGCAATGAAAGGTAATGTGGAATATGACAATACTTCTTGCCCCTTGTCGTCCAATGAATTGGGAAAGCAAATGGAAAGTAAAGCCCTGAGTACAGTTTGGATTAAATAGTCATGATGATAGTCTCATGCATTTGACAAAACACGCTAGCTTCACTGTTTAAGAAAACTTGCAGTACTAGTCGTTGTCTCTTATGACTGTTTTTCAGCATTAGATTCCTTGAACATTTCTCCTGACCTGATAATCTCCGCTTTTTAAAATCTGGTACATTGCTTGCAGTAATTGCTTGAGGACAAGCAAAGGTTAAGTGTGGGGATGTTGAAGTCAGGAATTTACCTATTTTAAGGGTCTTTTGATACCGAATTCTGTGATATTACTGCTAAATTCCTGTCTTTTGAAATTTTTTGTTTTTGTTGGCAATTGTCTTCTTTTATGGTTTGTGTGTGCTTTTTCAGGTTTTTAACACATTCCCATCATTGTTGGAACACATGGAAAATCAAACAAGCTGATTTGAGTCAAAGACAACAACTCACGAATTGAATTCAAGCATGGTCCGGGACTTGATTCTAGAGCTAAGTCCCGGACCACATTGTAACTCAAATCTCGACCGAAAATCAGGCATGGTCCGGGACTTGATGCTGGAGGTAAGTCCCGGACCACAATGTCGATCAACTCTCGAAGCAAATTCAGACATGGTCCGGGACCTTATACGTGGCCTAAGTCCCGGACCACACAATGAAAGAAATCTCGACCTGTTTTAACACCATGGTCCGGGACTTTATACAAACCTTAAGTCCCGGACCACACAAGCAGAACAACTCTCGACCCGTTTTAATGCTACGGTCCAGGACTTCATACAAGACTTAAGTCCCGGACCAAACTACTGAAATCGATAGTCTGTAGCGCGCGAACGTGAAGTAAAGAGAAGTTTATTCTCTTTAAACTAAACCGCCGCCCATGCATTATGATCTCCTTTCCAGACCGTCCCACCACTACTGTTACTTTCCATCTCCTAAACTCCACTAATCTAATCACTCCCCTAAATTCAGCTCATCACCCACTAAAACACTCACCCTTCCACTCACAAAGTCCAGCATTACACCACTTGCTACGTACTCATACAGAAGTTCTATAAATAGAACTCTCTCCCCCTCATTTAAACACATAATTCTGGAGAGAAAAACACACAACTCCATTCACCTTCATTTCCATTTCATTACGTTCCATTCATATCTTTCATCTCATAAAACACCACACATACAGAAATCTGGAATACACAAGCAGCTGGAGACTTCATTATTATCTGGAGATTGAGCGGAGGAAACTGCTGGTTGTGCACAGAGACTCCATCAAAGAGCCTTAAAACAGAGTTTCTTCTTCTTTTTCTTCTTTAATGTTATTTACATATTTTTACAGTATTTTCATTTCAATGGCTGAGTAGTTTTTAATTACTTGAGGGCATTGCTATTCTCAAAGTGTGGGGAAGTAGTAAGGGGGTTGCACATCTAATTGTTTGTTTTCTGTGGCTCCTGACAATACTTATTCTCCCTTCACTAACCTTTGATGACCCTCCACAAAATTTTTAATTCGACATACTTGGTTTTCAGCTGTGGTCAGATGCATCAGTCGGGAATAACATACAAGCAAACATTTTTTGATTTAATCTGAAATTTCGGTCATAAGAACTTTGGTTACTGCTTGGATTGTCGGTTTTGGTTAAATTTGCATCTATTTCCTTCAATAAAAGGTAGACCATTTTGTGACTATTTTGTTTGAACTAACTTGGGCTTTTGGAAAGTTTTGGAATGAATGAAAGGAAAGGACAAGGCAAGGTACTCCTCTAATCTACTCTGAACCGGAACAGGCTCTCCCATTCGGTAATTAAGCCCTTGGAGTGCCTCATCACTCATCTACCTAAGATCATCTGATCTGGGATAGAAGGCCCAACACCGCTACAAGGATGGGGAGAAAAAGTCTGGGGGGATGAAATGAATAATGCTTACTCAGAAAAATTGGAAGGAAGTTCTTTCATGCTAAACAGTTTATTGCACATTCTTCCTTGATTATGAGTATGTGGCAATGAAAGGTATGTGGAATATGACAATACTTCTTTGCCCCTTGTCGTCCATGAATTATGGAAAGCAAATGGAAAGTAAGCCCTGAGTACAGTTTGGATTAAATAGTCATGATGATAGTCTCATGCATTTGACAAACACTCTAGCTTCACTGTTTAAGAAAACTTGCAGTACTAGTCGTTGTCTCTTATGACTGTTTTTCAGCATTAATTTCCTTGAACATTTCTCCTGACCTGATAATCTCCGCTTTTGAAAATCTGGTACATTTTGCTTGCAGTAATTGCTTGAGGACAAGCAAAGGTTAAGTGTGGGGATGTTGATAAGTCAGGAATTTACCTATTTTTACAGGGTCTTTTGATACCGAATTCTGTGATATTTACTGCTAAATTCATGTCTTTTGAATATTTTTATGTTTCTTGTTGCAATTGTCTTCTTTTATGGTTTTTTGTGTGCTTTTTCAGGTTTTTAACACATTCCCATCATTGTTGGAACACATGGAAAATCAAACAAGCTGATTTGAGTCAAAGACAACAACTCACGAATTGAATTCAAGCATGGTCTGGGACTTGATTCTGGAATACACAAGCAGCTGGAGACTTCATTATTATTATGGAGATTGAGCGGAGGAAACTGCTGGTTGTGCACAGAGACTCCATCAAAGAGCCTTAAAACAGAGTTTCTTCTTCTTTTTCTTCTTTAATGTTATTTACATATTTTTACAGTATTTTCATTTCAATGGCTGAGTAGTTTTTATAAATTTCGGTTTGCTATGTAATCCAAACTCAAGGTTCTATTATCTTTGTGATTTACCATTTTAACAGATTAAAGTGTTGTTCCTTATTTATCTTTATAAATCTTGTGATTTGGCCAATTACTTGATTTTATCAGTTTATCTGCTTACAAGTGAGAACTGTGGTAGATAACAGACAACAGGAACAACACTAGTTAATTTAGAGACGGTAATTCCTCTAAGATATTAATTGATCATTAAACTGGATTATTCTTAAAGCTGTTAGCAATTAGTAAATTTGTAACAAGAGTTAAAATTTATTAGTTGTTAATTAGAATTCACCAAGCGGGAGACCGAACGTGAAATATTTCTGATCTAGGATTTTAGTCTAAATTTTGGTAAACACACTGAGAAAGGAACCGAAGAATTTGGAGGAGTAGTAAACCGGAATTTTCCTTGTTTATTAAACCAAAAATATCGTTAATTTTGCCCACTGTCTTGCAATTGTTACCTTTGATCTTATTTACATTCCTGTTTCATACTTTAGTAATCCAAACAAACAAAACCCCCTGTTATTTAAGTTATTTTTATTAGTTTGTTCTTAAATATCAATTAAACTAAAACGCTGCCTCCCTTGGATTCGATAACCTGGAGGGACACTTCCAGGAAAAACTTGCTATAATCGACCGGTATACTTGCCGTTAGGTTTTTACCCAACATACGACTCAAGGCATCTGCTACCACATTCGCTCTACCAGGATGGTAAAGGATCTCCAAATTGTAGTCATGTAGAAGCTCCAACCATCTCCATTGTCTCAAGTTTAGTTCCTTCTGCGTGAACAGATGCTTGAGACTCTTATGATCCGTGTAGACCTTACACGTCGCCCCATACAAATAATGTCGCCAGATCTTCAAAGCGAAGACCACAACAGCCAACTCCAAATAATGAGTAGGGAAATTCTTCTCGTACGGCTTTAGCTGATGAGAGCCTTACGCCACCACCTTACCCTGCTGCATCAGAACACACCCCAAACTCCGCGAAGTGTCACAGAACACCTCGAAGCCGTCTGTCCCAAAAGGCAACACCAAAATCAGAGCAGAAGTCAACCTCCTCTTAAGCTCCTGGAAGCTCTCCTCACACGCCTCGCTCCACTCAAACCTGACATCCTTCATAAGAAGGCGAGTCAAGGGAGACACTATCTTGGAGAAACCCTCAACAAACTTCCTATAGTAGCCCGCAAGTCCTAAGAAACTGCACACCTCCAAAACACTCCCACTCCATAACCGCCCTGATCTTCTCTGGATCCACAGAAATGCCGTCCTTCAAAACCACATGTCCAAGAAACACGACCCTGTCAACCCAAAACTCACACTTCTTCAGCTTGGCGTACAACTCCTTCTCTCTTAAAGTCCACAAAACAAGCCTCAAATGCTCTTCATGCTCCTCAGTACTCTTGGAATACACCAAGATATCATCAATGAACACAACCACAAAAGAATCTAGGAAGGGTTTGAAGACTCTGTTCATCATATCCATGAAGAATGAAACGACATTGGTCAAACCAAAAGGCATGACCAAGAACTCATAGTGCCCATAACTGGTCCTAAAAGCGGATTTAGGCATATCCTCGGCCTTAATCCTCAACTAATGATACCTAGAACGCAAGTCAATCTTCAAAAACATAGCCGCTCCTGCAAGCTGGTCGAAGAGATCATCAATGTGGGGAAGAGGATACATATTCTTAATGGTAACCTTTTCAATTCCCTATAGTCGATACACAATCGGAAGGTGTCATCCTTCTTCTTCACAAATAGAACAGGTGCTCTCCATGGAGACAGACTAGGGCGTATGAAGCCCTTATCAAGAAGATCCTATCACTGCACTTTCAACTCCTTAAGCTCTGCTGGACTCATGCGATAGAGAGCCTTAGAAATAGGCTGAGTCCCTGGCGCTAACTCTATCAAGAACTCCACCTCACGACTTGGTGGTAGTCCTGGCACATCATCCTAAAAAACCTCAGGGAACTCACGCACAATAGGGATCTCCTCCAAACGGGATCCCTCTCGAACCTCAGGCATGAAACAAAGAAACCCCTGGCAGCCCTTCCTCAGGAAGCTGACTACCTCCATAGTAGACACTAGCACCGGCGCATACAGGACTGAATTCCCCATAAAAACAAAACAGGTCTCACCTGACCTATCAAAAATGACTTTCCTAGCCGCACAATCTATATGGGCATGGTGCTCTACTAGCCAGTCCATGCTCAGGATGACATCAAAACATGACATGCTCATAGGAATCAAATCAGCAAGCAAAGTCCTATCCATAATCACTAAAGGACAAGACTTGCACACAGAACCAAGTACACAAGCAGGCACACCACTCAATGGGCTAGATATACACAGATCAACATCATGAGGCACACCAAACAACCCGAGACTACCCACTGAATTAGCAGACACAAAGGAGTGGGTAGCTCTTGAATCAAATAGACATAAAAGTAGCTGAGAAGAGATATGAAGAATACCTGAAACAACACAATCTGAGCCACGGTCACGCTCACCAACCAATGCATACAATCGCGCCTGAGTCTGAGGCTTCTTATGGTGGGTCTTCTGCCCACACCCAGAACTAGTTCCCCTACCATCTGAACTGCCACTGCCACCTCTAGCCTGTGGACACTGGGCGATGCGATGATCCAAGGAGCCGCACTTGAAGCACGCTCCTGACTTCCTGAAGCACTCTCGACCAGGATGGAATCTATCACAGTCGGGACGCTTCACCGCAGTAGACGATGAAAAAGATAAAGCTCCACGGTCCCCTCTGAACTTCTTCTTCTGAGAAGAAATTTGATCTCGCCTCTCGGGCTCCTCTACACGACCCTTCCTCTTCTGGTTCTTGCCGTTAATGGGCATTTGATCTCTCCTCTCAAACCACTGCCTAGCCTTGAAATACCCCAAACCTTAATGTGTTAATTAATTATGTAATTATAATTCTCTAAGGCTAATTAAGTCCTTAAGATCATTGGTGAAGAAATGAAAAACCAAAAAGAAAAAGAAAATGCGTATAAGTCACAAAAACGTGGAAACGCGTATTTAATTATTTTAGGAGGTACATAACCTTTATTAGGGTTATAAATATATTTTTATACCTTAATTACACATTAAGAACATGTGGGAAAAATTCCGGAAGAAAACGGATTCAAATAATGTGTTAAAACACTAACGGAGTCTTAACGCGCGTTTTTCGAGAAAACCCGAAAACGTGATTTTAAACAGTTAAATGACCCCGTAAAAATAATAGTTGATTATGTAATTATATTTAAACATTAATGGGAGTTTAATAACCATTAAAATTAAAGGAATGAGAAAATTCTGGAAAACGGTCCCGGTTAGTGAATAGTGCTAAACCGGGTAAATAAACGAGCGTTTTCTGTTAGAAAACGAAAAACGCTCCAGCGTGTATATATTATAGTGGGCCGGTTTTATTAATGTAAACAGCTCACTCACATAAGACTAGTTAATTGATAAATAAAGTCAAAAAATGAGGGACCACTTATACCCCTCTCCCTCTCTCTCTTCCCTCACTTCTCTCTTTTCTTTTCTCTTTCCTCTCTCTCTTTCCTTGCTGCCGCCTCCTTCCTCCTCTCTGCCGATGGGATGCTCCAACCCAAGCCAACAATGGCTTCTCCATTTCAACCTCATGCTCAAGCTCCATTTGAGCTCCAATCACAAAAATAACTACATATTCTTCTTCCTCTCATCCTCCTCTATCATCCTCTCTTTTCAAAATTCCAAAAGGATGAAGTTGACCTCCATGGGTTTTCACCATTTGAGGAGAAAATGGCACCAATGAGAAGCTTGGAGTCTCCTCTTTTTCTAAGGTAAAAATTTCCAAGAACAAGTCATTCCCTCTTCATCTCTTGGTGTAATTGGTTTTTCACCATTTTGATACCTTGTTTTCTCCTTGTTCTTGAGCTCCAAATTTATCCTTCAATGGTGGAGTAGTTTCCTTCTTGATTCAAGGGAGAAAATCCCTCTTAAAAGCTTCAAAAGGTAAACCCTAATTCTAGCCCTTTGATTAAATTGAGTTTCTAAGGGTTTAGATAATTAATTGTGTATGTTTTGTGTTCATGGATGTTGGGATGGAGTTGGAAACTCCATACCCTCTAAATTGATTTTGGAAGAAATGAGGAGCAAGAGGAGAATGTGAGAGACTTGCGAAATTAAGGTAAGGAATCCACCTTAAACCTTGCTATAATTGTTTTAGTATTTGGGATTGGGTAAACAATTTAACGAACCCAAATTGTGGATTGAAATATGTGTTGAAAATGTGTTTAGTTGGTGTGGAGAGAGTTGTGAATTAATAGTTGAATTGAAGGCCTTAAGAGCCAAATGTTTTAAGGTGGAGATTGGTATTGTGTTTATGGAGTTATGGTGATATGGTTGATGTTGATGAGTTGAGGATTTATTGGGTGCTGTTAGGACCCTTGAAGGTTGTGGCTAGATTAGGAATGCAGAGGTTGTGTTTGATGATAATTGATGAGGATGAATGTGTAGAGATTATGGGGAAGTTATGTCAAATTTTTAATGGGAAATGAGTGCTTGATGATGGTTTAATGGTTGAGAGAATTAAGGTGTTTAAATGGGTTGCTTAGTGTTGAAATGAGTGAAGTTTTGGTCTTGTAATGGGGATAAATAATGGAGCTAGGAGAGTGCAAGAATGATAGCAAAATGGTGCTAAATGACTTGGGATTTTAATGAGTGAGTATGGATTTTTGGAAGTGTAAGAATAGATTGAAATTTGCCTCTGGTTGCTGAAAATTTGGGTACGTCCGAACTTCCGTCCGGACTTGGAAGTTCGGACATGCCCCGTTGCGTTAAAAATTTTTCCGGAGTTGAGTGATGTCCGGACTTCTGTCCGACCTTCGAAGTCCGGACGCGTCTAAAATTTTTCCCAGACTTGTGTCTCGACTTGTGTCCGACCTTAGATGTCCGGACACAAGTTCGGACGTGTCAAAATTTTTCCCAGGTTTTAGTCTCGACTTGTGTCCGACCTTAGATGTCCGGACACAAGTTCGGACACCTTGAAAATTTTTCCGGATTTGCTCTCGACTTGTGTCCGACCTTTGATGTCCGGACACAAGTTCGGACATGTTGAAAATTTTCCCCAGAGTTGCTTCGACTTGTGTCCGACCTTAGATGTCCGGACACAAGTTCGGACACAGTGAAATGTTGACCAAAAAATTTTTGTTTAAGAGTAGGAAATGACATCCAATGATGGGATTGATATGTAATGATGTTATAAGGTTGTTAAGGATAAATTAAGTGAGTTATAAAGGTAATTGAGTGGTGAAAAGTTGTAATATAAATGTAAAGTTATAAAACTACCGAACGGGGCTAATCAAGGGCGCATTAGTCGTTAAATAATTGTGTTACCCCGATGTTAGTTAAAGATAGTTATAATGTTACCAGTGGTACAAAGATTTTCAAGGAACACGTGATGACACGTAGGAGTGCATCTTCGGTGACAGGTATGGTTTTCTTGCAACCTGTGTCCTAACGGATTACACCGGCTTGTATGCCAACATGTTTTTCTGTGTGTTGCCACCTTGCAAGGTAAAGCATGAAATGAGTTTACAGTAATTCATTATTGTGGCGTAATTAATTCCGATACCGCTTAACCTTAGTTATGTGTTAAATAATAGATAACCGACCTTAGGTTCACATAAGAGTTCGGTATGCGGAATAAACGTCCCAACCCATGGGAACGTTCTAACCACGGCTATTAGTGCGTTAGTATATGTTGTGATTATGTGTGATGTATGTGAGTTGTTTGGTATGTTGTTGTTGTTATCGGATACAGATATCCATGTTTGTTAAAAAGGGATAATACTCCCCTTATGTGTCTAACCGAGTTAGTAACACTATGCGATGTAAGTATGTGATAAGTTCCATAAGGGAACCTCTAACTAATAAGTATATGTTATGTATGGAGAGGAATCCGGTGTGTGCCGGTCGCGCGTTGTTTTGGGAGTTAATACATATATGTGAATTAACTCCCATCCTGTTATGTTAAGGGTTGTTTTCCTTCATTGGATTTCGACCTCCCATTAGCTTAGCCAAAGCTTACCTACCCGACCTCCATATCGGGCTAGGAGGGAAATTATGTGTAATGTTGTTAGGGTGTTGACGCCTATGTTGCTTCGACTCCCTCTCTGTTATGTTATGGTTGTTTTCTTCTTGGATTACAACCACCCACAAGCTTAACCAAGGCTTACCTACCTCATCACTATTGGAGTTAGGGGGAAATTATGTATGTTGTGTACGGTCCTATACGAGGCCGCCACTCAAGTAAGGAAATGTATGTATGTTGTGCTCGGGCTTATATCACCCCGGCACTCCCTAAATGAAGTTCATGTACTCTAAGAAGAGCGAAATTAAGTTGTGTATGTTATAAAGTGAAGTGTGTGTTGTTATGTTGGGTGTGCTAACCTTGTGTATGTATTCATTGATGGATGTTGCTTGTAAGCATGATGTGTGTACGAGTTTGTGCATGTTTGAAATAAATCAATCGCATGCTAAGATGACAAATAGTTGTGCGTGGCCCGGTAGCATGCGGGCTGCGGGATTACCATACCAGCAAAGGTGCTGACCCCCTGGGGGCCCCCATTACTCTACAGGTACGAAGGAGCTGCAAGCCGTTCGAGAGTAGGACGGGTAGTTGTTGCACCTGGGTGGTCATTCAAATGGAGAGTGTATTGTAGGTGTAGTAAGACCGAAATTGTTATCGGCATTAGTTTGTAAATACTCGGTACAGTTGTAATATGAGTGTATGGTGGATGTTGGACATGGAACGGGATTAATGTGTAGATGCTCGGGAGTTTAGTCCATCAGACCGGTACAATGTATGTATGTTAGCCTTGTTAGCCACGTAGGTGGCTAACGGCGTGTAACACCAAGGAGTTTAAGTTATGTTGTGAGTTGTGATTTCCGCTGCGATATGTTATAAAGTGTGTTATTTGGAGTTGGGGTGTTACAAAAAGTGGTATCAGAGCGAAGTATCGCTCTGATGACTGAAATACCGAGCTTAGGAAGTACCGAGTTAAGATTTTAGTACTTTGGGTTAGGGTTGAGTGATAGCGTGAGAAGTACGCTAGTTAGGAATACCAGTGTGTACTGGAACCTACAGTATCCATCCCGCCCTCCACAAACCCTATATATAACGGGAGGAACGCCAGAGAGATGGAAGTCCTCTCTTACTCGGGAATACCCGATCTGGCTGTTATTGAATGTCCTTATAAGTACGGAGAACCTGTCACACGGTAGATCCCGAACGGTGTGAGTCCCGAAGACGGTCTCCATCGGAACAATATTAACCGCTCTTGTTAGCGAAAAGTGAAGAACCTTATGCATAAGGGAATAGAATTTCCAGTACCCTGGGTCGACATGCGAAGCAGTCGAGGACAACCAGCTTACAAGCACTAACCGTGCAACAGTGGAGAAGTGAAGTAGTAGCACACAAGACGAGTGCCTACGGAACTACAAATGCCAAATGGTACATCAACGGTATACTAACCGATTAAGGAACTACGACGTAGTGCGAGGAGGATACAATATTAAGTAAAAAGGGGTTCCCTAGAAAGGGAAACACCCAAGTTAATGGTTATCATGTGAAGACAGTGGGGAGTACCCAGAGGATTCGTTGTTAAGACTGTAAGATCAAGTAAGGGCCAACAAGGCCACTGATGTTAGAGCGGGTGAAAGCAATACCGCAACCAGTGTGCTGAACGATAACAGTTGCATGGCGCACTTGCCATGGCAAGTGCTGCTATAACAAGGTGTACGGGAAATTTTAAACAATTACCGGTACTTAAAGTACCATGAAGTAAAGTGAGATCATCATAACTGTGGAAGGCTTAGCAGCCTGACCTCAGTGCTTGGAAATACACCAGTCAGCAGGAAGCTAGACTTGGCTAAGGCAAGGAAACGTTGTAAAACCACAAAAATTTTCTTTCAACCAATCATTTTCGAACCTTTCAAAAAAACCAAATTTCTTTCAAACCCATTTATTTCAATTCTTCTTTACTTTAAACTAAACCAGAAGACCTACACGGGCCTCAGTGCCACATGGTAGGTAAGTTTTATCAGTTACTTTAAACAACCGGATGGAAACCGGTAAACCCAAGGGTAACAACCCGAGAAATGGAGGAGTTCATATAATACAACAGCGGATACACTTCCCTTGATTAAGTTCGGGAAGCACGGAATGCATATTATCACAGGATAATATAAGAGGAGTTGACAACAGAATACTTCACCTAGGCGTGTGACGGACACTACGAGTGTACCAACTGAAATGTGGGACGACCGCACTCCGATAGGAGCTTGTGGGCCTGACAAACCTTCTTATAGGTTAATCGGGTAAGTAGCAATGTATCAGTAGGGTACCCCCGTATGTATACGAGTGGAGTCTGGAACACGGGAAGTAGTCGACTCCATACTACGGTCCGAAGTAAAAGTCAAGCAAGAGTAATAATTACATCAAATGGTTGAAGTAAAGGAACCAGTCAGTTAAGGAAGACTAAGGAATTAGTAAGTTTATTTTAAGGAATGGTTAAAGGTGAACAAGTGCGAAGTGCACGTTAGTAAGTAAAGACATAGCATATGTCTCAAGGATCTGACGGATGAACACAATAGTTGGAGTAAGTACCCAGCCTACATATGGTAAGGCAGATGCCTACTATGGATACGTTAATGTGCAATGATCGGGATGAAACTCCCGAGATGATCACAGGGATTCAATCTCACTAAAGAGGATATTAACCTGCCAGAACGCAAGGCGATGTAGTTAATCAAACGTACTCATAAGTACAAGCCAGATGTAATGGCATAACCTAGTAACACCCAGGAACAATCCTTAAAAGGGTAAAAGGTTGAACGGGATAACGTGACAGAAACGCAAGGGTTGAAACTAACACCCGGTTTAAGCATAAGTCGTCAGGAAGAAGTCTAACATCCTCGAAGGAACAACGACCGGGCCATGGAGCCCAATACTACCTCTAGACCATGTAATGTTGTATGGAGAAGTAAATGTGTGTGAACAGCCTACAGTGAGTAGAGCTCGAAGCAATAGGGCTTATAAGCCATAATGGCATGTGTTAAGTAAATGCTATTGATTACAAAGTTTATGTTATATAAGTAAATAAAGGGATAACGAACCACTGCTTTAAGAGTGGGGATACCTCTCGATGTGTGAGACCGCAACAGCGGTAGTTATGTGAGCAGAGTTCAGGGAATATGTTAAGAGTTGATCATGTTGTTATTACCCAAGAATGATGTGAGTAGGAATAAATCGAAAAGAATGTTTGTTTACCAGTTGTGGAGACCGGATGAGTAATAAGTCTAATAGCAACCACCAGAGGTGTGGGATTACTAAATGTGAAGTGAACAACGCTCAAGGAGCATAAGACCCAAGAATGAGTATTCAGAAATCACGCACAAAGTAGTGGCAAGACACAGTGTAAGGGCGGAAGCTATGTATAGCAGATGCAGTGCAAGTTAATGTATACAATGAGTAAGAGCACGGTGCACAGTAAGCAACCATTGTATAAGTATTGTTAAATAGCAATGTGGCGGATAAGACCGATTATGAGTAAACTCAATGGACTGCAGGTAAGTGATGATAAACAGACTGGCAATAAGCCAATGTCGGTATTTATGTGATAAGGAACTCAGTGTGAATTCCTATGCAATCGCATAAGATTTACTGTCAAGAGTTTACGCGCTCTGCCTCTGTATGACTGAGTGTTTTGGTATTGCTCTTGTGCGGTAATGACTCGAGTGGGATAGCTAGGAAGTTGGGAAATGTTAAAG